>OY728152.1:1532499247-1533699247 GCA_963277665.1 Viscum album | reverse complement strand
CACCCGTTTTCTCTTAAGAAGACCTTCAACGCAGTTGGGTTGTATCGAGGTTGGAAGATATTTTTTTGGGATTCTAAATAAATTAAATAAAAATATGTCTAGCATATATTTATTTGAGTGGTGGTTTGATCCTCCAAGGGGAGGTTGGAGGTGGGGTCCACCCACGCATAACCTCCCTTGAGAGGATATTATGTGGTGGGGCCCAAAGAAGATCAAACACTCTTAAACCCCCTTTAACCCCTTGAGTTCCCCATTAATGGGTGAAATTCTACACTTCCCCCATAAACTTTTGAAGCCTCTTCACCTTCCCTCTCCATATTTATTGAGACCACACCCCCTTTTAATTAAGAGATGTAACTTAATGAAATTAACTCATTTTGAATTCATTAAGCTAATATTATTTTATGATTTGTTATTTTATTATTTTAGTGGTTGGATTAATCTTGTGGTGGAGTCTTGGAAGGATTGAGAAAATATCCTCCCAACGAAGAACGACATCTTCTCTCAAAGAAGAACGCCTGTCTCCACTGAGGAACGATGACACCATATTCTCCCACTCCATCCTGGGAAATAAAGGGAAGACACCACCCACGACTAACACCACCAACGGAGACTTAATCTCCTCCTGACATCAATGGAACGATGTCGCATTCCCGCGACTCTACCGAGTGAACACCGATTACAAGGTAGGGGTTTTGAATTCTTGTACCCGTTCTATGTCTTTGAAATTATGGTTTGACAACCAAATGATATCACCGTAACATGGGGAAATACGGATCGCACCAACACGGGCAACACTTCCCCATTTGTGATCTTGTTTGTGGTTGGTGATGGGAGCAGACATCAGTGGCCAGCGTCTGGCCGGCCGTGAGGAGACCGATGGCGCAAGACAGTCGTGTCACCGGAAATCCGCAACACAGTCAAGCTGTGAGGAGGAAAGCTGGGCCGCGGTGGAGGGGCGCGATGCCTCCACACCGCACTGGTGCACAAGGAGGCCGCAGCCAGGGTGGGCCGTAGCAGAGGGGCGCGACACCGTCCTGCCACGCCGATGGAGCAGGACTGTAGGCTTAGGTCGTGTCAAACAGGGGAGAGAATCTGGTTGAGCTGACCATCGGTGCGCATCAGGTGGGACCCTATGGGTCCCACGATTACAAGGGACGACACCATGTGCCGACTGTTTCAGGAGCTGAGGGGTGTAACACCCCCCCCCCCCCTTTACGTGGATAGCAGGCTAGTCGGGCCGGCCTACCGGGCACGACACAGCCAGCCGAGTTGGGTGCCACACAACCTGCTAGGCTGAGCTAGCTTAGCGCCGCATGGCCAGCCGGGCTGGGCGCCACAGGGCCTGCCAGGCCAAGCCACACGCCCAGTCGGGCACCTCACGGCCAGCCAGGCCGAGCGCCACATGGCCACGGGCCGGGCCGAGCCTCCCCTTCGGTATGGGGAGACCACTCGGGTCGGGCCGCATTCATGAATTGGGTCAGACCCCGATTTGGATCGGGTCAGGCCGGGTCGGTCCGACTGGGTCGGACCGGACCCGGTCCCGATACGTCCATTTATACCTTTTTGCCCTCATCTTGGGCTATGGGTGACCGAATGACGAACCGACTGTGGAGATGGAATACTTGGAGCGAGACGATTCTTTTGGAATACTCAACTTGAGGGTTGGATGTAGTTGGAGTACGGTCAGGTTGGTTTGAGCTTAAAAACCAACCGGGCCCCTAGAACGGAAATACCAATATCTCTCAGACCGGGCGTCCGATTGACACACCGTCTGTCGTGTTGGGTTCCTTATGATGAGATGGAACTACGAGATACAAAAACTCAGAAATTATTAATAGTTGATGTATCAACACTTGGCTCGAGGTGCGGACCCTCCCGGAATCAAGCGTGCTGTGTGCGGGAACCCTAGGGCTGGCTGCGATGATACTGTACCAGGATCCTCCGTGGGTATGACAGTGATGAATTCTGTACCAGAATCGTCTGTGGGTTTGACAGTGATGAATTCTGTACCGGAATCCTCCCTGGGTTCGACAGTGATGACTTTTGTAACGGAATCCTCCGTGGGTTCGACAGTTCTGACTTCTATTCCTGGATCATACGTGGGTCCTATAGAATAGCTGGTCCCATATCCTTTGTGTGTCTGACAGATCATCTAGTCATGTATCATGTGTGGGTCCGATAGCTTATATGTTGAAAAAATAGCTGGTCTTGTATCCTGTGTGGGTACGACAGCTTAGCTGGTCCTGTATCCTGTGTGGGTCCGACAGCTTAGATGAATCAGTGACTACATCTGATCATCTCTATCACTATAAAAAATATGTATACATGTGTGAGCTGAGTCTTTTCTTTCAACCATTATCATCTAAGTGATTGACTTTACTTCCTTTGTGGACTAGGCTGTTCTTGGGCTCCAGAGTTGGAGCCGGACTGTGACTGGTAATTTAGGTATATGTATGGGAAAATACCTAAGTAGGGTTGGTTGATACTTCGTAATTGTATCTTTCTCCTTTGGTTTATCCTTAGTGGATTCTAGGAGACCTTCGGGGGTCTCAGTGTCCCTTACTGAGTATTGTTATACTCACCCATGCACAGGCATCGCCTGCACCTTGTTTTGTTTTGTGAAGACTATGGACATCAGTGATCGATGCTAAGGGTGATGGATGAGAGGCTGCTTGGAGTTGGACTAGACGAGATGTACCTCAGGGATGATTTGTTCGAGTTTTGTACCTACCCTTTAGGTAGTATTCCCCGATGGACGATCCATGAGCTATTTTCCCTTTTTACCTGTACGTGTTCTTATTGTTCAGTTGGGTTTGTATGCTGGCCCATTGCACTACATTTGTATTCAGTTTTACTTAGTGTATAGCTTCCAGTTGTGTACTCTAGTTGTTTGTGATTTATTCTTATAAAGGCAATTCCTTCCCAGCTTAGGGATTTACGCCTTTGGTGCTAGTCGCCAACCCCTGGCCTATAGAAAGCGGGCTTGGGGTAGTCACGACATGGGTTCTGAGGAAGGGTCGTGACAATCATTATTATTTTAAATGGTAGTTAACGCATAGCCGTTGTATTGTGGGGAATGAACAAGACTAACCATAAAATGATTTAACATGTTTTAAATGATTTTTCATTTATCCAATAAAATCTAGAGACTTAAAATGTTAATGAATCCAATTTAATGCATAAATACTCTAATATTGTTTAAAAGGTCGATTTACCATCTTTGGATGTTGAACCCTCATTAAATATATTTTTAATAACTTTTATATGTTATATTTGAAAAAATAAATTTATTCTTTATAATAGGGACATCAAAATTTACTTTGGGTAAATGTTTAGTATTTTTCTGATAAAATTCATTTTTTAATGAATAGTGAATAATATTGTATTTTAATTCAAAACATCCTTTTAATCTAGTTTATTTATATTGATAGATTATATTTTTAATTGTTTTTAAATTATAATTAGATAATATTTTCAGCATCTAATCCAATGTTTGTCATTGTATGTAATTTAACTTTGAAATTGAACATAAACAAGTGTCAATCTTTTGATAATTATTATTTCTTAAAAACATGTTTTCTGTTTTGACAATGGTAATTAATTTTTAATTAATTAATACAATGTCTATTATTTTAATTTGGTAAAATAGACATCATTTTTCTATTTGGAATATCAAATATATATTCGGCTGAAATTTAGGATTTTTTCTCCAAAACATCAAATTTTCATTAATAGTGAGAACACAGAGTAGTAGTTAAAAACCGAATTTTTCAATTAAATGAAATTTTACTACTTCTCTGAATTGAATTTTAAAAATCCAACATACATGGTTGTTATTATTAAGTAAAATTAGGTATAATAGGATGAAAATAATTTTTGGTGAATAGTAACATTGGAATTTTATTTACCGCGGTTAATGTCAAATATGGTAATTCGATGTAAAAAAATATATAATAATATTAAATTAACTTAACGTGTGTCCAAATCTTATTGGTTGATAAATTTCTGACCATGGGAATCCTCGGATAGATTTTGGGGCATCATTAAGCCACCTAAGAGTGATCATGACACTTTATATTAATTAATTTAAAGTAATCAAAAAATGACAAAAACATATATCTTTTAGTAAATAAATTCTTACATGGGTTTATATAAGTTATCACTTCGGATATAAATATTAATTTGAAATCTAATAACATTTCCTACATCATGGTAGTTTTTTTATAATTCTTAGACAACACATAAATAAAATTATTTATGACACAATAATGATTCATTGTTTACCTCATTAATGAATGATTTAAATAAATTAGATTATAAATATTAAAAAAATATCAAAAAAATAAAATAAAATTCTTATTGGATGATTTTATTTTGAACAAGAGTCATCCTAACTTCGACTTTATTATGTTTTGGACATTTAGAAACCAGAAATAATTATATAAGGAAATAATATTTTCAAACATTCCGATAGAGCCCCTCCTCCCCCTTATAAAAATCCCTCACATATAACTGATTACTCACACATATTAATACCCTTGGATCATCCATCCTCTACCCAAATAAGTTCCCAGGATCCCTCTCTTACACCTAGATGCCTTACCTTAGGCAGCTGGCACATCTAGAAATCCATTCGGTTTAAACCAAAGGGAGTTTTCCGATTTAATGGTAACACCTTCTCTTTAGTTCTTTTCTTTTGTTTTACATATGAAAAGCCCTAAAATATTTTTATTCCATTATTTTATAAAAAAATAATTGTCCTCAATATACTAGTTTATTTTTATAAAAATTATTAAAACTATAATTACACACACCTTTGTCTAATGGGTAAAGAACATACTGTTTCTGTGGACGGTGAAATACTGCCTCAAGAAACAATGATTGTTCAATATTTTCCTACCACCTCTTATGGTGGCCATTAAGATGGAAATTTATTTACATGTGTTATATATTATATTTATATTTTTCTATACTTATTTATTTTTTATTTATATCATGCCTTTATGGTTTCCATAATGGGTTAATACAATAATTTCATTTGAGGAAGTGCAGACTACGACCTCCTCAAAGTGATATGACTCCTTTATGCCATACGTGGAACAAAAAAAGGATGGAAGTAATTAAATTACATAACAGAGATATTATAATAGGATTATAATATACCTATTTATTATTATGTTTTCATTCCTTTAAATGTAAAATAGAAATGAAAGTAGCGTTCATGCGTACGTATGACTTATCGTCTCCAAGAATAATGCATTTCATTTATTAACACCAAATGATATGTAATATTATAAATACATATACAATGAATATATATTATATATATGATATCTATATCATTAATATAATTCAGTATATAATGGAATTTTGAACACATGGACAATTTGTAATTATAACAAGTTCATTTTTAACTCATGTTTCGAACATCGACAAAATGTCTGATACGAACTCAAATAATTTTCAAATTATTATTGCATGCTAATAAGTGATATAAAAGGAATAATAAAAATGAAAATTTTTCTTAGGAATGTATAAATTAAATTATATTTATTATTCCGGATGAACAATGATCATACAAGGCAAGTCCAACTTGAGGTAAGGGGTTTCTTATCTCTCTTTTAATTCTGTGAGATTTCCATTGTTCGCCACTTATTTTTTGAATGTGGTTTATTGAGTACTTCCATTTGATTTATATTATCATTATTCTATTTATATTCATTAAATTAAGTTATTAATTTTTTGGTTTTTATGTTTTGCTCATATGACTCGATTGATTACAATGTGGTATGTGGTTTTCATCTCACTTTTTATTCATAGGTGATTCATGCTATATTTTCCAATATTTACTTTTGTGTGGTGTAAGTACTACCCATTATTGTATTATATTTGTAACATAATTTAATTTATTGGTATTTAAATCTTCATTGTATGATCCTTCCTTCATGGGGTGTATGTTTCATAAGTTACCAAATTGGTAAGGGAACCTTTCACCGTACTCTTTTAGTCAATGAATTCTTTTCTGTCATGTATTTTAATTACATTTTTCTTATATTGTGATATGTTCTTATATATCCTTATTTCTATAAATTTTATGTCCATGTGATGAGAGACCCGTTTCCCCCTCATCAACTCATTTTCTAAATTTTAAAGGGATGCTGTTAGGATGTCGAATTTCTATAAGGGAACTTATTAACCCTACTTCCATTATTTTGATTAAAATTATACATATTGATTATGTCATGGTATGAATATGTGTGAATTAAATCTGATTGTTTTAAACATAATATCCAATTATATTGTGTGTATTCTTATTTTGTACACATAATTATGTCATTGTTTTGCCTTTAATATAATGATATGATCTATGCGAGGGACTTTGTCTCAAATTACATTCCATTGAGACTTATTTGTTATTATACACCAATTCAATTTTATATGGTGTATATACTACCCTTTGCATATTATATATTGAATCTCATTATTCTCAGGATATTATAAGCTTTGATAAATTTTATTCCTCAATTATTGTTATTTAAGCATCTCTCATTTTGTTAAGAACTATTTAACTAAAATATCATTTTAAATGTTTCAAAGATTTATTCTTCTAAATCATTAACATTAATGTTGATGTTTTAAAAATGTTTTATGATATTTATTTATATGGACATGAATGTTTTCAAAATAAAATTTCATTCAAAATATTCAATGTTGTATTGGACACTTTGATTGAAAAATCCATTTTCTAAATTTTTTAAATGGTTATGAAAATGGTTTGATAAATAATTGATTATGTCAATATATTTAAATGATATATTATGTTTACAATGTGGAAATGTTATCTTTCCTCTATTCTTGTTTTTATTTGTCATGAATATGTTCTGGTTATTGGGCATTGTATACATAAATCGGTGGTTCTGTGATAGTCCTAGGGTGGGTGTGCCCGAGATAGATCTCTAATTCATTGGGTAACGTGACGAAGGTAAACATTAATGTTTATCCTAAGAGATTTATGGAATATACTTTGATGGGTATTCCAAATGTAACTCCCTACGTAGCTGTGAAAGCTAAAATGTATGTATGTTACGTATTCCACAAGTCACCTTTATGATTTATGATTTCTGCGTGTTATTCATAAATCTTATGATTTCATATGTTATGTTATGATTGAGAAGTACAGTTTCATTGAATTTTATTTATTGATGGGCTAATGCTCTCATTCCTTATTTTATATCTCTTACTAAGCTTTTTATAGTCATTCAAATTTTTGAAATGTTTTTCACTGGAATTCATGATGAATATCATCAAAAATGGAACCATGGAAAAGTCATGAAATCTAAAAAATGGAACTAGACATGTTTCTTTTAATAAGTGTTTTTATTTTATGAAAAAATGGAAACTGAGTACAAGTGTCTACATTGTAATTTTTGAGATGTAATGTAATTGTTATGGCCAATTTCTCTAAAACTCTAAACCTGAAAAGATCCTTAATGTAAATTCTTGACTTAACTCAACATTAAATAATGTTTAATGGTGGTTCCTTATAGGACCAGGCCTTTTTGGGCTAGTATGGGTCAGACCCATACCGGTTCGGGTCGGGTAGGGTCGGGTCAGGTTGGACCGAGCTGGAACCCCTCTTGGGCCCTGATTCACATAAGTGACTGTATCTTGCGAACCCGACATAAGATTAACAAACTTTCAGTGATGTGGGGTTCCTTGGAGCGTGACAGTCCTTTTGAGATACTCTACGATTGTTTTGGAGAAATTTGGAGTATGGCCAGGTTGGATTGACTCTAACTCCAACCAAGCCCTCAGAAGTAAAATAGCAACAACATACAGACCAAGCGTCTGGTTGAGGCACCGTCTATTGCATTGGAACCCTGAAGACATAACAGATCATGGGGTATTGTATTCATGAAACTTCATTCTGGTTGAAATATGACTAATGTCTTAAGGAGCGGTTCCTCCCAAAAACAAGCGTTCTAGGAGCGGGAATCCTATGACTGGATGAGACGTGAAAATGGAGAGCGATTCTATGTGAATCAACACCTAGTGATTCTTTGTGAATGAGCACCTAGTGATTATGTGTGAATCAACACCCATTGATTCATTGTGAATCAGCACCTAGTGATTCTCTGTGAATCATCACCTATTGATTCTGTGTGAATCAGCACCTAGCGATTCTGTGTGAATCATCTCCCATAGATTCTGTTTTAATTGTCACCCAGGGATTCTATGTGAATCGACACCGAGTGATTTTTTATGAATTGACACCCATTAATTCTGTGTGAATCGACACCCAGCGATTCTGTGTGAATCGACACACAGCGATTCTGTTTGAATCATCACCTAGCGATTCTCTGTGAATTAGCACCAATCCATATAGTGGCTGGGAGTGAGGCAGAGGTTGGAGACAGATCATATGGAGGTTACTACCATGTGATCTTGTGT
The DNA here is from genome assembly GCA_963277665.1 of Viscum album. Lineage (NCBI taxonomy): Eukaryota > Viridiplantae > Streptophyta > Magnoliopsida > Santalales > Viscaceae > Viscum > Viscum album. The sequence continues at coordinate 1,533,690,793 of OY728152.1, read as the reverse complement.
GCGTTATCACATAGCGTTCATCTGTGGATCAACAGTTTGCGACTCTATGAGGAATAACCTTAGAGGGGACCATCGTGGATCCACGACATACCGATCATGTGAGGGTTAGATCATATGCGGGTTCGTGCGCAGCTATCCAGGGTGGGTTAGCGTATACCAATTCTGTATGGGTCAAATCATGTGTGGGTCTTGTGGGGGTGAGTACCTATAGACACCGAGCAGGTCAGATCCTCTATGGATCATGCAGGTGTTAGTACCAACTGATCCTATGGGGTTTAGACTCTGTATGGTCAGCAGTAGTGACTCTTGATAGAATAAGATGATCTAGCTTTGCGACAGATCATCTATACTTATATACCTCACTTATACCTATTTTGAGCGGCGTCTATTTCTTGTGCTTTTTGATTGAGATCATTCTTTTTTGTTTTCCTTTATGGAATTCTGAGATATCTTTGGGGATATTAGGGTCCCTACTGGGTATTGTTATACTCACCCCTTCACAGGTTTCGTCTACACCATGTTGTGTCTTTTGTAGACGATAATCATCTTGGCTGAGACTTGAGGGACCCATTACCAGATGGTGCAAAAAGGAGATTGGATGACGTGGAGACCAATGGAGACGAGATGTACCTGCCCTTTAGGTAGGATACTCAGTGGAAGATTCCAAGAGCTATTTTCTATTTTTTTCAGTTGTAGTTGTACCCTTGAGTTGGGCTCATATTCTGACACCTTTATGTTTTGTACTTATCTTTACACACAGTTGTGGTATCATGTGTGTTTACAAATTACTCTCCCATTGTGATTCACTTGCGCGCGTGTGTGTACAGGTCTTGAGGTAATTCTTTCCTTTTTTCAATAAATTCCATTCCAGTGCTAGTCTCCAACCCCTAGCCTTTGGAAGGCGGGCTTGGGGTAGTCACAACATGGGCCTCATGGGACGGGTCCTGACAAGTTTAGTAAATATGATTTTTTTATGATTATTTCAATATAATTATTTTAATTTATGAGAGGATAGAGATCCCAAAGATGATTTATTTAGTTATATGGTGAAATAAAATTATTCATCTTATTGGTAAAAAATGAAAAAAATGTGATATTGAATTATTTGTCCCCATGGAAAGGATAACATGAAAAATATTAACCGAAGGTTGAAGTTTAAGAATTTATTATTAGAAATATAAATATAAAAAATGTATATCTATTATAAACCACAATGGGATGATTCTTAATTCCCCACCAATGAATGTATAACATAAAACATATTATGCCTTGGAGGTTACTCATATAGGCATTTTGGGACCAATGTTGATGTTCAATACGAATGTAAATAATAATTTTATTTCATCCACATATAAATTGACATGTATCAAATTAATTATTTTTCATGAAACATAAATTAGAGGCTATGAAGATGTTTGGGTATTTTCTATGAATAGTAAAGTATTGTGGTCTATACTTGAACAATATTATAACAGATAATTTTGATGAATATACATCTTAAATATCATTATTTCGTCATGAAAAGAATGGTATTCAACATGAACCATGTGTAACATACAACTGAGAAAAATATTTTTTGTTCGTAAGAATTATTTATGTTTGGAAGAGATGACCTCTCCTGTGTGTTTTAAAAATGTAATTTCTCGGTATTTATAGATGAAATAAAATGGTATGGTCATTCATGCTCAAAATTATTGATTATATAGACCTATGTATGATATTTCACCTAAAAATTAATATTATAATATGTCCACCATTACAAGAACATATGGGTATTAAATAAAATATTTATTATCAAAAATAAAAAGCACATCCCTATGATGTTTTAGAAGAGAGGATTTAATGAAATAACCTTAATAATTCCCCATATTTAATAGTGTATATCATTTTAAATAATTATACTCTATGTATTTTCGTTATCGTTAACGTAATTTTTTCACAAAACACCAAAAAAAATCAATAGGCCTTAAAAACATCTATATTTAAATAAAATATAGGAAAATTTATCAATAATTTGGATGAACATGAAGATGGAAAAGTGTATATAGAAGAAGTAAAATTTAGAACTCAGGATTCATCAATTTCAATTGTTAAGGAACTAGTTTTTATACTCATCATATTATGTTAACTTATGGGGTGGAACATTATATGACTCTTGAATAATTTTTGATAGTTATGAATAAGAAAAGGATGAGGACCACAAAATATATGTAATTATTTCTCTGAGTTTGTACCATGATATTTGAATAACAAATTTTAGTATTACATTTTGATTGAATCCATAAAGAATTAAATCATATCATATTGAATTCCAAATGGGAGTTTGTAACTCTTATAAATTAATGGAAAATAATTGAAATCATGTTTGAATTTGATAATAAGAAAAAATACAATGGAGAAGTAGTATGAATTATTATATTATATATATGATAATTAAATACATATGATGAATGATATGATATCATTGAGGCATTGACATTGATATATATTATTGATACCATTTGGATATTTATTTTTTGTATTCCATAATAGATATTTATTATCTAAAAAATGTATGTCATGTGACCATTCACTAATGGATTGTTACAATAGGATGTTTATATTGTCAAATATGATTATTTATTTTATTAGAATGATGTAGTGTTTTTGAGAACGTAAGTGATGGTTGTATAAAGGTAAAAACAAACCGAATAAAATTTTATCTTATAGTATACACTTACGTGACGATGAAAATTTTTATGAAGGGGATCATAGAATACATATTATACATTAAATATTTAAAATATCCATCACATACAATTATTATCATTGTTTTTTATATAACTAATATTTTTAATCACATATTTATATCCACGGGGAATAAATTAGGTAAGAAAAATATTTTAGATTTCTCTTTATATTGACAAATTAGAAACTTTTTGTGCATATAAATTTCATAATATAAATAAATATTCATTATATCATAGTAAAAATATAAATGATAACATCTGGAGAAGATTTACATAATGGTTTGGAATCTAGTTTCTACCATAATTTCAGATGGAAAAAATTTTCAATGGATAAAAAAATTGAGTATTTTAATTTTAAAAAATTAATTATTATAATTATGATATTTTTTTTACCAACAATAATTTTGAAAATATGTACTGTATATTATTAGTTTATGTATCTGAATTTAACATATAAAAAATTAATTATAGATCATTAATAGAAGTAATTTGTTTGGTATGTTATAAGTATGATTGGTGTATGGATTTAAATTTTAAAAAAATGGAATGATCAATCTATTTGGTTATGTATATATATTTTGATATCGAATAGTTAATGGTTTAAGATCAAAAAAAATTAGCTTTATTTATTTGAAAATATTTTTTATGTTGGAATAAAAGCTATAATGTATAGTGATGATGGGAACTTTTAACATATGACATGTTCTTGTGACCAATTAAATAAATCCATTAGTTTTTAGAAAACGATTTATTTATTATTTATATGGATTTATGTATTCCATTATTTGTGTGATGTCATTTAAAATGTGAAATCAATTTTTTTTTGAAAAGAATGTAAAAAATAATTTTAAAAGTTTATTGATATAAAATATCACATTATCAAGGATATAGTGTATAAAGGTGTTCATATGAAATTATATTTTCATAACCATGATCATATTGTAGATATGGTCAATAAGACACTACTGATGAAATAATTTAAATGACTCAAATTATAGATAATTGTTTGATTATAATACTCTCAAGGACAACATATGATGAATATAACCTATATCTCACATATTCATTGAATATTTATTTTAAATAAAGAATAAATACACAATATACAACCATATGTACTTCAGATAACATTTTTAATAATTTTAGTAGAAAAAATATACCGTGAAAATAATAATTTTTAATGCGAAAATGGTGTTGAGATATATTTCTTATGATGTGAGTATATTTTTAGGGTCTTTTTAAAATGGCTATGTTGTTAAATCAATATATATGTGATAGTTGTTAATTGTTTAGATGGATTTTTTTATCTTCTATACAGGAACTTGTTACAAATTATTTTTATATTCAATTTTTTTATGTTGAGAAATTACTAATGATGTAGATATATATCCATATTATGGATAAAATTACCTATTTTTTCAATGGTTTTGTTTCTTAAAACATGTTATCTCATATATTATTAGATGCATTTTATAAATATTAATTTCTATGACTGTTTAGTTGAAACTTTTATTTGTGTTTAATTGTTAAAAAAATATAATTTTAGAAATTGTTGAGAATAATAATAATAATAATGTAGAAATCTAAATTTCATGTGATCATGTGAATATTTAAGTGACCTTGGTGGAGTATTCATAGTTTAGTTTTTAATAAATAATCCCATTAATTATTTTTCAAAATTATTAAAAGATGTTTTGTGAGAATAATTTTGATATCTCATTCTTCTTTGAGTCATCAGAAATTGATAAATTAATTCCAAACCAAAAAATACATACATTTTTATATTATTTTAATTTTAGTTTTTTTATTAATTTTATAGGTTTTTTGCTGATGTATGATTTTTTACAGATGAGGAGAATATATCAGAACAATGATAAATTCTATAATAAGTATCTATAAAATATGAAATTATTTAAGGGTTATATATAACAGTAAAATTTCTCTATATGTAAGGGTTATAAATAAGATAATATTTACCCAATACATAAGGGTACTATTTAAGGGTTATTATTCTAATTACATAAGTGTAATACAAAGTGTTTACTCATAGTAAAAAAATATTTTATTAAATTCTCATATGTTGTATAATAAATTAAAAACATTTATTTTAAACACAGAGACTAAATTTTTGTGTTGTACTCAATGAGTATTAACCAAAATAGTCATTATTTAAAGATGATCATCATATATATATATATACATTGTTAAGATAAAAAGAGAACACATAAGATTAAATTAGATCTAAATTAATAATATTTCTTCTAATATGTGACGGTTTATCTATAAAAAATATATATATATTAAGTCATTACCTATGATAGATGAAGGTTATTTATTATTTAGATATGATAAAAAATTTAAATTATACAATATACTATAATAAATATAATTTATAGTGTTTAAAAATTTTAATATGTTAGTGTTGATATACTTATTTTCATGATTAAACATTGTAATGTGAAATTTTGATATTATATGTCAGATAAAAAGTATCAAAATATAAAATTGATATATTTTATAGATAATGAAAAAAAATAAAATAAACCATGAATTTAGTTTTTAAGAATATATTCATAAAAAATAAAAATATTGGTCATTGAAGGAGTAAAAGGAAATATATAATGACTATGTAATGTGGGAACTCATTCAATGATTATAAAACTAGATCTAATGAAAAAAATATAACAAAAAGGGGATTATATGTTAATAGAAATTCCAGGATTGAATAGTAAAATTAATTTTAATTTTTAATATGTTAGAATTTATCGTTATGTGTAAACTAAAGGATAAAATGTTTCAGGGACGAAAATTAATGGGAGACTATGTGTAGGGGAGAAGTCACTATAGATATTGTTTATTAATAAGTGTGTATATAATTAGACAAAATGATGATGAGTATAAGGGATTGAAATATGATGAACACTATAAAGCATATTATTATCCTATATAAGATAAAATGTCTCCTATTTTACAATAATAAAATAATATCATTTTCCATATTGGATAAGGTCACACATATCAGGGTACATTTTTTTTATATTAATACTTCTTTGATATCCCCATATCATTATAAAAAAATATTATGAATCAGTGGATAATTTGATAAATATAATTACTCAATCATAATATGTGATTTTCTAATTTCTTGAGTGTTGATCCTACAAAAACATATATATTCATCCTAATAGGTTTTCCTTGTTATTCTATGACAATGATTATGTAATTATTTCCAATATATTTAAATAATATTTTTGAAAAAGTAAAATAAAAAGGAAATGAATTAACACTTCAACTCCTCCCATCTAACTAAATTATAAAAAAATATTGTATTTTTTTTCATATTGTTATATTTCATCCTTTTTTGTTCATCAATATATCACACACACTACCACATTCCCCAAAAATGAGATCATAAGAAAAAATATTATTTTGAGTATGAGGTGTTTTCTTCAAAATATTTGATAGTGGTGATATGGACTAATGGATACCAGTTGTACCCTATTATGTGTTCTCCAAAAAAACATCTGTTCATATACCATGTGAAAACATTTAGTATCCACCATTATTCACTATGGTTATATATGAATTACTTATACACTTATAAGTTAAAGTAAACAATGAAAATAAATCATGGAGGAACTAATGATGTGTGGGTTTGTTGAGCAATATTAGATTAATTAAAGTAAATATTAAATATTTTTGGGAGAAATTATTTAACCAAACCGATGTATTATTCAACCAAAAAATATTTTTCCAAGTATGTAAAATCTAATTAATCAAAAAAATGTCTTCAACTTCTCCAAAAAATTCTTCATAAAATATATACTTATATTAATATGAAACTGATTTCATTCCATCATAAAATATTAATATTAAATAAATGTAATGTTTGGAAAACATTCCTCGAAAGTGTAAACTAAATCAATAATAATAAGTGATATTATATGAGAATAAGATAGAAGTAAATATTTAATTTGGATAAAAAATAAAATTATACCAGATAATGAAAATATAATAAATCAAGGAATAATTAAAACATTCCATGAAATTTATGCATATCATTGATACAATGTAAAAAAGAGAATAATTACACAAAAAATATAAAGGTAAACACCACTTTCATTGGTCAAAAATATTCACCAAATCATATGAGTAAATATAATTGTACACAACTATACATAATAGTCATGTGTCACAGACCTACACCAACACACAATAAAACATTACAGGTTATAATATTGACATATCTCATGAGACTCAAAATTCTAACCATCGAATTAGATGATCATATAGTACCCCAACCATCATTATCTAAACATTTGAGGGAAACATTAAAATCATTATCATAAGACATCATAAATAACACATAGAAATAAAATGGGTATTATTAAACATTAAAATGATATTAATTAATTTTTCAAAGAATAATTTACCTTTATAATTAAAAATTGACCAATATCACATTAAAATATAATTACATAATGAAACTATGAAATAAAATTAAAGGATAAAACCATGGAAAATAAATTGGTTTCCATATATATTTAGTAACTTCAATGGATAGACCCTACAATCAAGAGAATTATGCATATAGAATTTATAAATTATCAGAATTCACAATATAGTGTATAAAATACCTTTAGTCGATGATTGGGATATGTGTGAACACCTTTATAATATAATGAGTAAAAAATAGCATATTCGTAGTTGATCATCATGAGATGAAAAAATATAGCTATACTATAAATACATTGGGAATGAATAAGATAGTAATGCATATTTTGTGTAAAATAAAAGGATATCAAAATACCAATAAAGTGAAAAGAATTTATGGATTCATTAAATTAATTCCCTTAATCAATTATTGGAAATTTCAATGAATAATAACACAGATGAAAAACATTTTTTGGGAGGCTTATAAAATAATATTTTAAAAAATATATATGATATTTTGAATGAATTTTTAATGAAATTTATTAGTAACATAGGATAAAACTAATTTTCGTTAATGAGATGAAAGCATTGATATAATTCTTCAAATAAAATGAAAAGGGTTTGTGAATTAGATATTGAAATAGAAAAAATTTTAAAGAGCTACTTTTCACACACTGAAAAAATGTACCATATATAAAATATTAAATATTTCATTTAAACATTTTAATAATGTATTATAATAGAAAATGAAAATTATTATATATTAAGGCATATATGAGTAAATTAATGAAATCATCTAATGAATATGGGTGTAAATAAAGGGTGGTTCCCAACCAATGTGAATATATAAGACTGGTTTTTTACATCAACTCCTTCATGTAAAATTAATGTTAGGGGAAATAAATTTATATGATGGGATATAAAACCCCATGACTATATATATAAAATGAAGAGGGATTTCATAGAGAATAAAAATTCCCCATATGGATTATATTTTAAAAAAAATCATTATTTCTAAATAATATTTACAATGAACCCCTTAATGTTTGAGAAACATTTTAAATCAAAACACACATTAAACTTTTTACTTTATTTAATTTATATTCTTTTAAAATATTTGATGACATATCTAATTAAACAGCTATGAATATGATAAAATACTTTTAGTAGAATCAATCACTCCTTATTTAATACAACATGTTTCATAATGATAAGGATGTCTTGAGATGTTAATATTAAAGAAAAACCCCTTGTATATTTTGATATTTTAGAATCAACCACCAAGAGATAAGGAAAATGGAAAAAAACATTAAAATTGATAAAATATAATGAATTAATTATATAAATTATTATGGTAAATATATATAATATTTAGAATAAAACATTTTAAATAATAATATGTTTGTCTAAAGGGATTTAATATATAGATAGAGACCATCCTAACATTCCCCATAGTATTTTAATGAATGATATGCTACTATATAACAAACATATATATTGTATTCACCAATTTCACAACATATTTTCCATAAAACCCTTTTATTAAATTTGTATATAATTATTCTGTACATGATTATATGTTAAATATTTTTTGAATATCTTTTGTGTGTAATATTATTATGAAATATTTTTATATTATCATTGATTTTGTTTATTAAAAATGAAATATTAATCTTGAATATAGAAAAAAAGACATTTTTTATGTTTTATCGTTTTATAATGACATTATTTCTTATTATGGGATTATTATTTTTGATCCTTAAATGTGAAATATTTGATGAGCTTGTTACGATTATTTTTAGTGAAATTATCTTTATATATATGTTTAATATTAATTTTACTAATATATAATAATAAATTATTATATATTCAGTTATTTATATCCTATATTATCATAACTTTTGTTCTCATAATGATATATTGTGTTATTTTATATAATATTTTATTTGTTGGGTTAGACCAAAACAAAGTAAAACATACCATAATTAGTGGATGATTATTATAATTAATGTTGTTTATTTTGGAATGATATCATTTTTAGAGAAGAATAATGATTTTAGTTTGGTAATTTTATGGTTTATAATAATTATTTATGAGTATCTAATAAATAATAATAATAATATATTAAAAACATGACATGTTACTTCATTAACGGTGTAGTTCACACAATTTACAGTAAACTTTTTCATTTCTCAATGAATTAGAGAGGAATAAGTTGAATTGTAACTTATATAATAATAATAATAATAATAATAATAATAATTTTATTTTATATTTTAAATTGTTCCCAAAATTTTACTTTTCAATTAAGTTCATATAGATTAGGGTCAAGAAATAAATTTTGTCTCTCTATAGAGGTATTATAACTCATAACACATTAATGGATGTTCCAATTAGGTTAATATAATGGGTAATGATTAATAATATTCATGACCTTGTTCAAAAAAAAATTAATCCAATAATTTTTTATTAAATTATATAAAAATTGGAATAATATATTAGTGAAATATTTATATAACTAAAATATGTGAAGAAATAAAATGAGTTATGATTTTTAAATATTTTGGTTTTCTACATAGGGTTCCTCAGAAATGTAGGCCCTTACCCAATCAATTATTTTAAGATTATTTTTTATAATGAATGTGATTATAATAGAGTCTCAAAAGAATGTTTTTAAAGATTAATTAAAAAAATATTTTCATTGATGGGGAGGTGAGAGTCTACTTTTATAAGTTGTGAGAATGGAATTTGTGAAAATAGTTCCAGTTAATAAAAAGTTAAAATTTATTTCACATGTCATGATGTATAAAAATGGAAAATAATGACTTTGGGTATGAGATATGGCATGTATTAACTAAAAAATCATTCTTATTCTTTTTGTGTCATTTCTTATGCCCATAAATCTTATAATTTCAAAATTTACAATTTTTTATTTTATCTAGGAAACTAATTATTACCTATGTAATTTAATTTTAATGATAAAGAACCCCTATTGAATATACATGACCTGACGACTCATAATATGAAATTAAAATAGTTATATTAAAAAATTATTTATAACTATAAAATGTTTTTACCTTACAAAATATTGTGAGAAAAAACTATTTTTTAATTGAAGTGTATTTATAACCCTAATTTTTTTTATAGGATATAATTATCATTGTAATTGATTATAATGATATAAAAAAATTATTTTAAAGTAAATAATAATTATATATACTTAAATTTAACAAAAATTTAATGTTTAGAAAAATAATAATTATTTAAAAAAATACTGAACTATATTATCATAAAAAATATTGCATCAATCTTTAAAATGATAATAATAGGTTTTCAAAACCCATCTTCATATTCCTAAAACTATTATTTTTACATTTCAAATAAATATATTACCAATAATATTGATTTATATAGTTTTTGATATTACAAAAATAATTATTATGACACATTATCGGTAGAAATAGTATTCACACTATGAAATATAAAATTTAATTATTTTATAAGAATAAAAAATCAATGATAAGCTAAAATTATCATTTAAGGTACTAAAATTATGTTCGTTTTTCTAAATATGGATTCTAAAAGTTATAAAAATATCTTTAAAATATTAAACATAATGGAAAAATATTTTTATAATAAAATACTTTTTATTTTTTATCTTTTAATAGTAATAATGAATATTATATAATATAAATGCGCTAAATAGCATATTACATTAACATCTACCGGATTATATCCTAATTATATATACATACATAGTCCCATAATATTTCTTCATAATATCCAAGCTTATGTTATGTAACATACATGACATATTTTAAAGGCATTTTTCATTTATTTTTCATTAATGCTTTGTTTTGGGGGTTTCCGAAGCTTCTTTGGAGGAATGGGTGAGTTTTCATGAATTGGTCCAAACCGTGATCCCAATTCCAGATTTAAAAATAAATTTTGTTTCTTTTATAACTTTTTCATTTTTTAATATTTTTCACACATCCCAATTCCTAAATGGCCTACGCTAACCAATTAACACCTCCATTGAAATTTGGAACCTTTAGTAATCCATAATAATGGTTAATTTGGTGTTTTTATTTTAGGAATTGGGCCAACACAATGGCCCATTTCCGATTTTAAAAACCAAATTTTTGTAATTAATATGTTATTAAATTTTAATGACTTTTCAATGATTCCAAGTCTCATCCAAGACCGGTGAACCCAACAATGCGCAATTCCTCTTTCCCCCCCGTTTTGGAGCTGATGTTCATCGCGATTTATTGTAGAACATCATAAGATGACTCAAAAATCATCTTGATTTGGGGGGGTATGTTCTTTCCTTCATAACTCTCTCAATTATTACTATTTTTCCTCCATTTTAGTTCCTAAATGACCTCCTCATACTTAGTTGAAAAACCCCTAAAATGTGGCTATTTCAAATATCATCTCCTAGTGTATTAGGGGAGATTCTTCCAAGAACCCCCAAGTAAGTTAGTCCATTTCATTTATCATTCAAATTGATTAGGGTTTCATTAAATTTGATTAGGGATTATTCCTTTTTTCATGAAGTACCAAATGACTAGGAGGTAGGTTTTTGAACCTAGTGCTTAACCATGGGTTTCTAGGTCAATTATAGTGGTTTTAGGTTTGTTCTAAGTCCCTCTTGGTGCGACAGTGATGCGACAAGATTTTCACACGATTATTCAAGGGTTTTCATTAATTTGGTAGGTGATTACAATATTTATGAAATATCTATGATTATCATGACATATTTATGATATTTTCATGCCTATTTAATTTTATTAATGCTGCAAAAATTGGTTTTAGTGGTTTTCGTATTGATGGTGAAATTTTAATGCCAATTTAATGTGAAATTTGGGGGGTTTTCATATAAATATTTTATTGGTTCATTAAGGGATTCCCTAAAATAATTTAGTTTATTTTAATTAAATATATTAGGGATAGAAATTTTAAATATTATTCTCCTTTGGTTGTTTCTATGAAATTGGTTTTGGGTCACGTTTGTTATGAAGATGATTTTTGAGTAGCAATTTAGTGTTGAATTGGGTGATTTACATGGATATTCTATGTGATTCTTATTGGGGGTTTATTTATAACTCATGGAATGTTTTTAAATAAAATTTGATGATGTTTTTTATTCTATTTTAGTTTATTTCATTATGCACATGGTGTTTAATTTGTGTTTTCAAAGTGTTTTGAGTGCAAAACAAGGAAAGATTTAGAGAAGTTGTTTTTAATGAAACTGAATTTTGTTATTGTGTGTTTTAAATGGTATAAAATGTTTGTACATAATGTAATAGTTTTATGTGACCAGTAGTGGTGTTTTACATGAAAATGGATATGTTTTGAATGCTGAAATTGTTTGACCACAAAGGGGAAAGCCCGGGTACCTAGGTGGGGCGGATGTGTACTAGTACGGCTAGTGGACCGGATGGGGTTTGTCCCCATTTCACATAGAATTTGTTTAATGAAAACTCTAAATAAACTATGTGGATGATTATTGGGGACCACTATGTTATGGGTATGGTACCTACTAGTGGATCATTAATGAGAACGAATTTTACTGTGGTTACATTACACCGAGGTATGAGGTACATGGGGCCCGAGACTATGTAGTGTCTAGGGGTGGTCCTATTTTTTTCTCATTGTGTTTGTGGAACATTCACTTGTATTGGGTTGTTCTTTCCATTAATTTATCGTATCTAACATTTCGATTAAATATGTGAACATTCTGAAAATTTTATCTTGAAAACTATTTTCAATTGAATGTCGCATTTCAAGGATTTTATCACTGCTTTTCTTTGGGTACTAAAACTGCTTGCTTTTTCACATTGTATTACATGATCTTTGGAATCATTGGGTGGTATCCTATTGGGCTTATAATCACACCATAATTACACCCCTTGGGTGTAGGTATAATTTATTATGCTTGACTCAGGTAAAGGGAAGGCTATGGGTGATGGTGGTTTAGAGTGTTAGTTCACATCCTTGGTGTGGAGTTGTGGAGATGACTTCTTGGTGATAACCTCATGTCATGTGGATTCCATGGGTATGTCTTACTATTATATTTATTTTTATTTGTACAACTTTTATTGTATTTAAATCATAGTATTCAGTTCTTGTTTTTTTTAAGACTTGTTTGGCTCGAAAATTTCATATTTATATTCTGGATTGTTTTTAATGTTTTATGCTTTCATACTTGGGTAAATCATTCCCAAACCTAAATTAATGATACCCAGGAACTTTTGATGGCCCATGGGGATATGTAATGCCCTTCAGGCCTTGTCATAGTCAGGGTTGTGTCCAAGTATTGGTGGCGACCAGATTCGGTTCGTGAAAAAATGGTATCAGAGGAGGTTAATGTTTTTGGGGTATATTGCTATTTTGGGATGAGTCAGGACAGACAGGTGCTAGGAATTTCAGGGCATAGAGTTTTTCTTGTGAGTAGGGTGCCTTGCTCACAACTCTCGTGGTAGACCTTGAGTCACCATGCTACATTGGAATTTATGGATTGACTTCACTTCCAGGTGAGACGTGTGGGATGTAGACCACTCATGGAAATTGGGCAGATGTAGAGTAGTTGTTTATTTAATTAATGAAATCTGTTTAGATAATTTATATTTAATTTATTTGATTAACATTTTCAGAATTGTGGTATAGATTATTATTTTGTGATATTTGCATTTTTTTAGAAACATGCCTCCCTAGAAAGCACCCTTGAACCCATGGGAGGAAGCTAGAGAGAGTTCTCCCACACCAATTGATCAGAGGCTAATTGAGGATATGATTTTGGATATCCAAGATATGGGGTAAGGTCTGAACCCTGGTCGTATTCCTGCTAGGGCGGAAGAGATGGGTCCTTGAAAAGATAATGATGAGGAGTTTTTAAAAAACAAGCCTCCTACCTTTTGAGGGAGCTCAGAACCCCAGGAAGCAAAGAAATGACTCAAGAAGATCGAGTGTATCTTTGAGTTTATAGAAAAACATGAGGAGCTTGGGGCGAAGCGTGTGTCCTATCTATTGGAGGGTCCCAGCCGTATGTGGTGGGAGTCAGTGGTTCAGACAGGTAAGAATGAGCAGATGCACTGAGGAGATTTAAAGGTCATCTTCAATGACCAGTACTACCCTGAGGTCTTGGCTTATTCTAGGTCCAGAGTGTTCATTGACCTTGTTCAGGGGAATCTATCTATGATGGATTATGAAAATAGTTTATCTGAGTTGGATCAGTATGTTCCAAAAATCATCTCCAATGATCAAGCGTAGGCCCCGGGGTTTGAGAAAGGCTTGCGACCAGAGATATACTCCCAGGTGTTCTTGTTTGAAATACAGACCTATTTTGAGATCATTGATCGAGTGTGCATGGTGGTATTTGATAGGAACAGTAGGGCTGGTTTCTCTTGTTCAATACCAGCAGTGGGCAATGACTGCTCCTCAGAGAAGAAAATGAATCAGGAGGATCATGTGAATAAAGGAGGTGGCAGTTCAGGCCACTCTTCCATGCAGTTTTCATCTGCAGCTTCTGATGCGAGATCAGTCATGTGTCACCTCTGTGGGAAGGTCAGACACAATCTACCCACATATACACTTCCTCTGAAGCCTTGTTACTAGTGTGAAGGTATGGGGAATTTTCAGCGCTTCTGCGGTGTGGAACATCCACTCCCAAGTGGGCAGGGTCAGTGTCTTCAAGAGGAGTGCCAACACAGTCCGAGCATTCAAGGACTGGGGGATCTTGATTTGGTAGTCGTTGTGGTAGGGATGGGTCATCTTCTAGGAAGATCCTGTTCAGGTCACAAACATAGACTTTTGGTCATCCTCAGGTAGAGACTGGACATCTCCATGTAGTAGATCAGTCACCACCAGGATCCGAGATGGGACCATCGACAATTAGTGGTACTGTTCTGATCGAATATTTTATAGATACTGCTATTTTTTATACTGGAACCACTATTTTATTTATTTATTTCTGTTTTGTAGACATGCTTAATTTTCCAGCCAATTTTATGTCTTTCACGATGGAGTTCGTGACATCATTGGGAAAGAAGAAGGAGCAGAGCCTCAGGTGCCCCTTGTGTGCACTTTCTATGTCAGGTGTTGAGATGGAGAGGACCTCATGGTTCTAGATATGGGACTATTTCAAATAGTACTTGGCATGGATTGGCATGTACAATTACAGGAACACATTGATTGCTACAGGCATCAAGTGAGTTTCACGACACCTGATGGGAGTCGTCAGGTTTTTCGTGGAGAATGGGATCCTCAGTCGGGTCGTGCAGGACATCCACTCCCAGAGTTGAAAAGTCTTATCTTCTAGTTATCATTCATCATGCTGCAGGACATTGGTCTTACCCCTGAGGGTTCACTACCTCATGAAGTGAATGAGTTTCTGGAGGTATTCCCAGATGATTTCTTAGGTTCTCCCCTGAAGCGAGATATGGACTTTTCGATTGATTTGGTGTCGGGTACACAACAAATATCTCATTACTCTTATCAAATGGACCCCATCAAGCTGAGGGAATTAAATATACAACTAGATGACTTAGAATACAAAGGATTCATTCGCCCGAGCGTCTCTCTTTATGGCGCTCCTATGTTGTTTGCAAAAAAGGCTGACGGATCCCACCGGTTGTGTACTGACTGCAAAAAGTTAAGTAAGGTAACAATTAAGAAAAAAAATACCCTTTTACAAGAATATATTATTTGGTTAATCAGTTTAAGGGGAAAATTTGTTCTCAAAAATATACTTGCATTCGGGATATCATCATCTCAGCGTGAAGGAGTCAGATATCCCAAAGATAGCCTTCCAAAGCAGGTACGAACACATTGAGTATTTGGTCATTCCCTAAATATTGACCAATGATCTAGTGGTATTTGTGAAACTCATGAATAGGGTGTTTCATCAGTATCTTGATTACTTTGTTTTGGTGTTGATGGATGACATTCTAGTATACTCTACCTATGAGAAGGAACACGGACATCACATGAGGATCGTCTTGGGCTCTTTGCGAGATCACCGCCTCTATGAAAAGATGTCAAAGTACTCCTTATGGATTAGGGAAGTGATATTTATGGGGAATCTGATCTATAAGATGGGGGTTTTATTGGACCATGAGAAGATTGGTGTGATTATGTCCTGGGAGCAGCTGAAGAATGTTTTCAAGATTAGGAGTTTCTTCGGCCTAGATGGTTATTACATGTGATTCTTTCGGGATTTCTCTCGGCTTGCTTCATCGATGACCGTGCTCAACTTGAAAGTGGGGGGCATTTGTATGGGGTCCAGAATGTCAGGAATCATTCGAGAAGATGAAGAGGTGCTTGACTACCACCCTTGTGCTGATTTTACTAGAGGATAGAAAGGGATGTGTGGTCTATTGGGATGATTCAAATATGGGTCTTGGGTGTGTGCTTATGTAGGATGATCACGTGGTGGCGTATGTCTCTCGCCAACTCCAACCACAGGAAAAGAACTATCCGACCCATGAGTTGTAGTTTCCTGTAGTGAAGTATGATTTGAAGACATGGCGTCACTACCTCATCGGGGAGAACTTTGTGGTCTACTCTGATCACAAAATCTTGGCCTATATCTTCTCGTATAAGGACTTGAACTTGAGGCAGTGTCGTTGGATCGAGTACCTAAAGGGGTTTTACTTTGACATTTTCTATACCCTAGGAAAGGGAAACTTGGTGGATGATGCTTTGAGAACAAGAGTTCTAGAGAAAGGCTTGAGGATGTCTAGTGATGAGTGGACCTTGATGGAGCTCTTTTCTTAGAAACATGTGGAGACCAGGTAACAGTGGAGAGGAATTCTTGGTGAGCATCTAGTTGAATCCTTCTCTGTTGGAGTTGATTCAGAGGGAACAGCCCAGTGATGTGCTTTTTCAGTGGTCGAAACAGTTTTATCATGGTTGGGAGACATCCTCTGATTGGTCATTGTCTTCCGAGGGCATCTTGTTATTCATGGTCCATTCAGTAGTGTCGTTATCTCTGTGGATGGGGGTGATAGTGGAAAACCACCAATATCAGTGGTCTGTCCATCCAGGTACCACCATGATGTATTATGAGGTCTGCTGGCACTTCTAGTGGCCTAGTATTGGATGTGACATAGTATAATTTATGTCGAGATGCAAAACATGCCAGCAAGTGAAGGTAGAGCATCAAAGGCCCTCTGGTTTGCTCCATCCATTACCTATTCTTTCCTAGAAGTGGGATGAGGTCATCATAGACTTCAATGTTGGCTTACCTCGTACACCTCAGGGTAAGAATTACATTTAGGTTGTGATTGATTGTCTGACGAAATCATCCCACTTCATTCCAATCAGAGATACAACTAAAGTAGATGAGTTGGGTCATTTTTATCTTCAGAAGGTGGTGAGACTCTATTGAATTCCATCATCATTTGTCTCAGCTAGAGACCATTGTTTCACGTCTCGGTTTTGGTAAGGCCTTTAGAAGGCTGTGGGGTCTCAGATTATGATGAGCACGTGATACCATCCTCAGACAGATGGTCAGACAGAGTGGGAGAATTAGATTTTGGAGGACATGCTCTATGCTTGTCTCCTATACTTTGGAGGTTCTTAGGATATCCATTTGGGGAAGGTTGTGTTTTCTTATAATAATAGTTACCAATCCTCGATTAGAATGGCCCCTTTTTAGGTGCTCTATGGTTGGCCATGTCAGTCCCCCTGTGTTGGGATGAGGTAAGTGAGACTTCACTGTTGGGGCCAAGCCTTGGGCAGGAGACTTCTGAGAAGGTCAAATTGATCAGGAAACACTTGTTGACAGCTTAGATTAATCATAAATCTTATGCTAACATGAGTAGTTGAGACCTAGAGTTTTCTGTGGGTGACATGGTATTCTTGATAGCGGCCCCTCATCTGGGCCATCGTCGATTGGGGAAGTAAAGGATGATGATGCCGCGATATGTTGGCCCTTTTGAAATCACTGAGCATATTGGAAATGTTACATACAGGTTGGCCTTACCATCTTATTTATCATCCATCCATGACGTATTCCTTGTCTCCCAGTTGAAGAAATACATCCTAGATTCTTCCCATGTGCTGAGTTGAGAAGAACTAGAAATAGAGCCCAACTTGTCAGTTTTTGAGCAAACAGTGAAAATAGTGGACTCCCAAGATAAGGTGCTTCGAGGGAGTTCTATTCCTCTAGTCTGGGTTCATTTCCAGCATGGTAAAGATACACATGAGACATGGGAGAAGAAGTCATGGGTTGAGGAAGAGTATCTGTTCCTATTTTTAGATCAAGCTTCAGGTTAACTTTCCGGAATGGAATGTTTTTATGGTGGGAAGAATTGTCACATACATGAGATATTTTAAAGGTATTTTCCATTTATTTTTCATTCATTCTTTGCTTTGGGGGTTTCCCAAGATTTTATAGAGGAATGACTGAGTTTTTTGTGAATTGTGCCAAATCGTGAGCCCAATTCCATATTTCAAAATAAATATTGTTTCTTTTATAACTTTTTCATTTTTTTAATATTTTTCACCCATTCCAATTCCTAAATGGAATATTGTGATCTATTAACCCCAAAATTGAATTTTTAATCCTTTATTAATCCAAATTAATGGTTAATTTGGTGTTTTTATTTAAGGAATTGGGATATCCTAAAGGCCCATTTCCAGTTTCAAAAACAAAATATGATTAATTAATAAGTTATTAAATCTTAATTAATTTTCAATGAATCTATGTCTCACCCAAGACCATTGAACCCATCCACACACTCATCCTATTTTGTCCCACTTTGGTGATCTTGTGTATCTCAATTTAGTGATGAACTTCATAGGATGTCTGAAATCTTCTATATTTGAGGCCGTAAGTTCTTTCATTCATAACTCTCTCAATTCTTACTATTTTTCTTCCATTAGAGTTCCTAAATGACCTCTTCATCCATGTTCGAACCACCCATGAATTTTGGCTATTTACAATTTCATCTTCTGGTGTATTTGGGGAGATTATTTCAAGATCCCTCAAGTAAGTTAGTCCATTTCATTTCTCTTTCAAATTGATTAGGGATTAATTCAATTTGTTTTGGGCTTCTTCCCTTTTTCTTGATGTACCAAATTACCAGGGGGTAGGGTTTCGAACCTAGGGTTTAACCATGGGTTTTCCTGGTCAATTATTGTGGTTTTAGGTTTTTCTAAACCCCTCTTGGTGCGGCGGTCGTGCAACTTTATTTTCTCATGATGATTCATGGGTTTTCATTACATTTGTAGGTGATTACAATGTTTATGAAATATCTGTGATTAGAATAGTGTATTTATGATATTTTCATTCCAATTTCATTTTATTAATGCTGAAAAAATGAGTTTTAGTGGTGTTTTTATTGCAAGTGAAATTTTAATGCCAATTTCTTGTGAAATTTGGGGGTTTTCATATAAATAATTTGTTTGTTCATTAAGGAATTCCCAATAATTATTTAGTTGATTTTATTGAATAGTATTAGGGATGAAAATAATTTTTTCATTTTTTTCTCATTTGGTTGTTTCTACGAAATTGGTTTTGGGTAGTGTTTGTTAAGAAAGTGATTTTTGAGTAGTAATTTGGCATCGAATTTGGTTCTTTACATGCCTATTCTATGTGATGATTTTTGGGGATTTTTTTATAAATCTTGTAATGCGTTTAAAGAAAATTTTAAGGTTCTTTTAATTATATTTTGCATAATGTCACTATGCACATGGTGTTAATGTGGTGTTTTCAAAGAGTTGTGTGAGAAAAACAAGGAAATATTTAGAGAAGTTGTTTTTATTGAAACTCAAAGGGTTTTGTTGTGTGTTATGAATGGTATAAAATATATCTAGATAATGTACTGGGTGTATGTTACCATTAGTGGTTTTTTACATGAAAATGGATATGTGTTGAATCATGAAATTGTTTGAGCACAAAGGGGGAAGCCCGGGTACCTCGGTGGGGCGGATGTGTACTAGTACGGCTAGTGGATCAGATTGGTTTTGTCCCTATCTAACCTAGAATTTGAAAAAAACAACTCTAACTAAACTATGTGGATGATGATTTGGGAAAACATGGTTATGGTTATGTTCCCTACTAGTGGCTCATGCATGAGAACAAATTTTACTATGGTTACTTTACACCGAGTTATGAGTAACATGGGGCCCGAGACTATCTAGTGTCTAGGGGTGTTCCCGACATTTTTTCTCATTGTGTTTGTGGTATTTTTCTCTGTATTGGGGTGTTCATGGCTGTAAATTATAGTAGATAACATTTCTATTTTAATGTGTGAACATTCTGAAAATTTTAGCTAGAGAACTGTTTTCAATTGAAAGTCGCATTTCTTGGATTTTATCACTCATATTCTTTACGTATTAACACTGCTTGATTTTTCACATTGTATTGCATGCTATTTGGAATAATTGGGTGGTATCCTATTGGTAATAGTATATAACACTACTTAAAACCATTGGGTGTAATTATTCTTTATGATTATTGACTCAGGTAAAGGGAAGGCTATGGGTGATGGCAGTTCAGGGTGTCAGTTCCCATCCTTGGTGTGGAGTTGTGGAGATGACTTGTGGGTGATGACCCCTTGTCGGGTGGAGTCCTTGGGGATGTATTTATATTGTATTATTTTTTTATTTGGAAAACTTTTATTTTTTTTAAACCAATGTATTCATTTCTCGTTTTTTATTTAGACTTTTTGGACCTAAACATTCAGATACATATTCTCGATTTTTTAATGTTTTATGCTTTCATACTTGGGTAAATCATCCCCAAGCCTAAATTAATGATTCCCCAACACTTGTGCCAGACCATGGGGATAGGGAACACCCTTTGGGACTTGTCATGGGCTAGGTTTCATGCCGATATTGGTGGCGACCAGATTCGGTTTCTGTTATGGTACGATCTGCTGGAATTCAAGGTTGGTGATTCCTCTAAAACATATCATCTTACAATGTTAACATCATTAAACTTATCATACAAATTAGTTACCTCATACCTTATTTTTTCTTGTTAGGCATGGTCTTGGTATAATCAATATTCTAGTGAACCATCTTCCAGTACAATCATATACAAATGAGCTTTATGAGGGATAATTCAACTACTCTATAAAATTTCATTCTGTTTATATCATAATTTATTACTATTTTAACATAAATTTATAAAAAATAATTTAAATGATATATTATAATATTAAAATATTATTTTATCTTAACAATATTTTTATTTAAGTGTTTTTTAGAAAACTATATTTTAAAAAAAGATTCTTTGTAAAAACTATTGAAATTTTTGGATGTTACATTTTACAAATTTTTTTAAATTTTGTACTACCAATTTAAATAATTCAAAAATAATGAATGTAGAGAAAGAAAATAATAAAAAATTCATCATTTAATAAATAAAATTCAATTGGAAATATTTTTTACTTTGTTAGGTTATATGAAAAAATTATTTTTCCCAAAATATCTTTAATAATTAATTTAATCATATATCTATTTATACAAAATAATCATATCTTCTCTATATTATACCCTTCCAAATTCCATATGAGAATCCTTCACATTAAACCCTAGGGTGATGTTATATTAAATCAAAATGTAACTCTGTCAATAATATTAAAATCTGTTAATCACTTCCTCATAATGTCTATTTTATTCAAATTTACATCATAATCCCAAATATGTGGAAAACATGACTAAAATGACCAAGATAACATTTTTAGTTAAAAAATATTTAAAAAATTCTCAATAAATAATAGTTTACTCACTTTTTAACAAAACCAATAATTCAATTAATATATCCATATCAAATATATAATAAAACTATGTTTTATCATCCCATCAATCATGTATTCATAAATATTTATCCTCAAAATATTACATTTTCAAAAAATAATAGTTCATATATATTGAATCAATTAAATATTTCTTTCTAGATCAAAATATGAACTATTGATGAAAAATCCCAAGATATCTCACATAATACATATAAATTTTAGAATGTAAAATATTTTATTTGATAAATATTATTCTCTAATGAAAATATTTATATTTTTAATGATTTTATATCATATATAATATCATCCACCAAATGTTAGGTAAGTCTATGAAACATGAAAATTATATAATTTTATGAATATACTATTATTCTAAACTATTAAATTATTCTACCTTATTATATTAACCAACAATTTAGTTTCTCTACATCTATTATCCATAGATACAATTACATTATCCATTTTCAACCATATTTTAAAACAAAAAATGGTTACCAATAAAATAATTATAAATTTTCATATTAAATTGAAAATATAATTCTAATATTTATTATCTAAAGATAACATCACTTCATCTTATAATGCATCATTTTAAAATATGTATCTCAAGTTTTTTCCAAGGTTAACTATAGTTGTCATCTCTAATAGTAGTAAAAATAATCATATACCATAATAAACCATCTATTATTGGTCTTAATGAGAAATTTATTAAATATGTAAAATCCTTTGGGTGTTTCATTATAGGAATATAGTCTTCAGAACACTCTTCATGCACTAGAGGGGAGATTGAGTTGATATTTGACAAACACTTTCCATTGTGAGTTCCCCTGGGTTATATTTTTCCAATTACTACATTGAGATTATATTTTCCATAAAGTACATCAATTTTACAAAAAATCACACAATCTCTTCTCTAAAAAAATTTCAATAATATCCTACACATATATTTACCCAATTCATATATCCAAATATTTTTCACCATTTTTCTATTATCCCAATTCCTAAAAAATATCATATTACCTAAAAAATAATAATGGGTTCTCTATACCTTTTAAATAATGATTGACCATAAAATATCAATATTTTATATCATTTTATTCAATTCTATTATCCTCATCAAATAACATTTTAATCTCTAGTGATATATAAAGAATCGTTCATTGCCACTATAAATCCCCATGAATGTGACCGTCTCAATTATATTATAAGTATAAAATGATGTAAAAAAATAAATTACCTTCAAATTATATACATGTATATGAAGATAATTTTTATAAAATGTTAACTATGAAAATACCTCTACTTTTAAATGACTGGAATTATATCTTACTATATGAAACTAATTAGTCCATAACTAGTCATTATTATATCCCAAAAATTATCTATTCAATATGCTTTATTTCAACAACATATGTCATATCTTGCTTCATATCCTAAGGAAATGGATATATATTAATGGTATAATATCTAATTCTATGTATTGGTAAACAAAATCGATAATAATCAGAGATCATAAGTTTTTATTAGAATTGAATATGGGTATATTCAATAAACATAATAATATTATTATAATAAATCAATATATCTTAAATATATGAATTTTTAAAGAACATATAATGAATTTACCATATATCGTGGACATGATGAATTCATAATAACTTTTTATAGACCATATTTATTAGGAATAATTACCTTAATGAGTCACACACTTGAACAAATTCTTGAAAGACAATTTTGAAGAACCCAAAAATACATCTTTTTCATGTGTCATATACTTACAACCGCTCATTTTAGAAACCAATGAATTCCGGTATATTAATATTTTATGAATTGTAAAATTTTTACCAACAAATTTTAGGGAGTTAAAAGACCCAAACCAACTTATTATAGATGACGAGATCTAACATAAAATCATTAACATCTCACATATTGAAATCCCAATGGTTAAAAATGGTAATCAGAAAATATTTAAATGAAAATATTTTATTATTTATATCTCAATGAACCCTTGGATTGAATAAGGGTTTCATATTTTATTTAAATAAAGTCACATAAATAAATAATTATTATTAGAAAATAATTAAGTCAATGAATATTGATGGGTATGCAATGATATTAATTATATTAATGGTAAGTCCCATCAATCATGAGTGTAAAATATAAAGTATTTACACCATAAAATTAAATAGTATATGTTTAGGATGAGAATTTACCCAAACAATCATTGTATGAAATATATGTGAACATCCTTTGATGAAATGAATCCCAAAATTGGTTATTCATAGGGGAATAAAATTAGATGAAAAATTATGGTTATACAGTGAATATTTTTATGAAATATAGTTGTAGTGATGGATCATTAATCCAAAATATAAGTATAAACGATAAGGCATCCAAAAAAAATATATGATATCATTTGAAAAATGTATATGATAATTTATAGGATATGTCAAAGAACAACAAAATAGATTAATTTGTTGTCTGATAATTATAAAATTTTGTTTAAAATTAATAAATATATATTATAATTTAAAATAAATTTTAATGATATATTTTATCAAACTAGAAAAAAATTGACTAATTTTAGAAACCATGAAAACATTGAGATAATGTTTCATATAAACTTACACATGTAGTGGAAATAATTGTTTTCATAAAACCATTGTATACACATATTGAAAGCAATGAACAAAGCAAAAATAATATAAATTTCATAAAATAATTTTATAGGTGTCCTCATTTTAAAAAATTAAAATAATAAAATTTTAAATAATAATTATGTATATTACTAAAATTAATCAATGAATATGGTATTTAATAAATAGACGTTCCCATTCAAGATGTTGATATGGGCTCAGTTTCCCATAAAAATCCTATTGGTAAAACATTTGTATAGGATAAATGAAATATGGTGAAAAATAAGAAACCAATAATATTTAGTTTAAATGATGAGTGGTTTAATAAATAATATATATTACCTTGATTTATTATCATTAAAAATCAATCCTGATTTAAATAAATGATTGGAAAAGTGAATGTAACAGTTTGGGAAAAAATTTAATCAGATGTCCATTTCAACATCATCATATATTTAATTAATATATATTTGAATGAAAACATAATATGTCTCTTCATAAAACAAATAATATATTCATAGTCTTTATTTAAACAATAGTTAAACTTTATTTTAGATACCAAGGTTCAAAATAGTAATTATATAAAATGAATATAATTCTATAAAAATGATTCCTTTAAAATATTTTAAATTTTTGAGTCAAATCCATATAGAATATTAAAATTTGAATATAACATTGAAATTAATTAAATATAATGTAATATTGATAAAAAAATATTTAATTTAATTACATACCCCATTCTTATAAAATCGAATTTCATTTCAACATATGAGATATTTCAAAATTATAATTTTCCCTATTTTTTATTGAATAAACTATGTTATAGGATATTAGGAGGTTGGAAATCAGTGAATAAGTGTCCAGAAATTATTTTTTATGTGATGAGAAATAGCATGTTGATTTATTGTCATGGAATCTATCATGGGATCACCAGGGGAACCCATTAGATAGATGGTGACCTCCAGCAGTTCAACATATTTTAGTAGACCCCATCAGCTAGTTGGGGGTGGGTGGGATGGGGGTTCATCAGATTTCATTATACACCATCAGCCAATCGTGGGGGGGGGGGGGGGTCAATAGATTTTAGTAGACACCATTGTCTAATCAGAGGGGATTGGGTGTTGGTGGTGGGGGAACAAGGTGGCTAGTAAGCCTAGTTTTATGATTAATTTAATTTTGCACACAATATTAAATTCCTATAATGATTGGAACCTCTTTAGAAACCAACACTAGGGAAACAATATATTGATTTAAATAACATATCTATGCATATTTGAGAAATCCAATTCATCTCTATATCATTATTCAACGGTGGATCAATTTGGCGATGATGGACTGATGATTTTTATCTAGATCATATTCATATTATAATTATTTTTTAATATATTTTGATGGATATATGATAGATATTTGAATTCAATGAAAATAATTTTTTTCTCTTTATTTATTCAATGATTAGCTTCAGATGTTGGAATATATCATCATATCATGTTCTAATCAATATCTACCATTTTTTATAAATTTTTTATAGGTATATCTATTCAATAATATTATTAGTCCTTTTCATAATGAAGGATTACTGATAAAAGTATAATCCATTAATTATACAATGATATATTGGTGGGTTATTTGAAGTTTCAAAGATATACCATTAATAGGTTCTTAACAGCTCATGAATGGTGAGAATATAATGGTATTGTTTTATAGATCTAAAATATTGAAAAACTAATCTTTATATATATTATCATTGATCTATTTTTTTGATTGATAGATAATGGATTTTATATTTTCTTTTATAACCATGGTTTTCCAGTTGAATTTTTGAGGAATTCATGATTCGATCAACTATAGACAATAGACCTGATGAATTAATGACATATTCATAGACATATCACAAAACTAAAATTATTAAAGAATAAATTTGGAATATAACTTATGAATAAATTTAATATAATAGATTATCTTTAGGTATCTCTTTTTACAAGGAATCTTAAATTAAAAATTTCTTAAGATATGAATTATTGAGGTTATATCTTTTTATCTATTAGTATGTAATTTGGATAGGTATTTGATACTAAAAAATAATTAGATTACAAGATCAAAAAAATCATGTATGCTTTTTTTTACCTTTTGAGGCCCATGTACAATAATTTTTACCAGATTTAATATAATGTTGTAATATATTGTTGTCTTTTTTTCATTGGTTTTAACTATGATTGCATATTTATCATGTCATACATAAATTTGATTATTCTATCAATGGGTATTTCTAGAGAAGAATGTCAGAACACTTGATATTGATCAGTTTCTTATATGTTACTATAATATGATTATGGTACTATTATATGATTATTATTTTATTCTCCTCAATTATATGTGTGTAATCATTCCACTTGATGTCAATTCTTTGGTTTCCCAATAGGTTAGTCATAGCTGTTTAATTATAAAATAGAGGTAGAGTGTGTGTGATTTGGGATGATGATGATGGAGGACCCATATAAGGGAAGGGCAATGAAATCCTTTTATCTATCATCCTAAAACATTGTTCCTTTATTATTTAGAGAAAAAATCATAACATGATTCTTTTTAGCTACCGATTAACATGTTAAGTCGATGAATTGAGTATTTTAAGTGTCCTGTCACCATACATTCATATATTCCATGACACAATCTGATATCTTAATCAACATTATAGCAAAGAGATAATGCTGGAGAGGATGTATCTCATAGTTGAATTCTTAAGAGATTAGATAATGAAATTTTATTGTTTATTCATTCATGTTTATTTAATTTTATCATAAAATACAATTTTAAAACATGGTTATATATTTTAAGGACGAATTGTTGGTGTCCTAATATGATTTATTTCCCAGATCCAATATATTAATCATAATTAATGTGTGGAACTCATGCATATGTATTTGGGGGGGGGGGTCCCTTAGTATATTTTTAGCAATAAAAAATAGATCTTATTTGCATACCCAAATGGACTCTTGAGCATTATCAAATGGTTTAATTTACGTAACATACAATATAGTTAATATGGTTTTTTTTCATAAATAGGGACCTATGTATATTTATCTTAATTTTTCTGTATTGAATGCGTGCCATATAATATTTCATTATGAAGAATTATCATGCACATTATTTACTTTTAGATGATTAAAATTTTATTAACACTATTGGTGAAAGGATATGATATTATGCGTATAGTCTCTGTTATATAGGGTCTAACCTATATCTATTAGTCACCAAAAACCTTATTATTAGGGAGGAAAACATATGGTCTTGGGTCTCGTAGGCATAGACCTAGTGGTTCGGGTGGGTGAGTTTTAAAAAAGTATCATACCCAAGTTTTCATCCTTAAATTTTGAGAAACCCAAGACATAGTAGAGAGGATAAATGTTTTTTTAGACATAGTTAGGTTATTTTCAATATACATTGTTGAATCATGTGTAATGGGAATCTGATTTACCCAAGAACAAATGGTTTTCACTCTTTTATTTGATTTTGGAGAATTCATGCTTCATGATTAGGCATGTTAGATCACATTTTATAAAAAAAATAATTATTTCATCCATAATATTTAATTAACATATTTCCCTAACATGTATTATATATTCTAGATATACCAATAATTTTTAATTATATTATATATAAATTTTCCATGGTATTGTGTTATATGTATTCTATAGTTAATTTTTTGTATATGATAATTTAATTAAATTTTGTATATATATTTGATTCTGACAAATCTTTAGGGTAGAAGATCATGGATAGTTATATGAGGGATATATGATTGGTTTTGGATAGAATCATAAGAGAACATTTATGTGATCCAATATACTTTTTAAGATATGTCTAATGAACATAAAACTTCATAAATGTTACCTTCACATTTCTGAAGACACCACCTTAATAGAGACTATTGGGACCACCATATTATGGTGTTCAAGATGCTCCCATTTGGGAGGATTCCCATATACCACCACCAAATTTATAAGAGGGTGTGAAATATAATTATACGAAACTTTATTTAGTGAAATTTATAGTAGGAAGACCTTAGTAATGAGTATTTCTAGATGTTCATTCCAATAGTAGAGGGTCATCAAGGTGTATGGTCCACTATACAAGAGAATTTTATCTCCATTATAAATAATAAATTAAAGATAATGGGGGTCACATGATGAATTTAAATAGATAGATAACACCAAGTGATTAATTAATATCATTAAGATAGATTATTATTGGGATATTAAGTTTGAAGAATTTATTATAAAAAGACCCATTAGGAGAAAGTGGTGCATATTAAGACAGATTGGTATACATGTCTGTCTAATATGGGATTCTTTGAAGGGACTTTTCTTTACATAATTATTTAAAAAATGTGCTTAGGATATTTATAGTGCATGATTTCATTGAGATACATCAAGGCCTCGAGATTGTACCCCCATACACCACTCATTTCATTGAGCTACAACATTTTTATCCTCTATTTTCTAGAACAGAGGAATAAATGGACCTGATGTTTATAGTATATCTTTATCCAAAAATTAGTCAAAATTTTAGGTTCATTAACCAAATGAAATACTACCAGGTTCTATAACATTCCATGACTATTGATAAGGTCTTAGAGAAGGATCGTGCCACTTTTCTTGTAACACATTTTTTTGTACATTTCCAGTTTGAGAAACTATCATTTTATAGAGTGTCTGTCATAGTAATGTGTGTTGAAAATATGGGGAATCAATAGAGTCTTGTATAATATTTGTAGGACAAGATTATATCTTATTTATCAATGTCTGGATTATTTAAATAGTTCTTTAACAATGGGATTATAATACACTATTGAAAAATATATACAACACATAAACAATGTGTAAGTAGGGTTGAAATATAAAAAATCCTAATAGTTCTAATAAAAATCATCGAGGTTGGGGTTCCACAAGGTTTCATGAAGATATAACCAATGATCTAACTAGGGTACTCACTTTCTTGTTATGATTATTTTGAAAATATATGGTCATGCATCTCATGTACATGACTGATGAGGTGAGGTTAGATAAGTATCTTCTATGAATATGAATCTAGAAAATTTCAATGAGTGGGAATCTGAATTTCCTATTATTGTCTTGATATCCATCATATATTCTGCATCATTATTTTATAATGGCGTGCACACTCACCTATTTATTAATATTTTATCGTTTACATGACATAATGATCATGTAATATTCTTAGTTTCTTTCCCTAGATACATTGATAGGAATGAATTCATTCCATCCTAAGGAATTCTTATAGTATAGTATATTTATTTCTCATTATTTTAATTTTGGGACATCATGATTCAAGAGATGATGAGAATTGTTGTGATTATTAGAATGTATTAATAGAATAATTTCTAAGCTAAAACTCATTCCTATCAAAGATATGTAATATATACAAAGCCTGAGGTGGAAAAGATCTTGATGATAGAAGAATGGGAATTAGGAGCAAGTATAGAGATCCCAAACATGACCTATCATGGGACGATCAAAGAAATAATTATATTGACGGATCTTTCTGTAGTATTGGGGGTATCCCTCCATATAATTCATTTAGTTGTGGATTTTTATTTGAATGAATTTCCATATGTATCCTTAGGAAATACAATTGAAAAAGTATTTAATTTTCAGATAGAATTTATTCTAGAGCCCGAATGGCCCGAAGGCCTTTTTTATTTTATTATGGATAATCCCCCTTTTAAGCGTTTAAGGGGAACCCATAAATGACCCGTAGGCCCAAGGCACAAGGCCCAGCAAACTCTTAATAAATGACCACAAGGGCCATAGGCATACCATGCCCAATACATGACACGTAGGCCCAACCCACTTGAACTTCCCCTCCCCAGCTTTCTGCGTCATTGATCACCTAGCTCCCCACCTTGCATTGCTGATCAGCTAGCATTGCCCCGTACAAAGCTGCACGGTGCCTGGTCCCGATGGCGGCTGCCATACCCTCTCATTATCCTATTCAATATCACACATGAATGTTATGATAAATATTATAGTGATGTTGTAGTGGTATGAATTGTGTGACGAGGCTTCTCAAGAGATAGAAAGTACATTGAAAATAGATTTATTATCGATTCATCTTGAGATCAGAATGGTTTTTGAGATATATTGAGATGCATCAAATTACTATTTTATAAATATATTAATGTTGTGGTAGAGTGCAGTATGATATGGTTCATGTTAATAGAAACCAATTGTTGGATATTTACTACCCATGGCATTGAGAAAGTATTTGTAGTAAACACATTGATGTGTTGGATACATTATCTATGTATTGAAATATTTTTCATATACAAATACTAAAATAAGATTATATATATCATAACACATTAGGAACATAACATGTGGTATGGTTGATTTTGTATATTATCAATAAAATTCAATGTTGATATTGCTTTTTCAATAGTTAATGAAGATTTCATTCTGTATGCTCTTTTCCATAATACTTTGGTAGCTTAAGAGTTGGTTGAAAGACAATCAGATATACAATGTTACATGATGAACTTATTGTCTAATAGGATGATGGATTCTTATGACGATGATGGACCAATTGCATGTGGCCCATTGGGGATTGCGTGTTCCTTCATAGAGTACATAAAAGATAAATAAATATAATTTCCAACTGTGTTCGTTGATGTGGGAACTATTAAAATGTGGTTACCAAATACCGATGTTATTCTTAGATAACAATGATATGATCCTATTAATTGGGTGAGATCATGTTCATGTATCCACCAGGAAAGTGATAATGAGTTACTTATATATATATATATATATATATATATATAAATGGGTGGTATATCCTAGAGAAATATTTGTGGACCATGTATGTAACATCCTGAGATTTTATGACAAATATTATTTTTAATTTATTTAATGTCTTGTGTTGTACACTACACAAATATTATCTTGCGCTATATGCAACACCGTATTAGCTTGTAGTATAATAAAATACTATTCTTGGCCTGTGTTGCATGCAAATGCGACCTTCCTCGATAGCGTGTGTTGTACACAATACCAAGTTTCACTAAACAATGATATATTATTATAATATTATGAACTAGCCGTTATTAATAGTATTAACTGCATTTTGAATTTTATAACATTATAATTCATCTTACACATTTTCTAGAATGAGGTATGAGAACAAAATCAATTTTTCAGATAAAAGAAGTATTTTTCAAAAAATGCAGTTTTCCACCATTTGATAGCACACCGATTTAAATATAATTTTTGACAAGTTTATAAGTCCAATTTTAAAAAAATAAAATTCTTCTTTTGAATTAGGATATAAAAATTTACATTGGATAATGTTTTGATATTTTTCTGACAATGTTCTTATTTTCATGAATAGTAAAAACACGATAAATTTTAATTAAAAACAACTTTTTTCATCAAGATAATTAATATGAATAAATTATAATTGTAAATTTTTTTAAATTATAATAGAATATATTTTTACCATTTAATATAATGTATATCATTAGCATTAATTTTACACTGAATTCGTAGGTCAAATCAATTAAATCTTTTGAAATGTTTTAAATCATTACCCATTTTTTCGACAACGAGATTAATTTTAAATTAATTACTAAAACTTCTGTGTTTTGAATTTTAAAAAATGGATTTCCATATTTGGAATCAGTAGGTAAAAATTATTTTAATAGGTTACTTTTTTTTGTACATTATGAATAGTAACTACGGTAAATTTTATTTACCACAGTTAAAGGTAAATTAGGTAATTAAGGGTAGACATATTATTATAAAATTACCCTAACACTTATCTTAATATAATTGTATGATTATATTTCGTCCTAAAATATACTTGGGTTGAAATGGTATCTATTAGAAACCACTTGTATGGGATTAAGACCGTTAATTTATTTTATTAAAATGAAAGTGAAATATGTCTCACTCAATCTTTAATAATTAAATTATTTTTAATATAAGGTTATACGGAATATAAATTCGGTTATAAATACTTATTTGAAAGAATTTATTTTTATTTATCGTGGTAATATATTTGTAATTTTTATGAAATATACAATTACCTTAATAGATTATACATTATTGATGCATCAATTATTTATTTATTAAAAAGTAAATAATATATATTTTATTAAACTAATTATACCCATAAAATGCCCAAAAACTGGACAAAAAATAATTGGTCATGTACATATAAACCATAATCATCCAATGGTAGAATTTTTGACCATTTAGAGCATTATAAAAGTTATTATGACACTTATATTATATTATATTAAATGACGTGAAAGTTGTCACCTTCATAATTTAAAACACATAACATTTTAAAAGTTGAATTTTAGAAGATAAATTTGACTAAAATTATTATTATGAAATCCATTAGATTTATATTCATCATAATATTTTTTTTTTATTTTTATGAAACATATAAGTATATTAAATAATTATACAAAAATGTTGTAGTAATTATTTTATTAATAGAAATATCAAATAAATGGTTTTAAAAATATTATAATAAATATTATATGAACTAATTAATATGATAAACGAATATTAAAAATGAATATGTCATGATAGGGGTATATTAAATATTTTTTTTGAATATATCCTCTATGTTTATTTTATTTAAATTAAATTTAATGAATTGTGTCAAAATTGACACAATCGTTATTTTATAAAAATAAGATATTATAAAATTGTTTAAAAATCAGAAAAATTTTAAACATAATAAATTGTAATTTAAATGGTCTAAAATGTCATAAAGTTTCCAATTATGGGAAATTAACAGCACATATGTAATTATTTATAACAATTTAAAATTTATAATATTATTACCACAAATAAAATTAAATAGAATAAATAAGGACAAATCAAGTTGATAAGGATTAAAATAAATTACCAACAAGTCTAAATATTATTAGTTGATGATATTACAACCCTTTCTAATCTACTAGTTGTATTTGAGTCATTTTTGGAGGTTTTTAAGTGGGGTTTGAGTTTATTATAAATTAATATTTTAGAGGTTTCCAAAAGTGCCCCTCTCCTCTCTTATGAAAGGGAACCTCATCCCTCTCTTCTTACCACCATTTCGAGCCTTCAATCATGGCCATCCCCTGCCCATTTCTCTTCTCCACTTCACTAGAAACCTACTATAGTTCCTGGTTTTCACGAACCGTGTCATGCCCGTACTTTTTATATTATTTATTTTATTATTCTTATTAGGGATCAGATAGTTCAGGTCGAGACCCGAACTAAAAATTTATGAGTTTTATTCTGAAACACATTTTGTGGCCTTTTCGGCATTCAGTGCACCGCTGTCGAAGCCGCGTGACCTCTCTTGGGTCACCGCGCGACCTCGCTCGGTTCTCCGCACGCCTGCTTGACGTGCAACAAATTAAATAAAGAAGTTATTAATAAAGAAATAAATTTTAAGGGAGATAAAATGAAAATAAAATTAAATAAGAAATGTGATAAATATTTAATGGTTTGTTTTAATATTGTGGGATGTTAATATTATTATTATTGTTGTTGTTGACAGTTTTAGGAATATAAATTTTATTATGTTTTTAATATTATCATTACCATTTAAATTATTGTTATTATTATTATTAATATTATTCTAATTGATATAACCTTTTATTTGGTTTTATTATTATCAATTTGGTTTTATTATTTTAATTAATATTAACAACATTATTCATGTTCTAATTTTATTATTATTATTATTATTATTATTATTTGAAGATATTATCATTAATATATTTATCATTGTTATGATTATTTATTAATATTAATATTATTAGAATTAGTTCTCTTTTCATTGTTTTTTTTTCTAGGGTTACCCAACCCGTCACCCCCCCCCCCCCCCTCTCTGCTCGTTTAGGCGCGCACCCTCCCCCTTTTTTGTTTTTTTTCTCTCCTTCTCTTCAGTTGCGCGGAACCCCTAGTTCTCTGGTTTTCTTCGCACACTCCGCCACACCGCATCTCCCTCGCCGACTTCACCTTCCGACGCGCCGTTGCCCCTCCACGGTTGGTCGCCAGACTCCACTGCTCCGGCTCCGTCGACCGCTCGGCCGCCCGCACACCTGCTCCTGGAATCTCCTGCTTCGCCCGGCACCCCCTACTCCTCCGGCCAGCCTGCTCCCTCTCCTGGTTTGCACCGCACCCACGAGCTCCCCTTGCCCGCGCCGTCCGACGGAACCCCGCCGGACCTCCCCTCCGGTGCCCCCTCCTATGACCGATGCTTCCCTCCTTCCTCTTCCATCTGACCTTCCTCCCTCCGGTTAATTATTATTTTTTTTCTTTTCTCTTGAGTTCTTGTCCATTCAGCGGGATGAGGTATATTTAGTGGTAGATTTTTAATCCTTATCTTGTTCGAATTCTTGTTTTAGGGTATAAATTGAGTTGGTTGTGATGCAAATTGGTTGCAATTGGTGTTTCGCACCCAAGCATGGATGTCTCTGCGTCAAAGGAAGGTGATTTCGCATTTAACCATGTTTTGAAGAATTAATTTTCTTCATAAATTAATTTATCATATTATTTAATTAATTTATTTGATGCGAATAATGCTTGTAGTTGCAGTTGATATGTGCATGCGATATAAGTGTGTTTTATGTGAAAAATTGAGGTTGAACTGGTTATTTTTAGTCTATAAATTATAAAAATTGTGATCTGGTTTAGTGTCAGTTTGCTTTGAGTCACAAAGGAACGTTTGACTGCATTTTTAGTATTTTCGAGTCTTGCGGAACACCTTCGAATTTGTTTCTTAATTTTTAGTGGTTGTCGGATTATATTTTTTTAGGGTGAAGTTGGTTTAATTTTTGATGCATTTGTTGATACATGTTTTTATGGTTCCTTTGCATTTGTTGTGGTGCGTTGGATGAGCAATTGGAGTCGCGCCCTAAATGTTGTGTTGTCTCCAACACCTGAGGTAGGTGGTTCCATGCCTTTGCATCATCTAGATAATTTAATTTGTTTTTTAGTTAAACTTAATCTGTTCTATGGTTTAGTGGCATGATGTGAATTATGTTTAAAATGTTTTGGTATGCTCGTTTGAAAAAAAAATGGGTTTTTGGGAGTGATATAATTTTATCGTTTATGTGTGTTGTGTTAAAAAAGGTTTGGTAGTGCAGTAGAGGTTTTGGGAAATAAATTTTAAAAATGTTGTGAAAATGTCATGTTTTTCCTTTCGAGCCTGTTGTGGTAAATTTTAGAAGTGTTTAATAATTGTTTATAGCGTGCCAATGAGGTTTTAGAAGTTTTGATTTGTGGAATTGATTTTTTAATGGTTTTTTTTGCATGCGATATGTTTTATAAGTTCAGGAGTTGTTTATTTAAGTGGTGTTTTGAGTGGGAAACATGGTTGAAAGGTTTTTGAGGGTTTTTTGGTAGGTGTGAAAGGTGTTTTCAAGTCACTTTAGGTGTTTGTGTTTTTAAAAAGAAATTTTCAAAGTATATGAATCACTTTGGGTGTGTTTTCCTTGTTTTGTACTTTTGAAGTTGAAATGAATTTTTTTTGAATAATGGAAAACAAGTTTTGACATGGTTACCTCATGTATCAAGTTTTAAAGTGACACCTCTATATAAAATCAAGCTGTTTTCGGTGTAACGTCTTCTTGGTTTTTCTTAATATGATTTCAATAATAACTCAAATGATTTATTGGTACATTTATATGACTCTAAATTGGTGCTTTGTAGGAGTTGAATACGCGTTCATTTTTAAAGTGGTGTATTTTTATAAAATGAGACATGTTGTGTGCGTGTGTCTTTGAAATAGTGATTTGGTATGCAAATTGTGACTTTTGTGTGCAATATCTTGTTTTTTCTGTGAAATGGGAAAGAAATATACTATGTGAATGTGAAACTTGTTTGAACACATGGGAAAACCCTGGGTATCTAGGTGGGCGGACTAGAACTAGTGCGCTAGTGAACCAGATGGGTATCGTCCCAATTTCAACTAGCTGGACTGACAATTGAAACACTAACTAAACATATGTATCTGAGGGTCGTGGCCTTCTAAGCCATGTGTTCTGAGGGTCATGGCCTTCTAAGCCACGTTTTCTGAGGTTTGTGGCCTTCTAAGTCATGTTTCACTAAGACATGAGGTTCTAGGGTCCCACTCGAGCTAGATGATCCTTAGGGGATTTACCTATAGTGATCTACCATCGATGGCGTGGTGCCTTCCGTTGGCATATGGAGGACCACCTTTGTGTGTGTGTGTGTGTGAGTATGTGTGTGTGTGTGTGTTCCCATAATGAACCTTCCTCTTCCTCTTTAAAAATCTTGTTTGTGAAATGATTTCCTTTTTAGTGTTTTCTTTAGCAGTTAGCCTGTAAATGTTTTCTTTAAAAGCAGTTTGAAAGTATAATTTTGAATAAGCACTTTGAATTGTCTTTTGATGTTGTGGCATGGAACCTTTTTCTCGGTGGCATCCTACTGGGATTTTAGCTCACACCCTACATACACCCTTGGGTGTATGTAGTTTCTGTTTCTTCTGTGTTCCAGGTTGCGACTTTGTGCTCAGTGATGGTGGTTGGTTGTTCGTGGTCTTCTCGTGCAGGTTAATGTTTGTGATGTGTGGATGTCGCACCTCTCCTGTTTCTTGGAGGTTTGAGTTTGAGTTTTCTTTTGTTGTCATTTTCTTTTGGACTTTGGTTCATGTTGTAATCCTTTAAAGTTAATTTTAGTTTTAAGTTTATGTTTGGTGGTCAGTTCAAAGTTTTATTTTATTCAACTTATCAGAGGTTTTGTGTTTATTATTTCGGGTAAATCGTTCCCACGTGATAGTTTTGATACACGGGCACTTGTGCCAGCCCGTGGGGATCGGGAACGCCCTTTGCGCCTTGCCGCGGACCGGGTCGGGCGCCGGGTCGGATGGAGAACCGGCCTGGTTCGTGACAAAATGGTATCAGAGGGAAAGGATTGATCTCTTGGGTTTCTTTTGGGATAGAGTCACGATATACATGAGTTAAGGTTGTCGGGACTCGATGTCCTGACAACGAGCAATGTGCCTGGCCATCACACCTCGTGGCGGGACTCGAGTTACCAAAGTATGTTGAGGTTTGTCTGTGTTTTTGGTCAGTGCGGTTAATCTTGTCCATGTGAAATGGAAATGGGGTAAGGTCAGTGGTCCTAGTGAGCTCGCAGGGTCTGGCAAGCCATGTGGAGCCGGGGACGCTGTCCTAGAATACCCTCCATGGTAGTGGCATGACTGGCGTATGGCCGCCAACCATACGTTCCAGTCACCCTCTGACACAAGTTTTATCTTGCGTCATTTCTCGTCCCTTTGTTTTGGATTCATGAGAATATGGTTTTTAAGTAAAAATGTTTTGGACTTGGAAAATGATTTTTAAATGAAGCTCTTTGAAAAGAAAATGAGGTATGAGGTTTTAATGGTGTGGGATGGATGATTTGGTTTTGAAAAAAAATGGAATGGTTTGTTTTTGACCCTTGGTGTTCTCGTGGGAAACCACATGCATGAGTGTATATGGGAAAAAATGGTTAATGGCATGAGTGGATGAGTTCTTGGATGGATATGATGTGGGTGTCGGTGCGGCACAAGAGAATGCATGTGTTTGGCCAATGGTACACCATTGGTGTTTGTGCAACCCACTGGGTTTGCTTATTTTCAAAATGTTTTGTTAAAGGAATGAAATTTGTTGTTTTAGTAAACAGTGGTTGTGTGGCATGTCCTTGTGTTTTGAAAATGTCGGATGCGAGGTGTTTTGAGCCGAGGATCCTTTCTGAATGTTTTTTGTCCTGAGTTTGAGTTCTTATTTGTATGTTTGTATGCAAGTGTGTGGTTAGTAAATTCTTTTGAAGAGTACATCGTGGAGACCTTTCAGTGGTTTCCCCTACATGTTTGGTGTTTTCTTGTGGTATGTCTTGACCGTTGGACCAGTTTGATTTGGGTCCATGGTATTCTTTCTTGACTAGTGTATGCCACCCATAAAGCTTTAAAATGCAATTGAAATATGGCCACAGGCAATTCGTCATTGGCCGGAACTACAGTTGATCGAAGGACTCTCTTTTTGAATTCTATAATTGAACCCACCTCTCCTTTTTACAACTAAGTGGATCCTCCCGCAGCGGGATGACAGATGTGAGGGAAGTTGAACAGATTTTTGGTTTCCTTACGTTGTCTGAGTCGTTGGGTATGAAATTTGACATCATTGCGCTTGATGGTTTCCCCTGGAAACGGAAAAAGGAAATCTAGTGGGGAAGGGTGAAGGCGGTTCAGAATTTTTAGTGTTGACCAGTGTCTTGAAGAGCTTTTTAGAACATTCATCGACTGCAAGTGTCATGCTTGGTGACGTCTTGCAGCGTGGGGACCCTTTGATAGTCAATGGTTGTTTGAAGGTAAAGGATACTCCAGTGGAGAAAAGGTGGATGAAACCCAAAGTTGTTGGTGCAGTCTATTGTTCTAAATGACCTCTGGTCTTTGGTTTGTTTCGTTTAAGAAAAGATTCACGTTAGGCCACTAGTGTGGAAGACCTAGTCACATGGGGATTCTACAGTCAATTGCATAAATCACGTGTTGTTTAAGACCCAGCTTGAAGTCCTCCGTATAATTTTCCTCTCAACAGAAATGGTCATGTTCGGTGAAAATTTGTGGTATCGTGATCTCATTCAGTACGACAATGGGTGATGCACTTGCACCATTGCAGCTCTTGTGTTGGATAATGTTTCATGTATGATCAGTTGCATGTCGTAATGTGTTGTGTTTGCTGGTGTTTTCTCGGTTGAGGTGAGGTTGCGTGTGACACCAAAAGGAGAAGCTCCGTTCGGGAGTCTTCAATGCCTGACTGCGAGGCAGAATATCCTTCAAACATCAGGGCTCCAGCCATAGGTCTCGGAGTGAAGCTGGCGCGTGGTCAGAAACCCCAGAAGTGTATGGGACCCCAACTTTATTTCTGTCACCAGTGTTAAAACCATAGGCAGTTTAAATTATTTCCAAGTTTCATCCACTCCGAAT
Source organism: Viscum album (assembly GCA_963277665.1). Taxonomy (NCBI): domain Eukaryota; kingdom Viridiplantae; phylum Streptophyta; class Magnoliopsida; order Santalales; family Viscaceae; genus Viscum; species Viscum album. Next base: position 1,533,651,223 of record OY728152.1, on the reverse strand, counting down.
GAGAAGTCTGGTAGAATAAGGTTTTCGTGACCATGTTGAGGCGTGTTCGTCTCGTTGCCTTAGAAGTCTTGGAGATTGCTTCCCACTGGATACAATCACTTTAGTGGTCCTTATGGGAGTCTGTTAGGTAAATTTGTCTCAAACTTGAATAATGCTCATCCAGGAATGTTGAAATGCTAGTTTGTCTTAGGTCATGCTTTTGACGCCCTGGTAGATGGGCCCCTCCCTCCCCGCCCCTTGTGGTGGGGTGTTTGGTCACCGTCGAGAATCATTTTTTTCTAAAGTTTTGTACCTTCTGTTAGTTCTAATGGCGGGGAGACCCACATCGGATCTCATACAAATATCTATGAAATGAATCGATGTTGGACTCTTCTTTAATGGTGGGGAGTTCGTTCGGACCTCCTGATGTCGATTTCCCGAACCCATCTTGGGCGATAATAGGTTCTTAATGGTGGGGAGTCCGCCCGAGCCTCCTCATCTCGGGCGTCAGAATGTTTTAATAGAGGAGGGACCCATCGGGCTTTCCCGTGGTGGGCCATTCAGTTTTGCTCCTAGAGATGGTTTGGTGGTAGGTTATTGAAGTATTTTTTGGATGTCGGTTGGTCTTGTATATTCGTTCCAGTAAAATGGTGTGTTTTTTCGTTCATTGATGCTTGAGGTGTTTTGGTTTGTGAGGTTGGTTTTCGCAGGTGCGAGAGTGGCTTTCCTGGATCAGTCAACTTGAGGCGTTCTAGCTCTTTGGGGTGGGCAACACATGTCAGGAAGTCTTTTTAACATGCTTTTTGAGGTTGTCATTTGAGTCACTTTTTCTGAGCACGTTGCATTTGCTGCTTTTCGCTTGTTGGCGGTGGAGATCCTATTTGAACTTTAGTGGGGTATTAGTTTCTTCTTTGTGCCTCAACCCTAGCAGTGGCTTTCCGGGGATGGAAAGCATTATGGTGGGGAGAATTGTCACGCCCTTAATTTTTATATTATTTATTTTATTATTCTTATTAGGCATCATATAGTTCAGGTCGAGACCCGAACTAAAAATTTCAGAGTTTTATTCTAAAACGCATTTTGTGGCCTTTTCGGCATTCAGCGCGCCGCTGTCGAAGCCGCGCGACCTCTCTTGGGTCGCCGCGCGACCTCGCTCGGTTCTCCGCATGCCTCCTTGACATGAAAATAATTAAATAAAGATGTTATTAATAACGAAATAAATTTTAAGGGAGATAAAATGAAAATAAAATTAAATAAGAAGTGTGATACATATTTAATGGTTTGTTTTAATATTGGGGGATGTTAATATTATTATTATTGTTATTGTTGACAGTTTTGGGAATATAAATTTTATTAAGTTTTTAATATTATCATTACCATTTAAATTATAGTTATTATTATTATTAATATTATTATAATTGATATAACCTTTTATTTGGTTTTATTAGTATCAATTTGGTTTTATTATTTTAATTAATATTAACAACATTATTCATGTTCTAGTTTTATTTTTATTATTATTATTATTATTATTTTAAGATATTATCATTAATATATTTATCATTGTTATTATTATTTATTAATATTAATATTATTAGAATTAGTTCCCTTTTCATTGTTTTTTTTGGCTAGGGTTACTCAACCCGTCTCCCCCCACCCTCTCTGCTCGTTTCGACGCACACCCTCCCCCTTTTTTGTTTTTTTTCTATCCTTCTCTTCAGTTGCGCAGAACCCCTAGTTCACTGGTTTTCTTCGCACACTCCGCTGCACCACATCTCCCTCACCGGATTCACCTTCCGACGCGCCGTTGCCCCTCCACGGTTGGTCGCCAGACTCCAATTCTCCTGCTCCATCGACCGCTTGGCTGCCCGCACACCTGCTCCTGGAATCTCCTGCTTCGCCTGGCACCCCCTGCTCCTCCGGCCAGCTTGCTCCCTCTCCCGGTTTGCGCCGCACCCACGAGCTCCCCTCGCCTGCGCCGTCTGACGGAACCCCGCTGGACCTCCCCTCTGATGCCCCCTCCTATGACTGCCGCTTCCCTCCTTCCTCTTCCATCCGACCTTCCTCCCTCCGGTTGATTATTATTTTGTTTTATTTTCTCTTGAGTTCTTTTCCATTCAACGGGATGAGGTATATTTAGTGGTAGATTTTTAATCCTTGTCTTGTTTGAATTATTGTTTTAGGGTATAAATTGAGTTGGTTGTGATGCGAATTGGTTGCAATTGGTGTTTCGAACCCAAGATTGGATGTCTCTGCGTCAAAGGAAGGTTATTTCACATTTAACCATGTTTTGATGAATTAATATTCTTCATAAATTAATTTAGCATATTATTTAATTAGTTTATTTGATGCGAATAATGTTTGTAGTTGCAGTTGATATGTGCATGTGATATAAGTGTGTTTTATGTGAAAAATCTAGGTTGAACTGGTTATTTGTAGTCTATAAATTATACAAATTATGCTCTAGTTTAGTGTCAGTTTTCATTGAGTCACAATGGAACGTTTGACTGCATTTTTAGTATTTTCGAGTCTTGCGGAACACCTTCGAATTTGTTTCTTAATTTTTTGGGGTTGTCGGATTATATTTTTTTAGGGTGAAGTTGGTATAATTTTTGATGCATTTGTCGATACATGTTTCTAGGGTTCCATTGCATTTGTTGTGGTGTGTTGGATGAGACATTGGAGTCGCACCCTAAATGTTGTGGAGTCTCCAACACCTGAGGTAGGTGGTTCCATGCCTTTGCATCATCTAGATAATTTAATTTGTTTGTTAGTTAAACTTAATTTGTTTATATGGTTTAGTTTCATGATGCGAATTATGTTTAAAATGCTTTGGTATGCTCGTTTGAAAAATAAAATGGGTTTTTGGGAGTGATATAATTTTATCATTTATGTGTGTTGTGATAAAAAAATGTTTGGTAGTGCTGTAGAGGTTTTGCGAAATACATTTTAAAAATGTTGTGAAACTATAATATTTTTCCTTTCGATCCTGTTCTGGTAAATTTTAGAAGTGTTTAATAATTTTTTATAGCGTGCCAATGAGGTTTTAGAAGAGTTGATTTGTGGAATTGATTTTTAATGGTTTCTTTTGCATGCGATATGTTTTATAAGTTCAAGAGTTGTTTATTTAAGTGGTGTTTTGAGTGCAAAACATGGTTGAAAGGTTTTTGAGGGTTTTTTGGTAGGTGTGAAAGGCGTTTTCAAGTCACTTTAGGTGTTTGTGTTTTTAAATAGACATTTTCAAAGTATATGAATCACTTTGGATGTGTTTTCCTTGTTGTGTACTTTTGAAGTTGAAATGAAATTTTTTTTGAATAATGGAAAACAACTTTTGACATGGTTACCTCGTGTATCAAGTTTTAAAGTGACGCCTCTATATAAAATCAAGCTGTTTTCAGTGTAAAGACTTCTTGGTTTTTCTTAATATGATTTCAATAATAACTCAAATGATTTATTGGTACATTTATATGACTCTAAATTGGTGCATTGTAGGAGTTGAATACGCGTTCATTTTTAAAGTGGTGTATTTTTATAAAATGAGACATGTCGTGTGAGTGTGTCTTTGAAATAGTGATTTGGTATGAAAATGGTGACTTTTGGGTGCAATATCTTGTTTGGTCTGTGAAATGAGAAAGAAATATACTATGTGAATGTGAAACTTGTTTGAGAACCTGGGAAAACCCTGGGTATCTAGGTGGGCGGACTAGAACTAGTGCGATAGTGAACCGGATGGGTATCGTCCTTGTTTCACCTAGCTGGACTGACGATTGCAACACTAACTAAACATATGTATCTGAGGGTCGTGGCCTTCTACGCCACGTGTTCTGAGGGTCGTGGCCTTCTAAGCCACGTTTTCTGAGGGTCGTGTCCTTCTAAGCCACGTTTCACCGAGACACGAGGTTCTAGGGTCCCACTCGAGCTAGATGTTCCTTAGGGGATTTACCTATAGTGCTCTACCATCGATGGCGTGGTTCCTTCTATCGGCATATGGAGGACCACCTATGTGTGTGAGAGAGAGAGAGAGAGAGTATGTGTGTGTGTGTGTGTTCCCATAATGAACCTTCCTCTTCCTCTTTAAAAATTGTGTTTGTGAAATGAGTTCCTTTTTTGTGTTTTCTTCAGCAGTTAGCCTGTAAATGTTTTCATTAAAAGCAGTTTGAAAGTACAATTTTGAATAAGCACTTTGAATTGTCTTCTGATGTTGTGGCATGGAACCTTTTTCTCGGTGGCATCCTACTGGGGTTTTATCTCACACCCTACATACACCCTTGGGTGTATGTAGTTTCTGTTTCATCTGTGTTCCAGGTTGTGTCTTTGTGCTCAGTTATGGTGGTTGGTCATTCGTGGTCTTCTCGTGCAGGTTAACGTTTGTGACCTGTGGATGTCGCACCTCTCCTGTTTCTTGGAGGTTTGAGTTTGAGTTTTCTTTTGTTGTCATTTTCTTTTGGACGTTGGTTCATGTTGTAATCCGTTAAAGTTGATTTTAGTTTAAGGATATGTTTGGTGGTTAGTTCATAGTTTTATTTTATTCAACTTATCAGAGGTTTTGTGTTTATTATTTCGGGTAAATCATTCCCACGTGCTAGTTTTGATACCCGGGCACTTGTGCCAGCCCGTGGGGATCGGGAACTCCCTTCGAGCCTTGCTGCGGACCGGGTCAGGTGCCGGGTTGGATGGAGAACCGGCCTGGTTCGTGACAAACCGTCCCAGTGGGGCCCGGGCCGCAACTCCCCAAGCCCGCCTCCAATAGGCCAGGGGCTGCTGATTAGCACTGAGTAGGAATGCTACTAACATGGTAGGCACTGTCTATAAACCTGAACCCATGCACACACATCTCCATGCCCAGAAATCTGAAAATTAAAAACTACTAAAAGGAAAATATGCATGCATACACTAAAACCCAACCAACAGTGTATGACAGGAAAGTAAAGTTCAATAAAGTAAAACCCTGGGCCAAAAGTACCATCCCACCAAAAGAAAGTCTGTAACAAACTACAACATGTAAAGAAAGGTGCTGAGACTGTAGTCAGTAGCCATAGGAATGCACCTCAGCCTATCTAATTTCACTGGGCACCGTATGGTCATAGTCTGCCTAGAATCCTGTCAAAGGCTCGCTCGTCTGCACAAGACACGACACATGCGGGCAATGCCTGTGCAGGGGTGAGTATAACAATACCCAGTAGGACACCCTGAAACCACAAAGGTAATACAACACGGGAAATACCACAATGGAAAGATACAGTCAACTCCACATAGTATATGTCTACAGAATATATAAGAACAATATCCAGATATACTCATACACAGTCGATTACCGCAATACCGCCACTAGGATCCGGCATGAAGATTCCACTAAGAACAAAACAAGGAGAACACACTCCTTTGTCAAAAGAGAGAGATGTAAAGTACTTTTTCAGGGAGAACACACTCCACAAGTACTATGAGAACACGATGCTCAGATGAAGATCACGACCAAGAAATGGGGTGATTCCGATAACTCAGTCTGAGCTAATCCGCTAAGCAGAGGATCAGCTCCTGGGTAAAGTTGGTCACGTCGATACCAAGAACACTACCTAGGTTTCTAGGAATGAATAAAGGATCTGGATATAAGTCTCACAGAGGGGATTCCAAAAACACTATTCAGGAAGTCCTCCTGAAGGGATCATACTCTTGTATAAAGGAAATGAAACCAGAACCTTCAGGGAAAAGACAAAGGGTAGGAACCCTAAGAAAAATAATTCAAGTCACAGAAGACAAGTGGCTCAAGCCATGAATAATTGATTACACGGCGTGTAGTATGGTTACCCGCCGTGTTCTTTCACCCCGGGTACTGCCCATGTAAAAGGCCCAGGTCATCCGTCAAAGCTGTGTAAAACTAAACTACACAGTGTGTAGAGGAATCACACGCCGTGTTACATGAGTTCGGGTACTGTCTGTGTAAACGAATCGTGTCATTTGGCTTTTCGGATAGAAATAATCTACACGGAGTGTAGAAGAGTCACACTCCGTGTATGAGCACCTGGGCTTGCTCCGTGTACACTGGCCATTTGCTCGTACACGACCTCTGTCCATGTCCCTACCGCCTACCCGTGTACCAGTACACGGGGTATCCCGTGTATCTGGCCGGGTCTGGCTAGGGAAGGGTATATACACTGTGTCCTTTACCGTGTACCCATCCCGTGTCTGGGTACTCGCGGAGTACACTCCAGGTGGTCTACCGATGAACACAGGCCGTGTAGCCCATACTATGCGGCCTGTATTTGGGATTTTCCAGAAATGTCATCTTCTTCTGCGCGCCACAGCTGAACCTTCGGATCCTCGGTTTCTTGTCCCTTCATCCCGATACTCCAGGGATTGGTTTGCATAGTCATATAAACATCGTAACGGGTGATTTAAGCTCTTGATTCGGATCATAAACCTCAAATGATCCATCCGAATAAAAATGCCCGAAAACTCGTATCTATCGATCCGCTCTGAATCGCATGCGGAAACCGTCGTCGCACCTCCGTGACATTGCTCTGGGGTTGGATATTCAATCTCGGTTCGTTGTGCTAACCAAAGAATGTGCGATGATCGATTTATTTCAAGAACTCATAGAACTCAACAAAGAACACAAGGGAGAGAAACACAAGAATCAAACAATAGGGACAAACCTCAATCATTGTTCGCGACAATTCGGGTTCATCACCGTTAGATCACAACCAAACAACCTCAAAATTCCAGAAAAACTCCTCCCACAAGAACGATTGATCCACAGGCTAATCTGTTCGTGGATTAGTCCGCGTTCGTCGCAGAAATTAAAAACGGGGAAGGAAATCAAAAACAAACGTCCTACCTAGATCCGCGGTGTTCGTTGGTGAAGATCCGGTCGCCGCGTCATAATCACCGGCGAAGCACGTCAAGAACACTATCGCTGCATTGGGAGGTATCCTCCAGATCGTCCATAGCCACCAAGGGTTTCAGGGTTATGAGGTTTTGTATCCTTGGACCCCTATGCAGACCTATATTTAAAAAAGATATGATATACCTATTGTAGAAGATTTAAAATATTTCGATGCAGAATAAAATATTCTCATTTAAATATTTTATTTCTCTTACATCCCAAAAGCTGGATTTCACCACCAACATGCCCCGACCGATGTTAGGCCTTTCCTAAGGTAAAATCATTATTCTGAACACAACCGGGCCTTTGGATTTCTGATTCGAGAACCCGTTTAGGAGTTAATCCAGTTTTTTAGGAAAACCATATGCACGCGTAATTTAGTTATTTAATTAAATTCAAACATTTGTTATGGGATCAACAGGTCTCGGAACTACATGTCGTCTTAGAGCCTGGTCATGAATTAATTCCCATATAATATTAAAATAATACATGGAAAAAAATCCGGGACATTACATCACACCCACCTTAGGGCTTTTACGTCCCCGAGAAGCCAAAACAAAGGCTACTTAAAAGGATGTGGGTACTGCATGCGAATCTGAGCCCCCCGCTCCCTCGTGCTCTCCTGGAGATTCCCGTGCTGCCACCAGACACACATTAATGGAATAGCTCACCCACAAAGGATATTCTCCTACTGATACTCGATCTCCACTGGGTACTCAGAAAAGGTCGCTCCATCATCTATGTCCAGCTCCCCCTAGTCAATGACGTGCGAAGGATCATGCACGTACCTCCACAGCTACGACACATCAAAGACGTTGTGTACCCGGTCCATCTGAGGAGGAAGAACCAAGAGATACGCCACCTCGCCAACTCTACTCAAAATCTGGAAAGGGCCAATGAACCTCGGAGATAGCTTGCCGCCTCGGCCAAATCTCCCCAATCCCCATCGAGGTTAGACCTGAAGGAACACATGGTCTCCCTCCTCAAACTACAAGGGCCTCTGCCTCCTGTAGGCATAAGAATTTTTACGACTCTCTGCAGTCTTCATCCACTCATGGATGACGTGCACCTTCTCTGTAGTTTCTCTCACCATCTCTGGACCCATAAGTGCTGACTCTCCTGGGTCAGTCCAGCAAAGCGGGGACCTGAAAGGTCGCCCGTACAGAGGCTCGAATGGTTCCATACCAATAGTGGAATGATAAATGTTGTTATAAGAAAATTTCACTAGTGGCAGGTGATCCTACCATCTGCAACTGAAGTCGGGTATGCATGCTCGAATCATATCCTCCAGGACCTAGATGGTCCGCTCTGTCTGACCATCAGTCTGGGGATGAAATGATGTGCTCAAGTGTAATTGAGTCCCAAAAGAATCATGCAATCCCTTCCACAACTGGGATGTGAAACGAGAATCACGATCTGTGATGATCGTGGATGGTACTCCATGAAGTCGAACTATCTCCTGCATGTAGAGGCGTCCCAAGCTCTCTACTGAACTCTGCTCCCGTATGGCTAGGAAGTGGGACGACTTGGTGAGTCGATCAACGATCACCTAGATGGCATCATTTCCCCTAGACGTATGTGGTAAACCCTTCATGAAGTCCATTGATATCCCATACCACATTCACTCTGGCACATCAAGGGGCTGATTCATACCTGGTGCTTAGACTTTACTTACTGACAAGTAAGGCACCGAGAAACAAACTCTTCCACACACTTCTTCATTCCTGGCCACCGGAACTGAAGTTGGAGGTCCTAATACATCTTTTACATTCCTGGATGCACTTCCAAAGGGGATTTATGGAACTCCCTCAGAACCTCCTCCTGCAACGTCACTAGTACTACTGTACACCCTTTGAAAAGAAAAACATACTCCCCACCTTCTAAATATCCAACAGCCGCAACACCTGTGGATATCTAAGCACGTAGAGTCTCAAAGCTTGCATCCTCGCACTGTGCTTCCCTAACTCTCTATAAGAGGGGAGGGGTAACAACCATCGATTGAAGGTAATCTCCCTCATCTCCATCTACAAAGGATAACTATAAAGAGGCTAACTACCTCGTCGCCTCATCCAGCAACTGCGAACTGGATTTCCGGCTGAGAGCATCTGCCACAACGTTCCCCTTCCAAGGTGTGTAATCAATCTCAAAGTCGTAATACTGGAGGAACTCAAGCCATCATCGTTGTCTCAAATTCAGATCATTCTGAGAAAATATATTTCTAAGACTTTTTTGATCAGAGTAGACGGCAAACCGCTCTCCTATCAGGTAGTGGCTCCACATCTTCAATGTGAAGACTACCGCTGCCAACTCAAGATCATGGGTCACGTAGTTATGCTCGTGTGGCCTCAAATTCCATGAGCCACCGGCAATCACATATGCCTCTGCATCAGGACACAACCAATCCCTGTCCATGATGTGTCGAAGAACACTACGTACTCGACACCCTCCTCTGGTAATCTCAAGACCGAGGCGCTCTTTAGACTCTATCTCAATTGCTGGAAAGCCTGCTGGCATCTCTCGGTCTACAAGAAAGGCTGGACCCTTTGGGTCAAATCTATCATGGGTTTGGAAATCCTGGAGAAATCAAGAATGAATCTATGATTGTAGCCTTCCAACCCAAGGAAGCTCCGCGCCTCAGTCACGCACCGGGGTGGCTCCCATGCTAGTTCTGCCTCCACCTTGGCTGGGTCTACTACTACACCATATGTTGAGATAATGTGTCCTAGAAAGTTGACCTCCTGTATCCAAAACTGTCACATCAAGAGTTTCCCATACAATTGGTTCTCTCAGAGTGTGTCTAGAACCATCCTTAGGTGTCTCGCGTGCTCCTCCTCGGACGCAGAGTACACAAGGATATCATCGATGAAGACCACTACAAACTGATCTAGATAGGGCTGAAAGATTCTGTTCATGAGTCCCATGAACACTTCCGGGGCGTTCGTCATGCCGAAGGGCATCACCAAGTACTCAGAGTGACCGTAGCGGCATCTAAAAGTCGTATTCGGTATATCCCTATCCCATACCTCAACTAGTGATATCCTTATCGTAGATCAACCTTCGAGAACCATCATGCCCCTCACATCTGGTCGATGAGGTCATCGATCGTCGGTAGTGGATACCGGTTCTTCAAAGTCACCTAATTCAAGAGTCGGTAATCCACACAAAGCCTCAAGCTCCCATATACCTTCTTGGAAAACAACACTGGGGCCGCCAGGGTGAAACACTAGGTCTCACAAACCTCTTCTTCTGCAAGTTGTCCAGCTGCACTTTGAGCTCACGAAGCTCTGCAGGAGCCATCCGATATGCTGATGCTGATATCAGTGTCGTCCCAGGTTGCAACTCAATTCCGAAATCTATCTCCCTACGGGGAGGTAGTCCAGGGACATCCTCCATAAAGACGTCCTCGTACTCAGCCACTACTGCTGGAAACTGGAAACTCGTAACACATGTCGCGCCAAGGGCTAGGCTTGCAAACTGATGTGAAATCGGTTGTTCCTTCCTATGCATGAGTCCATCCTGCACTGCCTGGGTGTCTCTTTCACAGAAAAAAGTGAACCTCATTCCATCAATATGGACACACCTCACCCTTCGCCTAAAATAGTCGATGTGTGCAAGAAATATAGATAGCCAATCCATACCCAGAATGACATCATAAGGCCTCGACGCTACCACCAAGAGGTTCCAACCGAAACTATCACCTCCAAGGGACAGGTCATACTGTCTATATAGGTGTGTGATCTATGAATCTTCTCCAGTCGGTGTTTCTAAGCATAAGGGTTGAGTCAACGGCTCAATTGGAATCTCAAGGTCTTGAACAAGATAAGCATCCAGAAAGGAATGACTAGAACTTGTGTCTATCAGTACGATACCAAAAGTAGAAAATACATAGATTGTACCTCTAATCAGTCTGATAGTACCTGGTTCATAAGACTCTACCACCTGCAGATGTCCCTGCCTCTATCCACCGTCTCCCTAAGCCTGGGGTGGACCTCCGAGGGGTGGTGGTGGTAAAGGGTCAAAATGCCGACCACCTCCAGCTGCTCTCCTAGCTCCTCTACCGCGTCCTCCGCCCCATAGATCTGTCTACTCCACACGTTGTCTAGGCCTCGGTGGTCCATCCACTGCTCTTGTGTCAGTAGTATGGCAGGTTGGAAAAATCTCGAGCGAGATGTCCCCTTCCATCACATGAGTGGAATCGCCTCTCTCGAGGCTGGCTGGATGTGACCTGTGAACCCTGTATGGAAGATCCCTTATCCAGGGATATCCACTGAAAATGTCTCCCATGCTTGGGTCCCTGACATCCGCTCCCTACTGCCGAGGTCTCTACTCCAGCTCGACCACCACTAACAATTGTCGGCTGTCTCTGGTCATCCAAGAAGCTCTCGACCACCAAATCCTGCTCGAGCACCCCAGCATAAGTAGGAATTCTCATATGGATGGTGCTAGCTCGGATATCTCTGCGCAAGCCCCGCTCAAAATTCCAATATCTGAAGTACTGATCTCTGACCATATCCATCGAGTACCGCGAGAGGTCGGTAAACCTCGATGAATAGTCAGCCACCGACATGGTTCCCTACTGGAGCTGAAGAAGCTCCTGTATACGTACTGCTCTAAGGGTAACTGGTGAAAAATCCTCTCTGAAGAGAGGTTCAAACTCTGAACATGCAAGAGTCACCTCTTCGTGGGTCTGGATAACCAACCTCCACCATAGTCCTACCGAGCCCTGTAGAAGGCTCGCTTCCAGGATCACCATATGGTCTGCTGGTGTCATGACCAAATGAAAGACTCTGGTCACTACCTCAAGCCAGTCTACTTCCTGAGGTTTAGGCTCACCTAGAAACGTGAGGGGTCTCTGTCTCTGAAACTTGTGGAGTGCGCTCATCCTGCACTCCTCCTCTACTAGTAAAGTAGGCACTAAACACTACTCCATAGGTGTCGGGATAACTGGCACATCACCTGATGGTTAAACTGGGGGATCTGGTCCTTGTATCGATGCTTCATCACTGAGAGGGTCATCCTCATGATCGATCTGCTAGATCCTAACAGGTACATGTTGCGGAGGCATCCTGTAAAGAAACAAGATGTATCTCAGTCAGTGTGTAGATATGGAGAGCTGACTTAGGAAGGACATGGAAACCACAACAAATTCCTATATGATGCATGTACGATTATTTTTGCCCTACAACTAGTGTTCTCATGCTCAGAGTTGAAAATAAGGTTATCAGAGTCCTTGTGTATGGATACATTGGCCACCCTCACCAACCCTGGGATCCCTGGATTGAAAGCCGAACTTGAAACACTTAACATTGTTTCCCCAACCAACTCACATACTCTCGGCCCTAAGGTTGAACTGACCACCTTTGATACCACTCTATCATGACCCGTCCTAGTGGGGCCCGAGCCGAAACTCCCCAAGCCCGCCTCCAATAGGCCAGGGGCTAGTGACTAGCACCGAGTAGGCATGATACTAACATGGGAGGCATTGCCTATAAACATGAACCCACACACAAACATCTCCAAGCCCACAAAGCTGAAAAGTAAAAACTACTAAAAGGAAAAGATGCATACATACACTAAAACCCAACCGACAGAGTACGACAGGAAAGTAAAGTACAAGAAATTAAAACCCTAGGCCAAAAGTACAATCCCACTAAAAGAAATTCAGTAACAAAGTCTAACCTGTAATGAAAGGTACTGGGACTGCAGTCGGTAGCCGTAGGAATGCACCTCGGCCTGTCTGATCTCACTGGGCACCATCCGGTCTTGGTCCGCCTTGAATGATGTCAAAGGCTCGCTCGTCTACACAAGACATGACACATGCGGGAATAGCCTGTGCAGGGGTGAGTATAACAATACCCAGTAGGACACCCTGAAACCACAAAGGAAATACAACAAGGGAAATACCACCAAGAAAAGATACAGTCATCTCCACACAGTATATGTCTACATAACATATAACAATAATATCCGGATATACTCATTCACAATTGATTACCGCGATACCGCCACTAGGATCCTGCTCAAAGATTCCACTAAGCACAAAACAAGGAGAACACACTCCTATGTTTGAAGAGAGAGATGTGAAGTACTCATTCCTGGAGAACACACTCCACAAGTACTATGAGAACACGATGGTTTAATGAGGATCATGACCAAGTCATGGGGTGATTCCGACAAATCAGTTTGAGCTAATCCGCTATGTAGTGGATCAGTGCCCGAGTAAAGTTGGTCACGTCAATACCATGAACTCTACTTAGGGTTATAGGAATGCATAGAGGATACAGTTCTAAGTCTCGTAGAGGGGATTCCAACAACTATATTCCAGAAGTCCTACTAAAGGGATCATACTCTTGTATAAAGGAAATGATACCAGAACCTTCAGGGAAAAGACCAAGAGTACGAACCCTAATATAAATAATACTAGTCACAGAAGACAAGTGGATCAGGACATGAAGAATTGGTTACATGGCATGTAGTATGGTTACACGCCGTGTTCCATGACCTTGAGTACTACCTGTGAAAATGGCCCGTGTCATCCGTCCAAGCTGTGTAAAACTAAACTACACGCCATGTAGAGGAATCACACGCCGTGTTCTTTGACTCCGGGTACTTCCCGTGTAAATGTCCCGTGGCATTTGGCTTGTCAGATAGAAAGCAACTACACGGCATGTAGAAGAGTAACACACCGTGTCCGAGCACCTAGACTCGCTCCGTGTACGCTGGCCAAGTGGCCGTACCCAACCTTTGTCTGTGTCCGTGCCTCCTGCCCGTGTACCAGTACACGGGGTATCCCGTGTATCTGGCCGGGTTTGGCCGGGGAAGGGTATACATGCTTTGTCTTTGACCGTGTACCCATCCCATGTCTGTGTATTCCCGGAGTACACGCCAAGTGGTCCGCCTATGAACACCCGCCATGTAGCCCATACTAAATGACGTGTAGTCAAGATTTTCTAGAAACTCCATCTTCTTCCTCGCGCCGCGGTTGAACCTCTATATCCTCGGTTTCTCGTCCATTCGTCCTAATACTCTAGGGATTGGTTCGTTTTTTCATACGAACATCATAACGGGTGTTTTTGGCTCTTGATTCAGATCATAACCATCAAACAATCCATCTGAAGAAAAATTCTTGAAAACTTGTATCTCCATATCCGCTCCGAATTGCCTGCCGAAACCGTCGTCGCACCTCCGTGACATCGCTCCGTGGTTGGATCTTCAATCTCGGATCGTTGCGCCAACAAAAGAATGTGCGACGATCGATTTCCTTCAAGAACTCATAGAACGAAACTAAGAACACGAGGGAAAAAACACAAGAATTAAACTAGAGGGATGAACCTTGATCATTGTTCGTGACGGTTCGGGTTCATCGCCATTAGATCAAAACCAAACAACCTCAAAATCTCTACAAAGCCCGTCCGAGAAGAACGATCTATCCGCGGGATAATCTATTCGTGGATTAGTCCGCATTCGTCATGGAAATAAAAAAGGGGAAGGAAATCAAAAAAAAATACTACCTAGATCCGCGGTGTTCGTTGGTAAAGATCAGGTCGCCGCATCGTCGTCACCGGCAAAGCTCGTCAAGAACACCATCGCCGCATTGGGAGGTCTCCTCTAGAGCCTCCAGAGCTGGAAAGGGTTTCAGGGTTATGAGGTTTTGTAACCCTAGACCCCTGTGCATGCCTAAATTTAAAAAAGATAAGAGATATCTATTGCAGCAGATTTAAAAGATTTCACTGCAGAATAAAATATTTTTATTTAAATATTTTATTACTCTTTCATCCCAAAAACTGGATTTCACCACCAACCTGCGCCGGCCGATGTTAGGCCTTGCCTAAGATAAAATCGCTGTTCTGAATGCAATGGTGCCTTAGGATTTCTGATCCGAGTAACCGTCTATGAGTTATTCCACTTTTTCCAGAAAACCACATGCGCGCACAATTTAATTATTTAATTAAATTCAAACATTTGTTCCGGGATCACCGGGCCTCAGAACTGCACGCCGTATCAGAGCCTGGTCTCGAATTAATTCCCATATAATATTAAAATAATACATGGAAAAAAATCGAGGACATTACACTGGTATTCTTCCAAGACAATATTTAGTTCCCTAAGAGGAGGTTAAGAGGAGGCGTGTTGAAGAAGAGGTAATCTCTTCTACCGATTCTTTCAAGTTTCGTTATTCTTGTACTTCCTCTTCTTTAGTTGTTTCATTATAAATTAATAACATCAGCATAACTAATATACTAATATGTTGTTATAAATATGAAAAAACCCAATTTCATCTTCTACCCGTCCTACGAAAAACGAAATCACCGCGTGTGCGTACGTTCAGAATACCATGTCCACACGGTGGTGTAATCTCATTTTCCAGCACCACCTTACATGGATGGGTATAATGGTGTAACGAATAACTATATATGGTTATTAAAACATGAAAATAATTCTTAGATATTATATAATCCACTCTAATTCCATTCAATAACTAAGGGTATGATATCATTGCCCGTGCGTACGTACGGATTACCGTCTCCACGACACGATGAGATTCATTCTTCAAGTTAACCATTCCAGAATGATTATAAAGTATATATTTTAAATAATCATGTAATATACAACATATTAATAATACTGGATTTATGTATATTTTATTTAATTACTTCTATTCAATTTAATAAGGAAACGAAAACAACATTCATGCGTACGTACGACCTACCGTCTCCATGAACAGTGTATTTCCTTCCATTTATCAATCTGTTATATATATGTATATTCTGAATATATATTATATATAAATCATGTTTTACATTATAGAAGTAAGTAATCATGACCTATGTAATCATATAAATAATTACACATCAAAACACCGACGATAAATGAAATGATTTTACCCAAAACGCTGCTTTGACATGGAATTGACAAATGTACGGGTAATATAAAGTCATAAGTGAATCATATATAATATCATAAATATTATTATGGTTCTGTTACAACATTAATTTTTTTTAAACCCACTATACATGAGTCTCAGATACATATGGAAGAAATTGGAAATAATTTAAGGGATAATTTTGCAATCTCATTTTTATCCGAGATTGCTTATACGTAAGTATTTAACCGGGTTATATTTTTCATCCATGTCCATAAAAATGTTTTTCATAAGGTGTTTAATATTCTTCCATGTATGTTAAAATTCTTGTTTACCCGTCTTTGAATTTTACTTTGTGTAATGGAAGGAATCTTCCTTTTGTTTACCATAGGTTGTAATTTTTGACTTTTCTATTAAAATAATGAGGAGAATGTTTTTTTAAAGGTTTGGGGCTGAAGCGTCAATTTATTATTTAAAGCAAATACCTCTTTTAGACCGGGTAGAAGGAGACCCATTACTTAGCCCAAAGGCCCAAGGCCAAGTGGCCTGAAAAGGCTTGAAAGCTCATTTTATGGCCCAAAGGACCCCTCGGTGAACAGTACTGCTACAGTACCCACCCTACTATGGTACCTGCTATAGTACAGTCGTAGCTACAACACTTGCTACAGTCCCTCCACCGCTAGAGTTCCGCTACTACTATAGTCCCACCGCTTCTACAGTGCTGCTACAGTGCTGCTACAGTACCCCCGGAAAATCACCCATGCCCCGATTTGAACCTGGGTCATTTAGATGCCAAGCAGGATCCTGTACCACTAGGGTACATGCTTTTTTACATGTTTTTTAACTTATACGGAATGAATAGATTTTTATGGTTTCATAACGCCTTATTTTCATGATGCTTACTCTATCGGATTTCATGACTATTTTCAACAAAATCATTTTTTTTAAAATTTCATGGCATTTTCTGAAAAGAAAATGATTTTGGAGAAGAAAGGATATTTTCCTCAATAATTCATTTCAAGTGTTTTATAAAAACCATTTTCCATCTAAGATGACATTATTTCATATCTATATGTTACAAGTATAATTTCTCTATGATTTACATGGTTTAACTTTTCTTATGATTAAATGATATCAATTTTTTTATATGGATTATGTTATGGTGGGATGATGTTTATGAAACCCATATTATTCTTTGGGTTATGATGAATGATTTATGTTTATGTTGTGGCACACATATGAATGATTTCATTATGAGATGGGTGAGACCTATATCTCCCTCCAATGCATTGGGTAAAGATTTATATCTCATGGGATAGATATCGCTGGAACAGAAAGTAATGTCTGGTTCAGTAATACAGGGATGGAACGACAAGTAAACCCGGTTCTGTAATGGACATTGCCCACTATGATGGTCTTGGCAGCAATGCCTTGGCTATTATGGAAATCATATCATGTGCATAATGGTTTTCCAAAGTTAAATGTTTTATTTTATCATGATTGATGTTATTTTATGATCTATGTCTTACGTAAAACCTAGATTTATTTTATAGCTCAAGATTTTGAGGTTTTATGTTCATGTTTTTACGTTCAAATGTTTATGGATTGTTTTCTAGTTCTACCTGTTTACCCTTACTGAGCATTTGAGCTCACCCTTTTTATGTTTTCTTTTCCCCAGGATATAAATAATTTTTTTAGGTATGAAAACCAAAGGGGAATATCTTTCTGGGAGATGTTGATGATCTTTAACCATGATTAGAAGATTATGTTCTGAGTTTCCAATTATTCTAAAATAATATGTTCTTTGGGAATTTGTTTTTGTCATGTATTAAGTCTTCTGAAAAAGTAATGTAATGTCCATGTACGTCAAGCTTTGGGTCTCTACAGTTCGTATCAGAGTGAAGGTTTAGTTAACCATTGGAAACTAGGATGCGAAAACTTTAGTGAAATTCCTAGTGATATTTTTAAAGTATCCATAGGGATGTATCAAAGGTTTAGTATAAGTATACGTTGCAGTCCTATAATTATGGTAACGATCTTATAATTAAACCTATGATGTTATCTATTGCTGTTACTCCCCATTTATTATGTTGTTTTCCAAGCATGATTTTTTCCTCTCACGCTATTCTTTTTGGGTTTTATAAAAATGGCTGGAAACATGAACATTCTTGATAATGGAGAATATGATGAACAGTTGAATGATATGTTTCGTGGGAAACCAAATGAAATTGGATCTGGAAGTCCACATATCGTTATTATTCCTAACCATCAATCTCATAATATGATCAATAATCTCAACTTTGGTATGTTTCCTAACTCAGCTAATAAGATAAAGATGGAGTTTCATGATGATCATATAGGAAATGAAGTTTAATTTCCCTCATGTAAATCATGTGGGAAGAGGAATTACGGAGAATGTTTCAAAGGAACTAGAAGATTCTTTGGGTTTGGAATGGAAGGACACAATTCCAGTAAATGCAAAGGAAAAGGTTCAGTTAACACATTGTACAAGGATAATGGTATTACTAAGACATCAACAACAGTAAAATGTTTTAAATGAGGAACATGCATGCATTATGCGAATCAGTGCCCTAAGGGATAATATCATGATTGGAATCAGCATGGTCAAATGGGTAGTATTTATGTTAATGATGACGAAGAGACTACAAATGATATATGAGATGAAAGAAGTGTGGAGGAACAAAATAATGAAGCTCGGTAAAGGTTTACGATGGTAGTGGAATGATTCCATGTTTATCAAGAGTAATGTTGTATAAGTAATTTCATGGTACTATGGAATAAAGATACATCTAAGGATTGTTACACTATTGTTTTTACTTAAGTTTTTTTGAAAGTATATGATTAATGGTACTGGTAACCATGAAAGGTTATTCAGATATTTTTGGAAAGTAGATGATATGCACATAATGAATGGAAAAAGAGATAATGAAATGTTAGATAGTATTAATGAGCTCATATAAGGTCAAAGTGATATCATAGTTTTAGTATATTGAAATTTTGAGATTTTGGTATGTGGAAAGAGTTGAATTTTGATAGCATTCATGTTTTCACAATGATTCTATGGTAATTCATGATTCAAGAGAATACATGATTAAGGTATTCATATTTATGGAATGTGACCAACAAGATATATCTTATGATATACAGGTGATAAAAGATTGTATTCACATGCTTGGTTGATGACATTTCTAGTAATCGTTTTCTTTATACTACGAGCTTGTGTAGAAGTATTTTGGATAAGACAATAGATTTGAAATGGATTATGTTGGAGATAAGATAATATTGTTTAAGGATAAAACCATTTTTTGATATTATTTCTGGAATATTATAATAGTGTAGTTTTAGAAAAAGGGCAACCTGCAGGACGGGCGAAAACAAATTGCATCGGACAGGGTTACGGGAATCAAACCCACCAACGAAGTACGAAAGGCCTTTATCGCCTACCACTGCCAACATGAAGTCCCTAGTTAGTAGAAACAAGTTTTATTTTATTAAATGTTATGATAGATGAAGTATAAGTACATTTTTTGGAACTATATACGATTAATCTCTCCATAAGATGGAATTATATATATATATAACTTTTGCTAACATTATATTTGAGACAGATGGAAGGACCTATCATTCTATCGCATGATCTTCTAACACTTCACGGAAGACAAATTCAAATTCATTTCATTAACAGATGAATCGGAAATTATTCAAGGCATAAACAACAGTGAGATTGTACCAAAATCAAGTAAGTATTTCTTTTAATTCAAAAATTCTTCAACATTAGGGAAATGATCTTTAAAACCAAAAATGTTGTCCTAGTGCCCTCATATCTGATGAATCAGATGACACCATAGATCATAAAAAAATTAATGGCTTTGTGATTGTTTGCTTTTTATAGCGATGTCCTCTACCACTCTTCATCAGAAGATAATGGTTAGACTTCTCTTCCATATCCATATTTTCTCCTATATTCTTCTTTGTGGAGACCCAGTGATGAGTTACTTTGGGAATCTGTTATGTTTCTAATGTTCCTTTTTAAAATAACGTTTTAGTATTCCTTTTTACGATTGGGTTTCTATGAAAGAAACTTTCATGTAGAAAACCATTTATAACTCTGATGAATTTTGAGGGAGAAATTCATTTTAAGGGGAGTAGAATGTAACACCGTGAGATTTTATGTGAAATATTATTTTTAATTTCTTTGATGTCTTGTGTTGTACACAACACCAAGATTATCCTGAACTATATACAATACCGTATTTTCTTTTAGTATACGCAAACACTATTCTTGGCCTGTGTTGCACGCAAGAGCGACCTTCCTCAATAGCGTGTGTTGTATGCAATAACGAGTTTCACTAAAGAATGATATATTATTATAATATTATGAACTAGATGTTATGAATAATATTAAATGAATTTTTAATTTTATAACATTATAATTCATCTTACAAATTTTCTATAATGAGGTATGAGAACAAAATCAATTTTTCCGATAAAAGAAGTATTTTTCGAAAAATGCAGTTTTGCCGCCTTTCGATGGCGCACCCATTTTAAATCTAATTGTTGACAATTTTATAAGTTCAATTTAACGAAATAAACTTATTATTTCGAATCAGGATATAAAAATTTACATTCGATAAAGTTTTGATATTTATATGACAACGTTCTTATTTTGATGAATAGTAAAAACACGTAAATTTTACTTAAAAACAACTTTTTCCATCGAGATAATTTATATGGTTGAATCATAATAGTAAATTGTTTTAAAGTATAAATATAATATTTTTTTACCATTTAATATAATTTATGTCACTACCATTGATTTTACATTGAATTCGTAGGTTAAATCAATTCAATATTTTACAATGTTTTATACAAAAACCCGTTTTTTTTACAACGGGGTTAATTTAAAATTAATTACTGAAACTTCTGTGTTTTGAATTTGGAAAGATGGATTCCATATTTGGAATCAGTAGGTCCAATTTATGTTAATAGTCTATTTATTTTTGGGCATTATGAATAGTAACTATGGTAAATTTTATTTACCATTGTTAAAGGTAAATTAGGTAATTAAGGTTAATTATTTTTTATAAAATTAGCCTAAAAATTGCCTTAATATAATTGGATGATTATTTTTCATCCTAAAATTTACTTGGGTCGAAATTGTATCTATTAGAAACCACTTGTATGTGATTAAGACCTTTAATTTATTTTATTTAAATGAAAGTGAAATATGTCTCACTTAATCTTTAATAATTAAATTATTTTTAATATAAGGTTATACAGAATATAAATTTGGTTATAAGTACTCATTTTAAAGATAAATGTTTTTATTTATCATGGTAATTTATTTGTAATTTTTTAGAAATATATAATTACCTTAATAGATTATTCATTAGTGATGCATAAATTATTTATTTATTGAAAAAATCATTAATATAGATTTTATTAAACTAATAATACCGATCAAAGGACCAAAAAACTGAAAATAAATTATTTTTCGTGTACATATAATCCATAATAATCAAAATATCTAATTTTGACCATTTGGAGCCTTATAAAAGAAATTATGACACTTATATTATTATATTTTAAATGATGTCAAAGTTTTCACCTTCATAATTTAATAAACCTAAAATTTTAAAATTTGGATGTTTTTGAAGATAAATTTGACAAAAAGTATTATTATGAAATCTATTAGATGTATATTCATCATAGTATTTTATTTTTAATTTTTATGCAACATAGAAGTATATTAAATAATTATACAAAAATGTTGTAGTAATTATTTTATTAAGAGAAATATCAAATAAATGGTATTAAAAATATTAAAATAAATATTAAATTAACTAATTAATATGATAAACGAATTTTATAGATGAATATGACATATTAGGAGTCTATTGAATATTTTGTTTCTAATATATCCCCTGTGTGGATTTCATTTAAATTCAAATAATTGAATAGTGTCAAAATTGACACTATTGTTATTTTATAATAATAACATATTATAAAATTGTTTAAAAATCCCAAAAATATTTGAAAATTATAAATTGATATTTATATGGTCTAAAATGTCATAAAGTATCCAATTATGGACAATTAACTACACATAAGTAATTATTTATAACAATTTAAAATTTATAATATTATTACCACAAGTAAAATTAAATAGATTAAATAAGGATAAATCCAGTTGACAAGGTTTAAAATAAATTACCATCATGTAAAAATATTATTGGTTGATTGTATTAAAACCCTATATCATATAATATTAGTATTTGAGTCATTTTTGGAGCTTCGTAAGTGGGTTTTGAGTTTAATAAAAATTAATATTTTAGAGGTTTCCAAAAGTGCCCCTCTTCTCTCTTATAAAAGGGAACCTCATCCATCTCCTCTTCACCCCATTTGGGAATTCAAGCTCTACCAAAACCTTTCCATTTCACTTATACAATTCCATATAAACCTACTATAGGTCTTGGTCTTCTTCCAAGACCAACTTTAGTGCCCTGAGAGGAGGTTAAGAGGAGGCCCGTCGAAGAAGAGGTAATCTCTTCTACAGATTCTTTGAAGATTTATTTATTATAATACTTCATCTTATTTAGTTGTTTCATTATAAAGTAATAAAATAATTATAAATAATATACTGATATGTTAATATAAATATGAAACAATCCTATTTCACCTTCATCCCATCCTATGAAAAATGAAATCACTGTGCGTGCGTACGTACGGAATACCGTCTCCACACCGTGGTGTAATCTGTTTTTCCACCACCACCTTACATGGATGGGTATAATGGTGTAAAGAATAACTATATATGGTTATTATAACATGATACTAATTATAAGATATTATATCATCCACTCTATTTCCATTCAATAACTATGGGAATGATATCATCGCTCGTGCGTACGTACAGATTACCGTCTCCACGACACGATGAGATTCATTCTCCATGTTAACCATTCAAGAATTATTATAAAGTATATATAATAAATAATAATGAAATATATGACATATTAATTATTCTTTACTTATGTATATGTTATTTAATGACTTTCATTCAATTTAATAAGGAAACTAAAACTGTTTTCATGCATACGTACAACCAACCGTCTCCATGAATAGTGTATTTCTTTCCATTTATCGATCGATTATATATATATATATATATTATGATTATATGTTATATATAAATCATTTTTTACATTCTGGAAGTAATTAATCATGACCTAAGTAATCAGATGAATAATTACAAGTCAAAACATAGACGATAAATGAAACGATTTTACCCAAAACGTTGCTTTAACATGGAATTGACAAAGGAACGGGTAATAAAAAGTCGTAAGTGAATCATATATGATATCATAAATATTATTATGGTTCTGTTAAAATTTAATAATATTTTTAAACCCACTATACAGAAGCCTTGGACACATATAGAAGAAATTGGACATACGGTAAGGGATAATTTTGAAATCTCATTTTTATCCGAGATTTCTTATATGTAAGTATTTACAAGGGTTATATTTTTCATCCATGTATATAAAAAGGTTTTTCATAAAGTGTTTAATATTCTTCCATGTATATTTAAAGTCATATTTACCCCTATTTTACTTTTATTTTGTGTTATGGAAAGAATCCTTCTTTTGTTTACTATACATTGTACTTTTTCACTTTTCTGTTAAAAGTATGAGGAGAATGTTTTTTTAACTTATACGGGATGAACATATTTTTATGGTTTCATAACGCCTTATTTTCATGAAGATTACTATACAATATTTCATGATCATTTTCAAACAAATCATATTATTTTAATATTTCTTGTCATTTTGTGAAAAGAAAATGAATTTGAAGAAGAAGGGATAATTTCCTCAAGATTCCATTTCAAGTGTTTTATCCAAACCATTTTCCATCTAAGATGAAATTATTTCATATGTGTATGTTTCGAGTATAATGTATCTATTATTTAAATGGTTTCACTTTTCTTATGATCAAATGATATCAATTTGTTTTATATGGATTATGTTATGATGGGATGATGTTTATTAAACCCATTTTATTCTTTGGGTTATAATGAATGATTTATGTTTATGTTGTGGCACATATAATAATGATTTCATTATGAGATGGGTGAGACCTATATCTCCCTCAAATGTATTGGGTAACGATTTATATCTCATGAGATAGACATGGCTGGAACGACATGTAAAATCTGGTTCAATAATACTGGGCTAGAATGGCATGTAAACCCGGTTCAGTAATGTAAATTGTCCACTATGATTGTCTTGGAAGCAATGCCTTGGATACTATGGAAATCATATCATGTGCATAATGTTTTTCCACAATTAAATGATTTATTTTATCATGGTTAATGTTCCTTTATGATCTATGCCTTACATACTGCCATTATTTATGTCATTGCTCAAGATTTTGATGATTTACGTTAATGTTTTTACTTTAAAATGTTTATGGATTGTTTTTATGTTCTCCATGTTTTCCCTTACTCGGAATTTGAGCTCACCCTTTTTTTGTTTTCCTTTCCCCAGGATATAAATAAACGTTTTAGGTAAGAAAACCAAAGGGGAAGATATTTTTGGGAGATGATGAAGATCTTTCACCATGATTAAAGATTATGTTCCGAGTTTCCAAATACACGAAACTAATACGGTCATTGGGCATCTGTTATTGTCACGTATTAAGTATTCCAAAAAAGTAATGTAATGTTGATGTACTTCAAGCTTCTGGTCTCTACAATGTAATTAGGCGAAAAATAAGGTTAAAGTGATAAAGATGGACACTATTGGATTTATCTCCCAATTCGCCAAATTTAAGAGGATAATTATAGAACACCAAAATTTAATTAAATTTATCTAGATAATTATTGATCACCTATGGATGTGGGAGGATGTAACAATGGTCATGGTGATGTGGTAACCCATTTTTCCAAGGATCCGTGATAATTTGTTTTTTTTATTTTTTATATACTATCAATATTTTATCATTGTATACCAATATTTTTAACCAAATTTTTTGTAAATATAGGAAATATATTTTATAGTGAGATAGTGCATTTTAATGGTGGTATATTGAGCAGTTTATGTGACATATATTTGGTTTTATCATAATGATTTTAGATGGGTGTGATGCATTCCTTAAGGTCTCATTTTTTTATTGGTCACAACAAACAATCCATAGATATACATGATGTCAAAGAGAATGATTCTACATTTTTAGGATAGCTTCCAATAATGAATTTTAGAAAAATGGGGCCCCATGGATGATCATATAGCCATAGATATGTCTGAATAATAGAACAACGACCAAGATTTAATCCATGTGTAACCCTATTAAGATAATTGGGCTAGTCTATTTTCGTATGTGATTTGTTGGATGAAGGTAGTAAGGATATACGGTCCTAGAAATAAACATTATATAATCATGAGTTAATTAAAGAATTTGACATTGAGGATCTTTTCAGGTTTAGAGTATTAAAGAATTAAACCAAAACAATTGCACTACATCTCAAAAATTACAAGGTAGACACTTCTTCTCTATCAAATTTTTTTCACAAAAATAAAACTCCTTAAAATAAAACAATAATTGATTTCTTGATATAAATCTTAATGAATTCTTCTTTTCTATTACCCTTCCTTATACCCAGTGGAAAACATTTCAAAAACATGGGTTGAGAAAAGTTAAACAATAAGGGATATACAATGTGGAATGAAAACATTAGTCCACTAATATATAAAATTCAATGAAACTAAACTTTTAAATCATAAAACAAAATCTCTTAAACATACGTCATGATATCATAATATTTATTAATAAAACACAGAAATCATAAATCAAAAAGGTAACTTGTGGCCTCCATAACATACTTGTATTGTATCCTACACATCTATATAGGGAGTTACATTTGGAATACCCATCACTGTATATTACCTAAATCTCGTAAGAGAAACAGTAATTTTTACCTTCATCACGTTACCCAATTCATTTGAGAGATATCTCGGGCCCACCCTCCATTGGGTTATCACAGAACCACCCATATACGTAAAAAATTTCAAAGAACCATAATATATTCATAACACATAAAAACAAGCATAAAGGAAAGTTAAAATTTCCACATTGCAATCACTCTATATCATTTCAAGATATTGAAATATTCAATCATTTTAAAAAAACATTTAAAATATTTAATAAAAAGGAATTTGAATCAAAGTGTCATATATTACATTGGAACCTTTGAAAGAAATTAGCATTTAAAAAAATTTATCTCCATGTAAATAAATTTATAATTTTTTTAAACCATATACATGAAATAGAATGTTTTAGGAGAATAAATTATTAAATCATTTAAAATGATATTTTAGTTAAAGGGTCCCTTACCACATGAGAAATAATTGAATAAAAATCATTAAGGAATAACTATAAATAAAACTTCAAAAATCATGAGAATATAATAATTTATCATATAACATGTCAAAATGGTTGTGCATATACCTTATATGCACAATAATAAAGTTTCAAGACATCAAGATATGCCTCAATAAATGGAGATTAAGACGAAGTCCCATATAATGATCATATTATTAGACTAAGAATATATCAATGACATAATACTTCCTGAAAAATAGAAATACAACTAATATTAGTGTATATTAAGTGTAAAACAATCAGAGGTCATTCCAAATATAAGTCTATATTTTTATGATCAATAAAACTATGAATTACATAACCTTCCATTCAAGACCTCCAAAGGATACATCCAAATTGATTACAAGTAAAAATTATTTCATGAAAGATAAAATAAATTAGATTGGATTTCCCATCCTAAACCAATGTTTAGAAATAATAAAGATAAAACGTCCTCAAGAATCATTATAGTTTGTTTAGTGTATATATATTTATATGGATGATATGTTGATCTCAAATATACATTATATCCCACTACATTTTTGATTCCTCTAAAAAATAGTGAAGTAAAAAATGGACCCCGATTAGAGACTATAGTAGAATGTAATTTATGAAATATGAAAATATAATTCAAATAGGGATTTTCCATGTACTCATAATTGGATTTATCTATAATGGTGATTATGGGTGGATATTTATTCAGTCAATTAGTCCAAAATAATATAGAATTATCTACCTAAGGGGTTCATGGAATACCAATCATTTTGTCAATTTAAATATCATCCCACATCCCTGTTATCAATTTATGTTTAGGAACAATACTTGATGATCTAAAATTTTCAAATTTGACATGATTATAGGTATAAAAATGGGAAACAAAGTATGTGATTTCTCATCTCATATAAGGAAACTCGAATATTAACCACATGTCATCAAACATATTAATGTTTCTAGAGTGAATGACCAACATTTAATTATTTAAACCCCTTTATAGAGTTTTTTATCAATAAAAAGTAAAAAAATGGTTAAGAAAACATATAAACCATTTAGAAGGGAATGAATAGTCACTATTGGTCTCACCATCACATAGAGGTTACCCAGTGATATAAAAGCCATCAACTATTTACTACTCAATAAAAAATTTTATAGTAATATATGAGTTCTACAAAACACTATCAAAACCAAACCAATACTCATTCCCTAAAAATGCTAATTATAATAGAGAAAATAGAGGCATCAAATTCCACTCTTCAACTAAATATTTCACAGCATGGGTTGGAAATTTCAAGCTCAAAGTGTCTTAAATGAAGGTATTGTTTCTTGAGCTATATAAAATTCTGAAATAAAAAAATTATATTTATTTAACCCAATAATTCTCTTTATGGTCTAAATATATTTGAGACAAAATTTAACTCAATATTTTTCGGTAGATGTAAAAAAAACTATTCTCTAGAAAGTTAATACCTCAAAATCATAACGAAAGCCATCAAAGATTAATGTTTGAGATTCTAGTTTGGGAAATTCCTTTTATGTTTCCTCATCTATCTAAATATGTAGGCTAACCAAAAGTCACAAAACATAAGAAAACAATAGAAACATATTCCAAATGTGTCATAGAAGACAAAATTGTCATACCAATCCCTAGGAAGAGTCAATAGTATCTTATAATTTAAAATTCATTTCAACAAATTGAATGAACTATAAATTTTTTCATTACATAAGAAAATAACTCACTTATTTTTTGTGGTGATAATCATAGATTCCATATTCAAAAAATATTTAAAAACCATGTTACAATTACCTATCGAGCACAAGAAAATCCATATCTCTAAAAATTATTTAGTTTCTATGATATCATGAAATCCTTTACTGTTATTGGATCGATTGAGACTCCATGTTCGTAGAAAATATTTACCATTAAAATAATTTCTAATTTCTATAGTAATATTTTTAAAATCATTTCCTAAAATATTTGATCACTCAATATTCCTTGGACTAATATCAAATGATGTGCATGATTGTCTTCATTTTTTGAGTTATCCAAAAATATCACCCAAAAATAATACCATGAAATAATTATCAAACACATGGAATATTAAATTGATAAAACAAATACCAAATATAGGTGATTTTTTTAAATGTCGAGGAATAAGAGAACACTTAGAGTGGATATACCAATGAATAAATAGAGTCATCAGAATATAAAATTCATAAATTATCAATTCGTTATAACCAGACTGATTATCAGTCTTCAAAAACCTCTTCTCCCCTTTCACATAATCAAATAGATCATCTGTATGGGGGAACATATATTTTTTCTTCAGTGATACACAATTTATAATTTGGAAAAGAATTTAGAGTCAATTATTAAAATAATCTTTATATGAAATGTGAATAGGATCCACCCATGGTGAAACACTCGGTCTAATATGTTCGTTAAAAATAAAATGTTCTAATAGAGTCATTAACTATTCTAATTCATTACTTTCAATAATGTAATAGAGAATAGAAAAAGATTGAGTACAAGGATATAAATCGATAGAAAAAGTCACCACTCATACAGGTAGACAACTAGAAATATATAACTAAATAATTTTAAGAAACTCTATTAAAATTGAAGTGACATAATCACTCAATGATTCCTACTAAACATCAAAATAAGACACTAATATTACTCCTACCATATAAAAATATGATCACCATACTCTACATGACCTCGAGCCCCATTCTACCTAAAAGGAACCTAATAATGGCGATATAAAAGTGGACCTATTGAAGATAACAATATATCATAACCATATGGGAAATTAATATTTACAAAACAGGAGTGACATCATGATATTTATGGTTAATAACTTGAAAATCCCATGCTATGTCAACATCTAAGAGATATAGAACAATATAAGGACACATAAGACCCTATTGCCTCATTATTCTGAGTGGGGTAGTAATATCCATCACATAAGAAAAAAATATGTGTTGGAAGGGATAGAAAATAAAAACCGTGAGTTGATATGAATGATTAAGATGCACAAGTATTAATAATTTTAGTAAATAATGATAAATAAATATTTATTGTTCGCATCACTATCGATGGTCTCAAATCATCATTCAATAGATAGTTATCCACTTCCAAAACTTGTTTTGTTTCATATATATATGTGGCATAAAAAAATTTGTTCTTGATGAATCAGATTTCACCATTGTATATTTAGGTTTTAATGATATAATTCCACATTTTATAGTAGAATATTTATAATTTAACTTCTAAAAGTGACTTGAGATTTGAGATGAACTACATATCTTGGGAGACTTAGTACCAACCCATTTTTGATTTCTCAAAAAAATCCACAATGGATGAATGTTAAATGTCATATTTTATTCACTATATGAGGTATATATGATTTCTATTATGAAAATTCACCATGTGGCTCATCATGGTTTATCATATTATTTAACGAACTCAATTAAATTCCATTGGGTGAAATTGGGTATCCCTTCAACCATAACATTCCAGCTAAATAAATATCATCCATCGAATGCTCTATCTATTACATAATTGTATGAAGTGAAATACACCCTAAAGACATGAGATAATATGTTATCTTAAAGAATCATATAAATTCAATGATTCATCATTTTTTCATTCTTCACTAAATCATGATAAAAGTACACACATTTTGAAAAATAGTTTCCATATTATGTCAGGATCGTTTATCTCTACTAGGTATTTAGTGACACTATAGACTTTTTTACTATGTTTCTCCAAATGATTTCGCTTGGGGAATATAAAAATGACACATACATTCTATAAAGTAGGAATCAATATTGGGATTTCATAATAATCAAAAACAAATATAGGTAAAATAGTAAAATTAGATCAAATCATTCCCAAGGATTCTTTTCCAAAAATTCTATAATTTTTTTAGGTTCATAACGATGAGATATGGTCATGAACTCTCATGTAGATATGTTTATTTTCCAAGAAATATTATATCATGTCTACAAGGAAATACTATCTACATAATGTCATCAATAAAAGATGAAAAACAGTCTCTTTGATTCCAAATTTTTATAAACTAGCCTGGATATATTATTACCCCAGTACCTTAAGCATCTCTATCATAACCTGAATAGAATTCCTACACCCCATGGGATGATGAATATAACATGGAATCATAAATGAAACAAATGTAAAATTGTTTCCACAAATAATGGAAGATAATGATACATGTTTGTATAATAAAAATACTAAAAAGTGAAATTACAAGAATCAAAATTTTAAATGAAATACTAAAATAGTTTACTAATAGTATACTCATCATCTATCAAGATAGAATCTAATAATTCACATAGATTTATTGAATAACATCTCAACCAATCACATGTATAAACCTGGGTCTAAAACATCATTAACATCCACAAAATCTAAGTTGATCATTCCCTTTTATCAAACACAGTAAAATAAAATCTATAAATGCCAAAAGATAAAGGTACACTATGATGTATAAATCCACATAGGATCAATCCATGTGTTCCATAATCAAATGTGATAACAATTTACCAATCCTGATTTAAATTTTTGAATAAAACATTTCTTTTTATATAAAATTCATATATAAATATATGATTTATATTCATTATCAGGAAGACTTATCAAAACATGACTGAAATATATATTTTATATAGAATCATTTATATAAATTATCTATCACGAATAAAAAAATTATAAATAATTATGAAATATATAATAAAAACACTAATCAATCCCCATGATCAAATTCTTGGGAATATGTTAGTTTCCAGTTATTAGATCCTTGTAGTTACAAAATAAGATATCATAACATAACTAAGTGTTCACTCATCCACGTAGATCAGGACAAATAAGACTAATATGTTATGCATCATGGTAAATCGTGATTAACTATGGTTTTTATAGAGTTTCCATCGTATATCCATTACCAGGGGAATATCCTAGAGTGATTGTCCCAAATAACCTACTATTTATACAGGCACACATGTGATCAATCAATTAATATGTTAGGAGAAAATAATTTCATTTTATATCAAATCATTACTCGTATTTCAGTTTCCTGGTTTCTATTTCATTATTCCATATTCAATTTAAAAATAAAGTCATTGGGTTTTCATCATTACTTTCAATTTCAATCAAAAACATATCACTTGTTTTCCTCATTTCATTTGAAGCCATAATACTTTGAAAATATAAAATCATTGAGAAAAAATGCCATTAAATAACTTTTATTTTTTGCATTTCTCTATCATTCTAATGAAACATTTCATAGTATCAATTTTATTGAAATTGTGCATTTTTAATAAATCTCATTCCTTTTCATGTCTCAGATTGAATAATTTTAAATCATGGATTCATAAATCCATTTAACTAACATAAAACTATTCATTAAACCATCGACTTCTATTATAGGGTGATGGAATATGAAATTAGTTACCCTTAATCACATGGTCAATGAAAACTACTATAACATGGTTTGAAATGAAGAATGTAGTGAATGAGATCATGAAACACAACCTATAATTTAGATCCATTAATATAGAGAATATATTCATAAATAAAATGATTGTCTATCAAATACTACGGATTAGAGATGATAATATTGGATGAAACCACATGAGAAAAGATATATGTACCCAAAGGTGATCAAAAGAGATCAACTTTGTTTTGATCAACCATGAAAATGGTTCAAGGGAGTCAAACTCACAACATTGGAGCCTTTATTAACCAATTATATATGTTAGGGTTGATATTGGGTGATTTGAATAAAAAAGGATGGTATTGTGATTTGAATAAATTTTTTGGTGGAATTTTAATCTGAATTAATGGTTTTCTAGGTAGGGTTATATAGCTTGTCAAACCATGCACCCTTACCATTTTCCCTGATAGTTTGATCTATTTACTATCTCCAAGGTAGACACACTAATTATAAAAACATGTGACAACTAGGAAAACACTCATTTTTAAAGGGTAAAGGATTTAGAGGGTCTATCATCACATTTTAGAAACATTATATACCCCAATATAGAGGCTAAACATATGGAACTTAGATTAAAAGGGAAGTCATCATGGTTTTACCTTAGCATGAAGTAATCATAAAAATCCCTTTAGTCTTCCTAAAATATCACTATTTCTCTTGAAATAAACAATAAAAATACCCAACCAAAAATAGACCAAAACAAGGTTAAGGGAGTATCGTAATGAAGTTATGATAATTTTACAGCTGTTTTGATATGAATTATTTGGTATTAAATATTTTATATGGATAGTGATTAATTGTTATATTCTAATACTAAAAGATACATTATGATGGATCATGGGAAGTTGTATGCTAAGACACCAAACCCATTTAAACCACCAAGAGTCTACGGGATGGTGAATATAATTTCATGGCCACATCTCACATAATTGGATATCTGATAATAATTATTCTATAAATAAATCACACTAAAAAACAACACCTAATAATTAAAAAAACAGAAATATAAAAATAATATATATATATATAGATATCATGTGAAAACAGATAATATCCTCATTGGAAAACCATATCATTTTTCATATCGTAGAAGGTGAAAGGTATATGTATAAAAAACATGGAAGACTAACATAAGTATAAAAATGGTAAAAACACATATAAATCCACATCAAAACATATTTGGTATATTTTACTTTAAGTACATAGTCTACTAAGCTCATCAAAAAATGCACCCCCAATTTCTATTCAAGGAATAAGCTCCAAATAATCCATATAAGATCCAAAACCATAATACAACCTCCAAACCCCATGTCAACTGTAGAGACACAACATGTGTGGGAACAAAACCCTTATAGGGGTGACTGTAAACATTAAAAATTAGATTCCCTAGTAAAATAGTTAATAGGCCCCGACCCGAGTAACAAGATTTAGTGGTTACCTTTTTATATTGGCACATTATATAAGGGATAAAATCCCAAAAGACAAATGAGTTTAGATGTTTTCAAATAAAGATTATATACATGAACCGAAATTTTTAATTTATGATATAAAATGAAATATAGAAAATCTCTTGTGAACACATTTTTTTCCAAGGTCAACCATAGAAAAGAGTTATAATATATATCTTGGAATATTGGGAAAATATGATAAATTGGTTATGTCAGATTCTTAGTAAGGGTAAGTGTATATTAGAAGCTATTATGTGTAAATAATCATAAACATTATGAAAATATTTATAACTGAAACAAAATACATTTAAATAATATATTTATTTTAATACGTCAAGAATAAAAGAATATAAAATAATTACCTATAAATAATCACATTGATAATATACTAATCAAATAATCACATGGAATATTAATAAATAATTTCATAATGAGATAGTACATAATTACAAACATAATAAACATATCATCAGGGTTCCAGAAAAGATACCATACATAAACAGGTAAGGCCTCAGCTAATACCCAAACTAGTTTGTCTCATAGGACCTATCAATGCATCAAAGCTCTATATCAAGGCCCATCCATCAATTAATAAGTCAAATTCTATCCTCATATGAAATAGGTGAGACATAATCAATATAAAAATTCATATTTAAAATCTTGAATATGAAATTTGAATACATTATCAAAAAATCAAGAATGAAATCAAAGTAGTTCATCCATGAAAAAACTGATCATAAAAACATCAATAAATTTTGGTATGTGTGATCATAATAGAAAAACCTCATTTAATCCTAATATCTAACAAATCATGTTGATGGAGATTAAAAATACCTAATAAAATAATTAAATATTTTTTTATATAAGTACACTCTTTTACTTTTAAATCATTTATTTAAAAGTTAAAAAACAAAAAAAAACAAAAATATTTCACTTAAAATAACCATGTAAATAGTTAAGGAAAATTCTAAAAATTAATGTTTATGAAGGTGGTAAAATATGTTCATGTTTTATATAATAAAAAACATTCCCTTGTTATTTAATTTTGAAATGGTCATAAAGTACCTCATTTGAAAAATGAAAACAGATTAATATCATACCATTTTACAAAAAATAAATCACGGGTAAAAGTGAATTTACACAGTAATAGGATAATTGTAAAAAAAAATTGATTTTTTTATAAAACAAAGATATATAAGAAAATATTCCCTATTTAAGACTTAAACATAAAAAATCTCGAATAATTTTGAGATTATTAAATATCCCTTTTATTTAACATTCCATTAGTTGAATGTTATTTTAATTCAAAAATAATTATTTAAATAATGTTATTAATTTATTCCAAAACCATATAAAAATTTATGATATCATTTTTGATTTTTTTTGTATCATTTTCTATTAATATTTTTTTATTACCCTTTTCATGGGTGTGAATATCTTCATTTTTCTATGCATGTTTTATCACGTAAGTCATGTTTTGTATAGATAGGATACAATTTTTTAATCTCTAGAATTATATTATGTTTAATATATTATATTTACTCATTATATACTTGTTTATAATCATTATTTAATGGTTAATATTGAAAATTAATTAGTTCGTGTTTTCGAGACAATAGGTCGTACATACGCACACGTGAAGATATCATACCTTAATGGTGAAAGGGTACAAAATTGGATTGTATATAAATTATAAATAATCAAAATCATGTCATGTTTACTATTTATATCCATTATATACATTATTAAATCTGTCCATATAATGTGTCGATGAAAAAATAATCACAGCAGTGTGGACATGGTAAGTTGTAGTTATGCACATGCGGTTCTCTAAATTTTTATAGGATGAATTAAAGGTGGAATATGGTTCTCCAATAATCTTAATAATATATGAGGGACCTCAGGGAGAGATGTGTTGTGTGAGGATTCTAGATATGGCCTCAAATATATCATATATTCCATTTTACAATCTTGGTCTTCTTCACTAGGTGGTTGCTCCCATGGCTGAGTTTGGTGGTAATAGTGGCTGTCACGTCTTGTTGTTGATAGCTTTGTTATTCCATCCACATCTCTAGATCCGATATTTTACTAATCTTATCTCAATATGTTTATAACGGTGGTTCTAAAAGAGTTTTGGGATGTGAGGTTATAGCGGTCATTGACGTTCAAGAGACTCTTCTTTATGGTGGATATATTTCTATCCATGGGATTTTGGGGGGTTTTCCATCATGATGATTTTCATAGTAGATTCTTTTTGTGGTTTTGATGGTTTTCAGTGATTGGTTCTGTTTTATTATGGTGGTGTTGGTGCTTTCACCCTTAATGATGTTCATAGATGATGTTTCTAAGTCTTTGGTGGTCATTTTTTGTGTTTTCCTATGATGATGGTGATTTTCCGACAATGAAATTGGACTCCAGTAGTCGTTTTCACCCATAAACTGGTGTTATAATGGGTTTATTTTTTTCTATGTCCATGGCACTATGTTGAATGTGTCATGAGGTGATGATGCAATTTGATTTTTGAATTTTTAAGATCAAAATATGATGTTTCAATATGAAATTTGGTGGTTGAATGCATGGATGCATGTATATTTTTGGTTCTCACATAACCAAAAATTGGATTTTTTAAATTATTGAAATAAGCATTATAGGTGAGGTGATAATTTCAAAACTCACAAAATATTTAAATAATATAAAATTACATTCAATTCTAGGTTTCCCCAAAGTGAGATATTTATAATCATCGATGATGATAGGCTATAATTCTATAAAAAATTCAAAATTACTCATGTATATGCCGTTATCTTACCCTTATATTTTGGTTTTAACCCTTATTTAAACACTATAAATCTTACTAGGAAAATATGTATTTTTTTCGTGGAATGTAAATATTATTTCTATAAAATAATAAAATAATACTAAATGAGAGATGGATCAAATTTTAAACATTATTCAAATATTTTGGCCAAATATTAGTTTTTTTAAATTTTAAATAATTTAATCAAATATTATTTATTTTAATATAACATAAATATCAATTTTAATACTATTCATTACTATGACTCTTAAAAAAATCAATAAAATATGATATCTTCAAAAAAACATATATAATATATCCCAAACATGTCATATTTTTCATCAAAATTCCTTCATGACATTTGTTCTGTAAAATTATATTTATTTTAATATTTTTATAAATATTTATTCAATATAATAATTAAATATATAATTACTCTATCTTCATTTTATAAGACATTAAGTTAATTATTTATTTCTGAAAAATTAAAAATTAATTATCATGGTGATGAAAATTATATTAACATTAAAATATCTATTTATAGTCTAAGATATGTTGTGAATAACCAAATATTAAAAATGGAATAATAATTAAAAACATGAGTGTGACATATATGGGTTTTATTAAAATAAAATATTATAAAACGGTTAAAGTAATAAAAGTGTAAAAAGAGGCTATGAAATCAGTAAAATGATGATTTTGGTTGACAATAACCCATGTCATAAAATTATTTCACGATTTAGTGAACTATTAGTTTTTATAATATTATTTTTATCCATAATTTCTAGATTTCCCTTTACCTGTGTTAAAACTAATTTTTAAAATTACTATTCCTAATTTCCAAAAATTAAACGAAACAATTTACATAAGATGAACTCAATAATTAAAAATGTTTAATCTAATTTTAAAAATTGAGATCATAGATGTGGCATTAATAAATTTAAAATTAACCTCATTTTGGGAATGAAAAAAATGGGGTTTTAACGTTAAAGAAATTCAAATGTTTGAAATGTTTTTATATCCAAATCCATTGTGAAATTTATTATAACGAATTAAATAGGATCAAATGATAAAACATTAATATAATTACACATTAAAACCAATTAATAATAAAATTTTACTATATAAGTTATTTAGAAAAAAAATTGTTTTCAATTAAAATTAAAGATTTTATCAATATATATCTAAACATATAAATTTTCATAAAAATACCAAAAAAAATGAAACAAATTAAATTTTGATATTTTGAACTTAAATTATTTTTTGTTCTTTTCAAATAGAATTTATAAATGTGTCATGAGGTAAATATAAATCTAGTGCGTCACTAAAAGGCAGTAAAACTACCTTTAGAGAGATATATGCCTCTTAATGCATAAAATTGAATTCAGCATTATCTTATTCCTATACAAAATTTTGCTAAATGTGAAAACATTAAACATAAAATTAACATAATGTGGTTAAAACTATTCATTGTAACTATGTTAACATCTTCTTTGTAACAGTCTCCTATTAATTGATTATGGCGCATTCGATCATTGGGTTATATCATAAAAGTCACCTATTAAATTAATTTCAATGTTAAATGTGCTGTAAAATATTGGGGTGTTACATTAATCATCTATAGATAAATTTCATCCCAGAAACATACATAATATCCCATCCTAAAATGATTTGGATAGTTCTTCATCAAAATCTCATCAGGTTCCCACATCCCCACTACAATTTTTTGAAGTTTCCACATTACCTTTACCATCAGAGTCATCTAATTACTTAGCACATATTCTCTATTATCTAGAATATATATAGAAACTTCATATTAAGATAAATCAAGCTCTAATTTCATTTCTTTAGAATTGAGAACATGTGTTTGTTCTATCATGTACTTATATAGAAAATAGACATATAATACATAATGCATTTTATAAAGCCAAGGTTCCATTTCCAAATGATAATTCATAGTTAAAATTCATTTAATAATTTTAAATGATCAAATGCACCTGGGGAATAATTTTCCTATCATATCAAATCATATAACACCCTTCCATGGAGTTAAATTTAAGAAAAAGTGATCTCCAACTTGAAATTACAAATTCATTTTTTGTTTTTTAGTATAATTGTTTTCTAAATTATGATGATATGATATGGGATTGAATAGTATTCACATTTTTCATTTTTCTACCAAATTTTTTTGGCATACAAGATTCCTTTCACTAACTTTATCCAAAAGGTTTGAGAACGACATATTTTTCTATAAAATGCTTTATAATGTCTATTTTAATACTTGAATAAAAACTTTTGTTATATGAAAATTATACGAATGACAAATAAATATCCCACATACATTTAAATTCATGTGATCAATACATCAATATTCCTTATAAGTTTGAATTGTACTTTCTAATTATCTATCAGTTTGATGATGGTAACCAGTGCTCAAATAAAGTTTAGTATCCTATGAATTCTAAAGACTATTATAGAATTTCGATATAAAATGAAGATCTAGATCATCTAAAAAAGATATATGGGAACCACGATGTCTTAAAACATCATTAATATAAAGTATTTATAATCCTTAAATAGGAAAATGTTATCTTATATAAGGAAAATATGATTATTTGGTAAGGTGATCAATAATAACCCATATTTCATCATTCCTTTTATGTGTCTTTTATATTACTATGATGCTTTCCATCATAATATCATCACATTTACACAAAGCTAAAGGAAGTGGTTTTATTACTCCTCTATGATAATTTCCTTTAACCTTAACTTATTTACAAACAAAAAATATGATACATAGTTAGAAATTTCCCTATTCATATTATCCAACCAAAAATATTCCTTCAAATATAAATACAACATACTACTACGGGGGTGTATAATGGAATTTGATATATGTGCGTCATGAATTAATTCCCTTTTTAGTTTTGTTGTACTCAGAACACAAAATATATTTAAAAAACTCAATAAACATGGTTCTTATATGTTGTATTCCAATTTTCTACCATTTAAATCACTAATGTTCTGTTGAAAATTATCATTATCATACTAAGAACATTTTATCCATTCCAATAAAGATGGATTCGAATCTATTTGAAAATTTAATGATGTTTCATCTTCCTTGATAATTCCCATATCCATATTTACTACATCAATTATCAAATGATCCATTTCAATTTACATTTTATTTAGAACTCCACGATCCTTAATATTCAATGCATCTTCCACCTTATTTTCCTTCCCTGAGTGGTAGTGTGTTGAACAATCATATTCCATGAGTAACTTGAGCCATCTTCTTCGCCTCAAGTTATGTTATTTATAAAAGAAGATATATTTCAATCTTTTATGACATGTATATACCTCACATCATTCACCATATAGATATTTTCTCCATGTCATCAAAGAAACTATTACATATACTATGTCAATATCCTGAGTTTGATGGTTCTATTTTTTTTATTTTAACTACTCGGGTGCATATTAAATAATTATATTATTCTTAATAGTGGAACAAAAAAATTATTCCTTGTTTCATGAAAATAAATAAAAATTTTACCATTTTCTAATGGTAATTTCAATATTGTATCATTGATTAATCTTTCTTCAATTCATCAAAAAATTATTCACATTCTATTGTCTATACAAACATAACCCCTTAACATGTGAGATTGATTAATGAGTTAGCTAGGTAGGAAAACTTATTAACGAAATTTTGAAAGTAACCTGCTAAACCAATGAAACAATGTACCATAGTTATGCTCATTAATTTAGGTCATTCATGGATTTCCATTATCTTTAGATAATCAATAAATATTCTATCATTGGAGACAGTGTGTCCAAGAAATGGAATTTACTGAATCCAGTATTCATACTTTTTATATTTACCGTATAAATATTTCCTTCCGACAACATCAATAAGGATCTATAAGTGATTCTAATGATATTCAAAAAATTTAAAATAAACAAAAATATCATCAATGAATACCACAAAAAATCATCAAGATATTCCATGAATATTTTTTTTCATTATATCAATAAAAACCAATGATGCATTAGACAATCCAAATGGAATTACCATAAAAATGTAATGTATGTACCTTGCCTAAAATATATCTTTGAAATTACATCCTTTTTCACTGATAGGTGATGATATATAGAATGATGGTCAAACATCAAAAAAATTGAGCTCAGTAAATTTGATCCAATAAATCATAAATGATTGGAAGATGATGATTTTTCTTTATTTTAATACCATTGATACCAAATATTCAATAAATTGTCTCATGGATATCTCATTATTTTTAACAAAGATAACATGTGACCTCCATAGAGAAACACTAGAGAAAATTAAACCCTTTTTACCCAAATCCTCTATTTTTTTGAAGTTACACTAATTCCATATTTTCCATTCAATTTGTAGTCATTGATATTGGCCTTTAATTAGGGTTTAAATCAATAGAGAACTAAACTTAACTCTCAAGAGGGATTTCAATGTAATTCCTAATAAAATAAATCCGCATATTCATTTAAATTTTTTACATCCTCTATTTTAATATTTTTTTCTTCATTTTTAGATTTCGTTTACTCTTTATCCCTAAGAATTTCATTCATTAGAGATTTTAGGGGTGGATCTTGATAAGAAATAGATGATGATAATTCTAATATAAATATAAGTAATTATAAATTTTCCTCACAAATCATAAATTTCTTGTTGTCTTAATACATTTTCACACCCTATTTTTGAAATCCAGTCCATACAAAGGATTATATAAATGTAAACTATAGGTATTATGACATGTTCAACAAGTAAATAATGTTTATGTGTCATAAATGGATTATCCTAACACATATTTGTTGTAATGAGACTTCACTTATGATTTCCAACTGATAAATACTTTATTTAACAAAAAGGAAAATGTCTAATTTTAATGGGAAATTTTTAATATATTAAATAATGTGATGATGCAGTCTCAAATAAATCATTAGAAATGTTTTTGAATTTGATTAAAGTAATTTATTACTTATTTTTAGGAACTTTAACCTCTTATTTTTTGATCTCATATGTTTTTCCATTATCCTAAGGCCATTTCTAGGGAATGCCTCCTTGACACTTAGAACAATAATTTTCATAGTATCATAATTACTTATAGTTAGAAAACTTCACATTAATGACTTATTTATATAACATTAAATCATGGTATTTGTGGAATTTTTCTTGACAGCTGTAACAAAATCTCATCCCCAATAGGCTTGTTAGATGATGTTCTTTTCCACATTTATTGAATGATGGAAGGTTAACTGTTACCTTCTTAACCATTTACATGGTTTCCAGCACCCCCTTATTATCTTACTTTCCCATAAAGTCATAATTCATATATAATTATTTAAATTTATTGATAAAACATGATACTATATATTTATATGACAAGAAATATTGAGATATTAATTTCCTTCAGTGACCACCATTGATCCTTATCTGAAGAGGAGTAATAATATTCAATGAAAATATACTCCCTTTCACTACTCCAAAAGGTAAAAATATTATATATAATGTATTTATTTATTATTCACCTACAAATGGATTTGTAGTCCCATTGAATGGTGGAGGTTGTACTATCCTGAATAGATCTAACATTTTCATCCATATTTTTTATTAAGATTCTTCATATAGGTAAGGTTATTTTTCATAACCCGAGTCAGCTATCCCATTATACTTTTATATTTCTCAGCACTAATTTCATATCCATCTCCAACATAATTATCTTTCATAGGAGGGAAATATCTACATGGAATATGATTATTGATAAGGTTTCCAATCCTTCCACTAAACTATATTTCTAAACAATAGTATATGTTAGATTAGGTTATAAATTATAATTTGTAATTTTAAATTTGTATTGTTATTAAAAAAAATTATAACAAATCTCAAAAACATAATCATGGTTAAATTATAAATATTTTTGATATCCATTATTTCATTACCTTTCCGTAATATATATTTTATAAATCTTATTTCCAAAGATTATACTAAACATTCTCTGATACAATCATGAATGACCCTGACCATAGTAGCCCTGATTCAATGGTTACATTATTATATTGACATATTATACAAGGAATCACATCCTAACCAGTGACGAGTTTTAGTATTTTTTTCACACCAGATTACATACATGAAGTTTACTTTACAGGTTATACATAATATAAATCATAAATAATACATTGAGAATGACATTATTCCTCTAACAGAACCTAGATTAGTATTTATAAAATAAATCATTCCATCCTATAAAAAATAAAACATATAAAAGGGGTGATCTCATATTCTATTTAAGGGTAGGAATACAACAGAACCTATTATGAATTTAAAAGTATACACAATATGGAAAAGTTTATGAATGAAATACTATCAATTTAAATATAATATTGTGCATAATATGGCAAGAATAAATGAAAATAAAATCTTTCCATATAAATAATCACATAGACATTCTGGTAATAAATTGATCACAAAGAAGATCATTATGTAATCTCATAATGATGTAATTCATAATTCCACACAAACATACCTTTATGACTTCTCCAAGACACCATACAAAAATGGGTAAGGTCTCAACCAATTCAAAAAATAGTGAGTCACACGTGACCTATTGATGCATCGATGGAAAGTAGTGTGCCCCAACCATTACATACTAAGTCCAATACACTCATATTATAATATTATTGAACAATAATCAAGATAAAAATTCAAATCAAGAGGCTAGGATATGAAATGTGAATACTTTAACTATAAACCATGAATAGTTTCAAAATAGCACATCAATAGTCAACCTGGTCATATACCAATCAATAATATTTGTTAGATTGTATCATAATAGATAAAACTCAATTAATCAGAATATACAAAAATTATGATGACATATATGAAAATAACATAAAATGTTCTTTAAAATTTTAGTGATATAAATACCATTTTTTACTCTAACATCATTTATTAAAAATTCTAAAAATTAATAATTAATTCATCTTATTTGAAAAAAAAATCATGTAAAAATTGCATTTAAGATTCAAATTATTAAGGATCCATGACAGTTTTAAAATCCAATCATGCAGTGTAATTTAAAAAAAAGCATTCCTTATGTATTTTTTTCGAAATGTCCACAAAGTAACTCTCCTATAAAAAACATAC
Source organism: Viscum album (assembly GCA_963277665.1). Taxonomy (NCBI): domain Eukaryota; kingdom Viridiplantae; phylum Streptophyta; class Magnoliopsida; order Santalales; family Viscaceae; genus Viscum; species Viscum album. The sequence goes on along the minus strand of OY728152.1, from coordinate 1,533,608,111 downwards.
CATTCCAAAACATTTATAGAAATCCAATCTCAGGTAAAAAAGAAATAAAAATTAGAGGATAATAGTAAAAAAAATTTCCAAAACATTTTTAGAAAACATTGACATGGATGAAAATATTCACCAGTCGAGAGTGAAACATAAAAAATCCTAAATAATAATGATATTGTGAAATAAGCATGACCTTGTACATTTATTTATTTGAATGTTCTTTAAATCACTATATAATTTTTTAAGTCACGTATAAAAATATATAAAAAATCCATTTAAAAATTAATGATATCATATATTATCGTATTATATCAGTTTTTACTAATATTTTGTTATTTCTCTTGTTTCAGATGTTAACTACTTCATTTTACAATTCATGTTCTATCATGGAAGTCCTTTTTAATTTTCATATGATATAATTTATTCATCTACAAAATTATATTAAGTTCATATATATTATATTTAATTATTATTTACATTTTTATAATCATTTATGAATGGTTAACATAGAAAATGAGTCACATCATGTCGTTGAGATGGTATGTCGTACATACACCCGAGTGACGGTATAGTTCCCTTAATGGTGAATGGGTAAGAAATTTGATTCCTTAATAACTATTCATAATAAATATAATGTAATGTTTTTTATTTAAATCCTTTATATCCATCACAATACCCTTCCAAATAATGTTGCTATAAAGAAAATTACACCATAATGGGGAAACAGTTATTCGTATGTACACACACACAATTCATTTGTTTTTCATAGGATTGATAGAAGTTGTTATATGGTTTTAAAATAATCATAATTAAACATATTAATATATATTATACAAGATTTATTACTTTATAATGAAAATTTCATATTAACAGGATGTATAATAATAAATGAACATGAATGAGCTGGTAAAAAAAGCTAACTATTCTTTGGTGGACATCCTTTATATATCTCATTAATGGATATAGGGTGGGCCTATTTGCATGAAAATGAAATAAATAACATGTATAAAGATATTGGGAGTATAAATAGAAATGTTTTTTAATTTATAAGGATGAATTCTCTGTGAGGAAGTGAGATTGGAGGTCCCCTTTTATAATTAAGGTGAGGGTCACTTTTGAAAAATTCCATAATTTTAATTAATATAAATTAATTTCCAACTAAAAATGCATCCAAAATAAGTTATATATAATATAAAATTATTATGTGTATATATTCTCAAATAAAATAAATTTTATACATGATTAGGTTTCATTCGTAAACTTATCATTTGGCTTTAGACCATATTTAATCCTTTTAACACTTGTCGTGACTACAATTATTTTTACTCTTTAAAGAGTAATATAGTTACTATAAATTTCAAAAGGTCCATTAAATTATTCAAGTATACAGTTTTAATCATTATCCCAATCATAATTCTAATTTTTAGATTTTTAATGACTTTTATATCATTTAATAAAATAATATTTATTTTAACATAATATTAATGCCAATTTTGATATTATTCATTACATTGAAAATAAAAAAAATTCCAATATATGTTGGAACCAACAGTTCTAATATATCCCAATCATTTCAAAAGATATATAAATTTCATGGATGATATTAAAATTTACAAATTATATTTTTTAAAATATTTTTAATCATTTATTTTATATTACCATTAATAAAATAAGTAATGCATCATAATTGTGTAATCCATTATGGTAAGTATTTACATATTAAAATTTAAAATAAATTATCAAGGTGATAATAAGAATTTTATTTTTTACATGAGTATTTATTCTTATAGATATGTTTGGAATAACCAGAAAGTGAAAATGTATTACATATTCAAACATGAGTATGACATATTCAGATTTACATAAACTAAAATTCTATTTTACTGTTAAATTCATCCCAGTTGCTCCAAGTGTTAATGAAATAGGACCATGTATTATTTTCATGAACAATAACTCATTCTATAAAATTAGAACATGATTTAGTGTAACTTTAAAATATTTATAACATTTTTTATCGATAATTACTTGATTTAAATTTAGTCATTTTATTAATAAATTAATTAAATTACTATTCATAATTTTCAAAAATAAAAAGAAATTATAATAATAATTTAGACCCCCTAATTCCAAATATTTTTTCTATTCTATGAATTCAAAATAAATAATTTTCTTTAATAAATTTAATGAATGTCTTGTTATCTGACTATGAAAAAATGTTTTTAAAGTTAAAAAATTCCAAATATTATAATGTAATTATATTCAAATTCAATGTAAAATTTATTCTAATGTACTACATTTGATTAAATAATAAAAAAATTATCTAATTACACATTAAATGCAATTAAAAATATATCTTCATACTATAAATTATTTACATGTTTTTTTTTCAATTAAAATGAAACATTTTACCACTATTAATTGAAACGTTAAAATTATCATAAAAATATCAGATATTACACCAAAGAGAATTTTGATATTTTTATTTCAAAGAATATTTTTTTCAAATATAATTTTAAAATGTTTCAAAAATATATATTAAAATAAGAGAACCATCAAAATTAAGTAAAACAATATTTACAAAAATATATCATTTTTATGAGTAAAATTGGATTCATTCTTGTATTATTAGTATAAAATACTGTTGAATAATTTCAAAACATCAATTATGAAAATTTCATAATAGGTTTAATATAGTTTATTCACACTATTTTAATGGATTATTTATAAAATTATATTATTAATAGATCATCATGCGTTCAAACTCAGTGTTGTGTGCAATGCAAGTTATTGAATTTATTTCAAAATAAAATGTAACATAAAATATTAGGATGTTACAAATAATGATACACCATGATGAATCAACTATTTTACACAATCCATTTACATGCACGTATTTATTTTCCACATGTGTTAATTTATTCACCTCAATATCATTGTCCAATTATCTCCATGCATTGGATCTACCAATAAATACTTGTGTCAATTTGGATATTTATAGGAATTAATCCACATGTGTCCTCACTTGATTTCAGTTCCACTATATATCATGGACACCCATTCCAAAATAATGGTAATGCATCACCCATAACGGAACAATTTTACATCTAAAAACTACTTATCTGGGAATATAGAGAGATATGGGGTGTATTGAGACATAGGATAACATGAAGACATGAGATAGTGGATGATGGATAATAGGAATCTCTCCATTTCTCAATTCCAACACATTGAAAAATGGAAAATTAATAATCAAAATATAAATTCATGAAATATTATTTATTAAAAGGGCTATAAATTTTTTAAAGAAGATAAATTCAAGAAGAACAAGTTGTAATAAATTTATATCAGTCACCATCAATATTGTATAAGTACTGGTAACTGAAAAATTAATGAAAATATGTTAACATTATAATTTTTATACTATGGTATATGTAATAACATTGTATACATTATAACATCACATGGTTTAGAAAATAATGAAATCATGTTACATCAATAGGAATAAAAATTAAAACTAAAAAACATTAGTCAAGAGAAAAAACCATACAACATTTTATATAGATTAGAAATTTAATTTTCTCAACATTGAAGATAATCCCATAATGGTACCAATAAAGAAACCTTCTATAACATCATCACATATTTGAAAGTACAAAAGATCACTGAACATTGATTTATAGGTGCTATTCAAATTACCAATGAGGGCTTCAATGTCTCCATAAAACAAAGTTCCTTTGATCCAAGAAGGGATACGCTCATTTTTGGGTATGTATATTTAATTTCATACTCTAGAATATTGGAGATAGAAGGGAAATTCCCTCAAATTAGATTATGTAAATACTCATTCTTATTCGATCCACTCTCATCATATATAGGAAGGTCTTTACTTTACAATATTTCACTTTGGCACCCAGAAATGGGAAATGAATGTTCATAAGAAATAAAAAACATATATAATGTAATATCAATTTCCGAAACAGACTATGTATATTACCACATAATTATATCAATAGTTATGTCCATTATAAATTTTATTTTCTAAGTGTGACATGTATATCCTATACAATATTTAACAAACCCTGAATAATGTTTTCCCAAAATGTTTTTTTTGTTTTTATTCACACAAAACCTATAAATATCTTGACTAACTAAATTCATTACATATTAGTCTAGATATAAATAATAATGAATTTACATATTTTATATATCACTGAATGTTTAACATAACTCATCCTCCAATGTAAGGACCACCATGTCAAAATAATAATTTATAAGAATTACATATTCAGATGAACATTATTTTTGTGTGACTCTCTTCGATCATTCATGTATGGTAGTGAATTAAACTCAGATATAAAGAGATGTATCAAGAAAATTAATCAAATACCATAATTAGATACGGGTAAGTCATAATAATTAAAACATCTTAAGAATTTAATTTAATTGAGTAACTTTTTACCATTATATCATATAAATGGTGATGCAAACATTATGTTTTCATCCTTCCTTGATTTTCTTTATTCTGTAGAATTACGTTATTTTAAAATTTGAATGTATGTAATAATAGAACATCCAATATTATTAATAGGTCAATTAAATATAATTATTTATACAAGTGAAAATTACAATTTTTATCATTCAATCTATTACAGACTACAAATGACATACCCAACCCCTGTTGTCATTCCACAATAAATATTTTATAGATTTTTCCTTGATAAATGTATGCAATAGTATTTTAAAAATGGATAGTAGTCTCAAATTTATAAATTGATACTCAGGTTCATCAATTGGGTAAAACATTACTCACTTATAATTTGGTGTTCTTAGTGGTAGTGTGGCCCTACTGAGCTCGTGTACTTGAGATTACGAGATTCTTATAACCCACACTCCTTGGAATGCAGATAATAAAATAACCCTTTAAAACTAAATTATATAAATTGTTATATGTTCCATGATAAAGGTTACTATATTTCACATTAAAAATATTACATCTCATAATAAATTCATAATATAGGAACCTATATATTTATTATCTATGGTTATTACCTATATAAGGATTTTATTTAACATAATTTCTTTAAAATCACTCCCCAAAATTCTATGTACAACTCTTTTATACAAATTATCCTGTAAATCATTTTAATTTTATAATGGAAACATAACAGGGGGTTGGATTTGATTCAAAATAAAAGAATGTTATTGTTGAATTACTAAATGTTATATCCTAAGCATGTTTTAAAAAAACCATTGATAAATTTGCGTTCAAAGGGTATGGAACAATAAGTGTCCTCTACAAGAAATAATTGAAGCATATGTAATATTAATTGATCAAATATATTCCACAACTATTATATGTGGAATCTTGAAAATATTATCATGGGAAATATTTTACATCATAGGTACATAACCTAAAAATTTGGAAGAAGCTCAATAGTTACCCTTGTTTATAATATCATTGTATGATTTTTAAAATCCTAAAAAATAAAATTATAAAATATATAGGACATGGATAAATAATCATATAACTAATTAATCTTGGGATAACCACTTGTGTTTCCATTGGTATATGTTTTACCTCTATACACGTTGGATTGGTATAGCCTAATATATACAATTAAAATATCATGAAATATTAAAATTACCTACTCCATGAGCTACAATATAAGACCCTACCAATTAAATGCCATAAATATTTTTCCCATATGAAATCAATCATGTATTATTTCCTAAAAAACAAATGTAAATAAAATGGGTTACATAAAAGTTTGAAATGTTGTCATATCAATTGACATCAAAAATTAAATTTGATGATACTTTGATTTAAATCATCCAAAAGAGTGTATTATACACTTTAATATGGATAGTGATTCATGAAAAATAACTACATCTAAGTAATAAATTTTATAAATATCATAGATAATAAAATCAATAGCATAAAATATTTTTTAGAGATCATCTAATGGTATTTTCATGAAATGATATTATATTGAGTTATATTAAAAAACCTAATGAAGTTGGGAGGAATTTTTTTAATGAAATAAACTATAATTAATAAGAATATTGTATTCTTTACTGAAAGTAATTGATTTGTGAAACAATATGTTAGATGATAAAAATATCAACAAGAAAATAAATTAGTTTTAATATATTTATAAAATAATTATTTAAACAGCATCATTAAACAATAATACAAGATTATTTTTGAAAATTGGTAAATAGAAATTTGATGATCCAAAAAATAATATATAATATAATGATGCCTCCCCACAAAGTGCACCACCACTAGGATGACAATGGGAGGGGATAGATAGTGACCCCCTGAGTCCTACCTCCAATATGACCTATTTTGGAAACTAGAAATGAAGGTATAGTAAACATGCAAATGAGAGACATTACCCTCTCTGAGAAACACATGCAGAAGAGAGAGATATGATAGACATGAACCAACCCCTGATCAAACTAACATATAAATTAAACCATAGTATATAAATTTAATTTCATGTAAGTAGTACGAAAACTGAAAATGGGAACTGTAATTACCATAATAAAAGTAAAGACCATAATGACCACAAAGCCCAAATAGCTCTTACAACCCACGAGCTAGTAGTAACCAGCATGATCTCCAACCTTCTCCAACTAACCTGAAAAAAAGTTTATATATACATAGGTTTAGTATAACAATATACTCAATAGGATCCTCCCTAGACACTCTCCTGAAAAAGTAATGAAATATTGCTAAAGAAAACAGAAGAACTCATGAAACTAACTCATTACCTAAAAATGTATATTAAGTTACCAACCTCACCATAGATACTGTCACCAAGTATCACATACAAGAGCATGTAATATAATAAAGTATATCAAGGGTACCTCTCTTCCACTTCCCCAATGGTTTTGTTTTTTTTTTCAAAACGTCGCACATCCTTAGCATCTCTCACCAAATTGCTGGCCCGCAGACACCTAGATGAAGAACCCCAAACCCGAACCTATTGAATCAACATGCATCTAATGTATCACACTACCATATCCAAAAACCCATGTAACAGAGTAGTTCTATGAGCCACCACATCATGTATAACATGTATCATTGATCAGGTATTATACATCAGGAATGTTCAACACATACACTGAGTAATGATCTTCAAGCCATCACAACAAATAAATTTTATACCTATAGTATCCTTTAGGAATCTATATCCATAACATATGTATGTGAATAACTAAAATACATTACATCCCTCTACACACACATATGTGGAAAACTAACCGCTGTGCATATCAGCACTTTTAACTACCAAGAGAAGAGAATGGGGCCAAAGAGGGAAGTCCATCATCGATCCTCTAAAAGAGATATTGGGGAAAATACCACCATTGATCAAAATCTCTGGGGTGTCTGTTTCTCTAACCAACTGGTTGGAGTATTCTATCCAAACACAAAATGTATTTCATATAATGTTGTTCAAAACCACACTATGGGAATAAAGTATTCTTACAATCATCTGCAGCTAACGTCTCTTGAACTATTGGCTACCACTACTAAGTTTAGATATCTAATAAGCACACAACCATTTAAAGTGCTTCATTATATTACTTTATCCATTTTTATCAGTTCCAAATTACATTAATTCATTATTTAACCATTAATTAACCATTAAAAATTCCATATTACATTTCATTAGCATCACAAAAAAGTTCCATGCCCACCCGACATAAGAAAACAAAGTCCATGACTTCTTAGAATTATGACCTCAACATTACATCCATGCAAGATCTAACCCCATAGGATAAACATCTTTTATTAATTTATTTAACAACATTATAGTTTTCTATATTTCTAGGCATTCTAGGAAATTATTCTAAGATACTACCACAAGGGGATCAATATGGCGAGTAGATAAACTACCCATTGATTCTGTTCCACCAAGAAGGAGAATAGAACCATCCATCTATAAGAAGAAAAACACATAATGAACGTATAATTCCTTGTGTGTAATTACATAGCTTGGTAGGAGAGTTAGAAAAACCATCTACCTCAAGCATTGGGGAATGTAATGAAGATAATAAAACAACAAATTCTACAAGAATCCAACTTTCATATCACAAGTAAGGCCATCTTCAAACCATTCCATCATCTCTAGTGTCCTCCCTGACACCAAATGCATAAACTGATGCATTTCTCCACTCTAGGAGTCAAATGCTACCAAAACAACTGGGCCTCCCCACCACACATACTAAAATTTCCCTCCAGACACAGCTATCCTAGGATAGCATCACAACTAGGCCTCCCCACCCCCACAACCACAACATCTCACTAGGATCAGCCATACGAGGCTCAAATCACATCACAAGAAGAAATAAAAAACAAGAAACTTAACTATTGGCCCTAAAATAAGACATTCATCATTCACACACAACGACCTTTCACAAATCCAAAGAAAAAGGAGCATATCCTTTATTAGAATGTGGGAAAGTTAGGACCTATAAAAAAATTATCTATTACCTCAAAACCAGTTCATTTTTCTATCTTGAATAAAAAAAATAAAAAAAATTAGGTTCCATCTCTGGGAAACCTACGAAAAAAGAAATAAATAGCTATCAAAAATTATATAGGAAATTAATTTGACATGCCACTAAATATTTTTTTGGCATGGATCAATGTTCTTCCGGATCATTAACGAATTCAATTAAACATTTATATTTTCATCCAATTGATTATTATCAAATTTCAACAATAACAACTAGATTCATTAACCATGAATCATTATCCATTTGGATAATTAATTATCAATTAATTTTAACTTTATTTTCAATATCACTTTCCATCAAGAACAACATTCTGAACCAAGAAAGGCATAGATATCATATTATCTAGAAAATCAAGAGGCACATTGTTATCTCATTATTAAGAAATAATGTTGTTATATGATCGATACCTAACTATTTAATCTAGTAAAATTATTTAATTAGGTCAATTTCAATGAGATACAAGGGTCTAAACCATGGTTACTCAACAATTAAACATAAATAAAGTAGATAAGGAATGAATCCCCTGCCTCAAAATGTTGTTGATGTTCTTCACATGAGAACCGATCAACACAACAGATCCCAATCACCTATCCCGTAACAACTGCATCCACCCAAGGATGTTTCGGCACAACCAAATTGAGTTACAACTAAGAAAAACCAAATTAGAAACATGGTACATCATAGACCATATCATGGAGATAATAATCAAGGGGAAACATATCGAAGAACCAAAAAAAGGGTGGTATAACCTACCTTATATTGATGAAGGATCACTATAGATCAATGAAGGTAGGTATGAATCAATCCATGTCGAAAAAATTCCTAAAAATGTCAAGGAAGGTGTCATCTGTTCACTTGAAGTTGAGAGAGAGCCATTGTAATCACAGGGTTTGACAAACCTTGTCACCTATAAAGTAGTTAAAACATTACATCAGTGGGGAATTACATGACGTGTAATCCATTTTATCATCTTGCAATTTATCAGAGTTAGTTTTTGATAAAGAAACCATCACCTTTGAACTTTATTTTATTTTTTGAACCATTAAAAATTACATGGTGTGAAACCCTCTTTCATGTTGTGAAATTCTTATACAAGGCATGAAATCCCCGTTCACACCGTGATAGTTCCCTTATTCTAATTTTATACACCCAAACTCCTCCAAACATAATCTGAGCCTTCTACAAGCACCGTAAGTGTTGGGAACATGTAAAGGGTCAATTGATGTAGATCTGGAACCCTACATTAGATACCTAAAAAACATTTTAGTCCTTGAGAATCCAAAATCAACCTTGACAGGAAACTACAAGGGGTCATCTGAATAAGCACCACATTATATACCTCTCAATGATTTTCCCACCATATATGCTCACCACCTCACTAGCGAAACAAGTGAAAATAATGGAATAACCAAAAACAACTCTAGAAAACTCCGAGGAAAGATACCTCCCAAAATAGAGAAATACCCAATAATAAAAAACAACAATATATCTATTAAATAGTAAAGGTCTACAACACCCAAACAAAAAAATATTACAAGAGAAGAGCTAAACAACAAATGTTTTGGGATATTAAGCGTGTATCTGCAACTCACATTCCTAGGTACTCTTCTCCATGCCACCGTGTTTCCACAATACATGAACTAAGGCGATAAAATTCCATCATAACACCTTCTCTTAGTGGAACTGGATCTCTAGAGGTCACTCCTTGATGGTTTCATCATCATCAACATTGATCTTGCCCCAATTGATAATGTGAGGGTCATCACGAAGATTACAACATAGTTGTTACTTGTGAAAAACATCGTGTATCTGGATCATATGTGGGGTAATTTATACCTAATACTCCATGGATCTAACACTAGAAAACACCTCAAAGGGACCAAAAACCAAGGACAAATATTACTCCCAAGACCAATTATTCAAAGCTCATGATAGCGTGTCACCTTCAAGAACACATGATCTCTAACATCAAACTCTAGAGGTGTCCTATTATGATCGACATAGAATTTATGATAATATTGATTTACCTTCATCCTCTCATGAATCAGCTAAACCATCTCTATCATATTTTGTACAAGTTCTGTATCGAGAATTACTAACTTCCTTAGCCTAGTTTAGTGTAAAAAATAACGGAATAGTCTGCCAGACAAGGCTTAAAAAGACACCATACTGATCGTATAATAAAAATTGTTATTGTATGTAAAATATACCAAAGTCTTGTGCCTCATCCAAGAAACAAAAAAATCTACGACTCACGAACACAACATGTCTTCAAGAGTTTGGATGGTCCGCTCTGTATGACATTACTTCATTAGAGGTAAATCAGTTCTAAGGCATAGATGAGAACCAAAAGAATGTTGAATACCCCTCCACACCTTGGAGTTAAAATGAGGATCTCGATCTGAAGTGATCAACCTTGGGACTCCATGGTGTCTCACCACCACCCCCAGATACTACCTCATCAAATCCACCTCTAAGGATAACTTCTTATTTGCTATAAAGTGAGAAGATTTTGTCAAAGAATGTCCTACCACCCATATCGTGTCATAGCCTCCTTGAGATCAAGGTAAACTGGTAAAAAATACCATCAAGATGTCCTCCCACTTCCAATAAAGAACATCTAATAGCTGGAGTAAACCATTAGGAACACGGTGCTCAACCTTCACCTTCGGGGTAACCAAACAACAAGACAGAAACACTACAGCTGCACACTTCAATCTAGGACACCAAAACTGACCTATTGAGGAATGATACATCTTTTTCATGCCATGATGTACCCATAAGGGAGAATTATGTAACTCTCTGATAATAATCTCATGCATCCCTAAAGGGAAAAATGCCTTCCCTGAAATAACACTTGGTGTTGTTTATCTTCAGACCAACCATCAAGGGTCTCTCTGCAAACAAATCTATCTCTACAGACCACCACATCAAGATCCCCCAAATAGGATTACACCATTTGATGCACTAGAGATGGATCCACCATAATATGAAAAATATAACCTCTACCAAAAACTTCTCCCATATGAATACATAATGCTAAAAGTTGTTCCATCACCCTCTAGGAATCAACTGATTCATGCACTACATCACTGTATGATTTTCTACTCAATGCATCGACCAAAAAATTCTGTTTTCCATGTGTATATGAATTCTCAAATGTTGTAATTCATAAGAACTCCATCCATCAATACTAGAACATGTTCAAGTCATGCTGAGAAAAAACCTACCGTAGGATATTATGATTGATGAATACCAAAAATAGCTCACCAATGAAGAAATTTCTCCACAACATCGATAAAAACACAACTACCAAAAACTCAAGATTGTGGGTGGCATAGTTACATTTGGGGGATCCAACTAATGAGACCCATACAAAATGGATCTCTAGGGAAAACGAACAAAACCGAACTGAAGACATGAGGCATCATAGAAAACATCAAACTAAACTCTTCTTATTGATAGAAAAAGAACTAATGCACTGACCAATATCTACTTTAAATACTCAAAACCCACCTGACAAAGATTAGTCCATAATAACAAAAAATCCTTTTTGTTCAAAGCTATTAGAGGGGTCAAAAACAAAGGGAAATCAGGTATGAACCTCTTGTAAAACTACAACAATATATCCTCATAGAGGTAGTTTTATAAAATCATTGCTAAATTGGGTGTCAGTGTACACTACTTGGTGGTTTCTCCAATTTAGCAGTGGTTCCTAGTAAACATCATAGTAAAAACATTTTTCGGCGGTTATTTTTATTTTTGTGGCGATGTTCTTGGAAAAAATGACATCTTTTTCGAGTGCGGTTCAAACTTACGCTAAAAATAATTTCATTTTTCCCTGAGAAAAATGCCGCAGAAACAACACAAAATACTGCAAAAATGGTAATGAAAAATGAGAAATGTTTAGTAGTTGTTTAAACCACCACTGCATTAAAACTCCATTTTTCACAATAACCACCATTAAATCAAAAAAAATAACCGCTAAAATTATACCATTCATGTATGTAGTGGCGGTTTTAACCACCACTGATATTAATACACCAAATTATCGTGACGGTTCAAACTGGCATGAAATATTTTCTATTTACATAGTAGGAGAGTAAATAGCTGCTAAAGGTAGATTAAAACAATTGTTGTAGATTCTGCATCCCCAGTACCAATACCCTGAAAACATGTAAACATGTAATGCAAAAAAATTTAAACTTCCGAACATGCATTCCTTTAAATAATAAATCATTCAACCAACAAAAATTAAAACTAATGATTTCTTAAAAATCCAAACTAAAACCTATAATATAGAAAACATGGAATCCTCATACCTATATACAAGAATCCTAAAACATCAGAGATCATTAAACATGATATATCCATTCCTAAAATCCTATAATATTATAAAAATCTTTCTTGAAGACAAAAAATTTGCAAACATCCAACCATTACCCTAAAAATAAAAACAAATGAATCATCAAATTTCAAATACTACAACCTAAAAACATGAAAACTTTTAATATGAAATATATAAATTTTAATATATGAAAACTGGATAAGCTATTTCTATAAATTTGATAAACTATAATTCATGTGAAAAAATGTCTTTAGAATATTTAAAAACATCTTCTAAATGTGAAAACATGATATGTGAAAAACTGAACACTGGAAATGTACAAAAATTGAAACATATAACATGAAATAAAATAAAACATTAACTTATAAAAAAATGTATAAAATGATAAATAAACACGAAAAAAGACAAATAACATGTAACTATAAACCTAAAAACTGACAAAATTGAAAAACATTATACCTAATACTTACAAAATTAGAAACCTAGAAACTAGAAAATTCTAATGAGAAGCACTAAAGACATCCAAGAAATAGATTTCAAGCCTCCATACTATCAATCTTATAACCTTTAAACCTATAAACCTATGAATTTTTAATCCAAAAATCTTTAAAACTTGAATGTCATAAATCTATAGGCCTGTGAAACTAAAAAAAATTAAACATCCAAATTGTTAACTAAAAAACCCCCGAAACTAAATAAGTGTAGTTAGAAATTGTTTTATCTTATTAATAAGAGGCTAGTTAACACCCTTGATCCATGGTGAAATTCCTAAAAAGGTATACCCACTAAAGGCTACACCATTATCCACAATGTTTAATGCATTATCTCTATGATTAATATATGATGATTTTTGAAATAGCACAAAAAAAACTCCTCATGATCCTCTAGACCATAGATATAACAACCTTGAATGTTATAAAAATATTTTTATATGATTCATAAATATAAATATCCATTAATACAACATATGGATTGTAAGTTCCTAGTGTCTTTGGAAGACTAGTTTCATAATAAATAAAAGGAAACATGAGAAATCAAGAAAATTTTATGTCATCAAAATTTTAGGTGACTACTCTGTGCCACACATGATATATATAAAAATCTATTACCAGCATCCTATCCACTAATCATTGTCTAATTATGAACACAACTCACCACCCTCTCTACCTCCACCTATACTTCCTACTACCTGCTCTTGTAAGAATGTTATTTTGAAAATAAAAAACTGTTGTATATTTATATTTAATATTAAAACCAAAAAATGTTGGTAAAACAAATTATTTTGAATTATTGTGATTTACCTTCTCCCCACCAATCGATGTAACACCACCGAGGAAACATGGATTTGTCTTCTGATATAAATCAATCAATGCTTTTTTCAAATCAGATATCTGAGTCCCCTGTTCCTGAACATTTTTTTTAGAGAAACACTATCTCTGTGAGTATCTTGGTGTATGAACGTACTACAACCAATATTTGATGCAGCTACAATCCCTAGTGACCCACCACATACCTTAAATGGTACGATTCCCAAACCTATCCCACACACTCAACCAGGAAGCTCCTTCCAAAGGTCTTTACTGTCTGGGTCATCTGAGGTGGCTGAGTAGGACTATGTGGGATTTGAATCCCATTGGTATTTAATTTTTACCTAAAAATAAAACATTAGTCATATTAGAAAGAATATATATTAATATAGTGATAACTGATAATATGTTATTATTATGAAAAATGAGTTCATACCCCGATATCTTTGGGAGCCTCGTTAACAAAACTTCCATTAGATTTTTTGTGAACATCTAACCAAAATTCTGTTTCGGTTGCCTGGTGCCCTAAATTTTTTGATTGCATTAAACAAAAATAAACCAATAATTTAATATATTAAATAGATAATAGTGTCTTACAAATATTTATACTAATGACAAGATTACCAGACGTGATCGGATTCTAGAAAAAATCTTTTACACTGTAGTGTGCGGGTTGACATGCTTAGCCCGACTTGATTCATTCTTCCTTGAATGATCCTAAAATAAAAAAATGTAATTTAATTGTAATGTATTCTCCATCATCTCCTTTTCATATAAATTTATAAAGGTAAAATAAAATTAATATAATAATATATATTTAAATACCATCTGCTTCTCATCATGATTTCTGTCAACAAAAACATTCCATTGCTCTTTGGGTATCCCATTGGGTAGCTTTTCATACATCTGTTGGGTGTTCAACGAAGTATTGTTGACATCGATGCACAATCTCTATTAAAATTATTTCCATTTCTTGCCTAGATTTTTCAAAAACCCACTTTCTTGCTAGCACATCAGCAACCATAAAGTGTAATAACATATGTACACCGAAATTAATTTTGAAAATATTATAATTTAATAACATAATGAAAAATAATTACACCATAATTTATTAAAATTAACTTTATTTGGGAATCAAAATCTTTATTTTTTTTATGATGAAGGCATATGGGTCCAATCATCATACATAACCCGAAGAGAAATAGGCTCCATAGCCAGCAGTCCAAGAATCTGGAAAAGCAATCTAGCGGCATCATCCATAGGGACCCCAGTGGAATCGAATGGGGAAACTATCTTCTCTCTAGACAAATTCCATAAATATGAACTTTTCATATTTTTATGTATACATTCATTGATTCCATCTATTATGAAAAATATTTAGTATAAATATGTGAAATAAATATATTCATATTAAAAATTTTCCAATAGTAGTCTCCCTGCAGTATCTCCATGAAGAACTAGAAGTGGCGACCCACTCCATCACTCCTGAGGCTCCTGAAAAGGATGGTGATGACTGATCAGCTGAAGGTACACTCATAGAGGCTGTGAGAGATGGTGCATGGTGAGATGGTGCTTGGGGGGAAGTGGATGTTGTCTCGGATGACATAAGCTGGGAGACAGATGGATCATCATTTATTAGTGTAGTCTATGAAACAGTATAAAACTTCCTCCTCGTCATTCATTTCATTTAATCAAATTAAAGTAAGTTCAGAAAATATATTTCATAAAATTTATGCAGAAAAAAATTAAAAATGATTTCAGAGGCACAATACTAACAAACAAAATATATTAACAAAGCCTACAAAATTTGAAGTTATATTGAAGTTATGGGTGGATTTGAGTTTTGGGTTATAACAATTCATTTATTCAATATTGATGTTATAGGTGGAGTTTCATTGTTTGAAATAAATCCTATGAAAAAAATTTAGCTACAAAGATGCTAAACATGATTTCAGTTGGAAGGGAATGAATTTAAGTATATGTGTTCTTTGATCTGACAATAATATTTATCAACCATAAATATATAAATAATGGTGAAAAGAAGATGAACATTATTTTGGAATAATTTGTTATAAGGTTCAATGAAATGGAGAATTTAATGTGATGAAATCCCAGATGAGTATGACCCCAAAAATGGAAGCTGATAATTCAATAGATCCAATTATGTTTAATGGAATATAAATATTTGGAACAACCAATGTATATGAAACCCGATTTTGAAGTTATGATAAATTCAACAATTATGTACCTAAAGAAAAGAATCTCTAGATATTAATCATGTTCCAGATATTGAAAATATATAGAAAATATATATTTTTCAACTATTATGTATGTTTTCTATACACTCCTATTATCATATAAATAAAAATGTATAAATGTAAATGAAAGTATTAATTAGTAAAGGAAAAGTAATAAATATTTTAAAGAGGGAAAAACTCATATATTTTTGTTAAATGTTTTTGTCTGTTTGTTGGGATAGATGAATAAATGTAAATTGAATGAATATAACATAAATTAACACACAATATATATTTAATAATAATTGAATTAAATTTTTCAAATTTTAAATATTTCAACATTGTTTTATTTAATAAATTTTTTTTTATATTCCAGGAATTGAACACATAGACATTGTTTTATCGAATTTTTTCCTTACTACTTTATGAAATTCAATTTCATCATATTCTCACTAAATTGAAGCTTTAAATTCAAATTAGTTATATTAAATTGGAGAAGGAGAAAGAGGTTGAAGAATGTTCCTCTCTAACCCCAAGACGTCGATAGGGGGGTTGAATGGAGGTCGTTAATGGGGAGAGAAAATTGATTAGTAAAATTATTGACATTGAATTTTGTATTTTTTCCTAATAAAAACTAATATTAATTTAGATGAATGCAATGTGTTTGAGAATGAACTGATTCAATTGGATAAGATTCAAATACAATTAGAGTGATATTTTGGAAATTGGAAAAGTACTCACCTAAAATAATCAACAACTAATCCATCTCATAATGAGATTCATGTTAGGGTCATACATGTTAGGATATTCCTCTTGTAAAAATACATATTCATTTATCACTGAATCCAGAAATGGGTACTCATGTATGGGGATTCACATAAAAATTTTCCACATATGAGCATCATCAGATGATTCCACAACATATGGAGGTCGATGTTAAGATACCCGAAATAGGGGAGGATCTCAATATAAGGGTGATGATTTAATGGGATTCTTGAATGCAAAAAATCATAAAGGGATCTATTTTAGAGTTACTGAGGTAAGGGAAATGAGAATGGATTTATAGTCAATTAGTGGGGATTTCATGTTAGAGATTGATGTAAGATAATACATGTAAGGGTCTTATTTAACTTATATCGGAACAGTTAATTGATGAATTTATAATAAAAAAGGGAAATAAATTAATATGAGGAATGAAATGATAATAAAAGAAATAAATCATAAAAATAAAACTAATATTTAGTATGATTGTAATTTTGAATGTTGTATCAAACAACATGTGATGTTGTGTAATGATAATGTGTATGTTTAAATGACCATAAGGGTTTTTTCCATGTCATAGTTCCATGAAAAATAGAGTATATCACTGATTGGATTTATTGAATTTCTTAGAATTTAAAAATGTATTATTTTGAAGGATAATTAAAAGGGTGAATGTGACTCTAATTAAAATAAGCTCAAATGATGAGATAAATTAAGAATCTATAAACCCATTTTATACAAGACAATAAAAATATTTCATATGTTCATGGAGTATAAAATTTTCATTATAAAATACTAATATTTATGCTATTATTTTGTTATAATATTTATATACAAGATCATAGAATAAAGAGTGTTCACTAATAAGAACATATTATAATTTAATATTAATGGATAAACTTAATTGTATCAATGGTAGAGATACAACTACATTTATGAAATCCCTAATCATCAGAGAAGAATAAGAGTTTATTCATCCAACAAATAATAATGAATTTATTTGATTACCAATACTTGGATATATGGTTTTGACTAATAAAGGACAAAAAATAAATGATATGGGAAGAAGGCTAGATATCTGGACATGAGGAAGGAAATGTCCAATGAATAAATCACTTATGTTCCAAAAATTATGTTACTGTAGTGAATTCAAACTCAAGTGGAAGTTTTAAGGGGTGGGGAGGTGGTGACGAGGCATGGAGAAGCAACGGGTCACACAGCGAGGCATGACGAGGGGCAGTGAGGGGCGGAAAGGGGTCGAGCGGGGTAGTGAGGTGAGGCGTAGTGAGACACAGAGAGGGCGGCGACGGCAGTGAGGGGTGGTGATGAGGGTGGTAGGGATTCGGGGAGTCAAGGGTCAGGGGTTCGGGGTGTCGGGGGAGGGGGAGAGTGTTATGGGTATGAAAATATTTAATGGTTTAGTTGTGGTTTTATAGAAACTGATGATGAATAATTTAAAAAAGAAATTATTGGCAGTTTAATATACCACCACTAAACTGTCAGTTTGGTATAGTGTAATAGCCTATAATACTATGGAAACTTCACACTTTTTTCACTTTCTTAGGGGATTCCCAAGAAACAACTGCTTCTATCATCAACGGATCTGCAACTAATCCTTGTTGGAACACAACATTCCCCATGAAATAGATTTATCTATCCCAAGAATCACACATGGAAAACGTCCCAAACATATTTTCATGGTGAAGAACTCCCAAAATGGAATGTAGATACTCTTCATGCTCATCATTGGACATCAAGTACACAAGAATTTCATCGACAAATCCCACCATGAACTTGTCCAGGAAATAATGGAACATAGCATTAAATAACTACATGAACACCACTATGGAATTTTTTACACCAAACAACATCACAAAAAACTCATAATGCCAATGAACACAATAGATAGTGGTCTCTAGAATATCCTCATCCTTTATACACATATGATAACATCCATACTAAAAATTAATCTTCAAGAACCAACATGAACCCTTCAGTTGATATAATAAATTATCAATCCCTGAGATAGAATATAGTTTATTAACTGTCTCTTGGTTCAGGTTATGATAATCTATAAACAACTACAAAATAAAATTATCCTTCTTCATGAACAAAATTGGTGCACCCCAATGTGATACACTTGACCGAAAAAACCAAAATGGAACTCACCAGAGAGCTATATATGAAGCTCCAAAAAATCAAAAGCTGTCATCCTATATGGATACCTCAATATAGGATACATGCCGATATATAGCTAGATCCCAAAATCAATCTGTATTTGAGGGGGTAACACTAAAACCTCTTCTTGAATTAAATCATGGTACTCTTCCATGAACCTGTGAAACTCCAATTGATAAGCTTCTGATGAACACAACATGAGATCAAACATCAATAATGTCAAGGATACGACCCACCTCTAACCCCTACGAGGGTCTCGCCGACCAAAAAAATAAATGGCTCTTCATCTGTCACGACCCGACCTCGGGGCCCGTGCCGTGACTACCCCAAGCCCGCCTTCCATAGGCCAGGGGCTGGCGACTAGCACCAAGGCGTAAAATCCCAATAACAGGGAAGGCATTGCCTTTATAAGTAACAACCACCACAGAGTCAGCAAGCGGAAAGTAACTACAAGTGCAGAAAAGTAAAGGGGGCCGGAAATACAAGCCCAACTGTAAAGTACAACTCGAAAGGGAAAAACAGCAGCTGGAAGAACGAAGCAGCTCCTGGGTCGTCCGCCTCGATTCCTACCTGAAGGGTAGGTACAGATGGCTCAGCTCCTGGATCGTCCACCACGGATCCTACCTGAAGGGTAGGTACAGATAGCTCCTCTACTCCACAGGTCCTGTCGTCTACTCCGGGTACGTCCGCCCAGTGGTCCACCTCCGGGTACCGACCTGCTCCGCAAGTCTCAACTGCGATCTGCGCTGTCCGTCGTCTGCAACCAACACAACGAAGTGCGGGCATAGCCCGTGCAGGGGTGAGTATAAGCTACTCAGTAGGGACCCCGAGACCCTTAAGGTCTCACTAAATCCAACATGGATATCCACAAAGTAAAGGCAGCAATCACGAAGTAACGTCAGACTCTACTTAGGTATACGCCCATACATATACCTAAGTCATCAAGTAACCCATCCAATCTCAAGGATACACAAAAATCATGAAATCAACGGATAACCATCACCCAGGTATATGCCCATACATATACCTAAGTTATCAAGCGACCCATCTCAATCATGAGGAAACGCAAAGATTCATTGACTCAGCTCAAACCAGGATTTTCATTATCGAAACCGTAACTGCTGAAGAGCTCCGTCTCTAGAGTGTACAGTGGTCCTGTCACGACTCCGAGGCTGCCGCTCACTAACCTAGGACTGCTGAGGTACTCCTCCTGTCGAGTACTGCGGGTTTGCAGCCAACTACCGGGCGCTCCGTCCGCTGAGGGTCTGTCGCCAAATACCGGGCGCTACCCAGATAGCCTGCTGAGGTACTCCTCCTGTCGAGTACCGCGGGTCTGCTGCCAACTACCAGGCGCTCCGTCCGCCGTGGGTCTGCCGCCAAATACCGGGCGCTCCGTCCACTGGGCTAGTCGACTCACTCCAAGTCGAGTCGGTCAAGCAGTCGTCAGGTCTCAGCCGGCTACACGGTCTCCGTACTCTGCACGCTCGTCTCCACTGTCGCGGGTCTGTCGCTACAACCAAGCGCACACACTCCGTAGAGTATCGCGGTTCCGCCGCTACAACCAAACGCTCCACCGCCAAGGGTCTGCTGCTGCATCCAAGCGCACCACCACTGCCAAGTACCACGGGTCCGCTCCACGAGCTACTGGTCGATACTCCAAGTATCTCAAAGTCCCACGAAGAAGTGTCTCAAAGGTCCGTCTCGTCACAGGGGTCTCAACGCAACAGACGGCGCGTCGATCGGACGCCCGGTCTGTGAGTTATTAGCCTTTTCGTCCCAGGGGACCGGTTGGTTTCGTGAGCGAAACCAAACCCAGCCGTATCTCAACTGTACCCCGAACTCCCATATGGTAAACTCAAAAGGACTGTTACTCAACGTAACCACCAACGCCGCTGACGGCTCTTCAAGCGGACGTCCTGTCTGAAAGATATCAGCTTCCCCGTTCCAGGGGCCCGGTTGGATTTCGGGAACAATCCAACCCGGCCATACTCCGACTGCATCCAAAACTCGGGCGGAGTATGTCAAAAGTTCCGTCTCGTCAAGAGGAAGTCAACGAAACAGACGGCGCGTCAATCGGACGCCCGGTCTGTGAGTTATTGGCATTTTCGTCTCCGGGGCCCGGTTGGTTTTTAAGGAAAAACCAACCCGACCGTACTCCACCTGCGTCCAAACCTCGGGCGGAGTATGCCAAAAGATCCGATTCACTAAGAGGAACACAACGCGACTGACGGCGCGTCAATCGGACGTTCGTGGCTCAAGAGATGAGTGTTTCCGCTCCGAAGGCCCGGTTGGTTTCGTGAACGAACCAACCCGGCCGAACTCAAAGTAACCCGAAACCTTGAGTGCGATATACCGAAACGACCGTCTCGATCCAAGGATCGCGTTGCCGCAGACGGTTCGTCATTCGGAGGTCCGAGGCTCAAGTTATGAGCCAAGAACCGAATCTGGTCCGAAATGGGGGGGTCCGGGTCCGGGCCGACCCGGCCCGACCCCCCCCCCTGGGCGGCGCGGGGGCCGGCGGCGGCGGCCGGCGGCGGCGGACGGCGGCGGCGCGGTGGCCGGCGGCGGCACGCGGCGGCGGCGGGCGACGGCGGCGCGGCGGCCGGCGGCGGCGCGCGGCGGCGGCGGCGGCGCGGCGGGCCGCGGCGGCGGCGGCGGCGGGCCGCGCTGGCGGCGGCAGCGGGCCGCGCTGGCGGCGGGGTGCGCCGCACGGGGTGGTCACGCGGGGGGCTTGATTGCCCCCGCTTCTTCACGGACGGCGCGGCCTTTGTGCCGCGCCTGGGTAACAAATCGGCCCCCACGTGGGGGCCGGTTTTGGAGAGTCAACCGGGGGGGCTGCTGCCCCCCCCCCCCTTTTATTGAACCGCCTCCCCCTCTTAAAGAGGGGGTTATATTGAACCGGCCGGGGAATTTAATTCCCCGGTTTTGTGACATCCGGCCGGCCCGCTGGCCGGCCGGTTTTTACCAACGGGACCGGAAATTCCGGTCCCGCCCTCGACTTCCGACGCCGGCGGCCCGGCCGCCGGTCCTTCCTTCCGCCGCGGCCCGGAACCGGCCGCGGTCTCCTCGGCCCGCCGCGGCCCGGAACCGGCCGCGGTCTTCTCGTCCTGCCGTGGCCCGGAACCGGCCGCGGCGTTCGTCGTCCGGCGCGGTGCGACGGCACCGCGCCCCTTTCGCCACACGTTAATTTCTTTCAACGCGGCGCGACGGCGTCGCGTTCTTGATGTTCCTTCCATGGTGTGCGCGCGACGGCGTTGCGTAAAATAAACGCACGATCATCCACGTGGTGCGACGGCACCACGCCTCTTGCTTCCTCCTGCAAGAACAAACAAGATCATTGGAGGGGGTTCGGCCGTGTTCGTGCGGTCCGGCCCCCCTCACGTTAAATTAATAACGCATCTTAAAATAATCAACATCCCACGTTAGTTATACGAACCACGAGAAAAAGAGATAATTAAATATTAAATCAACCACCCCTACCTCGGGTTAAGATTTGAAGATTTGATCACGCTCCGCGGAAGACGGCGTCGCGGAGGTCGGGCGTCGCGGTCGACGTTCGTCAAATCCGCTGACGAAGAGTTATGTCCGAAAAGACACGTCGCTCGGATCTTCGATTGCCGACGAAGAAGGTTCGGGGAGGAAGGAAAGGTCCGAAGATACCGGGTCGCCGAGTCGATGATCCTTGACGAAGTGTTGTCGTTCTTCCTTGAGGATGAAGACGTTCTTCGTTCTTCGTCAGAGCTTGGAGATGAAGGGAAAGCTCTCCAAAGACAAACAAAGAACTCCAAATAAAATAAGACTACCTCTTATTTTATTATCACAACACAAAAGAATTTCAAAGATTCGTTTCTCACCTTAGCTGCCGAACGAGGATCGGCTGCGGAAGAAGAGGCGTCGCCGAAGAACGTCGCGGGTAAAGCTCGTCGACGTCGTAGATCTCGGTGTGCGTCGTCGAATTTCGGTCGCCGGCGTTCTTCGCGTTCTTCGCGTTCTTCGCGGGGAGATGAAGAAACAAGATCCTCTCAAATCCTTTCAAAGGATTTTTAGGTTGGTCTTATTTTATAAACATGCCAACACACGAAACCGGTTAAGAAACGATCCAATAAATCCACGAAAGAAACAGTCCATTTAATTCACGAAATAAACCGCCCAATTAAATGGTCTGTTAAGAATTAAAGAAAACGCGTCGGTTGACTTTTCAGTTACTTTGACGGGTTTTCGCGGGTGCGTTACTTAGCGAAAGAAACGGCGGGGCTCGTGCGGGCCCCACCTCACAAATATCTTACCAAGGGGTAGGATATTTCTGGATAGCATCCTATCCAGTTCAACTCAGTTCAAGCCGCCTTTAAGTGGCTTCAAGTGGCTTCCAAGTGGCTTAAGCGAAATAAAATAAAGTTGTCGCAAAATTATTTTATTTCTTAACCTTAAGCCCGAAAATTAAAAACCACATCCGAGCAAACGCAACTCCGGAAGAGGCGTTTCTAAGCGAAACCCGGCGCTGCGATTTCATCGGTGCCCTCAGAATTCGATTCCGGGCACCGGTTCAAAAGTTAGAAAAACCCGCTCGTCCGTTCACTGAACGTACCCGAGCCAAAACTTCGGAAAATGATTCCGGGCACACCGGGCCTCGGAATCAGGTGCCGTCAGAAACTGCGTTCTTGTAAAATTCCAAAGAAAATTAAGAAAAAAAAATTTCCTTGAAATTTACGGGTCTTTACATTACTCCCACCACAGGGCTTTACGTCCCCGTAAAGCTTCACCACAGACTTAGGGAAACAAAGCGGTACTGAGCACGCATCAGAGCCTTCCGCTCCCATGTGCTCACCTGGAGGTTCCCGCGCTGCCAATGAAAGTGCACAAGAGGAATCGACCATCCTCCTAGGGTCCGCTCCTGTCGATCGTCGATCCCCACAGGAACCTCCGTACTTGTCGCCCTGTCATCGACGTCCAACTCCCCGGGATCGATGACGTGTGAAGAAACATACACGTATCTCCACAGCTGAGACACGTGGTGAACATTATGCACCCGGTGCGACTGAGGTGGTAGGGTCAAGCGGTAAACTTCCTCGCCTACCCTGCTGAAGATCAAAAGGGTCCATCGAACTTCGGAGATAACATGCCGCCTCGGCCACATCTCCGAAACCTCATCGGGTTGAGACCGTATAAGAACGTGTTCGTCACCCTCGAACTCAAGAGGTTTCCCTTTTTAGGTTAGAACTGAACTCAAACTCCTGCTGCCACAGGGGTAGGGTTGACCAACTCAAGAGTGATCGGTCACACCCTCTTATGTCTGAGTTTAACATGAGCTGCCCAGGGTTTCCTTTTCGCCGACCAAGGAAAACCCATTCCGACGTTTGCCTAAAACAGTCAACCGGGGTATGATTTGTGAATCAAAACCATACCCAGATCAACGTCGTAAGGCCTCTACGCTGCCACCAAGAGATTCCAACCGAAACTCTCGCCTCGAGGTCAAATCACACCGTCGGCGTAAGCGTGATTATCGAGTCTCCTCCCAAAGGTATCTCCAGACGTGAGGGTCAAGTCTACGGCTTACCCGGAACCTCTAGGTCTGGGACATGATTCGTGGAAGGGTAGAATGATTGGTTCCTATGTCTATAGATATGGCAGCTCGTAGTAGACATAATTTGTACCCCGAATCATTCTTAGAGCTCCTGGGTCACACTCCTTGACCGCAAAGCAGCTATTCTCCTCCCCAGCCCTCCTGCTCCCTGAGCCTGGCGGGGACTACTAAGTCGGGTGGTCGTAACATGTCGAAATGTACACCACCACATGCTGCTCTCCAAGCTCTGCTTCCACGTCTGCTACCCTGCAGATTCATCTGTCCTTAGCACTTCCTCCTCCTGAAACATTTTACACGCCCGAGTCTCTGAGACTGGCGCTAGTCTCCTGCCTTTCACTGCTAACGTTCACAACCACAAAGGTTCTCTCTAGCATCCTAGCATAGGTAGGAATGCATAGAGGAAAAGAAATGGTTCAGATGTCCTTTAGACACACTTCGCTCAGAAGTTCGAGTCTAAAGAACTGATCACAACGTAACCAACGAGTACCAAGATTGATTGGTAAGCCACGTTGAGTGCTCTGCTTCCGACATGTCGTACTGTCGAAGCTGTATTAGCTCCAGAAAACTCACAACCACCTCCTCAAGACAGTCCTCAGCCGCCTACGAGTCAGGCTCACTTTGAAACTTGAGGGATTTCTGATGCTAAAACATATGTAAGGCACTAAGCCTGTGGGTCTCTGCTGACCAACAGGTAGTGACATAGCTGGCGCTCTACCCGTAGGTACTAATCCAGGTATCGGTTCGCGTACCGAAGCCTCGTTACTATAAGGACCAACCTCATGGTCACTCTCTGGAAACATCTGGAGCTAAGATCATCATCCGCTCTACTAGTATCCAAGCTAGGCGTAGAACTCTAGCATTCGTCTCCATCCAGTCCACTGCTGCCTGGGAAATCTGTCTCGCCTCGTATCCTCAGAGGCCTCTACTGCTGGAATTCGTGCATCGCGCTCTGCTAGCGTGCACCGTCAGCTAGTGGCATCTGCTGCCTAACGGGTGGTGGTGCTGCTGGTACACCACCCGAAGGTGCCAACACTGAAAAAGGGCCCTGTACTGGAGTCTCGCTGCTCGGTGGGCCATCATGAAAGAAACAACGTAACACGATCAAACGATTATACCTGGGTGAGCTGACCTGGTTTGAGCTGTTTTGAGGGGGAAAACCTTTGAAAACACACACGCAATCAGTGTTTTCGTGCACAAAGTCGGAAATCAGTTGTCAGGGTCCTGGTGTATGGATACGTCGGCCGCCCGCACCAACACTGGACTCCCTGAACCGAAAACCACACTCGGTACTCTCAACACTATTGCTTCACAGAAAGAAACATCAGAGTTATAAGTTCTGCGGTAGAACCGAACTCCTCTGATACCAATTTGTCACGACCCGACCTCGGGGCCCGTGCCGTGACTACCCCAAGCCCGCCTTCCATAGGCCAGGGGCTGGCGACTAGCACCAAGGCGTAAAATCCCAATAACAGGGAAGGCATTGCCTTTATAAGTAACAACCACCACAGAGTCAGCAAGCGGAAAGTAACTACAAGTGCAGAAAAGTAAAGGGGGCCGGAAATACAAGCCCAACTGTAAAGTACAACTCGAAAGGGAAAAACAGCAGCTGGAAGAACGAAGCGGCTCCTGGGTCGTCCGCCTCGATTCCTACCTGAAGGGTAGGTACAGATGGCTCAGCTCCTGGATCGTCCACCACGGATCCTACCTGAAGGGTAGGTACAGATAGCTCCTCTACTCCACAGGTCCTGTCGTCTACTCCGGGTACGTCCGCCCAGTGGTCCACCTCCGGGTACCGACCTGCTCCGCAAGTCTCAACTGCGATCTGCGCTGTCCGTCGTCTGCAACCAACACAACGAAGTGCGGGCATAGCCCGTGCAGGGGTGAGTATAAGCTACTCAGTAGGGACCCCGAGACCCTTAAGGTCTCACTAAATCCAACATGGATATCCACAAAGTAAAGGCAGCAATCACGAAGTAACGTCAGACTCTACTTAGGTATACGCCCATACATATACCTAAGTCATCAAGTAACCCATCCAATCTCAAGGATACACAAAAATCATGAAATCAACGGATAACCATCACCCAGGTATATGCCCATACATATACCTAAGTTATCAAGCGACCCATCTCAATCATGAGGAAACGCAAAGATTCATTGACTCAGCTCAAACCAGGATTTTCATTATCGAAACCGTAACTGCTGAAGAGCTCCGTCTCTAGAGTGTACAGTGGTCCTGTCACGACTCCGAGGCTGCCGCTCACTAACCTAGGACTGCTGAGGTACTCCTCCTGTCGAGTACTGCGGGTTTGCAGCCAACTACCGGGCGCTCCGTCCGCTGAGGGTCTGTCGCCAAATACCGGGCGCTACCCAGATAGCCTGCTGAGGTACTCCTCCTGTCGAGTACCGCGGGTCTGCTGCCAACTACCAGGCGCTCCGTCCGCCGTGGGTCTGCCGCCAAATACCGGGCGCTCCGTCCACTGGGCTAGTCGACTCACTCCAAGTCGAGTCGGTCAAGCAGTCGTCAGGTCTCAGCCGGCTACACGGTCTCCGTACTCTGCACGCTCGTCTCCACTGTCGCGGGTCTGTCGCTACAACCAAGCGCACACACTCCGTAGAGTATCGCGGTTCCGCCGCTACAACCAAACGCTCCACCGCCAAGGGTCTGCTGCTGCATCCAAGCGCACCACCACTGCCAAGTACCACGGGTCCGCTCCACGAGCTACTGGTCGATACTCCAAGTATCTCAAAGTCCCACGAAGAAGTGTCTCAAAGGTCCGTCTCGTCACAGGGGTCTCAACGCAACAGACGGCGCGTCGATCGGACGCCCGGTCTGTGAGTTATTAGCCTTTTCGTCCCAGGGGACCGGTTGGTTTCGTGAGCGAAACCAAACCCAGCCGTATCTCAACTGTACCCCGAACTCCCATAGGGTAAACTCAAAAGGACTGTTACTCAACGTAACCACCAACGCCGCTGACGGCTCGTCAAGCGGACGTCCTGTCTGAAAGATATCAGCTTCCCCGTTTCAGGGGCCCGGTTGGATTTCGGGAACAATCCAACCCGGCCATACTCCGACTGCATCCAAAACTCGGGCGGAGTATGTCAAAAGTTCCGTCTCGTCAAGAGGAAGTCAACGAAACAGACGGCGCGTCAATCGGACGCCCGGTCTGTGAGTTATTGGCATTTTCGTCTCCGGGGCCCGGTTGGTTTTTAAGGAAAAACCAACCCGACCGTACTCCACCTGCGTCCAAACCTCGGGCGGAGTATGCCAAAAGATCCGATTCACTAAGAGGAACACAACGCGACTGACGGCGCGTCAATCGGACGTTCGTGGCTCAAGAGATGAGCGTTTCCGCTCCGAAGGCCCGGTTGGTTTCGTGAACGAACCAACCCGGCCGAACTCAAAGTAACCCGAAACCTTGAGTGCGATATACCGAAACGACCGTCTCGATCCAAGGATCGTGTTGCCGCAGACGGTTCGTCATTCGGAGGTCCGAGGCTCAAGTTATGAGCCAAGAACCGAATCTGGTCCGAAATGGGGGGGTCCGGGTCCGGGCCGACCCGGCCCGACCCCCCCCCCCCCCCCCCCCCCGGGCGGCGCGGTGGCCGGCGGCGGCGGACGGCGGCGGCGCGGTGGCCGGCGGCGGCGCGCGGCGGCGGCGGGCGACGGCGGCGCGGGGGCCGGCGGCGGCAGCGGGCCGCGCTGGCGGCGGGGTGCGCCGCACGGGGTGGTCACGCGGGGGGCTTGATTGCCCCCGCTTCTTCACGGACGGCGCGGCCTTTGTGCCGCGCCTGAGTAACAAATCGGCCCCCACGTGGGGGCCGGTTTTGGAGAGTCAACCGGGGGGGCTGCTGCCCCCCCCTTTTATTGAACCGCCTCCCCCTCTTAAAGAGGGGGTTATATTGAACCGGCCGGGGAATTTAATTCCCCGGTTTTGTGACATCCGGCCGGCCCGCTGGCCGGCCGGTTTTTACCAACGGGACCGGAAATTCCGGTCCCGCCCTCGACTTCCGACGCCGGCGGCCCGGCCGCCGGTCCTTCCTTCCGCCGCGGCCCGGAACCGGCCGCGGTCTCCTCGTCCCGCCGCGGCCCGGAACCGGCCGCGGTCTTCTCGTCCTGCCGCGGCCCGGAACCGGCCCCGGCGTTCGTCATCCGGCGCGGTGCGACGACACCGCGCCCCTTTCGCCACACGTTAATTTCTTTCAACGCGGCGCGACGGCGTCGCGTTCTTGATGTTCCTTCCATGGTGTGCGCGCGACAGCGTTGCGTAAAATAAACGCACGATCATCCACGTGGTGCGACGGCACCACGCCTCTTGCTTCCTCCCGCAAGAACAAACAAGATCATTGGAGGGGGTTCGGCCGTGTTCGTGCGGTCCGGCCCCCCTCACGTTAAATTAATAACGCATCTTAAAATAATCAACATCCCACGTTAGTTATACGAACCACGAGAAAAAGAGATAATTAAATATTAAATCAACCACCCCTACCTCGGGTTAAGATTTGAAGATTTGATCACGCTCCGCGGAAGACGGCGTCGCGGAGGTCGGGCGTCGCGGTCGACGTTCGTCAAATCCGCTGACGAAGAGTTATGTCCGAAAAGACACGTCGCTCGGATCTTCGATTGCCGACGAAGAAGGTTCGGGGAGGAAGGAAAGGTCCGAAGATACCGGGTCGCCGAGTCGATGATCCTTGACGAAGTGTTGTCGTTCTTCCTTGAGGATGAAGACGTTCTTCGTTCTTCGTCAGAGCTTGGAGATGAAGGGAAAGCTCTCCAAAGACAAACAAAGAACTCCAAATAAAATAAGACTACCTCTTATTTTATTATCACAACACAAAAGAATTTCAAAGATTCGTTTCTCACCTTAGCTGCCGAACGAGGATCGGCTGCGGAAGAAGAGGCGTCGCCGAAGAACGTCGCGGGTAAAGCTCGTCGACGTCGCAGATCTCGGTGTGCGTCGTCGAATTTCGGTCGCCGGCGTTCTTCGCGTTCTTCGCGTTCTTCGCGGGGAGATGAAGAAACAAGATCCTCTCAAATCCTTTCAAAGGATTTTTAGGTTGGTCTTATTTTATAAACATGCCAACACACGAAACCGGTTAAGAAACGATCCAATAAATCCACGAAAGAAACAGTCCATTTAATTCACGAAATAAACCGCCCAATTAAATGGTCTGTTAAGAATTAAAGAAAACGCGTCGGTTGACTTTTCAGTTACTTTGACGGGTTTTCGCGGGTGCGTTACTTAGCGAAAGAAACGGCGGGGCTCGTGCGGGCCCCACCTCACAAATATCCTACCAAGGGGTAGGATATTTCTGGATAGCATCCTATCCAGTTCAACTCAGTTCAAGCCGCCTTTAAGTGGCTTCAAGTGGCTTCCAAGTGGCTTAAGCGAAATAAAATAAAGTTGTCGCAAAATTATTTTATTTCTTAACCTTAAGCCCGAAAATTAAAAACCACATCCGAGCAAACGCAACTCCGGAAGAGGCGTTTCTAAGCGAAACCCGGCGCTGCGATTTCATCGGTGCCCTCAGAATTCGATTCCGGGCACCGGTTCAAAAGTTAGAAAAACCCGCTCGTCCGTTCACTGAACGTACCCGAGCCAAAACTTCGGAAAATGATTCCGGGCACACCGGGCCTCGGAATCAGGTGCCGTCAGAAACTGCGTTCTTGTAAAATTCCAAAGAAAATTAAGAAAAAAAAATTTCCTTGAAATTTACGGGTCTTTACATCATCCCTATCGAAGAACACAACCTACCTACAGAAGAATCCATGATAGCCTACACAGAATACAACCAATCCATGATGAGGTTGACATCATATGGTTGTATATATAAACATAGGAAATCCTAAAATGAACAGTACTTCCCTAGAACTAGTAAAAAGTATTTAGATACTTCAAACACATCATCTTGACTTTAAACAAGGATTATCATCACTAAGGGTAATAGAAGCCTCTCCAACTTATGTCCCAAATCATTTAAAAGGGAAGGTGATATGAAGAAGTGAATCCCTTTTGAATCAATCAAGGAATGCACCCAAGTATAAAACAATCCAAGAGTACATCGAACATCATCTACTTCACATAGATCTCATAATGCTAAAGCATGATGTTGACCAAAACATGCTCCATGAACTCTCTAACCCTACTAGTGTCCACCTCCATGGAGACAATATACTATTTGAGGAAAATGATCATCTTAGGGATGTCATCTTCCTACCCCATATATTATCTCCTAATCAAATACTGGAAGAAGAATCTACTAATTCCTCGGCTCGAATTGCCTCAATTGAAGAACCTAAAGCTGAACACCTAGAACATGCTGAATACCAATAAATTTCATGCACTCTCAACACTAGTGACCTCAACCTCCAGAAGGAAAATATGTTTTTGATCCCTTTTCATATTCCTAATAACAGATTCCACAAGAGAAATGAAAATTTGAGGGATATGACCTCCCCAAAGTTGATTGAAAGTTCTTCGGTCCTAAAAAATAGGATCCCCAAACCAAAACTCTAAATCTTGTGGAATCCTAACGACTCCACTCTCATGAAGATCTGTTTACGGATAACATCATCTCGATGAACTCTTCTCTCTCAAGCACCTCAAGGTATGTATTAATCATAAATGGAGTGACATGGAAATGGATCTATAGATGAAAATACTTATCAGAATTCTTCTCCATGGCATCCTCATCCAGTAACAGGTCCGATTCATATCTTAGATAGTTCAGGAAACTGATCTTGAACACTTTCACACTAGTGATCCCCTACCAAAGTCTTTGTATCTCCTGGTGATTGGATGCCTTCAATGTCGAAGAAAGAAACTTAAATCTGAATTCATCTTGGAACTCCTCCTATGAGACTCAAAACACCTCATGATCCCAATGGAACAAGAAACCCCACTACTTTATTTCCCCACATAGTATTTCCATAGCCAATGAAACCTAATGTTCCTTTTGACAACAAATCAAACTGAAGGCTATCTCAGAATTCTCCAATCAATTTTCTATGACTACATATTAAAGAGAGTCATCATAACTCTACATAATCTTGTTCTAAAACTCTTAGACTGTTATTCTTGATGTGTTGGCATCTTCAGCCTATACTCTCTAGAGATTTTATGGCACAACCTACTAAACATCTTCTATTTGAACCTGATAAGGACGTCGACCTGGAGACAACCCTTAAAATGAAAAAACAATTAGAGATCCTAAAACTAGATTATGGGAAGTATTTAACCTTAATTAAATGTTTCATTTTATTAATTTTAGGATAACTGATATTATGGTCAACTCATTCAAACAAAGGGGAAAAGAAGAATAATTCATGAACTTTCATAAGTCTATACCCTGAAACCCACATCACATCATTTAGAATCCACCATAAGATTAATGTCCTATGAATCTGATTTCAGGGGGCATAAATACCCATTTCTAATCTGGTATCCCATGTCTACAGTGCTTTCTAAACATAGCTGACACAATTTTCCGTACCAACTCATGTATCCTCACATGTTTATAACTCCAAACTCCATCATATCCCTCAACCTTCCCTCGAATAACACTTTTTCTGGACCCTCTCCCCCCAAAGTGTACCCCCACTAGACAAATAATGGGATAAGGGAGATAGTGAACTATGATTTCCACCTCTAGTAGGACTCAGGTTGGTGTCTATCAATGAGACAATAATAAATATACAGATGGTAGCATTACGCTATAAGAGAAACACATGCTGAATAGAGGGAAAAAATATACACCAAATTGTCTCTGCTCAGACTAAAATATAAAATAACCCCATATATATAAATATTATTTCATACTTGAAATACTACTACTAAAAAGTGTAATCTACAAGTACTAAAAGAAAAGTATATACAAAAGTGACCACGAATCCCAAAAATCTCTTACAACCAACAAGATAGTAGTAAACAGCCTGATCTTCGACCTTCTCCAACTAGATTGAAAAAATGTATATATATACATAGGGTGAGTATAATAGTATACTTAGAAAGATCCTCTATGGTGACTCTTTTGAAAAAGTAATTAAATCATTATAATGCACAGTGAACAATGGGTTAAACTAGATCGTCACCTAAAAATGCATACTATGTTCCCAGCCTCACCACGACTACTCTCACCAAGTATTTCACACATGGTTATATAATAAAATAATTAATATCAAGGTTACCCCACTTCCACTTCCCCATGTATCTCCTCTCTTACCCAACATCACACATCTTGAGCATCTCTCTCAAAAATTCAAATCCTTAGACACTTGGTAAAAGCACAAAAAATTACTCACCCCATGCGTCAACTTTCACCCCATGCATTAAACCCCCATGTACACATAACCAATGTAACCAGATAGTTCTAGGATCCACCACAAAATAGATAATGTGTATCATACACTAGGTATTACACCTCAACCCATTACATCCCATACACTAAGTAAGGTTCCTCAAGACATCAAATTCCCAAAACGTTATAAATATAATATATTTTAGGAATCTTCATCCATAATATATGTGTGTGAATAACCATAAGAAATTATATCCCTGTACACACATATATAGGGAAATGTAACCACCATTCATACCAGCATATGTAAATACCCAGAGAAGAGAGTGGGGACAAATGGGTTCATCATCCATCTAACCTCCCACTTTGATGTTGGGGAAAATACACCATAGGTATTAGAATCCCAGGGGTGTTAGTTTCCCTAACTGATACGGTGGAGTAGCATATCAAAACCAAAAAAAGTACCTAATATAATATAGCTAAAACACACAGTATGGTATTAACCTAGTCTTAGAATCAAATACATCTAACGTCTCTCAAACTCAAGGGTAAAAGTGTTATGACTAGATATCATATAAGCACACAACCATTTAATGATCACCATTAAGTTACTTTATCCATTTTTATCAGTTCCAATTTATGTTGATTAATTATTTAACCATTAATTACCAATTAAAAATTCCAACATACATTTCATTAGCACTAGAACAATATTCCATTCCCATTAACAATAAGAAAATCGATTCCATGGATTATTATTATTATAACCTCGTCATTTCATAACAGAAAGAACCAACCCCCTGGGTTAAACATCATTTGTTTATTTATTTTATGGAATTAACATTTTCAATATTTTTAGGTATTCTAGAAAAACATTATAGGTTACCAACACAAGGGGCTCATCATGGTGAGTAGATTAACTACCTATCAAGTATTTTCCACCTGTAAGAAGCATAGTGTCATCGAACCGTGAAATGTGAAACAAAAAATGAACATGGAATAACCAATGTGTTTTCACCTACCTTGAAAGGAGAGTAATAAAAACCATCCAACTCAAGAAGTGGGGAATGTAAAGAAGATAAAAAAACAACAGATTCAACAAGCTTCCAAATTTCACATCATTGAGTAAGCCCACATACAACCCATTTTATCATCTCAGGTGTCCTCCATGACACCACAAGCATCAACTGATGCATCTCACCACTCTAGGAGTCAACTACATCCACAAAAACTAGGACTCAAAACTACACATAATACAATAGCCTCCGAGGATCATCTATCCATGGATCATGTAACAATTGGTCCTCCCATACCCTATATCCATAATAACCTTCCCAGATCAGCCATCCCATGCTCACATCACATCACATGTAGCAGGAAACAAACAAGAAACCAAGTTCTTTGACCTAAAACAAGGCATACAACCATCACACAGAATGAGATCCCATGGTTCTATAGAACACGACACTTGACCTTTACATGCAAGTGGGAAACTCAATCCCTACGAAGGAATTATCTTTTACCACACAACTGGTTTTATATTCTTTCTTCAATTAACATATTCATTATTCCCAGGTTCCAACTACAACCAACCTATGAAATAAGATATCATCATATATCCCAATTTAATTAAACAATTAATTCAACTTGCCTTTAATTATTTTATCAACAATAATTAACATGATTTAGGTTCAATAACAAATAAAATTAAACATGTATAACTGCATCAATTTGATTTTCATCAAATTTCAATGAAAAAAATAGCATTCAATAAGCATGCATCTGTAACCATTTAACCAATTAATTATCAATGAATGATAGATTTACATTCATTACCAATTTCCATCAAGAACAACATATTGAAAAAATCAAGTCATGTAAATCACACTATCTAGAAAATAAATAGTCGAACCTTTATCATGGTATAAAGAATAAGAATCATTATGTGATTGATACTGAATTGTTTAATTTTTGTCAAGTATTTATTTAGGAAAATTTCATTGTGACTGGAGAAAATAAATCATTATAACTATACAATTTCATGTAAATAAAATTGAGAAGTAGTGAATACCCTACCTCAAAAGGCCTTTAACATTCTTTTCATGAGAATGGATCAACACAACATATCCTGACCCCCTCTCCTGCAACAGCTACAACCACAAAAGGACGTCGTGACACAACTTCACCAACCAACAAACAAGAAAACCCCCATCAAAATCATGGGAGATCATATTCTATGTCATGGAGATATGACATAGGAGGAAACAGATCGAATAAGAAAAACACAGAGGTAGAACCTACCTCATATCAAAGACGGATCACTACGGATCGAAGGACGGTTCTAGGAATCGATCCATGTTGAAGAAATTCCCAAAAACACTGAATAAGGGGTTGCAGAGTCTCTTGGAGTCAAGTGAGATCATCTGCAACCCTAGGGTTTGATAAAACATAACATTAGTGGGGTATTACAAGACGTGTAATCCCCATTCACATTGTTTAATTACACAAAATGATGTTTTCTTCTTCATTGAATGCCCATTTTAGGCTGTTAAATTTCCAATTACAACTACATGTTATTATTTAAAATAAAAATTATTATTTATATTTATAAAATAAATTCCATATAATAAATATCATATTTATTGTTTTCATAAATTTTTAATTCATTCTTTCAATGGAGGTGATGAAAAATGATATTGTTCATTCAAGGATGAGGTAGTCTTCACGTAAGAGTAAAAATGTTTTCATTTTTTGAATGGATGTGGGGAAGATAGAAATATTTCATTTCATTAATATAATAATATTTAACTATAATAATAATATATATCTCTTATTATATTATTTTATTATAGGTTTTTAAGTGGATATGTGAAAAATATAGAAGGGAAAAGTCGGGATTAGATAATACACAAATGAAAATTTAGACTATTCTCTTGAATGTCAACATGGAAATGGAACACCAAAAAAACTCATAACCAAGTGTTTTTTAATGGGTAATAATGTTCTATATGTTTCACAATTACTGGGATTTTAAATGGAGTTATAATAATATTTGTGCAACTTAGTGGATGGTTGTGTGCCTAATTTGAACATGATAAAATTGGATTTTCCATCAAACTAAATGTTATTTGAGGGAAAGTGATTAATGACATGGGATTTGGGTGAGTTCAATGATAAATAGTTATTGAGGCATGTAAATATGAATTTGTAACCTAACAGTGATCATTTATATTGTTTGTTTGTCATATAAAATTAACAAAATTCAAGCCACTTTAGTTATATATTTTTACCCTCATTTACCTTAAATGAATATTTATCATAGTAAAAAAAATTGTAAAACAAATATATGGTATCCCAACAAATAATAATGGGATTTTCCCTTCAAAATTTTTATTTAATATATTCTATATCTAATTTTTAATATGAAAAAATTATCTACTAATTTAAAATATAATATATATAAAATAAACAACTATTGTAGAGAAATTTTCAATCAAACATAATGGGTTTTATTTATATATCAAATCAATTATGGTTAAATGATTGATAGTACCTTTTTTAAAATTTTAATAAAAAAATATTTTAATAATTTAAAATATATAGTTTTAATTTTAAGATAAACTATAAAAATCCTTTATAAATAGAATTCATCAAAAGGCAACTATTTCACTAATGTGAATAGTACTTACACTAGTAAAATGTTTTTTTACCAAAAAATGATGTTAAAATTATTTAAAAATAATAAAATAATTCTTTAAAATACTAAATCTATTTTGTTTAGTAATATTTCTTCAAATAAGAGTGATTAATTTTAAAATATTTCAAAATAATACATAGATATATTTTTTTGATAAATTTTTTTTCAAAAAAATTAAGTAGTCCTTTTTTATTCTGATTAAAAGCTAGTAGATGAATATTAATTTGATTATATTTATATATAATAATGGAATTTAATTGAAATAAACCATTAATGGCGATTTTTATTTAAAAACTAAAAAAGGCTAAAAAATATTTCATTGATAAATATGTTTTATAAATTAAAATGTTTACCAAATAACATTATAACAATTTTTATAGTTCTATACACATTATTATATCATCTAATTTATGATAAAATTCACCCTTAAATATTACAATATCGTAAATTATGTTTACTATATTATATGTAAATAATATTGATCTTAAAATAAAATATTTAAACTAAACACTTTTTTCATTATATATTGTCTATTAAATATATTAGTACAGAAATATGAAGCATTAATATATATATAAAATGTACATATATCTTTGACAATATTTCAAATGACTATATATTCAATGAATATATTCAAAATTTCCATATTTCTGACCACTACGTTTATATATGTCCAATTTCATTCCAATATATAGGAATATTTAAATCATTCATCAAATTATCAATAATTCATTCAAACATCTCATTTTTATATTAAATATTCTTAATGATTTCCATTTTTATAATTTTAATTCCCATTAAATTATATTTTTCCTAATAATTGTTATTTTTAATAGTCAATATTATTTGGGGGGTTCATAATTTTAATGATAATTTCCATTTCCAGTTTTGACCCCCTTTAATTCTTTCAGTTTCACTTAATTCAATGAACCGTGTAATATAATACATAGTTTAATTTATTATTATATTTAATGATTTAACTCAGGAAAATGAATCATGTGTAATTTAAGATTGTACTATAATTTGATGAAATCTATGGAACATACTATTAATTTAGTGGAAATTAAAAAACAATTATCATTGTGTAATATTTTTTCCTGAATAAATTATTTTGTAATATTTATAAATATCATTTATTTAAAAAAATATATAGGGGTATATATAATATTTATATTATTTAAGTTACATATTTTCACAATATTCCATCCTCACTAATATAGGAAATACTAGAAAACTATTATTTTACATCATAATGGTAATATATGAGTAATGTAGTTTTCCCTAAAATAATTATAGTTAAATACCCCTCATTGTTTTATATTATGATCCATATATATTAATTAGGTTTTCATGGATATTTATTATTCATCATCATATTGATTTATGACTATGGGATTATTTAAAATATAAAATATTGTTATCATATTTTAGTAATTAATTTATATTTCTTTTAAAGTCATCAAATCCATTAGAAAGATAACATAAAATAAAAATAATACCAAATAATAATATATTAATTAAAATCATTGCCTATAAAATATATTTAGGATATAATTATCATAAAATTATAAGTTTTCAGTGATAATTTAATATCAAATCATTAGAGGGGTCATTTTATCGAAATTGAAAATATCCAAGATATAATGATGTGGATAAGACCAGAATCTATTAAGAAAACCACAAATATGGAGTGGATTATATGTATACCTTAATTATAAATATCAACTAATACAATATTCATTTAATATATTATTCATTCTTCCCTTGACCCTGGATTTTGGTGTGATATATTCACCTCATTAGCTCTTACAGTAGGGAATTGCATTGAATAATTACAAATCACATTGTATATAAAACATTGAATTGTCACTATCTCATTAGGATGAATATTATTTCAACTATTTTATAAAATAAACAAATCATTATTATTTAATAATTCACATCATTTTAGACCACCTTATAGTGAATAAAATTACAGCAAAATTAATAAATACATATTTCTATTTTCTTCTACACGTGATCATATGATATAAAAAATCAAATATTCGTTATTATATATTCTTTATCAAATGGACTAATGTGAAACAAAATTTTATATAATATTTAATGATTTACAAACTATTTTTACATGGTAAATTATAAGTTAAGATAGATGGTATGGTATATAAAAAATTTATACTCTAGCTATTTACACATTGGGTAATTTATTGGTACCATCGAATCATTTTTGAATCCAAAGAATGAAGAAATTGTTACACATCACTAAAACATTAAAAATAAATAATTTAATGTTATGGAATTCATATATTTCAATTCATAATATCGTAAAAA
Source organism: Viscum album (assembly GCA_963277665.1). Classification (NCBI taxonomy): domain Eukaryota; kingdom Viridiplantae; phylum Streptophyta; class Magnoliopsida; order Santalales; family Viscaceae; genus Viscum; species Viscum album. The sequence continues at coordinate 1,533,568,855 of OY728152.1, read as the reverse complement.
AGTTTTATATGAATTTACGTAGTAAAAGAAAATTGACATGAATTACATAACTTATTAATACTAATGTTAAAATGTATTTTATCAACTATGTTATCAATATTAGGTTCATTAACAAATATATATAGAAATACATTTATGTGGTTTTTATATGATAGTGAATTATCAATACCAACATCCTATATATATTAAATTAATGCATTCTGTATATCCAATTAGATGTGAACTGAGTGAATATTGACTTAAAAATCAACCAATATTTTCCAAAGGTATTTCCCATTGGTACATCTAATAAAAATCATGTATCCAAATATTTATATGTACATAGGAATTTCATTTCTAGAAAATAAAAAATTATCAATTATACCAAAATTATAGGTTTTTTTTTCTAATTTTCTTATTAACAATATGGGATTTACTTTTTTTTACAATCCTAATACTTAAAAATAGTAAACTTATCTAAGAAAATATGTTAATCCATTCTCTGGTGGAACATGGGACAACCCATACCTACACACCCAGGTATGGTGATTAGAACAGAGTTTTATAAACTACCATTCCATGAGCAATGATCCATGTAAAATATACACATATTTCAAATTTTTTAAACATTATATCGCCCAAAAATCTCATAATACCAATTCACAATGGTATTGTGTATTTGGAGTTTAGATACATTAAGATATTACTTTTTTTAATTTCCTCAACTAGTTTCCCAATATATAAATATAATAATTCCTTTTACATATAATTATATATATAATTTAAATGGTAAAAATAAAATATATTAATATTTTTATTCAAACATGTAACAATGGAAACATATCCATGAATTAAAAATGTGTATAAATATAATCATATAAGAAAAAATGAACATAGAAAAAAGTACTAAAAAATGGAATTAAAAAATATAAATTCTCTATCATACATAATTAAATGACATGTATTGTAAAGTTGGTAATGATTTTTCATATCCTATAAATATAGAATAATGAGACAAATATCAAGGTACATAGAGAATAACGTTTTAATATGACATAGAAAATTTGAATAAGAAAAGAATTATCCTAATTAATCATACTATTATGATAATTCTTAAAATAAAATAAACCAAATTATAATACATATATTATTTTCTTAAAAAACATCTAACTTATTAGTCGTGAAATTATTAACCATGCACCCTTGGTCTTGTGGTGCATAGATGTGTTCCTTAAGGATTTCAATAACGTCATATGCTACCATTTTCTTTATATGACTTATAATGAATACTTTGAAGATAATTTTATATAAACCCTCTAATTAATTCAATTCTAATAGTGGACCCCTCCCATCATCATAAATATATATTTTTTACATATTAATCCATTAAAATATTATTTCATGGAGAATTGTTGATGATAAAATGGGTTTCACATCTTTTAAAAATATTATCTCATAAATTGACATGATTAATTAGATTAGTTGATATGAGAAATTAATTCCCTGAATTATTTACTTAATAATAATATATATAAAGATATTTATAAAGATATTTATAAATTACAAACCCAAGTAGATATAAATATTAATAAATGAAAAAAATTCAGAAAAATTTTCAAAATATTTTATATGGAAAATTTCCAAAAACATTTACAAGTTTGTTTTTTCAAGGAACATTTAAAAGTAATATTAATGAAAGGGGAATTTATGACATTTTATAATGATTTTGGTTATTTGGAATAAAATAAATTTATTCATGAAATTAAATATTTTTAATTTCAACATGTTTCGAGTTAAATACAAATTATATGATCTTTAAAAATAACTCCTATATAGTTTAAAATATCAATACTTAATTCTTAATCATTAAAATGTTTGTAATTATTCCATTTGAGATTAATTAATTATTAATATATATATTATAAAAATACCCCTATTTATATTTAATATTATTATATTAGAAATTTTTGATTTAATGGAATTTGGAGATTTATGTTTTTCATGTTTCCAAATAGTATTTCAATAATTCAAAAAAAAAATATTTTTTAATATAATATCTACTAAATATCAAGGAATATGTTATAGATGAACTTATAAGGAAAATAGATTTAAAATTTATATATTAATCTCCCCATATAATATACTAATTTCATCTTAGAGAGAATCATGCCATCTATCATTTTAAATATGTGAGTATTAAATTGTTTAACTACTATTGTTCAAATCTCTATAGTAAATATACCACTTGCCATCGTAGAATATCATCAATAAACCATAGCATTTCTGGATACTTGTTACATTTTTTACTAAATTATGTAAATAATTAGTGATATTATTTCAATATATTCATAACTAATGGTAAGAATAATAAGTAATTTCCATAACTAATAAATATATTTTTTCAAGGAAAACATTGTTTCCATAATTTATATTTTATTTGTTGATGAATTTTTTTCCATAAATTTATTTCATATTCCAAATGTTTTCCTAAACACTTAAAATTATTTTCATAATATATATTATTTATTTACATTTGATTAGCATACTATCCATTTCTAGTTTCATTATAAGTAATGATTCTTAGAATAGTGGACATAAAATCCAATTATATATATAATTATTATTGAATTATTTTATAACATTTATAATATTAATGGATTTTATCATTATGGTTTTTCAAAATTGATACTGAATTACCAGTACATTACTTAGACCACCCATATAGAGTTTCAATTTAATACCAAACATTGAAATTACTTATATTGGATACCATACCTAAATGTAATGTCAATTTTGGTGTATAAAATATACTTTTCTTAATTCGTAATTAAAATTAATTTTATATTATTTCTACTAATTTCTTCCAGGTGGTATAAAGATATATTTTCATTAATAAATAATATATCACTTTTCTCAATGATCATGAATGCATCACAAATTATTTTTTAGTTTCATATACAGTATATGATTTTTTAAAATACCTTTTACACATTCACATGTGTGAATTTTGTACATGGAACATAATTTTGAATCATGAGACATAAATTTCATCCAATTCACCCAATGTCACAGTATCTATGTAATATACGTTAATAATCTCATAGAAAATAATATTTATATAATATATATCATTTATATATCATTTATTTATGTAGTACTAATTTAAATTTTATCATAGTTAGTCTAATAATGTTTTTGTTTTTATGGAAAAATTATTTTTTATTTATTTTCATATAAAAAATAAGTTTTATCTAAAAACATGTTTTGTTTCATTGTGGATTGATTTAATTACATTGATTATATGATATCTATTTAGAATTATTTTGGGAATATTTTAATGTGTCAACATTTTTATTTCAAAATTTTGACACTAAATATTATTATAGACATTTCATAATTTAGAGGCCTCATCATTGATCCACTTTATACTTACGTACTTGATATAATGATTTTGTAGAGAAGTGATTTTAGAATAATTTAACTATACATTTTGATGATCAATGATTTCATTTAAGACTCATCATCAATCCCACCCATAAAAACATCAGTGTTTATATGTGTATAAGTAATGTTGAGTTTATGAATAAATCCACTATATATTATTCATAAATAATAAATTATTGGTTACAACACTGTCTGACTGATTGGGATTGTGAAACTCATATCTTAAAACCATGTATGTTCCTCACATTTTCACAACACCCCCCTCCAAATATACAACTCCTAGGTTGGAAATGAGGAATTTGAGATGATGACCCCCCCCCCCCCCCCGAGTCCCACCTCCAGCAGGCCCCGAGTTGGTGTCTAGATCAAAGGGTGCACAAATATTTCAATATCGTAGGAATTTACCTTTATAAGAAACATGATCGGGATATGTAATGAATCATCCATAGACAACTCCAAGACATAATAAAAATTAGAAACAAAAACCATCACAAAATGATGTATAAAATTAAACTGATACTAATTAAATGAAGTTTCTACGGTAAATACCCAAAATTAAAGCTAAACAACGACACATAAATTGTTAATGATCTAAGATATTAAGGTCCAAAATGGCCCATGTGATCCATTTGGAAACCAAAAAATAGATTTATATACATTGGGTGAGCATTCAAGTATACGAAAGTCTCTCACGCACATGTGAATGGAGCATATTAATGCACCTGTGAGAAAATAGCAGAACCAAATAGCCCCTAAAGAGTCATACTAACCATTAAAACTTCACTAAGGCACACTCACCAAATAATGTATGTAATTTAATATAATATAACATGATTACATCAATGATAGGGTAACATGCACCACTTTCCAAAAGATTATATACTCCCACACCCCAACAAGAAATGTATGGGTGCTGCCACCTCTTCCAAATAGATGATGTCACATCCCGCCCGCACACACCAGGGCCTCAAAACACATCAAACCACATCACATATCATCACATCTCAGCCAAAGACACCTGGGGAAGCACATCACAGCTGATCCCAAAGACACATGGGATTCCTCATTACGACTCATATGAAAGACACCTTGGATACCATATCACAACTCATCCTGAAAAAACGTTGGATATCAAAACCACCATCAAATTAACGAAAAACATATGACCATTAGATAATTTTAAATACCTACCACACCTATAAGGGGGATAATAGAAGGGAGGGTTTCCCACCATTTATCCTCCCTTTAGGATGTTGGAAAAGACACCACATCACATTACTATGTGAGTGTTCGGAACATTGTTCTTAACATGGGTTAGGACCATATAAAAATAAAAAGAATGTACAAGTATATATATAGTATCAAAAACATAAGCCCAAAATAAGTATTCTCATAAAAAAATCAACTCACAACACTATCACCTTTTCTTCAACCTATAAATGCATTTGTTAATATCTGCAATAGTCATTTTAGTAGGTGAAGATCCCTGATAAACTAATGCATCTTCACAATTCCTCCACATTTAAAACCTATTTGTTAAATTACTTAACACCGACCAGACATAACCACACATCCAATTCATTTATTTATACACTAACCATTTTCATGCCATTAAACAAACCAACCCAAGACATTTTAAACACTATTAAATAATTATTTATTCATTCCATCACAACACGAGCATCTAGCACAACCTAACCACATATCACTGATATCCTAACATCCCCATTATACCATAAACTCACCTCCAAAAATCACATCAAATAAACCACATATCACCCACACCTGAACCACACATCACTGTCCCACAATCATGACCAAACTCCAAAATATATCAAGATCTATTTAAATATTTATAATGGGGATTTTATCAGATAAAAAAACCTGGGGAAACCATTCCATTAGAAAAATATATTTAATTTACAAATTTTTATCAAGGTTGATATCAAAATAAGTAAATACAAAGATTCAAACACAAAACATATATGAAGAACACAAAAAATCCCCCAATGACCACAATTTTAAATAGAGAATAAAGCCCAAACAATCACAATATCACAAACAATACATGGCTGTAAAATACATGTGAAGCATACACAATTACCCTTAAATTTCTACTGACTAATTTTTTATTTTTTATTAATCTAGAGTAACCATAATTTATAGAGAAAAAAAAGTAAACCCCATCCTCTTGTTTCAAAAAAGAGAGAAATGGGGTAGTTCCTACCCAAAAGATGATTTATATCTCACTACGCACCACATGGTGAAGGAGAACGCGTAGAAACAAGAACTGAAACATGAGAATCATAGATAAACATGCACTACACCATGGATTCCTCAATATAAAACCCAAAATACCCCTAAAATGATGAAACCCCACTGATGTGAAACCCTAAAGAAGAACAGAATACAACCAACCAAGAAAGGGAGAAGAACTCACCATGGATCAGTCGTGGTTTTCCAATAAACAAACACCAGGATCAATAGACCAAATTGGGGGGAAAGTTATTAAAGAACACCTTGGGTCAAATAGAGTTCTAATAAAATCAACGTAATGAGAAAACATGTCTAAATGAATGAGAATTTTTCCAAAATTAATTTTCAACACTGTACTAAATTCGGAAATTGCCGGATGTGTAATCCCCATTCACATCCTCTTTCATGATGTCTAATCCTCGGGGTTTGGTTTACACTAAAAATACATCCCCTATTCATTTTATTTTATTTTTATAACCCCAATTCATTACACCTTCTGAAACCAACTTTAACATGATGTAATTTTTCTACACTATTTGAAACCCACTATCATGCTATAAATGTTCTCTGCTCCCAGCTCTCTACAACCGAACTCCTCAAGAATTCCTCTATCCCTCATATGAACTCCTCAAACAACCTAAATTTGAAATTTAACAGACTGGGATGGAAAAAACCATTACATCTGATACCTCTAAAATGAATATTTACTAATAGAATCCAAAACCAAGACTAGATAAAAAGAGGCCCGAACAACCACCCTGCGAGATACCTCTCATGGATCTTTTCAGACATTAAACTCATTCACCAATCAAACATGCCAAATCGAAATACCATAAAAAACACTGAACAATCACATCAATATAACCACACAATGCATCCTCTCACACAACCACCAAACTTCACCAACCCAAACTCATGAAGCATTGAATTTCATCCTCTATGTCATGATACTATCCACTCTGGGTGGCACAAACTCACCCTCATGGGTTTAATTGAATCATATATAATGATTATAGATTAGGAATCAAGTACTCATCTTTTTAAATGTCAGTAATTTATCACCCATCATAGTACATAAATTGTAATCCACAGAAAATATCTCATCACAAAGGAAAAACCTGCCAAAATATAAAATCAAAAAGAAAAATATATAAAAAATCAAAACAAATTCAGATACTAGGAACACATATGTGTCTCTATCTCCAATGTACTCTCCTCCTAGCCACCATGACTAAGTACAAAAATAATAATAATATAGTTTGTCCACAAAATACCTTATCTTAGTGATATTGGTTCTGTATTGGCCTCTCTATGAACATCTTGTAATCCTTGATATCCAACCCTCCCCATTCAGTGACATGGGAATCATCATGATCATATTGAAGATGCAAAGATAATGGATGATGTTATGGATCCTCTCCAACCACAATGGTAATTAAAACATCTAAAACACATAACCAACATACTATAACACCTCAAAGAGTCCAACAAGATTGGTATAAAGCATACTTTTTTTCCAGACATTCATTCCCATGTAGAGGGAAAACGTTCATATACACATGGTCTCCAAAATTGAACTATAGGGGCCTCCTTCTATGATAGACATAATAATTCTACCAATCCTATCCTGCTTTCACCCTCTCATGAATAAGTTGATCTTTCACTATCATCCTTTGTACCACATCAGTACCATGAATGGTTGTCTCCCCAACCTCTATCCAATACAATGTTGAACAACATGGTCTGTTGTACAAATCATCAAATGAAGACATGATAATGAAATACTGATAGATATTATTTTAAACAACCTCTTCCACTGGTAGTTTTCATTCCCATTATCAACCAAAGTCCATGACCCATTCTCACATCATATCCTCCTGCATCTGGATAGTCACTTCTGTTTGCTGATTTGTATGTTGGTGGAATGAAGTAAGGAGTCATAACTGAGTGACAAAAAAATTATTTATTCCCCTATAGACTAGTATGGTATACCATTCATCCTAAACCAAGATAATATACCATGAAATTCCAGAAAACTACACCACCTTATCCATATACCACTTATCCACAGTATCCACTATGCTCAACTTCGCGATCCCTAAGATGTGTTCTGATTTCATCTACCTGTTCACTTTCACCCCTAAAATATCACAACCTCCTTGATATTTGGGTAATCCTCTGATGAAATCCGTAGAGATGTCATCCCATTTCCACTCAGAGACATACAAGGGATGGAAAAACGACAAAGAACACCATTTTGGACTTTTACCATCAATAAAACCATGAACTTATCCACAAACCCTGAAACTTCTAGTTTCATAATGGGCCACCCAAACTACATCCTCAAGTCACGATACATCTTGGAAACTTCTGGGTTTAACACAAAGGTGATCTATGAAACTCATGAAGGACTCCATGGTGTATCAAAATTGTAAGAAAGAACCTCTCACCAAAAAACACCAAGTTCCGACCATCCCCTGAACATCCCTCCAGAGCACCACCATGGTCAACAACATCACACATCACTTCTACTTCTAAGTCTCCCACTAAGACTCCTCCACCTATAGAATCACATAATATAGAATTTCCATATGGAAAAAATATCCTCTACCACCAAAAATATTTGCATCTAAGTTCAAGGCTTCCAACTCCACCATTTCTCTCCAAGAATATTCAAATTCATGAACAACATCCTTCTACAAAATCATGATCAAATAATTGGTCACAACATTCACTTTTCCCAATTTTTAGGAGATCTCAAAATCATAATTTTGAAGAAAGATCATCCATCCTTACTATGGAAAGTTCAGGTCATGGTAAGAAATGATATACCTCAAACACTTATGATCAATGAAGTCAAAAAAGAACTCTTTAATGAGGTAATATAGCCACATAATTAGAACAAACACAACTACCTCAAGTACTAGACCATTGGTGTACTAGTTATGCTCATGGAGACGTAACTACATATACCCATAAGAGATCACTACCTGATGATGGATCATCAGGCATCCCAATCCCAGACAGAGAGGGACTCAAAACACCTCAATCATCACCCCGCCCTCAGGAAACTAGATCACTGATGCACTAAAAAACATCCCCTTCATGTAAACCAAACTGTACTTGGCACAAATCACTCCACACAAAATTGGGGTCATTCCTAGTCAAATCTGTTATCGAGGCTTCAACTTGAGTGAAATAGAGTACAAAAATCTTATAATAGCTAATGAGACCAGGGAAACATAGAACCTATGACACATTCTTGGGTGTTTCCCAAGAAAAAACTCCATCAAAATTTGAAGGGTCTACTACCATATCTTAATGAGACACCACATTCTTAAAAAAATCCAGCTTTAATATCTATAACATGAACTTGGACATAATTCCATAGAGTTGGAGGCATTGAATAACATAAAATACATTTCAAAGATGCTTGGTGTGATCCAGCTATGAATTTTCGTAGATTATATTATCATCGATTAATAAGATGATAAACCAGTCCAAGAAATCATGGAACATGGAGTTCATAATCCCCAAGATCGTGGATGGTAAGTTCAAAACACTGAATGGCATGAAAACAAACTCATATGATGGAATTGTTTAGGATATTTCCCTACATTACTAAAAATATGTGATATCTAGATTGTATATTGATCATAGAAAACTAATTTGATCCCCACATCTAGTAAAAAAATCATCCATCCTTGGAATAGTGTAACAATATTTGACTATCACATGATTCAACCTCTGGTATTCTTTACACAACATCATAAAAAAATATTTTTTTTCTTAAACACTAGAGAACCCCATAGATACAAACTAGGATATATAAAACCTCTAAACATTAGATCATATATATGAATCCTCAACACCCGTAACATTGAACCTTCGATCTCATAAAGGGCCATCGAAATCGAAGAATCACAGGGCTTCAAGTCTATCATGAACTCAACATTGGGTCGAGGGGGTAGCATCACAACATCATTAGGAAAACTATTTAGGAACAACCCAACAATGCTGGTAACCTCCACCATCCCAACACCCACTGATTCCAACGAAAACTAAGAAATCAAGGAATAAAGTGGCTCCCCACACCGAGTTCCCACCTAAAAACTCAGCTCATCATTGAAAACCATCAACTAGGCATCCACACCAAAAAAAAAGACTCTCTTATGGATGAAATTAATAATATTTACCATGAAATTATACCATTATATTCTGAGGAAGAAATCATATGGAGGAATCTATAGCATGAAATAAACACCATGGGACTTATGTGGCCCCATAATCAGTCCACACCCCCAGAACACATCAAACAAGATGGTCTTTCCTCTGATTGAGCTAGTCAACACTAGGGGTATGATAAGATCTCTATTTATATTTTCAGAGTATGGGCTTGAGCGGGTGAAATGAAGGAGTTTGTAGATCCTAAATCAAAGAAAGTACGAACTATAGTACAAATCAAACTGATCATAACTCTGAAAATATTTAGCCCATCTAGAACTGTTGCATCTACTACTTGAGCCACATGTTGATGATGACAAGGATCCATATCTAAAATAGAAAAAAAATTCCTATGCATTATTAGTATTTAATATTCATTATAAAATTCTTTAATTATCTTTAATGCATTTAATATATTTTTATATTCATTTGAACATTTAGATAAAAACTTAATTAAAACAAAAACAAAAAGTCATTATGATTCATTTACATTTCCTAGGTCTCTACCCTAAAATAATATTCAATTAATTTGATCACTAAATAAGCTCAGATTCCATGATGTAGATAATGATGGGCCCAAAATCCCATTTCCTATATATTCTTCCATGTCCTATGTCATGCACCAGAGTCAATTGACACTGTTTCTATACCAACCCATGAAATCCTCACTGTGGCTAACTGCACACTCCAACCTATCTCTCAACCATAACCTATAATAGAACTATTTCATGAACCCATAAATCCAAATATACACCTTATTCGTTTGAAATGGGGAATGGGAGATAATAACCCCTGAGTCCTTCTAGTAGGCCCTGGATTAGATACTAGCACCAAGGGTGTACAAATATCAAAATTTCGGAGGCATTCCCCTTTTTGAGAAACAGGAAAAGGATAAAGGATGAGTCATCGACAAAAGACTCCAAGAAATATTATAAAAGTGATACCTAAACCATTCCACATTCATGTATAAAATAAAAATGATACAGATAAAACAAGGTCACTGATGAAAATAGCCAAAAGTGAAGCTAAATCTATGAAACAACAACTCTCAGGGATCCAATCTAGTAAGGTCCAGGACAACCCATGAAATCATCTTGAAAATCAAAAAAACATTATACACATAGGGTGAGAATAATAGTATACTCAGTAGAAAAAACAAAGACTCTTGTCCACATGCCAAAGGAGAATACTAATGAACATGTGAGAAAATAGGGAACCAATCAATGCATGAATAGAAATATTAACCATTTTAACCTCACCAAGGAATTCATTCCTAATAACTTATGTAAGGTAATATAATATAACATTATAAAATTGATGAAATGGTACCCCAAACAATTTTACCAATTAATATCCACTCTCACACCCCAATAGGAAACATCATGGCTCTCCTACCTATTCCAAATATACCACATCACATCTCTCCCACACACACCTTGGCCTCACAATACATCCTGAACACACACACCTGGGTCTCACAAAACATCCTAACCGTACACACTTGGGCCTTAAAACACATCACATCACATCACATCTCCAAAAATATTATCCTAAAGGAACTGGGGAAATAACATCACAGCTCATCCTAAAGACACTTGGGACAACACATCAAAAATCATCCCAAAGAAACCTAGGATATTGTGTCAAAAATCATCCAAAATACACTTAGGATACCACAAACACCATTAAATGAACTAAAAATACCCCAACAATTATGACCAATAAAATTTTGATCTTTCCTAGAAGAGGGAGTAGGGAAGAGATGTGGATATCCATCAATCCTCCCACTGGTATGTTAGAAAATGCACCTCCGTGTTACTATGTGGGTGTTCAGAAACTAGTGGTCAACCTAGGTGGGGTGCATATAAAAATCACAAGAATGTAAAAGTATATGTATATAGAGAATAAAACACTTAAGAATAACCTATGGGTTCTCATACAAAAAACCAACTCACAACACAATCACATTTTCTGGCACATTTAAATGCATTTGTTAACATCTGTAATAGAGATTTTAGATGGTGAATAACCCTGATTAACTAATGTGGATTCACACTTCCTTCATTTTTAACACCCATTAATTTTATTATTTTCCACAGAACACACTTGACCAAACAATCCTATCATTTATTTTTACTGTAACTATTTCCATCAAATTAACCAAACTAATCCATGTAAATTAAAAAATTATTAAACAATTATGTATTCATTCCATCACTACTCAAGAATGAAGCACAACATTACCATATATCACAAATATCTCAACATCCCCATCATACTATAACCTTGTTGGCCCAAAATCCCAACTAACAAATCAGACATCACCTCAAACCCCAACCACACATTATCTTCCAACAAGCACAACCACACATCACAACACATAAAGAACCTTTTTAGAATTATAAAGGGGTATTTATCACGCACAAAAAATACTAGGAATGAATTTAATTTTTCAAATATAATTAATTAACAAATTTCCATATATGGTGATACCACAAAAATAAAAAACAATGAAGAAAACAAAATACATATATCCAGCACACACAAATCCCCCAACTACTACAATTTTCTAGGGGGTATCATGCCTAGACAATCATAATATAAGAAACATGTAAAGGCTGTAAATATATGTGAAGAATACCCCTTTACCCTATAATTTAAATTAACAAATTACATATCTATGATTAATCTAACACAATAATAATCTATTGAGAATCCCAAGTGATCCCCTCTCAGATGTTGCACAAAAGGGAGAAGTAAGGTAACTCCTACCATAAAGAATCATTTCAAATCCCTTCATATTGCATGGTGAATAAGAATTACCCCAAAACACAAATTCACCATGAAAATAGCAGATCAAAATATTCTAAACCAAGCACATAAAAAAAGAAACACAAATCCACCCCAAAACTAAAGATACACCAACGTAGTGAAACCCCAAATAAGAATTTAATAAACCCAACCAAGAAAGGGAGAATAACTCACTCTAGATCAAAAAAATACCACCAATGAAAAACCATAGCGATAAATGGATCAAATAGGATGGAAAAAAGATTTAAGAACACCTCTGAGAACCTAGAGTTTTCCAAAAATTTGAGAAAGGTGAAACCATGGATGAATGAATGATAATTTTTTCAAAAATAAATTTTAAAAAACATTGAATCATGGAATTACATAACGTATAATCCCATTTCACATCATGTAATCCTCAGCGTTCAGTTTCCACTGAAAAACCCCTCACTTTTTCATTTTTTTATTTTTCTAACCCTGATTCATTACATGTAACGAACCAAATTTCACATATTTTATTTTTTTCTACATTATGGGAAACTCACATTCATGTCTTGAATGTTCTCGGCTCCTCACTCTCTACACCCAAACTCCTAATGACTTCCTCTAATCCTCCTCTAAACACTTCCAATAAATAAAAATTGGAAATGTAATGGACTGGTTAGACATAGACCATTACAAACCTAGATTTCAAATGTGGTAAATTTCAAAAATTAATATCATGATTTGTATATTATTATCACAATATTCTCTATAGAATACATATTTTTTTCAATACTAAATCTCTTTGTAATATTTCTAGATCATAGTTATAAATAAATATTTTTCATATTTAAATTATTATATTTAAGTATTTATATAATTCATATGGATTTTATTATCATTTATTTCAATCACTATATTGATTATATTGACAAATACTAAATTTAGTTTTACATGATAATGATTTTTCTATCTAAAATCATAGATTATAGAGTCTTAAATTTTATATTCAACCATTATTGTAGATTAATAATATATATTAGTAATATTAGTTGAGTTTGAAATGCCACAATGTATATTCATTATAATAAGAAATAATTCCCATTTTGACAAATGTATACATTGGACGTGTTCTACAGTTACACATAATAATAGTTTAATTATAATCGATGAACAGAGAAAATAGATGTTCAGTGCTTCTCTAGATAGACATAAAAGTTACAATTCTATAAGTACGTAGAAAACACACATTATATATTTTAATTTTTCAAATATATTAGCTTTATTATATTATAAACAACATTTCATATTTTTTTTATATAATACTACTTTAATAGAAAGAAATGATCTATCGCATACAAGGTACACAAAACTAAGCTTAAACAACCCAAAAACATTATTATTTAAATAGGACAATTAGAACATCAATTTTATTATACAGATCATGAATAGTACAAAACAATGTTTAATATATATATATATTTAGGTTATAGTAATCACAAATTAAATGATTAATTCTTAGGAAATATGCAATCAATTTATAAAAAATTTATTATATTCATAAAAAATACATTTTTAATAGAAGTGGTTTTTATTTATTTTTGTGAGTGAAAAATATAATAAAATTTAAGAAAATTAAGACATTTTAATTGATTAAATTTTTTTCTTTCTTCAAATCAGAATATCTAAACTATAATATGTTAAATTGTTTGAAATTTTTCGGAAAAGTTTGATTTATTCAACTATTAATTTTAAAAAATCATTTCTATTGAAAACAATGTTATATTTTAATGTATTTAAAAAAGTAAATTTTTATTTTCTCTTTTTATTAATGTTTAATTTTTCATTTTTATTTATTTTAATCCAATTATAATTTTTAACGTAATTTTTATAAATTAATTTATTATATAAAATATTTCTATTTTAAAAATGGAATCATTGTAATAATTATTTTCATTGTATTTTGTAAAATTAATGATAAATTTAATTATTCAAATTCTATATTTTGAATACTTAAAAATGGATTCTTTATTTTCATTCAATGGGTCTAATTTTAGTAAATATTCCTTTGTTAATTATTGGCATTGTGAATAGTAAAATTATTATCTTTTATTGGCATGGTAAGGTATTTCACCTCAATTTATAGTCTTTGAGGAATATATTAATGTTATAAACCTAATTTAATTTTAAGGGTGTATATATTTCCCTATTTTGTACTTTTATGACGATTATTTTCTAAGATTCTTCCATTATATGTTTGCATATTTATTTTTTATGAAAACTAATATCAAAATTTCTTGGGAATTTATTGTTTATAAAAGTTATATTAGAAAATGGTACTTTCCTCATGATTGTATTTCTATCAAATTTTATAGGTAATTACATATATTACCATTAGAGACCGTCGAATTTACATATTATCCAATTGGGATATTTTTATTGATATTATCCTTGTTTATTCTCTAGATGGATTGTGAATGTTTAAAAGTAATTTCATATATCTAATTTCATTTCAAATATTAATCATGTTATGAGTAGTATGATTGACTATTTTATGAGTTTAAAGAAACAATTAATGATAAATGTATTGTATATATGTTATTTTTTTAGGAAATTTAAATATCTTTGGATGTTTCATTTTGAGGAAGGGACAAGTGATTCTATTATAAAACATGTGTGAGTGGTTTTATTACAACTCATGACGGTTGAATATGAGATATAAACTAAATGCTTTGAGTATGGAAGTCAACCACATAGTTTTTCCATTTGTATGATTTATTCTATGAGTGACCTGAATATTGTTTTCTTTATTACCTATATGATTTATCAATATTTTCTATGGGTATTTATGAATATTTTACAATTTTACCGTGTAATGGAATGTATATGATACTTCTTAAGGATTAAAATTATAAATTTGTGAAAAAATCATAATGAATATTTAATAATTTTAAATAACCCATAATGGGTTTCAATTTATAGTAACTGTTTCATATATAAGTTTTTCTAAAAATCATGCTTTAGGTAAGATGACATCTTGGGTAAGAAAAATTTTATTTTATGACAGATGTGTATTCAGAAAAAGTAATTTTATATACTTATTGATAGACTAATGTTTTCTACCATTACTTTTATACTCCATAGTAATATTTTAATTACTATGTTACATTTTATAATGATTATTAATAGATTAATTAATACATAAATAATTTCATGATATAAATTGTGAAGATATATCATAAAAAACATGGTTTTTATGTCTTTCATTACATTAATATTATATTTTAAACAGATTTATTCATATAGTAGTATATTGTTTTTATGTAATGGTTATGAATATACTCTCTAAATATATAAACTAGAAATATTGTTTATAATGTATGAATTTTATTTCTAGTTTGAAGTCTCTAGAATATAGATTGTATAAGGC
Organism: Viscum album; assembly: GCA_963277665.1. Classification (NCBI taxonomy): domain Eukaryota; kingdom Viridiplantae; phylum Streptophyta; class Magnoliopsida; order Santalales; family Viscaceae; genus Viscum; species Viscum album. The sequence goes on along the minus strand of OY728152.1, from coordinate 1,533,552,750 downwards.
TAATACATTACACTTGTAGTCTATAATAAAAAATAAAGTAAAACTAAAATATTATATTCATGGATGAATATTTCTTAACTAAAAGAATATAATTTATTATTTTTATCATATACTAATATATATTTTGATGAATTATTTGGTTGCATTATAATCAAATATTCTCATATTAAAACATCACCCACTATACCATTGTTTTCATGGAAGAAATTTATTCCATATATTTTTACATAGATTTACCCTAATTTTTTTCAATTTTTGATTCCATTTATTCACCAAAAAATTGAAATTCACATTAATTATCTTCGTATAAACGTTTGGAATATTAATGAAATTATATTTACGTGTTTCATCAAAATTAAAAAAATATATTTTCCTAAATAAATCAAGATTAATGGTGATAAATATGAATATATGGGATATATTTCATTTTTTAATTAGTATCTATAATAACATGAGTTTAGTGTAATCATAAACACATTCATTTCACTCTTCACATTATCCCCATTAAAATAAAAAAGATGAGATATCAGAGTATATCCATCCATTTAATCATATTAATTTTTAAACTGACCAGGCATTTGAAATAAAATTATGATTTTAAAATAAAAGGAATCATTCTTGTGTGTCCTATAAGATACTACATCACTTAAACTAACATCATATGGTTGATCCAGATGTAGTGAGGAATCTACCTCGCATTATAACCTTTTATTACAAAGTACTATGAAAAAATAATGTTATAATTTTGGAACTTGTTTCTAGTTTGGGTTTGTCCCTTTTATAGTATTTATCACATTATTAAAATGATATTACAATTTATTTTCTAATAATATTAAACATTTTAATATTATTATTATTTTAATTATATAACATCCTGAACCCATATACCAATGGATGGTTCCACATGCTCAGTGGGTCAGATGGCCTCATGTTCTTCTCCCTAAATGTCAGAGGCTTCTGACTAGTAGAGAGGGCCTCTACTGAAAAAAAGGCTATAGCCACGGTTTATAATCATGGCTATAGACCACAAAACTGTGGCTATAGGTAATTGCCACGGTTTTTCCAACCATGGCTCCTATTGGAGTGGCTATAGGGAAAAATCTACCGGCATGGTTCAAAACCGTGGCTATAAACCTATATCCAATGTTAAAACCATGATAATAGACCTATATCCATAGTTTTGAACCGTGGTTATAGAGCTATATCCATGGTTTGAAACTATGGCCACAAACTCTTCCACATAAATTTATTGCCACAGTTATAAATAGTAGCTAGATAATGGAGTCTCCAAAAAAAACCGATATAATGCAAAGGTATCCAAGATTTTGTAGTAAAAAAAATCCATGTTTGTAATAAGATTCCAGAACAAAAACTGTAGATCTGCAATCCGTTTCCATAGAAGAAGAAAAACGGCTCTACTGCACCCCTCTGTTCAACCGCTGCTACTCCCTGCCTCTCTGCCCGCTCCTCCCTACCCCTGCCTCCTCCCTGCCTTCGACCAGCTCCCTGAATGCTCCTCCCTACCCCTCCCTTCCTCCACCCTTCTCCCTGCTCCCTGCTCCCTGCTCCCTGCTCAACCACTACTCTCTGCTCCCTACTGCATCCACCCTGTTCCCTGCCTCTTCCCTACTAGCTTTCCTCCTTACCTCTGCCGCTACCCAGCTCCCTTATAGAATCACCATTTAATCCTCCACCTTGGTCTTAATGCTTTTATAACCGTTAATGAATCTACCCATACCAATACTCTTGTTGTATTGCTACCCCGAATTACAACAGATGAAGACAACACAATCATCCATTTGAAGATTACTAAGAAAGACTCATGCACAACCACAACAAGGCGTGATTGTATGTAACACCCCAGGTAAATAAAGAATATGACATCTTTATATTTATCCCTTTTTGTGAATAAAATGTTAATGTTAATTTAAAGGTAACTCTATGCTTGATGGCTTACCCAATACGCAACAATGAGTTCCTTTGAAATCTTATGTTGCACTATAATAATAAAATAATATTATTGTAAATGGTAGTTAACGCCTAGCCATTGTAATAGAGGGAATAAACAGAACTAACTAAAAAATGATTATATATGTTTTTCAAATATTTTTACTTTTTACAATAAATGTTAGAGTATTAAAAATTTGAATGAATTCAATTTTAAGTATAGACATTCTAATGTTCTTTAGAAGGTCGATTAACCACCTTTTGATGGAGAACCTCTTTTAAATCCACTTTTTGACAATTTTATGTGTTATATATGAGAAAATAAAATTTTTCTTTAGAATAGAGACATCAAAATTTACTTTGTGTAAATTTTTTGTATCTTTCCGATAAAGTTCATTTTTTAATGAATAGTGAAAAATGTTGTATTTTAATTCAAAACCTCTTTTTAATCTAATTTATTTATATGATTAGATTATATTTTGAATTTTTTTTAAAGTAAAATTAGAATATATTTTTACCATTTAATCCAATAGTGGTCATTAGAATTAATTTCACTTTGAAATTGGACTTAAACTACTGTCAATCTTTTAATAGATATTGTTTCTTAAAAACACGCTATTTGTTTTCACAGTGGGAATTAATTATTAAATTAATTAATGAAACTTATATGTTTTGAATTTTTTAATATAGACATCATTTTTGAGTTCGGAATATCAAATATATCTCAGGGTGAATTTTTCGTATTTTTCTGAAAAACATCAATTTTTGATGAATAGTGAAACCACTAAGTGGTAGTAAAAGAAACTGATTTTTCATTTAAATGAAACATTTCCACCTCTGTGTTTTGAATTTCAAAAATCCAACATACATGGTTGTAATTAGGAAGTAAAATTTGGTTCAATGGGATTAAAATAATATTTTGGTGAATATTAACTTTTATGTTCTTAATCACGATTAGAGGTAATTAGTGTAATTTAAGGTAAAAATAATGTTTTAATAATGTGAAATGACCTAGACACATGTCATAAACTCATTGTATGTGTCATGGACGACCAAGACAATCCATGTGTCAACTTGGGGACCCCATGGAGCCACTTTGGTTGGAAAATGACATAAATAACTTTTTATTTAAAGTTAAAATTAAAATGTCACAATCATTAGATGTTTCACTAAAACAAAATTTAAATGGGGTTATACAAGTCATATTTTTGATGATAAATATTCATTATAAAGCTAAAACGATTTCCTACATCATGATATTTTTTTTATAATTTTTAGACATTAAATGAATTAAATTATATATAACATCATGATGATGCAGCGATTACCTCATTAATAAAGGATTTATATTAAATGAAATGATAATGTTAAAACTATAACATAAACATATCAAAAACCTATTGGATGAGTATATTTCGAACCCTTGCCACCTTATCCTCGAAATTAATCAATGTGGGACATTTAAAATCCGAAACTCATTTGAAAATAAAGTAACATTTTGTAAATTTACAAGAGTGCCCCTCCTCTCCTCTTATAAAAGGCCCCCACCTCTACCACCTTACACACACCTCTCAAGCCTTTGGCTTGGCCAACCCCTACTCATTTTGCCTCTAAAAATCCCTATATTATTCCTAGAAGCCTCACTATGGGAAGAAGTCTTTCCAAAGAAGCCTTTAAGCTCAAATCAAAGAGAGTTACCCTATTTTATGGTAATGTCTTCACTTGTGTTCTTTTATAACAAATACAGTATCCTAAATATACTAGAATTTTGTTATAAGAATCATTCGAGCTAAAATTACAGACACCTACATCTAATGGTTAAAAAAAATATTGTTTCTGTGGATGGAAAATTTCTGCCTCAAGAAATGATGATTGTTCAATACTCATATAACACCTTCAAAGGTGGCCATTAAGATGTCACTATATTTATTTATGATATATAATATGTTTATGTTTTACTTAAGCTTCTGTATTTTTATTTTTTGGCATACCTTTAGGGTTTCCATTGCGGGTAAACACGATAATTTCATTTTAGGAAGTGCGGACTACCGCCCCCTCAAAGTGATTTGATTCGTTAATGCCATATGTGGGATGTATAAAGGATGGATTTAAAGTTATTATATATGATTTATGTTACATATAAATGATGAATATAATTCTGGAATTAAAATATACATACCTATCATTTAGTTTTAATTCCATTAATATAACATAGAAATGAATGTAGCGTTCATGTGTACGTACGACTTACCGTCTCCATGAACGGTTCATTTCATTTCTTACCTCTAAATGATTATGTAATATTATAAATACATGTATATTATGGATATATATGATATATATGATATAAAAATTCTGAATATAATTCTGGATATAATGAACCTTTGACCACACGAACAACATGTAATTATAAGAAGTCCAATTTCGACTTAAGAACCAAATATCGACAAAACAAACATTATTAACTTAAATGATTAAATAATTTTTATAACATGGAAATAAGTGATATAAAAGGAATAATGAACTTGAAAAAGGTTCTTAAGCAAGTAGAAATTAACTCAAGTTTATTATTCTGGATGTTAAAGAACGATCGAGTCAAGTCGGACCCGAGGTAAGGGATCCTACTCCTCTCATTCTTTTTTAAGTACACTCTTTTATGTCATTCCTTTTAATCTCATCTTTCTTATGATTGGTATGTTCTTTTATATTAACCCTACTTTACTTTTTTATGTTCATATTATGAGAGACCCTATTTTCTCTCATCAATCCATTTTGGAAGTTTTGAGTGGCGTCGTTAGGCTGCCGAATTTTCGTAAGAGATCTAACCTCTCTCTTTCTTTTTAAGTACTCTCCTTTATGTCACTTCTTTTAAGCTCCTATTTGTTATGATGGGGGATGTTATTTTATATTACTCTTTCTTTACATTTTATTGTAATACGATGAGAGACCCTGTTTGAACTCATCAATCCATTTTTGGACATTTTAGGTGGCGTTGTTAGGCTACCAAGTCTTCGTAAGGGATTTTTCATCTCACTTTTAGTCCCGTGATATTTGTGCTACATTTTCCACCATTTCCTTTGATTGGTGTATGTACTTAGCATTATTATACTCTTTTTGTAATATAATTTCATTTATGGGTATTTACATATTCATTGTTTGACCCTTCTTCAATGTGGTGTATGTTTCGAAAGTTACCTAAGTCAGTAAGGGAACCTTTCACCCTCCTATTTTAAAAGACTTCCTTTGTTATGTATTTTAATTCACATAATATTATGTTAGGATATGTTCTTCTATATCCTTATTGATGTAAATTTTATGTCCAAGTGATTAGGTACCCTTTTTATCTCTCATCAACTCTTTTTTTGAATTTTTAAGTGACACCTTTAGGCTGTCGAATTTTTGCAGGGGAAATTCTTAACCCAATTTTGATTCATTGGGATAAACTTGTAATCCTTGAATATGTCATTCTATGAATATGCGTGACTGTCCTCTGATTGTTTTTCACTTAATATCCACTTATATTTGGTGTATTTGTTTGTCACACATAATTATGTAATTGATTTATCCTTAATCCAAGGATACCGTCTTTGTATGGGACTTCATCTCAATCTACTTTCATTGAGACATATTTTGTTTTATACACAACCTACTTTTATACGGTGTATAAACCCCTTTGACTTTTACGTTTATCGAAAATGAATCTTTTTATACGGGGAGTTTTACTAAATAACAAAAGGAAATGTTTTTGTCGTACGTATGCGGCGACAACGACTTCTCCGCCGCCGTGACCATTATTTGAGTTTCGGATTCCTCTACAAGACATACTTTTTTTAATGAAAAATAAATACTGTGTTTTACTTTTGTTTTATTTTGGTATTGAAAATGGTTTTCATAATGTTTTTATATCAATGTTTTGTATTGATATCTTGTGATTGAAAAGTGGAAATGTTATGCATGTTTTATGTGATACGATTATGTTATGGTTCTTGGGAATTATTATGAAGAAGGGTGGTTTCGTGATAAACTAAGGGTGGGTGAGCCCGATATAGCTCTCCAATGCATTGGGTAACACAAAAGAGTTAAGCATTATGGTTTCTCCGAAGTGATTTAGGGAATATACTGTGATGGGTATTCCAAAAGTAACCAAGAGGGTTACTCCCTACGTAAGAATGTTATGAATGCCTCAAGTTACCTTTATGTCTTATTATTTCAATGATTTATTCATGATTTTATGAGGTATGTTAATGTGAATATGTTTTATTGGTAAAGTATGATTTCATTCTTATGTATATATATACTCATGTTTCCTTTCCATACTTTTTATAACCCTTACTGAGCTTTTTATGCTCATCCCAAGTTTTTGAAATGTTTTTCGCTAGTCAAGTGAATGGTACATGATATGATGATAGTGTCAAAGAAGTGTCAATAAAGAATCCATGTTTTATTTTAAATATGTTTTCATTGAGGGGAAAAATGAATACTATCTTTTATGTAACCACTTTGTTTAAATGTGGAATGTAATGCAAGTTTTATGATCTAATTCTCTAAAACTCTAAACCTGAAAAGATCCTCAATGTGTAATCTTGTAATAACTCAAGATTAAGTAAGGTTTAAGGCTAGGGCCTTATATTGTAGTTAACAGATACAATGATATTTATATCTCTGGACACTATCAAAAGATGCAATACATCACATGTTTCAGAAAACAAAACCAAGACAACAAAATAAAACAGAGTAAAATAAACACACGTCTCATAGCACAATGATCCAAATTACCCCCATCTAAAACACTATACCACGTATCCCCCAATGGACATAAGTAGTGCCACGAAATATTATTACTGAAGGCTTCTATGAATTATGGACTGATGTAGTGTGATGAATTCATGTCACTATAATTCATCATTGAGGCATGATTGAAGAAAATTTATTAGAATGTCATCTCCTGAACAAATCCTGTTTTTAATAAGTCAACAATGATTCAGAGTTGTGATAAATATATAATTCATGCATGTAACATACCTAAATAAATATGAATAACATGTTTGACATGTAAAAAATAAATTACTCTGATGGGTAACTTGTACTGAATCTTCATCGAAGTCTAGAAACAAATATCTCTACAGAAAAAGGATAATGTCATTAATAGATAAAACATGATTCAATTATAGAAATTATCCATATATGAATATCATAGTCATTGTTGCATACACAACTATCTATACATTTCATGTTAAGAATTTTATTATAATGCAACACATAGGCATAGTGTTAAAAAATTATATTACAATATATGATAATGTGTGTATTTTATTATATCTAGAAGCATAAGCATAAGCTCTGTAAAACTCGAAATTCTAGAAGCATCCCTTCCTAAATTAACCATGTGATCTCTATAATCTTTCATTAGATTCCCTTTTATCCCAAAATTCCAACATAAAAGTACAAGACCAACAAATTTACCCTGAATCCCCTCCATTGATTTAACCTTTTCCCCACTGAACATTCCATTGAATAAAATATCATCTTTCTTTTTCATTCTGAATGGTTCTTGAAAATGATTGGACTTCCCTATACCTAATCTCTTCAGTTGGGATAAGATCAAAAACATATTCAAAAACTTGTTCAGAATTTCTATAATAATTTCATATGGAATTCAACATCATATCCCATTATTACATAAGTAATGAAAGCATTAAAAATTACTAAAAAACATATGAAAATTTCACATTAATAGAATTGAGATGACTCTAAGTCATTTTGAATTCATTAACATGATTAGAAATTAGTCTTCCTTCAGATATATATTACCAATTATCCTTTGTATAATGCATTGTTTTTCAGTGTTTTTGGATTTTCAAACATATCCACTATAGCATTCATTAACTCTTCTATGGTTTTCACCTCCCAGATGTTGTAGGAAACATTTTTCTCTAAATATATATATATCACTACGAGTTATATCCTATTAAGAAATACCCATTCCACATTATAAATTCCATATGGTTTTAATCCTTTCAATCGAAACTCAATGTCCTTCTAAAACCTATAATCCTCCATCTTTATCTTTTAAAAATAAAAGTTCAACCTATCAAACATGTCTATCGAGACATTTCCTTCTTATAATTTCATTCCGTCAAAAGAAGTTAACTCAAACTAAAACTAAAAATCATAGATGTAAGAACATTACCATAAGAATATGTTGAGAGTAATCATCCTTAATGAAGAACAAGATATGATACCACTTATTGGGATCCATGAAACCACAAATTTGGAAGAAACCCATCAGAACTTCAACACATGGAAAAAATTCTAAAACTACAATAATCATATGACCTTATAAAATGATTTTCTATAAATAAGACGACAAATACACCCTAACCACTACCCCAAATCATTCACTATCAAATGTACACAACTCCCAAAAGAATTGCACAAATAGAATCAAAATCAAACAAGAAATAAAAACAAGTTATTTACATGATTCATAATTTTATCCTTATATACATGAGAGAATAGTATTTCTTTCTTTTACTCATTGAAGAATATGAAAATTGAAATCAAAAATTGTATGATTCAATTGATATTAGATAAATCATAGTTACAAGTACAAATTCATAAATGTTACCACCCTAACTATTGATAGTGGGTCTAGTTGGTCAATTGATTCCACTAACTTTTAAAATTTATAGAGATCCCATTGTTAAAATATGTTGAAGGCCACCAAAGTGACTTGTGTTTTCTTATATATCATTATTCATGGGGAGCTAGATAAATCTAGAATTTATAGAACAAGGAATGGATGGTTGCAAAGTTTTAATTAATAAGTTGGTGGCTTCATATAACAAGATTGATTCTAGGATAACTGGTTGAAGGAGTCCTATGGGGTAAGAAGAGGTGGGGGTATCATGATGGGTTTACATGGTCCAGACTACAAGGATATTTTATGGGAGGACCAAGGACCCAAAGATGTTTTGTTAGAGGTTTCCCACTCACTTTATACTTGAATTAATGTTTACATGAGGGATATAATCTCCAAAAACATTCTCACTAAGTACATGCTCATACATACTGTCATTTCTCAAACTTCATGCCTCATGAAATTACTTCTCAAAAATTGTGTTGGGGTGTAATTATACGAAATATTGGTATCTATTTATTTTGGGACTTATGAAACTACTACCGTATAAAATTGATGTGCATCAGCGTGCATCACTACATCGATGCCACACAGAAAAGTCCATAGAGAAGACTGGTAATATCATGAGGGTGTTACCTTTCTCCCTTAAATTACACCCAAGCAACATGAATCCTTTCAACCAAAAAAAAGAGATCCAAACTTACCAGAAGGAATTCACGCATCTAGAAATTTCTTCCTAGTTTCGTTGATTGTTTTACATAGTGAATGATCCTTTCGATGAAAAAGTAAAAAATTTGGAATTATTCTATACTGATCATCATCTCAAAGTGTTTCTAAATTTTTCAGGAACCAAAAAATTACCCAATCATAATTGAATCCGATTAGAATAAAGAGGATTTATAATTGAGGTAAATATGTACTTCTATATAAATTGGAAGATGAATAGTTATTTTCCCCTATATATAGTGTGGAGGGTCCCCTTATTCTCTACTTTTTCAACAGAATAATGTCCCTAAATTCTATCTATTTATGAATAAATTTTTTTAGTGTCACTGTATAATATTTTGCTGTGATGTAATTCAAAAATCCACTAGGTAACTACATAAAAATTTACATATAACCATATCCTATGCGAATGATTTACATGAGTCCACATAAAAATTATGGGACACGTCCTCTCCAAATGTTTATGTGGAATTCATTCATTGGAAAAAAATTGTGATTTTCTTCTTTTCAACTCCTTTTTTTAATCTGACATGGCCTTTAAACTCTTTTAATTATTCTTTTATTAACATAGATATGAAACTAGATGCTCAATCTGCAACTTTTTGATGAACTGATATGGACAACAACATTGAGTATAACCAGTGCCAATATGTTTTTCCAAGGAATTTTCTCCTTTCAGAGTTGATTGGATAAACAAAATGAAATTACTTGGAATCAGAGAGGCTTCATCATTCTGTATTCGGGTTTCTAGTTGATGCACCAATCCTTGAACCTCATCTAAGTTGGAAGCAGATAGTGCACTGGATCAATTGACATCAGATCATTCTATTAAGGAGGCTAAACAGAGAGATGTGTATGTCTTTGGATATTCCTCACTAAATTTGGATGTGGGTCATAAAATCCAGGAAACATATATTCCTAATTAATCAACTATTATGTGGATGGACTTTGAAGACCACAAGAAGGGGGAAACATGGAATAATATGTGTGTGGACATAAATCAATTTTATATTAATGATCCCACTTTATACATAACCTGAAAAAAGCCAAACATGAAGGTGAATGCATTAAAATTTCAAACATAAGGAGTGTTTAAAAAAATAACTTGAAAATTAAGGCATGCTAATACTTAGAACAAACATTTTTCCATGCAGCACTTGCACCAGAAACTCTCATAGCTAGTTGAGGGCGCACATATTTTCCAACTTCAATATCCTTAATATGAAACAAAAAACAATGTTGAAGTGACTTGGTAGGACATTCATGAATGCGGGAATTTATCAGACTATTACTGATCACAACGTGTTAAGTATAATATGCACAGGAATCAATGTCTATAACTGGCAATGGCCACACTGATTTTATGATAGGTATGTAGAAAATGAAATTAAAATTCAAAGAAATAACAAAAATATTTATAAAAAATCACAAAAAATCATCCCCCACCACGAATACCTTGCTCACAAGAAGCAATGGCAAGGACTGGTAATGGCCACACGTTTTTGTGTTCGCATCCTCAATTTTTCATTATTTCTCTAAAATGGAAATTTTAAAATAGGAAACCACTATCATTGATTATAGTTATAGGAACTTCAATCTATAAAAGAATTATTTTCTAAAACAATCACCATATATGAACCCATACTTTCTAGTAATGAAATAGATTCATTCCAAATTGACATAGTCTATTGAATTTTTTTGCACTCATTCCCATGAGATTTAGTAAAAGGGCTAATGATGTTAAATACCCATACATCAAAGATATCGACTTCTAGTATCCCTTACTATGGAATATCCTATCTACTCCCTATATTTCTTATACTCATGTATTTGTAACAGTTTTTAACTAACTCCCTTGAATATTTGAATACAGTAGGATATCATAAACTACATTGAATGACCATTGTCACTGCTAGAAAAACACTCAATACCCATTGAACCATAAATGGAATCCAAATAGTTTATACTTGGAGGATCAAGACTAATATATTATGATACATAGGCTATAAAAGAACCCAAAATAATTCTAAGGATAACATTGTAAAGTATCATCTCCCTATACTATGAATGAATTTTAATGTTTCCCTGTATTGAAAAGTGATAAAATGAACATGTCGAAACACAACATTGATATATTTTCATTAAAAAAATAGATAAGGAATGTTTCATGCATCAAATTTATGGAATAATATCTAATAGAAATGTTATATGGCACCAATATTTATAACAGTGAAGCATGCCCACGCTGAATGCATTCAAATTCATGAGAACCAAAACATTATTTTTTATAAGAAATATTAGGAGCATTTTTTCTTAAGACAACTTAAAAAAATCAATTCCAATTGCATGTAATGAAAACAAAATAAAACATTCAGTTTTTATTAGATGTTTCCATTCTCTATTTTCATAGGATTTGAAAATTTAGGCAATCCAACTAGTGATATCAACCAAATTACAGGGATACACAATTTAAGGGATGGAAATCATCAAGTAAATATATATCAACTTCCTTGAATAGTGAATGAATTTCAATGTATCAGTGTATTCCATGAAGGCTATGAACACCAACCAGTAGTGTATTTATGAAAATTCTTAATACAACACAACATTTTTGGAACAGTCTGTGGACTTAACATAGGCAGTATTGGAACTCAATGGAGGTTTAGGTATCCAATAAAAGAAATACTTTTGTTTTGTCATTCCAAGGTAAGATATGTCTTCACATAGATTGTGAGTAATCAAAAAATGTTTGAGTGATATTTTATGCCTACTGAAGATGGAATATTTTAAAGGTAACAGAATATATATATGAGGTTTCAAGACCCATTGTGTACATGTCCATGTTGTGGGGATGAAGGGAATCCTTGTACATTCCAAACAAAATAAATTAGGTAATATATTATAGAGTTTTATAGAAGGAAAAAATCTCGATTTGAGAAATTATGGTCATCAGAGAATGGTTAGTGGACTTTAATGAGATGATTTGGTGTTGTTTTACATGTGTAATAATTTTAACCTCTCGTGACTATGTGGAGTGATCACCAACATTAATGAGAACGATGCTGAGGTATAAAATAGGAGAAGAATACATAGTGAGGGAGTTATATAATGGAGAAGAGACTAGCCATTTGAAACCCATAAAGCATTATGAATTCACCAAATGAGAGGAACTATGTGTTAAACTACCATCATTTGTAGTAATTTCCTACCACTAAAGGGATTCCATTGGAGGATTCCTTATCATTCATCATATATTTCACAACAACTTTATTGTATCTCCAACTAAATGGAGTAAAAATTTATTTATATATATTAAGGTGTATTCCAAACTAAATTAACTAATAAGAAAGAAATACAATGCTTCCAAAGGAATATAACACTTTAAAAACATTAGAAGTCAAATATATTGCATTTACCAGGGGATTTTCCCCTATATAACTAACTGTTGACTTATGAACTAACATATTGGTTTTTGTACAAAAACAACAAGAAAAATTCCCATAGCATTGGGAATGATTCCCTGAAAATTACTAAAAATTCCCTCTTAAGTTTTATCACTCACTGTTAATGAAATTAATCAATGAAATATTTAATGTAATAGGTTAGAGCCTTATTGATTCAGTTATAGGACGCTATTATAGTGATAAAACAGTAAAGTAACTCAAATACATTTACAATATAATCTACATGAACTTGTATTAAAATATAATCATATGTATAGTGATATTTCTAATACAGTTTCAGTGATAGTTGATTTGAGCCCCCATATTATAGAATTGAATGAAAAAATTTTCAAATTCTCATATCAAATTCATAAGGAAACAATTTGAAATTCATCAACTATGGAATGTTTAGTCACAGTTCCATTAATTTCATGAATATTAAAATTCTAGCAACAACTTCACCACTAGACCAAATTGAGGAAGTATATTACAAGGGTAACTATATGACACATTATGTGAGATATAATCCATTTTGAAACAGCTATAACCACTGACGGTATAAATATCCAAATTTTTCTTGGAAGGAGTTAGGTGATCTCAAACAAGTTGGTCCTTCTATAGTCAATGGGAAATAATAAATCCAATAAAGGATTCAAGATAAAATATAAGGGAACAAATCGTGAAATTCATCCCAAGAGGATATAGAGACTTAGAATACATTAAAAAAGATATACGATATAGAAAAAAAATCAAATCAAGAATGATTTTGTGAAATGCACAAAATCAAATCTTCTCGAGTTCGGATTAGTTAATTCAGGGTAGTCATTCATGCATCCATAATCTAAAAATGAAAGTGGGGTGGACTGCATGAAAAAACACAATGATATATAAGGGGAAGATTCCTAATACAATTGGAAAAAATTTGATATATGGATTCATGTAAATTGCCAGAAGAGGAGGATAAGTAGTCAAGGGAAAAGATGAAAAAAAGACTAAAAAATAAATTAGATGCTAAGTAGTAGGAATAAAACTGTCTAAAAAATGAGATAAAAGCAATGAAAATTAAAGCAATAATCTAATGAATATGTTGATAAATAAGAATTGGGAATGAATGAATATCAAGGAGAATTATGTTCAATTTAGATAACAGAAATGTCAAGTATTATAAGCCACCTAAACAATTTTCAAAAAGAGGTAGAGAACATGATATTAATAGAGATAAATACTAAGGTTTTATTAAAATTATTTAAAATGTTAAATTTTTTATTCCATTTTAAGAAAAAAATTCCAATATTCTCACAAATACAATGTTCAATAAGAACATTATCACAAATAGGAGGAGTCTTGAATAATTTTATATAATTCCATTTATAGAAAAATAAAGTGTTTTAATTCAAGGGAAGATCCCATTAAATCATAATGATCCTCATTGTTCCAGAATTACCTATGAGTTTGAAAGGAAAATAACATTTACTAATCCAGTAGATTTCGTATCCAACATTAATTTAATCCATTCTGTAGTTAATAAGAAATTGGATATAGGATATATTGATCCCATAATAGCGGCTTTAGAATTAGTAAATAGATCCATCAGTTACCTGATAAGATTAATTGAATACTTATAAAAGATATTTAAAAAGATTATAATAATAAGTGATTTTGTATTCTCGGAAATGAAAATTGATAGAGAAGTACCCATCATCCTTGGAAGACCCTTCCTAGCTACTAGATGTTTCTTGATAGATGTTCCACAAGGAATGATAACTTTTCAAGCTGGAGAAGTTAAATATATACAAAATGTATTGCGGGTTGTGAAACATCCACTTAAATTGGTTGATTAATTAACAGTTGATGTGATTGATAAGGAAGTTTAAAACAATCTATGATATTAGTTAAATAATGAAGGATCTAGAATATATGAACACATTAATGGTATAAAATACCCACCTTAGAAAATTGAAGAGTGTGATGATCAATATGATGATTACTATCACAAATATACATTTGGTTATTTAAGGGATGAGTTTCCTGAAGAGAAATTGGTCAGGAAACTATCAGACCATAATCCATCAAGATTATATTTGAAAAAATTTCCATTAAAATTGAATTTTGAATATATGGGAGACAATGAGAAACAACCTATGACTGGGTCCTCTAAATTAGAGATGAAAAAAGAAAATAGACAGTTTAGGATGAACACTAAATAAGCACAATACATCCAATGGATATACTATATCAGAAAAAATAATGAATAATTCTTTCCATTTTTATACATAATATACTAATATAAGATAATATGAAGCCCACTATTGAACCAGTAATGGAATCCAAATAATTAGGTTTAAAAGATTCAAACAAATTTCATATGATGTGCAATAGAAGAGAACCACAATACCGGTAGATTACCATGCTAAGAAGGTTCACATAATTGGATGGTCGTAGTGAGGGTGAAATCAGGAGTGACGTGATGCAGGAACCACATGGTAGATGTAGGGATCATGGGTAGAGGTAGATGTAGTAAAGGAATGGAGATCAGTGAAGAGATCGGGGTAGAACGATATTCCATGAACCCTAGGGTATAAGGTCGGGATCCAGAGAAGAGGTAGGAATGAGAGGGATGACGGGTATGGAGGAGCTCGAGGCGGAGCGGCTGGAGGTGGAGCGGCCGGAGGAAGAGCTGCTGGAGGTGGAGCGGCCTGAGGAGGAGTGGCTGGAAGAGGAGGTAGAGGAGGGAGAGGTATGAGCGCGGTGACGTGTATGGAGGAGCCCGAGGGAGAGGGACGATCAGCCAAGGGAGAATTTTTCAAGGGCAGGGATCGTGGGTAGGAGAGTAAAGCTGCGAGGGAGGGTAAAAGAATTGAGGATCTATTGTTGCGGGTTGGTTTATTCCGTTGCTATATTTAATATAATCCCTCGTTTTTAAAATAATTGTTGTTGTATCTCACTCTATAGCCACGACCCAATTAAGCCGTAGCTATAGACCCGTGGCGATAAATCATTTTTCTAGTAGTGGGCGACTATGTTCTCATTACCATAGTACATCACAATGTAAATATCATAAAAGTTACAGAATTAGTAAACCATACGATAGAAATAAATAATGGAAGACTAATAATTTATATTATCTATAAGTCAAGTCATTTACTAGATAATGATATATGTCCCATATTTGTAATAAAATAGTCAAAAAAGAGATACAATGAAGATTCAAAATGAATATAACATATATAAAAAAATGAAAAAACTCCCAGTATAATCTCAAGACTCATCATTGTCACATGATCTCATTATCCTAATAAGCATATCAAGTACCAGTAGGAGGGAACATAACCTTATATAAACCTACAATCATTTAGTCTGTTTGGGTAAAAAAACATGAAACAAATTGGGTGTGAGACTATATCCAAGTATGCAATAACCCATGGTCAGTTCCAATCAATCAATGAGTATATATATCATGTAGTGTGAAATAATAAAATAAATAAGAATGGAATAAATCAATAATAAAAAAAACAATAATGAATTGGTTTTAATTTACAGTCATTTACCATTTCAATGAAATTTAAATTTACAAGTGTTGTGACTTGACTTAATCACAAACTCCTTCATATAATTGGTCGCACAACAGATATCTTAGAATGTTATCAAAACAATACAAATCAAGACTATATCCTAGAATGTGATTGGTCTTAGAGGTCCATAATAAGTCATTTTGTCTCCATTAATTCATTTTTAATATCAACCCATACTTGATATCCCTACGGTGGAATTCAAGTATCACTCTAGGTGTATTCAACAAACGCCCTATGAGCCCGTCTATAGAGAACCACCCATTATCCCATGTGTCGATCTAGATGTTGTATAAAGTCCATGATATATGATTCTATCCTTATAAGTCTTCTAAGGAATCCCCAAGAATCACTCATGACATATAATCAATTCCATTTGTGTGAATTTTTGTAATCCATTTTGATTCCAAGTATCAATAAAAATATATGTCTAGTCACAACATGTCCATCCATGGAATCTAAAATTTAGATCCAACATTAACTCATGAAATTATCACATTAAAATTTGATTTCATCTATATAATTATAAGGTGAATACATGTATCAGTAATGGTATAAAGGTCAATAGTCACTTGAGTTCATCCACAACAATCTATTTTTAATCCATGTATCAGTCAAGGCTATTTCTCATTCAACTAATTAATCTGACATGCCGAGGTCAAATCCAATTACTTTCAATATAACTCACCTAAAAACGGTAACTCAAGAAAGGACCAACCTCAAGGATTGGACCCCCCATTTACTCAGATGTGAATATTTCATATAACAAGAATCCCATGAAAAAAACAAATACATGAATTAAAAATCTTTTAAATGATATGGGCATATCTAGATAATAAGATATCCATTATTAATTGATTCATATAATGACATGGTATCAACATAGTTCACATGGGATAATAAATCAAGGGATATTAAAATACTCACAAAAACATTTTTAATATAACAATCCTAACATGGTTATCAATAAATCACATGAATTAATTATTATATAACTGACATGGGAAATGAAATTTTAGTCCAACATACTAGAACAAGAAATAGAATCCATGGGTCAGGGGGAAATTCAACAATCCCCTAACTATTAACCAATTAAAATAAAATATATCATCATTTCAATTATGCATATAACAAAATCCATATTTTGATAAACCATGAGCGAGATAAGGAAAACCTAAAGGGGGGGGAATTCATTAATCCACAAAAGGTATTTCGAGGAAACTCACCCATGAGGTTGTCATTATTAAATGTATAAAACCTATTACATGAAAAATCATGCATATTCAATTACTTAATCCATGATTGGAAATAATATTGTTCAATTTCGACTAAGGAATCTCTTAGAAAATGGGTGTGTGAAAACCCAAAAAATATAAACAACTTGAAAATCAGAGAATGGAATGAGTCCAACTAACATAGGCATGTTCTATATAGATCATCTAGTATCATGCTCTGATTCTTCTCAGTTAGGTACAAATATGAATAATTGATGATGAATGAGAAATTAGGGCAATGACCGTAATATTAAATAGTGAAGAAAATATCCATAATAATCGAGAAAGGCTATAAAGGGATCAACGACATACCATTATGGATACATAGAGATGAAACACATTCGAATTAGAGTCTAGATGAAGAAAATAGCTCAATTAGAAGGATTTTACTTCAAAGGGCTCAAAATGTTCTCCTTCTATTTAACGTATGATGAAGGAAACATAGTTTTTATTTTAATATGAATTATGGGAAATAGTCATTTTACCCAAAATATCTAGGTCGCATAGTTTAGCTGCATGGTTATTTACACAATGTACCAAGACATAGAGTCTAGTGTAGGTGAAGGGATTACTCACATGGTTACCCCAAATAGTATATAAACTGTGCACAAATGGTGTTAATTCCCTATGTCGATGTCTACTACAAATGAAGACTTGTACGCACAATCGTTCAGCTCATCCTGCATAGTTTAACAAAATATATGGCCTCCCCTTTCACCTAAAATTTTTCTTTTAGGATCCATAATATATCCATACACCCGTTAGACCATCGTGACCTCAATGTGAACTCACAATAGGCCATATTTAAGAAATTAAACTTTAAATACATATAAAAAGGTACATGTGCCTCAATGAAGAAATAGTTTCTTACAAACATCCCCCCTAAATGCAATTCATGCCTGAAATTATTTCCTATGAGTGGTGAAGCCTAATTAGTGAAAAACCATGACCAATGTGATCGTACGTAAACCTTCATCTCCTAGTAATCGCCCTACATTCTTCCATGATTCCATAGCACCCATACTAAAGTAACATACCATATAAGGACCTTGCCTTAAATATTACATAATCTTGAGTTATTCCAGTTACTCACATTGAGTATCTCTCCAGGTTTAGTGTTTTAGATAATTAGGCCACAAATATTAAATTATATCTCAAATATTACAAAGTAGACACTTCTACTCTAATAAATTTTTTCACAACAATAAAACAACAATTCTTTTCTTGATAAAAATCTTCATGTATTATTCATTTCTCTTACCCTTCCTTATACCCTATGAAAAACATTTCAAAAACATGGGATGAGCATAAAAATCTTAGTACGAGATATAAAACAAGGAAACGAAACATTAGTCCATGAATACATACAAATCAATGAAATCATACCTTTTACTCATACACCTCATGAAATCATAAGAATTATGAATGACACATAGAAATAATAAATTATAATTGTAACATATGAAATCCATAACATTATTACATTATAGCATTCACATCTACATAGGGAGTTACGTTTTCAATACTCATCATAGTATATTCCCTAAATCTCTTACGAGGAACATTAATGTTTACCTCTTTCACATTACCCAATGCATTAGAGAACTATCTCAATCTAACCATCCCTAGGTTTATCATGGAACCACCTGTATTTGGTTCATCATGTAACAACTCATAAAATGTCCATGTACCATTACATAATCATAATACATAAAAGATTGAAATTATCAACATTTCACTCATCAATCAAAATAAATCAATCAATATATTAAAATATTCAATCCAATTCCCAAACCATTTAAACCATTTAATAAAGAGTTTTTTGAATCAATGTGTCCCATACCACATTTAAACTTTTAAAGGAGTTAAAATTTTAAAACATTACTATACATGTAAATAATAACTCAAAACCAATCGGAAAACCTTGATATTCTGTAGAATAAATATTTAAATCATTTAAAATGATGATTTAGTTAAAGGGCCTCTTACCACTTGAGAAAAGACATGAGTAAAAATGATTAAACAATAACATTAATCAAAACATTCAATATCATGAAAATAAGAAGAATCATGATATAATATGTCAAAGGGATGTATATAGAACATATAAAATTAAATTGGTTTATAAAAACAAATAAACCTCAATGGAATTAAAATTGAGACAAAATACCCTAAAAATATCGTATCATTATATTAAGGATAAATCAATGAAATAATTTTTTCTGACCAATATAAATACCCCAAATATAAGTAGATATTAATTGTAAAATAATCATAGGTTATTCACACATTATTTTGGAAAAAAAACCAAGGACATGGATAGTTAACTCAATGAATGGATATCGGGCTATGATTTCCCATACAAGGTTCACATAAATGACATACGAATTTATAAATGCGGTGAATATGTGTTGGAAATGTATATCCACACAAAGGGAAGTGGAAATTACAACATAAATGTATAAACATTTATTCCACACATAATCTTGGCATAATATAATAAATGATGTCTGCGTAAAACCCAAAGAGTTGAAATTGAGTTTAGAAAATCCACTATAAAAATTCGGTAGCCTAACAACATCACTTAAAAATTATAAAATTAGCTGATGAGAGAGAAAAGGGTCTCTCATCACTTCAACATAAAATTTACAGCAATAAGTATATAGAATAACATATCCCAAAATAGGAAAATGTAAATTAAAATACGTGACATAAGAGATGCCTTCGACTAAAAGAGGATGGTGAAAGGTTCCCTTACCTTGAGTCTGACTTGCCTTGTTCATTATTTATATTCATTAATAATTAAATTTGGTTCATGTCTAAATTCTTGAAAATATTTTTCTTGTTTATTATTCATTTTATATTACTTATCATCAGTTTATAAAAATTACATAATTATTTAAGTTTATATTAGTCATTTAGTCGATATTCAGTACTAGAGTTGAAAATGAACTTGATATAATTACAAATTTTTCATGTGGTAAAAACTTCATTATATCTAGAATAATATTCATGATTTAAATATCATATATATATAGTATGTATATGTTTTTAAAAAATTACATAACATTTTGAGATAATAAATGAAATGCACTATTCATGGAGACGGTAAGCCGTACATACGATTGAATGCTACTTTCATTTCATTTTCATATTTAAAGAATTTAAACTAAATTATACATAAGAATATTATAAATCCAGATTAATATAATATTTTATATATGTTACATATGTACTTCCTCAAATGAAATTATCATATTTACATATTATGTAAATCCTAAAGGTGTGATTTAAATAAAAAATAGATTAATAAAGACAATATAAATATAATATATATAATATATAAATATATTTATATTATATGGCCACCATGAGAGGTGGTAGGAGAAAATTGAACAATCATCTTTTTTGAGACAGTAGTTCACCATCCACAGAAACAGTATGTTAATATCCATTAGATGGAGGTGTGTGTAATTGTAGTTAGGATAATTCTCATAAAACATCCTAGTATATTTATGACACCGTTTTTGTATTTTAATCAAATAATAATAATAAAATAGGGATTGAATAAGTAAAATAATGGAAATGAACTTTAGAGAATATGTTACCTCTTAAAATGTGTAACTCCCCTTGATTCGAGCAAAATGATTTCTTGAATAACATTCTTCCTAAATTAAGGCTTATAGGAGGAATAAATGGATTTTTGGAGCTTATATGTTCTTTTTTTGGATGATCCATGGGGCTTGAGAGGCGTGATTAAATGGGTAGGGTTGATTCCCTTTTATAAGAGGGAGGATGGGCACTTTAGGAATATTTTGAAGTATTATTTTATTATAAAATTATATTCAGTTTAAAAATTTCCCAAAGTAAACTATTTCAAAGATAAGATGTTTTTGGGGCGAAAACCTCTCACCCAATAGGTTTTAAACAAGTCTAGGTCACAAATTTAACCTTATCTTTTAACTTTAACCCTTAGTTAACTAATTTAACTCCTACCAAGTCTTCTTGTATATTTATACTATATGGTTCATATTTTTACTATAAATTGACAATAGAACATAAAGTGGTTCATTAATGAAATTTTCAACATTATATAAGTCATTTGGCTGAATATTTTATTTTTAGAATGATTATATCATTTAATAAAATAATATTTCATTTTAAAAACTCATTTATGTCAATTTATATACTATTCAAATCATGAATTCTTAAAAATCCATAACTTGATTTTTTCAAAAAAAACAACATTAATTAAACTATGAAAAGTTATAATCATCTTTAAAATTAGTCTTTGAAAAAAAAAATTCAAAAAAATTATTTTAATATTTATAATCACATTTATTTAAATCATTCATTAATAAGGTAATCACTACATCGTCATTGTGTCAAAAACAAATTTATTTATTTTATGCGTAAAAATTATTAATAAAATACCCAGATTTAGGAAATATTCTTATATTTATAATTACTATTTATAGTGAAATATATCTATTATATAACCTCGAATGAAATTTTTTTTAATAGAACATACAAGTTTATGTTATGTTTTAAATTAATTCTTATAAAATGTCCTTTTCATAACAATTTGGATCCATAGGGTCCCCAAATCAACCCAAGGATGCCAATGATTGGATATATATCATACAATAGGATTAGAAAACATTTTGGGGTAGTTTTATATTGTTATAATATTATTATTTTACCCATATTTTCTAGATTTACCCTTTAACCATGGTAAGTAAAATAATTACTAAAGTTACTATTCATAATGTCCAAAAAAATATAATTGTTTACTCAATTTGGACCTACTGATTAAAAATATGGAATCCATTTATCCATATTAAAAACACATAAGATTATGTATTTAATTTAAAATTAATTCCTGTTGTCAAAACGAAAAACTGGGTTTTTAAAAAGTAATAACTATCTAAATATTGACATATGTTTATGTCCAATTTAAAAGTGAAATTACATCCAATTGTAATAAATGGATTAAATAATATAAATATATTTAATTTATACATTATAACCATTAAAGAATACTATTTAACATTATAAATTATCTTTATTGAATAAGTTCGTTTCAATTAAAAAATTTCATATTTTTACTATTCATAAAAACATGATAATTATCGGAAAAATATCAAAAATTCATCCAAAGGAATTTTGTATGTCTTTCTTCTAAAAAATAATTTTATTTTGTCAAATAGAATACAAATAAAAGTAATAAAATAGATGTAAAAAGGTTCTCCATCGAAAGGTGGTAAAACTATATTTTTAGAAAAATAATTCTCTTATCTGAAAAATAGAATTTGTTCTTATTTAATATATAGAAATCATATAAGATGTATTTAAATAATTTCATTGAATATATAGATTATATTTTTCCTTAAATAAAAATCCATAAATAGGGTTATGATTTATTAAACACAATTATTCTCTTTTAAATAGGTTTTCATAAAAATGTATCCTTTATATTCAATTGGTTTTTATTCCCATTTATAAAAAAATTGGTAACCAATGAGTCTTTTTTTAAACATTTATAAACCATATTTCAAAATCTATTTGATACTATTTATTATTTCTATTCTAATGTCATGGAATTAATTAATATTTAAAATAATGAAATATTATTATATTATATTACGGTATATCTCAAAGTTGTGTGCAATGTAAGATTTTGGAGAAACCCATTTTTTTGTGTCAAGTACGCTATTAGAAGAAGCATCCACTTTAACATATAATTAATATCTTTTTCATAATTATTAATAGAAATATAAATTTATTATTCTATAAATACTTGGGTCATTTTATCCTTCCCCCTTTTGGAAATCGCGTCTTCACAATTTTAAAATTGGGCTCGGAAACTTCATTAAAAATCCCCCGTCGGAAAAAGAGTTAATAAAACTCTCAAATTAAAAGAATGAAAGAGAGTTAAAAAGGCCAATCGAGAAAAAATATACTAGGATTCCATTAAAACATATATATTGAAAAGAAAAATGACCATCATGTTCTAATGGAGAGTGATAGAAAATATTATTTGGAAAAAGTTAACAACAATAAAACCACAAAATTGTGATGGGTTAAACGGTATTTGATTACCCAGTAAAAAAATGAAATGAAAAACATTTTTGTATTAATATCCTTTTCATAAAGTTAAAAAATGATTTAAGAGATTTACTAAGAAATTAAGGAAATATAATTGAATTTCAGGTAGAGTTTGATCCTTTAATAAACTTCAACTGCAAAATCATCATTCCTCCAAACGATGAGTATTCAAGATGAATTGGTCTTATCTGATGCAGTAGAATCAAATTCTGGAGAATTAAATAATCCAAGAAAGATGAACTACATATCTTCCCTATCTTAAGACATTAAACATAACAAAAATGGTTAATACAAGATCAGATAATCCCAAAAATTATAATCCTTTAGAGAAATAAATAATACTCTTAATCTCCAAAATTCCACAAAATATACCCAAAGTTCAACAAAGACCATTCAATACACTATTTCTCTTAAAATTATTCAAAATAAATCAAACTAAGATTGAAACCCAAAACTCAGAAGAATTTGATCACATTTTCTCCTATGATAAATATTAAAATTTATCTCCAAATAACATCGACTGCTCTTATCGTGTCATACTGAAAAGTAATTAACCTAATCACAAATTATCTAAAATAGGTTTATCATTTCCATAAATAACCGAAATCCCTACAAGTCCACAATAAAAACATATATTCTTCCAAAATAAAATTCCAGTATTAAACCACTAATGAAATCCCATAGTATTATATTTCCCTTATGCATATAGTATTACCAAAAGAGAGAACGTCTTCTAAAATAACATTTATCACTTAATCACAAAATCATTTTTTATACTAAGAATGTCCATTTTATAAAACATAAGTTCCCAAAATTCACTTATTCTTGATCAATAAACGCATTTACCTAAAATGAATAAGTCATACTTATAAGGTACATCATGTATTCTTGTTGTGGGCAATAAATACCAGTCTCACATTGGATATGGGTTCAATTCCCATAGTTTTGTCTAATTCGACAGGTTGTCACACAGTCTGTGTGTTGTCCATTTTCAAAAACTATATAGTTTTTTAACATTCCCAAATATGAGATAAATTCAGAAAAATAACCATAACATATTTTTACCCCAAATGTTATCTAATACCGTGCACTTTCATCCCAAAATGAAATATCCTATAATTCCATCACATTCAAGGATCATATAATCCAAAATGGTTATTAATAGCTATATACAAAAAAGAAAAGATAATGATTCCTCAAATAGAATATTTACATAACATAATTCAGGGTTACAAATAAATGTGAAAAGTCTTCAAAATTAATCCCATAAAAAAGGGAATTAATACTTTCAAACATTTCATCATCCATATATCTAATATAAATAACAATTTTCTAAAATGCAGGCATCTTAATAGTATAACATTATTAAATATCCCTTAACCATTTTTATCAACTTATTCTGTAATACATATTTCCTGCAAACAAAATTAGGCATAATGTCTTAAGATTTCAATAATGTTACAACATGTCCTATGAAATAATCCATACCTTTCATTGGTCAATTTCAGTTTCCCCATCTTCAATTGGAATTACATTAGGTATTTGTAGACATATATTTGTACAGTCCAACTGATCACATTACAGAACCTTCTTCATAGGAAATCTATTTTTGTAATGACCATGCTCACCACATTTAATACATTCAATTGATCCCTCAGAAAGAACTTCATTTCCTTTACTAGAGTCAACTGAACGATTACCTTTTCCATGGAAGGTTATTGATTTGTGACCATCATTACCATATCTATAAATTCTTTCCATCCCTTTGAAGCATTTTATTAATTTTATCTTTCAACATTTATGACACAAAGGTATTTTAATATACTTACCTTTATGATTATTACCAAAACTTGTATAGAGATTAATTTCTTGCTTATGTGATGACTTATGAAAATCATCAAGGTTCATGTGGTCAATAATGACTCTAGATAGTTGGTCAAGAATAACCAAAAGAGTTATCATTGCAACTCCCATTTCATTCAGTTTCTCATTCAGAAAATTATCAATGTTTCTTTCACACCCATTGTTACATCAGTGCCTGCTAGGTCAAGCCATTTACTCTAAACCCAAAATGGGCAGTGTGAGTATATCAGTAAAATCATAATATAATATGTCATGAGGAGGTTAAAACCTAATATATACCTATTCATGTTTTCTTAAACTAATTAAATTTATCTAAAATAACTATGACTCTTTCTTATATACTAACCATCATGGTTATATTACTTATGCTTAAATCACCCCCTAACCTATAAAGGTATCTAAACCGACTTCTTATACCAACTATAAGGCCCCATAATTAAACATTACCTAATGTTGAGCTAAGTCAATAATTCACATTGATGATCTTTTCATATTTATTGTTTTACAGAATTAGGTTGTAACTGTTACATTACATCTCAAATATTTCAATGTCGACACTTCTACTCTAACCCAATTTTTCTGAATAATAAACCCATTAAATAAAACAATAATTTTTTTATTGATAAAACAGTTCATGAATTATTAATTAATCTTACCCTTCCTTATACCCTGTGAAATACATTTCAAAATAATATTATTAGTATAAATTTTTTTGTAATGGCTATAAAATAAGGAAAGAAAACATTAGTCCATGAATACATACAAATCAATGAAATCATATTGTTTACTCATAGAACATATTCTCTTTAACATACGTCACGAAATCATAATATTTATGAATAACACATAGGAATCATAAATCATAATGGTAACATGTGGAATCTATAACATACATACATTGTAGGTTTTACAGCTTCATAGGGAGTTATTTTTTGAATACCCATCATAATATATTCCCTAAATCTCTTAGGAGAAACATTAAGATTTACCTCCATCATGTTACCCAATTCATGGGAGATCTCTCTTGGGCCCACCTGCCCTAGGATAATCATTGAACGAACCATATTTGGTTTATTATGTTACCACCCATCAAATTTCCATTTACCGTTACAAAATAAAAACACATAAAAGATTGAAATTATCAACATTTAACTCATCAATCACAATAAATCAATTCAATATACTAAAATAATCAGTCCATTTACAAAACCATTTAAAAAATTTGATAAAGGGATTTTTGAATCAAAGTGTCCCATACCACATTGAATGTTTTATAGGAATTAAAATTTTTAACCGTTACTGTCCATATAAATAAAACCATAAAACCATTTTGAAAACATGGAAATTAACAAGATTAAATATTTAAAACATTTAAAATGATTTTTTCGTTAAACAGTCCCTTACCACTTGAGAAAATACATGAATACAAATAATTAAACAATAACATCAAAAAAATGTGTAATATCATGATAATACAAAGATTTATGATATAATATGTAAAAGGGAAGTATATACAACATATAAAATTGAATTAGTGTATAACAAAAAATATGTCTCAGTGGAATGTAAATTGAGAAAGAATACCTTATAGAGATCGTATCCATAGAATAAGAATAAATCAATGAAATAATTATGTATGAAAAATATAAATACACCCAATATAAGTGTATATTATTTGTAAAAAAATAATAGGCTATTCACGCGTTTTATTGGAAAAAAAATAATGACATTGATATTGACGCAATAAATGAATATTGGGCTAATATTTACCTTACAAAGTTCATATAAATGACGTAAGAATTTATCCATGGGGTGACTATGTGTTCCAAAAGTATATCCACACAAAGGGAAGTAAAAATTGGAACATAAATAAATAAACAGTGATTCCACACCTAATCTTTGAATAATATAATCAACAAAGTATGAATAAACCCCAAAGAGTTGAAATTGAGTTCAGAAATTTCTTATTTAAAACATGGCTGCCAAACAACATCTTTTAAAAATTATAGAAATGAGTTTATGAGAAAGAAAATGGTCTCTCGTTACATGAAAATATAATTTACAACAATAAGGTTATATATTAACTTATCCCAACATAATAAAATGGAAATTAAAAGACATTACATAAAAGAAGTCTGACAAAAAGACGAGGGTGAATGGTTCCCTTACTATGAGTCCGACTTGTCTTGTTCATTCATTAAATTCTGAAATAATAATCCTTGTTTAATACCTACATTTATCAATAACCTTTCAATGTTCATTATTTATTTTATATTTCTTATCATCATGTTATAAATATTACATATGTATTTAAGTTCATATCGGTCGTTATGTCGATATTCAGTACTAGAGGTGAAAATGAACATGATATAACTACAAATTTTCCATGTCATAAAAAGTAATTTATCTCCATAATAGTATTAATTATTTAAATATCATATATATCTAGTATATATATTTATTTATATTATTCCATAATATTTGGAGATAATAAATGAAATGCATCGTTCATGGAGACTGTAAGCTGTAGATATTATTGACTGCTACTTTCATTTATTTTTTACATTTATAGGATGTAGAAATAAATTATATATAGATATATTATAATTCCAGTATAATATAATATTTTCTATACATTACATAAGTTAATTATTTCCATCCTTTATATGTTCCATGTATGGAAGGAAGGAGTCATATCACATTAAGGGGGTTGTAGTCTGCACTTCTCAAATGAAATTATCGTATTTACACATTATGGAAAACATAAAGGTATGATTTACATAAAAAATGAAGAATAGATAATATATAAATATTATTTATATCTTATATAAATATAATTTTATGATAATTTCCACCATGATAGGTGGTAGAAGAAAACTGAACAATCATTGTTTCGTGAGGCAGTAGTTCACCGTCCACAGAAATAGTATGTTCATATCCATTAGATGGAGGTGTGTGTAAGTGTAGTTTGAATCCTTCTCATAAGAAAATCCAAGTATATTTATGATACTTTTTTTGTTATGTAATAAAATAATAAGAATATAATAGGGATTTATGAAGTAAAATAATGGAAAATAACTTTAGAGAATATTCTACCTCTTAAATTGTTTAACTCCCTTTGATTTTGAGCCAAGAATATTTCTTGAATTTCTGTATGACTAATTTAAGGCTTATATGAGGTAGATAGGGATGTTGGGTGATTATTTTGGTAGTGTTTTGATGATACAAGGGTCTTGAGATGTGTGATTAAATGGGTAGGGGTGATTCCCTTTTATAAGAGGGAGGAGGGGCACTTTTGGAATGTTTTGATGTATTATTTTTTTGTAAAATAATTTTCGATTTCAAAAGGTCCCATTGTAATTGATTTCAATAATACGATGTTGTTTGTTCTGAAACCTCTCACTAATTGGATTTATACAAGTCTAGGTCACAAATTTAACCATATCATTTAACATTAACCCTTAGTTAACTAATTTAACTCTTACCATGCCTTCTTGTATATTCATACTTTATAGTTAATATATTTACCATAAAATTCTAATAGAACATAAAGTGGTTAATTAATGAAATTTTAAACAATATATATGTTATTTTTCTGAATAATAGATCTTTAGGACTATTATATAATATAATAATGTAGTATTTGTTTTGAAAACCCATTAATGTCATTTTTAGACTATTCATATCACGACTTCTTAAAAATAAACAACAACTTAATTATTTAGAAAACACTTAATTTATTCAATTATAAAAAGTCATAATCATCCATAAAATTTTTTGATATCATAAAAAGTTTCAAAATAAATTTATTTTAAATTTTTTAATCTCATTCAATTAAATCATTCATTAACAAGGGAATCACAACATCATCATTGTGTCATAAATAAATTTATTTATCTAATGTGTAAAAATTATAAATAAAATACCATGATTTTTAAAATATTTTTATCTTTATAATTATTATTTACCATCTAATATATCACTTATATAACCCAATATAAAAATTTATTTAGTAAAAGATACATGTTTATGTTTTATTTTTCATGACATTGAATTAATTTGTATAAAATGTCATTTTTACATAAATGTTGGTCCATAGGGTCCCAAAATAGACCCAAGGACTAAAATGGTCTGAAATATATAATAAAATATTATTCGGACATGTTTTAGGGTAGTTATATATTATTATAATATTTTTTTGACCTTTATTTACAGGATTTACCCTTTAACCATGGTAAATAAATTAATTACTGAAGTTAATATTAATAATGTCCAAAAATAAAATATACATTTTTAAAAAATTTGGACATCATAATTCCAAATAAGGAATCCATTTCTCCAAATTCAAAATAATGTTGTTGCAGTAATTAATTTCTAATTAATTCCCATTGTCAAAACCAAAAAAAATATGTTTTTAAGAAGTAATAACTATCAAATGTTTAACATGTGTTTATGTCCAATTTAAAATTTAAATCACTTCCAAGTACCATAATTGGATTAAATGATAAAAATATATTCCATTAATAATTTAAAATCATTTAATAATAATATTTAACCATATAAATTATCTCGATTGAAAAAGTTGTTTCAATTAAAATAGAGCTTCTTTTTACTGTTCATCAAAACATGATAGTTATTAGAAAAATATCAAAAATTAATCCAAATTAAATTTTTATCCCTCGTTTCTAATTTTTATGTTTATTTTGTCAAGTAGAATATATAAATGCATCAAAAACAAGATTTAAAAAATGTTCTCCGTCAAAAGGTGATGAAACTGTATTTTTAGAAAAATACTTCTTTTATCCAAAAAATGGAATTTATTCTTGTAACATATCTAAAAAACATATAAGTTTAGTTTGAAATATTAAATTGAATATAAGACATATTTTTTTCATTAAATAAAATTTCATAAATAGTTTTATGATTTTATAAACATAAAATTTCTCTTTTAAATAGGATTTCATAAAAACACATCCTTTATATTGAATTGGTTTTTATTACCATTTATAAAAAATGGAAACCAATGAATTATTTTTTAAACATATTTAAACTATATTTAAAAATAAATTTGATATTTTTCATTCCCACCATTCTAGTTTCAAGGCATTAACTACCATTTAAAAAAATAATATTATTATTATGTTATATTTTGGTATAACTCAAAGTTGTGTGCAACATAAGATTTCAGAGAAACCCTTTGTTGCGTGTCGAGTAAACTATCAGAAGGAGTGTCCCCTTTAACATAAAATTAATATCTAATTCATAATTATTAATAGATATCAAAAAGTATTATTCTATAATTACTTATTTTGATTCATACTGGCCTTAGAGAACCTTCATGCTACGATCCACAATTCCTATTGGACACTCCTCGAAGGATGAATCAAACTATAACTCAACCTCCTCATGAAAAAATGAATGAAAAGGGATTTAATATTTGAACCACAAATAAAAGACATTGAAGAAATTGTCCATATCCCAGTACCTCGGAGGTAACCACAAATAATTGGCTACTGTCCCGACCCATTCAATCATCTCTAATGTCCCAAAATATCTCAGTGAAATCTTACAGTGTTTCCCTAATTATCATGTGTCCCTGCTTTGATGAAACAAACTGGAAAACCCGATCCCCTGACCTCGAACTCTAGAGGTCATCTATGGATATCAACATATGATTTCTGATGTGACTGCAGAATATCCATATACTAAAAAATCAACTGATCCTTTTTTGTGGTCTCCAGAAAAGGATGAGGTTCTAGCATAGCTTCTTATTCTTCCTCCAGTCAGCATAGGGTGTATCGGCATATCCTACTATAAAAATCCCCATATGGATCCATCTGAATACTAGTACAAAATATATTGTTTTTGTTTAACTCAACTAGGGGTATATGACTCTCCCAAGATCCCAAAAAATACAGGAATAATTCCCACAACATGTCCTCGAGCACCGGAATCATTCTCTCTCATCATCGATTTTTCTAGGGGTGGAAATTTGTGCTCAGAAGAACCCTTGTACCCAATTTCCACAATTTCCCATTCCAAACTAGAGAATTAAACCAGGAAACCCAATCTAAAATGAATGAATGAGGGATGTTTTGAGGTCATAATATATCACATATATACAATCTCCCAACCTCAACATTTGGAAATGTCTCCATTTTATGTAGGATGTGAGCGACCTTCGTGAGATTATCAATGACCACCAACACATCATTTCTACCTCAAATAGACCTTGGTAATCATAACATAAAATTCATCATGATGTCATTCCATTTCCACTCTAGAATGGGTATCTCCAGAAGAACCCTATATGTTCGTTGGCATTCCACCTTAACCTACTGATTGGTGATACAACTCTGGACAATACCAGCTACATCTCTTTTCATGCTCGACCACCGTTACTGACAATGAAAACGGCGATACATATTTGGGAATCCCATGGGTACTTCCCAAAATTAATCTTGAAAATTCATCATCAGATCCTCTAACATTTTTGAAGAGATCCCCACATGACCATGTACTCAAAGGATCTCATCCTCACCTTTGGTTCTTCCAGGAGGAGGGTACCCACCAAGAAGACTCCCCAATAGAACTAGGAATGTATAATCTGAATGCTACCTCATTTTCAATATATCGAGTAGGGTAGTGGTAATATGTAAATATGAAAGGAATATCTACCCCTAACTGTCATGCTTCTGCAAGTGCATCTCATGAAACAAATTTGAAAGCTACCACTTTCTAATTGCCCATTGCACTACTTCTATAAGATTCCTCCTCCTCAGTTAATTGGACACTGCATTGAATTTACTAGGCATGTATGAAAGCTCAATGTCAATATACTAAAGGTAATACAACTACAAAAAATGGACAAATTTAAAGGGATTATTTTTTACATTATAAGGTGTTATAACCCCTTCTAAATACATTAGTAGTTGTTGTGGGGAACCGCTGCTAATGTGGCCACCTTCATCCATTAGATGTGGTTTTAAGTATGCATTGCTGCTAATGTGGCTGCATAAATTCTTTAGAGGTTTTTTTGAGTATGGTCTGCTAATTTCATGACGAATTTAGTGTCAGTTTCATTAGAAGGAGTTTAAACCCCCTCTAATGTTGACATAAAATCACAAGTTTCTAGAACCGCCACTAGTTGGAAGGATTTAGGGGCGGTTTGAACCACCCCAGATAAGGGGATTAGTTTAGGGGAGGTTGTGAAAACCACCCCTGTTGATTTTTTATTTTTTTTTTATGATTAGGCCCTCTGTTCTGGTTCCCACCCCAAGCCCCCATGCCCCTCCGCCTCTCTCCCTCCTGCTTTCTCAAGCCCTCACCACGGTTCCCTCCCCCCGTTCCCACAAGAATCCCTCCAGCGCCTCCAGTTCCCTCTACCTCCCTCCCTCCCTCCCATTCCCACTCGATGCCCCCATCACCTCTGCCTCCCCCTCCCGTTCAACCCGAAGCCCCTGATCCCCTCTAGTTCTCGCCCCCAAGCACGCATCTAGTTCCCGCTACCCCACAACGCCACAACCGAAGAAATTCCCACGCCCACTAAAAATGAGAACCACCTGAGTTTCGAACCCGCACTGCTCGTAAGTGGTACCTCCAGACCTTCAGCAGCGAACCACTAAGGTAAACCATATTTTGATGTTTAAATTAAACATTATTGTATTTATATATATTTAACTATTAATTATGATAAATATCATTTGCATAATATATTTACATACATTTAAATAATAATATATATATTATTTACTCTTTTTATTTGTATATGAAATTTTATATATTATATATTATATATTCATATATAACCTAAATATATTACACAACTATATATGTATATATTGACTAGTGTGTGTGTGTGTGATAGAAATAATATTATTAATTATTATTATTCTTATTACATCTATTTGTTAATCTATAGAAATTATATGTTGGTTTTATAAATTCAATACATTTATTTTATGATTTATATAAGATATATATTACATTAAATATAATTAATATTATATTATATATAATTAATATTATATTATATAAAATAAATATTATATTATATATAACTAATATGTGTATTATATATAATCAATATTATATGAAATACAGTTTATAGAAAAATATACTTAATATTATATGAAATTCACTTCTATATTATATGTAATTAATATTATATGAAATAACATTTATATAATTATTTATATAATGTATCTAAATACAAATTTTAATTATTATGTACATTAGTATATATTATTATTTCAATAAATATACATTAATATCAATATATTTGTATAAATTCAATTTCATATAATATTAATTTAATATAAGATAAAGGCATAAACTGATTATATAAAAGCATAATTATTATTATTATAATATAATTTATAAAAACTACAAGCTTGGGTTTTTCTATGATATATATTTTAGATAAATTATATTTATGTATTTATTTATATAATAGGTTTATATATTATAAATAATTAATATTATATGAAATAAAATTTATACAAATAAATATTTATCAATTAATATAATATTATCAAATTATATTTATGTATACATATTAATAAAATTAAATACAGTCATATAAATATTTTATAAAATATGTTCATATAATGTATTTAAATAAATATATATATTGTGTTATAATTATATATATATATATCATGGAAGTTTTATTTTTTAATTAGCGGGGGTTCACAACCCCATTAATATCTTAAATTAGAGCGTTTTTAACCCACTCTAGATTAAAGACATTAGTGGGGGGTGGGGGGTTTTACCCCTTTTAATTAATGATATTAGAGGGGGTTTCAAACCCCCTCTAATTTAAGATATTAGAGGGTGTTTTCAACCCCCACTAATTTAACATATTAAAGGGGGTTTCGAACCCCCTCTAAAATCTAACAAGATATTAAAAAAATGTAAATAATTTTGAGGGGGTTCAAAACCCCTTCTAATTTAAGAAATTAAGTGGCCCCATAACCCCTTAAAATTTTATGATTAGCATGGCTTATACATAATCCCTCATTAATTTTTATTGAAAATGAGTTTAGAGGGGGTTCATAACCCCCTGTAAATTCGATAATTAGAAGGGGTTGTACATAACCCCCTCTAATGTTACATAATATGAATTTAGATGGGGTTGTGTATAACCCCCTCTAAATAACCCCCCCCCCCCAAATGTACTATTTTTCGGTAGTGTCCACCCACCTTCCCTGCCTCAAATTCATTTCATGTTGTGTAAATCTGTACTTGAGGCTTTTTTGATTCGTGAACACCTAAAAACACTCTCCTAGTGGGTAATGTCTCCAATAGTGCAATTCATGAAAAAACATAGATATCTTGAGATAGTGAATTGGGAAATTCCTCCCATGGGGCCTCAAATGTCAAGATCCTTATGCAATAACCTGACCCCCCTACATAAGATCAGCTCTTATCCTGATACCTGATGCATCATAATACATAGTGTATCTGCTTCTTGTATCAATAAACATCTGTATTGATGCTGAATTGAATCTCATTTTCTACTTCTGAATGGCCATCTCATAGGCATCTTACTATACATACTTCACAGCCTTCTTATTCAATCCCCAACAATGATGTTTCATTGTGTGAGAAGTCATGTTTGAAATTCCTATAGTAATAAGGCGTCCCTATGAAACTCTTCACCTCAAAGACAGTCTTGGGTTTCGCCCAGGTAACTATCACTCTCACATTATATAGGTCCATATATACTCCTTTCTCTGGGATGACGTGACCCAAGAAGTGAATATGATCCATCCATAAGTGGAACATTGTGAGCTTAACATATAAATGATTCTCTCTCAATGCATTCAAAATGATATCAAGATAGTTAGATTGACCATGTTGATTGTGGGAATGAACCAAGATAGCATCCATGAAAAACACAACAAAATAATCATGGAATGTATGGATGAATCTGTTCATCAGTTCCATGAAGACTGCAAGAACTTTCTTGAGATGAAATGACATAACCAAATACTTATATAGACCATACCTACTCTTGATGGTTGTGTGAGGTATGTATTATGATATAACAAGAATCTGATAGTAACAATATCTCAAATCCATATTTGAAAATACTAGAGCTCAATGGAGCAGGTCAAAGTGGTTATTTATTAGCAGTAGAGGATAAAGGTTCTTAACCGTCAACCAGTTCAATTTCTGATATTCCAAACATAGCCTAAGGTTACCATAATCCTTTATCGAGTAAAGGACTGGTGTACCCAATGGAGATGTATTGTGATTGATGAATCTCCTTACCTGAAAATTATCTAGAAACCTATTGAGCTCTTACAACTCTATAGTAGCCATCTTCTAGGAAGGAACAGATACTAGTGAAGCCCCTACCACTAGCTAAGTAGTGAGTCTCACCTCTCTCACTAGAGGAAATCATGAGAAGTTGTTCGGTAATTCATCCCTGAAATGATCAAATACTAGAGGGAAATCTTCCAAACGTATTCCATAATAATCTAGATACAAACTTGCAATATGTGTTGTTATCCCGCCCATACCATGATGCTCGGGTTCATCTTTCCTCGCTTGGACAACCAATTCTCCATTTTTCATAAACTCTCCTCCCACAAGTGACATGAAACTCATCCCATGGTGATAGTAATAAACAATGGCTAATAACGGTACCAATTAGTCCATATTAAGAATGACATCAAAACCCGTCCTCTTGAGGATGTAGAGGTCCCATACAAAGTGACACCTATTGATCTAAAGGGTCCCTCCCTGTACAAATGAACAATATCCATCATGATCCCTATCATAGATTCTATTTTAATAAATACATCCTAAGTATAAACACATATCCCAAGGCACTCCACAATAGGAAAAGTTATAAAGCTACGTGAAGCACCTATTTCAAAAAGTGCTAAAGCTAAAATGGAGGCTACTAAAATAGTACATCTGATAGTTGAAGTTTTAAGATTCTACTATTTATGGGTCTTTTGAACTGTATGGGCCTAGAATGTACCATGACCCTATGACACAACCTTGATACACTATGATGATCCACACTGATTTCACTATTAACCTGGTTTTTGTCTACCACAGCCACTACCACCACCATAGCATGATCGTCTTGATGCACCCCATATACCTGTCTGGTTAAAATTTGTAGACCGTAATCGGGAATATGGAGTCATTTAATTCCCTATCTTACTATATAATGGTGGTAACATTCTATAAAATTTCTATAGATGGTCCATCTTTTTGTAGAAACGACACTCAACCGGGTCCCTCAAACACTATGCCTCATTTTTTCCAGCCTACCACAGTAGAAGCTCCTCAGCTGGATACTCGAAGAGATATTATGACTGATAGTATCAATGCATTGGACCTAAAAATGTTACTTATTACTTCTAGTTGATGTAGTTCTAGATCATGGTGTTGAGCCTCCCTAGCTCACACATCCAGATTCCCTCAGGTTATGCTATGTGATTAGCACTTGATTCACTATCTTAGACACAATTGTTTGCTAGAAGTCTTTTACCCAGGATCTGATGTCATATCTAAGACCATCCTCAAATATCATGGCTTTGGAAACTCATCACCCATAAAAATAAATATAATGAATAGGAGTTCAATAAAATTGGATGAATAGTCCATGACTAATAGAGCACACTTCTACATATGTATGAATGCCCAGAATCAATCTCTTCTTACCATGTCAAGATAGAAATAGTCATACAAGGTCATGTGAAACTCCCTCCAGGACATCACCTAATGATGACATGTTGGGTGGTAATATCCCACCACCTCTTGGAGGAATCACATTGCATGTATGTGGTGAGTTTTATACTCCTCTCTATAGGTGTCTCTAAATGATCAAGGATAGACAACATGGCCTACGTCTATGACTCCATATCCTATGGTCCTCCATAACCTAAAAACATGGGAAGATGATATGACTAAAAGTAACCCATCAACACTTCAGTAGTCAGGGTAGGTCTTGGTGCTCCCTAAATAGTATGCATGAAGCGAATAAAGTTTTCACGGAACTGTTCTTCAACACTTACATCTAACACAAAAACTGGTGACTCAGCTAGAAAAACTGGAGGATATACTGGTAGCACATTTCCCAATACCTATAGGGTATGATCATCACCACCCTCCTTTCATACAACTGGAGGTCTTCATGGTGTAATGACTCGACAATTCCATACAAATGCCTCAATTCATGATTAATAAACAATTTCATGACTAAAAATCACAAAAACATAAATAAGATAGGTTCAATACTTCTTAGTAGATTACACCACTATAACTACCCCATGGGTTAGGTATTGGTATCAAATAGTTAACATAAAATAGAGATAGTATGAAAACCCGCTAATAAGGCCGAGTTAGGTCAACTTCTTTCTATAAGCAATTTTAGGTTCACTTGAAATCATATATTTTTTTCATTTACAACTGATTCCACATTCATATCACTTAATTTATACACATTTTATATTTTGAACAACCCTTTTATACGGTCAAACTGATGGTATACCGAATTACGATCCATGGGGCCACATAATTTCAAGGGCTCAAAGCTTGGTGCCAACCTAAGGCACATCCCATCATTTGTCATTTTAAGGTTAAACCATGATCCTTAAAATTATTATCCAAGATGGAAGATACACCTTAGGGATCAAATCATGGAATACATATATATCACACCATAAAATAACTCAAAATGATCATCATAATAGTAGGCATATGTACCATAACACCGTCACAACATCATAAAATCTGTAATGCATCCGGAATGGCATGTCATAATGCATGGAAAGTAAAATCTATCAGGTTTGAATATGATTCATGAGATATAATACCCTCATTTCATTAGGTTGAAACACAATAAAAACCCAAATCATATCGACAATAATATTATAAACCAAGTGCATCACCCAATGGTGGAATCAATTCAACTATAAAATCCAACCTATAGAAAATAATAATTTCCATTCGAGGAAATTAGGATTCTCCCTGTATGCAGGGTAGCTACTCCTAGACAACAATTATTATCGAACTCTATTTACTTCATATCCCTGTACATTTTACCCATATAGTAATGCAACCATAAAAAACTCTTCTGACACCACTATGTAACGTCCAAGACCTGGATGCCACTAAACAGTTCCATGAGCCTAGTGGGTCACATGGCCTCATGATCATCTCCCCAAATGACAAAGGATTCTAACTAGTAACACATTCTTGGGTGAGTCTGTGGGGAGACTATTCCCTCCTTACCAGAGCATATCAAAACTGAAATATAATTCATGTATTGGATATAGTAAACCATACGAATGAAGTAAATTGAGAAAGACTAATAGTATAAATAAACTAGAAGTCATGTCATATAAACGTTAACGATACATGTCACATGAATCTAATAAAAGATAAAAACCTGGATTCAACATAGATATAAAATCCATATAAAAAATTATTAAATGTAGAAAAGTATCCCAGTAGAATTGCAAGCCTCATCATGGCCCCATTCTCTCCTTCTCAAAAGAAGCATGTCAAGTACCAGTAGGAGGGAACCTTCCCTTAAAAACTGTTACAATCATATATATTGTACTGGTCTAAAACATGACCCAAATAGGACGTGAGACTAAATCCCTGTAGGCAACCATCCATGTTTACTGACAACCAGTCAGTGAATATACATAGAAGGCACTATGCAATAAGAAAATATGTAATCAAGGAAAAACTCAAAACTAATTTACCAACATTCCATGGATTTCATTTCAATTCATTTACCATTTCAATTACATATAAATTTATTTCCCTCAAGATCAGACATAAGCCTGACATCCCCCATATAACCCGTATAACAACATATGCCACTGAAAGTCACCTAAGAAATAAAAATCATGACCATACCCCAACATGTTTATTGCCTCGGAGGCATGTCACAATTCATTTCGTTTCATTTGATTAATTTATAGCCTGAGTCAATCCTTTACATCCCTAAGTTGGAATTCAAGTATCACTCCTAGTGTATTCAACCAACACCCTATGAGCCCATCCATGGAGAATGTCTCAAGAACAATGTATCGCTCTAGATGTGTTATAAAGTACATGTCAAATGACTCTGTCCTTGTGGGTCTTTTAAGGAAACCCTATACATCAATCATGAAATACAATCAATGCCCTTTGTGTCCATCCTGTGTATTCCATTTGGGTTTCAATTATCACTCAACATATAAGTCCAATCTCAATGAGTCCATACCTAACATATCACATTTGGATATATGCAACACTCATGACAATATCACATAACCATTTTTTCTGACCAAGGCATTCTATGGTGAATCCATGAATCAATTAAAGTATTAAGGTCAATAATAAAATGAGGTCGTCCATTGCATTTTAATTTGATTCCATTTATAATTAATTACTATTTATCACTCAACCAATTAATCATACATGCCAAGGTCAAATCTGAAGGCATTATATATAACTTACCTAAAAAGGGTGATTCAAGAAAGGACCATCCTCAAGCCTTAGCCTTCCATTTACTAACCTAGTAATAATTCATATAACCAGAATTCCATGAATAAATAAATAATACATGGATTAAACATCAATTAACTCATTTGTTCATGTCATGATAACGACGAATCCATGCCAATCCATTTATTATATAGCATAGTCTCAACATAGCTCACATGGGACAGTAACTAGAGGGCCATTAAAATAGTCACATATGCATTTTATATATAACAATCCTAACTAGACTATTAGGGTATTACATGGATTAATTATAATATAACTCACATGGGAAAATCAATTCAATCCAGTATGCTTGAACAAGAAATTGAATCCATGGGTCAAGGGGAATGTAAACCATCCCATACCCTTTGACCAATTGAATTACAATCTTACATCATTTCAATTCCATTTATAACAAAATAATTTTTTAACAACCCATGAATGGGAAAAGACACGCCTCAAAGAGGTGTCCAAGGCATTAAGACATAAAATCCCATTCAAGGAAACATACCAATGGGGTGGTCCTTATTCATTGTATACAACCTATAAAATTAATAAACATAACTATTAAATTACATAAACCATTATATGCACCAATACGTTTCAATATAAATTATTGTGATTCATAGAATGTGGGCAAGATACACCCCGAAATATACAAACATCTTGATAACTAGTGAAAGGTATAAGACCACCTACGTTATGTTCGTGCTAGATAAATCATCCAGTATCAAGAACTTATTTTTCTGGATTGGATGAAATATGAAGAATGGAAAAATAATGAGAAGTAAGGGTATATGAGCCTAAAATCGAATAGTATAGTAGATATCAATAAAAATCAAGAATGTCTAAAAAGTAATAAAGTACTTACAGTTATAGATCCAAGGAGATGAACTACGTTCGAATTAGAGTGTAGAAGAATAACGTAACTCAATTCTTGTGACGTTCATCAATGGGATCAAAATGGACTTCTACTATCTAAGATATGATGAAGGAAATGTATGTTTTATTTTAAAAGTAAGTAACGTAAAATATTAATTTTACACAAAATCATTGGGTCACGTAGTTTTGGCGCACAGTTTTTCAAACCGTGTTCCTAGACGCACAATCTACTGTAGTATAAAGGTGTGCATGAATGGTTACCCTGAATGGTTTCTAAAATGAGTGAAACCCAGATAAAAGCCTCTTTCAAAGGAATATAAAAATTATAACATGGTCATATGGTCATGTTGCTCAACCCGCATGGTTTATCAAACCATGCAACCTACCCTTTTCACACAAAATATTGATTTTGGGATTAGGAGAAACCCTTGACACACCTGAGACATACATGAACTCAAGGGGAAATCACATTAGGAAATATTTAAGCATTTATATGGAGAATAGACCAAAAAATTAGATCCAAACCTAAATAAAAAACTAGGTTTTTACAATTTTTAAATAATTAAAAATAATTTATTTAATTATAAAAAATGTATCGTATTATTTTATTGAATTGTATAATCCCTAAAATAAAAAAACTCATAATAAAAATTAGATTATTCATTTAAGTGGAATTGATCCATAAAACATGTTATGATCCATCTAGAATACCCATATAAAATAATACCTATGAAATCCCTAGTACAATATGACAGGTGTTCCAAATCCCTAAGAGTTTATGACTCACACCTAGAAAAGACTACCCAAAAAAAGGGAATAGGTTTTCCACAAAATAAACCATCGTGATAGAACATCTAAAAATAATCAATATGAAGTTAGTATTCCAAAAAATATATAAGGAGAAAATTACCACATACAAATATATAAGAATCCCATGTTAAAATGAAAACTATTGGAAAACACATAATCCATAAAAAAATAACCTCAACAACCCTTGAAACAAATGGACCATAACTCCATCGATCAGCACAAGAATTTAAGAGTCCAAAAAATCATGTACTCCCTCAACATCCAAGTGACACGTTCCATTTTTGAGTCATGCCATAACAAAACAAACAAATTTTCAAAGAAAAATTCAGGGAGTTAGATAAACAACCTAGTGGGGTCTGACAAAGTATTCTATAATCATTACCTAACAATAAAATGTAAGATTTATTAAATTTTAAAAAAATTAATGTAAGGGTTCATAATTTTTTCAATCAAAGGAAAAATTCCTCATAAAAATATTTAATAAAAAAGAATCAGAAAGAAGCAATTTATAAATAAAAAATTTTAAAAAAATAGCTAAATATAGTAAAACAAGTTCTCTAAATAGTGAAATTCAATTGGTTCCTAAAAATTATTCATGTGGCAATATAATTTAATATATTTAAAAAAGGATGAAACAAAAAACAAATTGATGTCAACATTAAAGAAAAATTATTCAATGATGGTGAATAATTAAAACTGAAGGAGGTCATGCCATGAAGTATGACTCCCCTTGCAGAATACCGCTATGCATTGTGGTCCACCTCTCCGGAAAATCCCAACAAATAAAAATGGTTCTCCGAAGGGTTTGATCCAACATCACCCATGAACTAAAAGAAAACATTTTCTAAAAGGGGAAATGATATCATCTCTCACAAAATAATTCCCCCGAACAGAATCATTTTTATCGAAAGATGGTGTTTTCGGCTCCTGAAAAAAATTGAAGTTGTTTATAGGGCTAGGCGACAATTTTAGTGACCTCAAAAGGACCCCACCGGTTGATTCCTATGTGGGATTATAAAAAATAATACCATAACACACTATGGATGACCGGCTACAATCACATACAGTTACTCCACTTCCCTATGAATAGAACCTAAGGGGAATCGAACTGAGAGAGATCGATCAATAAACGAAGGAATAGATTATGAGAGAGAGCAGAAAGATAAAATTCTTCAATGTTTATCCTCATGTAAAACCCACTATGTAACATTAAGGATGCTAAACTAAAAAAAATTCAAAAATGTGATCCCAGACCGTTTATAGATATAATTCCAGTAATTGGAAGAACCAATGGCCTCTTTGCAATCTGGCATCCGACATATAAATTATCTATGTGATTGGAACCCTACCCTATTTTTGGAATCACTACATGTATTGAACTCATCCCCACATACCTTTATACAATGTGGATGGCACCTAGAACTATGTAGCAAAGAACTACGCAGATCTAACCCTGGTCTGCATACCACCATGGCATGATGACGGACCACGTACCCGCACAGAACTGAAATATAGAGGAAACCCCATCTCATATAAGGATATACTATGCAGAATGGAGTATCTTAGGTTGGTATACCCTCCATCCTCAATAAAATTCTTCCATTTCCAATGTATCATTGGTAGTACCTCTGGAATCCAATCTAATAGGTTCACGAGAAATCCTCTTCCAAATCCACTAAACATGTTTGATGACACCATCAGGTCTATCTTCACATCATTTTGATTATACATACCCATGGTAATAGAAGTCATATGGGTAATTACCTCAATAATAAAGACCCTTGGAATGTACCTATGTTTACATTCACATGGTAACCCATGACCCAACATTGTGAAACACACATAAACCTCCCCATCATGGGGGTTAAGAAGAATCACTGTCCATTCCCTTTGACAGGTGCCAGTATTAATTATAGGATATCACACTACAATTTCCTTATGATAGGTATTGATGATTCTCCCCTTTACCATAACCAATTTTAGAGAACTCCTCTTGAGGTATGATAATATCCTTTCTTGTAGGAGGTATCACTATTGCTCTTGTTCTGCTCAGCCTGGGTTGTGTCTGGATAGATTAGCAAAAATGATTAACCATGATATGAAAAAGAGAGAGGAAATTCTCACAATCCATGACCCTCTCTCTCCCCCTTTTGGATCTATCTCTATCCATTAGTGAATGGGTAGGGGTTCACGATCATCATATCTACTTAATTCTCTTTTTTCTCACACAGAGAATGACTCATGTGGGATTTGAGATTTGTGGAAATGTCACAAACCAAATATACTCGCCATCAAAATGGGAACCCGAATAGTTCAAGGAAAGTCCCAAAAGGAATTCTCTATCCCCAAGGGCCGGAAAAATATCCTGGGTATCATGAATTATGGTTTGGGAATTATTTACATGAATTTAGAATCATTTAACAACAATAAACAAACTATAAACTAAATCTGAAAATTTGACACCAAACAAGAATTAATTAAAATTCAGAACTAAATACATAAGTTCAAACATAATACAAGAGGTCCAAAGACACAATAAGGTTGCTTCAAAACAACACTATGAACACCACATGACTAGGGGTCATCACCCACATATTGTCTCCATAACACCACACCAAGGAAGAAAACTAGCAACCCAAACCGCCATCACCCAAGGCCTTGCCTTTACATGATTCAAACTTGAAGAAGTCTACTTACAACCAAGGGGTGAAATCAGGGTGTGAGCATAATACCAACAGGATAACACCCAAATGATTTAATATAGAAATCAATACAATATAAAAATCATTCCAGTTTAGATAAAAAAAGTGGTGGCAATAATTTTTAAGAGTGAAACTTTTAATGATAAACATTTTTCAAAGGAAATTTACCAAGAGTGATAAAATTTCAATAAAACATATAAGATA
This sequence comes from Viscum album, assembly GCA_963277665.1. Taxonomy (NCBI): domain Eukaryota; kingdom Viridiplantae; phylum Streptophyta; class Magnoliopsida; order Santalales; family Viscaceae; genus Viscum; species Viscum album. The sequence continues at coordinate 1,533,508,074 of OY728152.1, read as the reverse complement.
ATTAATTATCCATCCAAAACCACCATATTCCAATGATAAATAAAAATGGTTCAATGATCACTAATCTCAGGAACACCCCTAGGAACTTGTTATTCTCGGGCCCCATGTACCTCTTACCTCGGTGCAAAGTAACCATATGAAAATCTGTTTTTCTAGATGATCCAATAATAGGGAATGTACCCATAATGTAGTAGTCCCCAATAATAAAAAGTATAGTTTTTAGTGTTTTATTTGTCCAATTTTCTGAGTGAAACATGGATAAACTGATCTGGATCACTAGATTACTAGTACACATCCTCCCACCTAGATAACTAGGTTTCCTCCCTTGTGATCAAACAATTTTCAAATGTTATCAAAAGACATTATCACATAAAAACATCATTTCTTGTCATAATCAACTCAAAAAAGTAGCTACACTTGCTTTTAACCATTTAAACCACTCAATATACCAGGAAAAGTTTTCATAAAACAACGTCAAGCTTTAACACCATAAATTTTACATGAAATTCATTTAAAATCCCTCATTGAAAAACAATTTCACAGAAATATTACACAAAATAGGATTGGAGTCACTAAAACATTTTAATAAAACCCTTACATGAGTTATAAATTGCCCAAATTGGTAGAACCTTTATTGGACATGTAAAACACCCAATTTCAGACAAAATTGGTACATAAAAATCAATTGCTTAACAAATTCCACAAAAACTAATTTTCACAGAAATAAAAATGAAGGATGAGTGTGCAAAAAATATAAATTAACAAAATCTAACTCATATATTAGTTTTGACACATGGAATCACCTACTACAAGTGTCAAAACTCCAAATCCTTCTGATCAAGTTCACACACACCACTGCCGCACCACAAAAAAGTTAAATAAAACCTAAAAAGACATGATTAGACAATGAAAACGAAGATAAAATTATATTTTCAATTCACAACTTACTATAAATTTGGAAATTCAAGAAGAAATTGATGAAACCCTAAGAAAACTAGAGATACCTTAAGAAAATGGGAGGAATAAGGAGGCCTAATTACTTGATGGATCATGACTAAATGTACCCAAATACACTAGTATCAGAATTTGAAAACATCCAAAAATTAATGTGAGGTTCGAATAAGATGGTTAATGTCAATATAAAACTAAAATGCTGGGAAAATAGTAAAAATTGGATGACTTATGAAGGAAACAAGTTACCTCTTCAAATATGGACGATTTGACAAATACTAAGACGTTTTACCCTAATTCACGATGCATATGATATTAAAATTGGGGTAAAAGATAATGTGGGAGTGTCTAGTCTCTATGGTCTTTGTTGAGAGCTAAAATCACAAAAAAACATAAAAATTGAATAATATATTAAATACTTTTTTTTGAAAAATAGGAAATGGGCTTACGGATGACAAAATTCCTTAAATACAAAACCAAATCCACCATTATTATGGATTCCTAAAGGGTCCTAATTTCTATTAGGTTGTTAATAGGTCAGGCTAGGTCACACTGGATGTATAATGGGTGCAAAATGTTGAAAAAATTAAAGAGTTTTGAAAGAAAAAAAATTAGTTTTTAAATCTCGAAATGGGATAACAGTTTTTCCAAAGTCAAGAAAACTCATTATTTCCTCTAGAAATGCATGGGAAACCCATAAAACAAAGAAATAATGGAAAATAAATCGAATTTACCTTTAAAATAAGTAATGTATGTGACAATTCTTCCTACCATAAAAATTCCAGCCTTAGAAAGTCAACCTGAATCTTGATCAGAAATCAAGAATGGGTACTCCTTCTCAACACACAACTTCCACTCCCAATAGACATGGAAATCAATCCCATGCTTCCAAAGGACATAGAATAGTGGAATAGACATTCCTCAAAGAACCTTATCTTGGGAATCAAATGCTCACACCTGCTACTAAAAAATAGACAAATCAGGCTCTATGTCCCTACTCCTCCCAATTCATCACATGAGACAGATGTGGATTGTACTTTTCAATTTGGAGATGTGGAAGAAATCATGAATAGATGTCAACTAAGAGGGAAAATCTAACCTATATTCTACATTTCAAATCCACTCAATAATCTCAAAAGGATTGATATATCTCTATGTTAGCTTTCCCTCCTTTCCAATGCAATGATGACGTAGATGAGGGGTCACTTTCAAGAATACTCGATCCACCACTAAAAAATCTAGGTCTCGATGACTTTTATTATCATAAGATTTCTGGCGACTATGATCTTTCAATAAATGCTTTCTGATCAATGTGACCTTCTCAAATGTCTCCTTCCCAAGATATGACCCCAACAGTGAGGTTTCACCTACCACAACCCAACACATGGGAGACCAACAAGGGTGACCATAGAGAACCTCCAAAGGAGCCATTCAGATTAGGGATATGTAACTATTATTATAATTGAACTCAACCAATCCCAATTGGCTACCCCAAGAACCCCCATATCCCAAAACACATGCACGATGCATGTCCGACAAAATCTGATTTGCCTGCTCTATCTGACCAACCGTTTGAGGATGGTATGTCATTCCCATTATAATCTATGACCCCAAGGCCTCTTGATGGCCTTCCCAAAATTGGGAAGTAAAAAATGGGGGTCTGTTTCAGACAACTGCTGATGGAAAACCTTGAATCCTCATAACCTCCTGGAGATACAAACGGAAAAACTCATCCACTTTAGTAGTACTTTTGATCGGAATAATGTGGGATGACTTGGTCAGATGGTCAATCCACACCAAAATAGCATTCTTACCTAGAGGTGTATGAGGTAAGACAACAATGAAGTCCATGGAAACATGATCCCACTTCTAGGTAGGAATAAGCAATGGGTGGAGCAAACCGGAGGACCTTTGGTTCTCCGATTTCACCTATGGACATGTGTAGCATCTCGACATAAATTCATCTATCTCATCTCATACCTGGACACTAGAACTATATACGCAGATCAAAATACATCGGGGTGGAACCCATATGGACAACCCACTAAAACTGGTGGCTATCTTGAATCACCACCTTCCATAGAGATGATGGCACTACTAAAAGGCCCTTAAAGCACAAGATTCCCACGAGAGACTATGACCAACCATAAGACCTCTCCCCACCATGAAGCAACTACCTCAACTGATTAAAAAGTTCACAAATGGGATGTTCACGCTGAATAAACACAATGAGAGAAGGATTCAACAGAATTATCACCAAAAATGACACTCCACACTCCACTGTGCTCCTTCATCTCCCCAAGCATCTGAGCAAAGATCCCCATCAAAGTCCACTCATCAATGGGCTTCCTCAAAGATTTCACTCATAATTTTATACTCAATGAATCCTCCACCAAATTACCCATTCTTGGGGTATAGATTATGTAAAAGTCAAACCCCTGGAAGTACTCTATCCAACTACGCTCCCTCAGATTTAGGTCCTTCTGTGAGAAGATATAGGCCAAGGATTTGTGATTAGAGTTGAACAAAAACGTCTCCCCAAATAGGTTGTGACGCCAAGTATTTAAAGAAATCATCAATGATTCTAACTCCAAGTCATGGGTCGGGTATTTATTTTCATGTGGTTGGAGTTGGTGAGAGACATACCCCACCACATGATCATCATCCATAAGCAAACACCAACGACTCATACTTGAAGAATCACAATACATAATATACCCTTTTCTATACTCAAGAAAAATCATAACGGGGGTAGAATTAATATTCCTCTTGAGCTCCTTGAAGGAAGCCTAAAATTTTGGGCTCCATACAAACTTTACCCCTTTCTAGGTGAGCGTGGTAATTCGTGAAGCATATTGGGAGAAATCTCGAACAAACCATTTGTAATAACCAGCCAGGCCGAAGAAGATTTTGATCTCAAACATGTTCTTCGGGTGCTCCCATGACATAATTGCACAGATCATCTCGAGGTACAACCAAAACCCCTGTTCTAAGATCACATGCCCTAAAAATATCACCTCCCTAATCCAGAAAGTGCACTTGGACAACTTTTCATAGAGGTGATGCTCTTGAAAAGTGCCCAACACAATCGACTAGTGATGATCATGTTCCTCATCAGATCCTGAATAAAATAGGATTTCGTCCATGAATAACACAACGAAGGAATAATGATACTGATAGAACACCCTATTCATGAGTTCCATAATTACCGCGGGAGCATTTGTCAATCCGATAGGAATGACTAAGTACTCAAAGTGGTCACACCTGCTTTGGAAGGCTGTCTTTGGGATATCTGCCTCTTTAACCCCGAGTTGCTGGTAACCCGAATGCATGTTTATTTTTAAAAAACACTTCACCCCTTGAAATGATCAAACAATTCATCTATTCGAGGAAAAGGATATCTGTTTTTGATGGTTACCTTGTTCAACTTTTAGTAATCAATAAACAATCTGAGTGATCCATCAACCTTCTTTACAAAGTTAATAGGAGGGACCAAAGGAGAGACGCTCAGTTGAATGAATCCTTATGATTCTAAATCTTCCAGAATTGTCTTTATTTCACACACCACATTGGGGGCCATATGATATGAGGGATGATCTATTGACCATGTTCCCAATTCCAAATCAATCAATAACTCCACATCCCGCTCTAGGGGTAAACCTAAAAAATCATAAATCTAGATACTCATTCACTATGTGGGGTAGTCCACCTTTAGAAGTAATACCATTGTATTCTTGAAAGAACGATGGTGACTATAAGATAATATTCCCCAACTCTAGTAGTAGAGGTCCCGCAAGACACAATCGAGGATCCCATTCTCCATAAAAAAACCTACGGTCTACCATCAGGTGCCTTGAAACTCACACAACAACTATAGAAATTGATGTTCTCCAAAATGTGTACCATCCAATCCATGTCAAGCATCACATCAAATAGATCCATATCTAAGACTAAGATGTCCCACTCCATCTCAACCCCTGACATAGAAAGTGTACATGACATGCACCTAAGACCCTTCTCCTTCTTTTTTCCCAGCGGTGTCACCAACTCCTTCACAAAAGGCAGAAGATCAATTGGAAAATTCATAGTGTCCACAAAATGGGTAGAAATTAACAAAATAGAGGAACTAGTATACAAATGAGTAGAATCTATAGAAGATGCAATCAAAACGGTACCTTGAACTATCGACAGTCCCGCCTCAGATCCAGCTGGTGCATGATCCACCGCATGAAGAAGCCTAGTCTCTAACTGAGAATGCTCATATATATGTGGATATGCCCTAAAATAGCTCTTACCTGAAGGTGAATCATCCTTCCGACAATGGCCACCAAATCGAGATCCCCCCATCCTTGAAATATTTGACTAAGCTAGCACTCCTTTTAAAGACACTAGTCCTGCCCCACTCTGAAGTGTACGTGCCACACCAAAAAGAACTGCGTGTGTCCTATACCTCCATAGAGATAACAAGGATTTGGAGGAAATGGGAATTGTGGTCAGATATTCCCCGACCTCCGAAACTGGTTTCACATGAAAGACATCACATCAAAAGCCTGCAATTCGTCTTTTTTCATTTCTAGAAGCCGGTTTCTGGGTTCCCGGTACCCAAACATACAACCACATACAAGTCAGATAGAAAAAAACAACATAGAGTTACACATCAGAATAACCAGATTCATCTCTACATCCCAAGCAGGAGTCCTCTTCACTAGTAGCCGATTCCCATTCCGGATGCCTCCAAAAACAACCACTTTGAACCCGAATCCTAAGTTGTTCAAGAACATATTTATCAGGGGAATCCTTCTTGGTAATGCTACAATTTTTAAAAGCCAAAGTAACCTCATTATTCATCTTTGATGAAGATCTAGTCCGCATCGGCCTCGGGAGAAATGAGTAGTCCTTCCTTGGTCTTCTTCTTGGAGTAGCAGATAAAGGTCAGTCAGCTGTAGCCATCATCTGATTCCTACTTTTAACAACATCACTAAAAGAATGACCAACTGAACTACTCATATTCTCTTTCCCTCCCCCCAAATCCTCCCTTCCATGTCCAGCTCGCCCCCTTACAGTAGCCGCATTAAACTCTGAGTTGTTTCCCAGGTTCTGGATTGGAGTATTACACTCCATCAAAGGGGGAACCAATCTGCAGTAGTATCATTTACCATAGGTGGTTTGACATTATTTCCCAACCTATGGTCCGTAATCACCACCAAAAGGCTGTGCCTTGCCCCATTATGACTGTTATCCACATTCATGACACCTGATTCCTGCCCCAGACATTCGACCCGTTGATCCTCCCTAGCCTCTTCACCAACTGAAGCTAGAACTGCACCCTACGTTCAACATGCTGGTTATATAAGGTCTTTAGAAGAACATCACCTCCTACCATAACAACCTCCTCCAAACCCGCATCCAACAATTCTTCAGAGAGCCCTTCAAACCTATTACTCATAGTTATAAATGGTTTGGCCTGAGGATCAAGGCCTTTAGAAACCTTAGCCCTCGTGGTAAAATCCCCTACAACACTGACCACTCCTCCTTCTTCACTCTACGCTGAACCCAGACCAGCCATGGAAGTAGCTGGTACTCCCAAGTCCCTCCTTAACCTTTGGAAAACCTCAAACACCAACATATTATCCTTTATCGCCTTAGCACCGGAAGCTTCAGGGGTTGGGTCATCCTCAAAAGACACCCTACTAGGTATCGAAGGGTTGAGAGCCCCCTCCACACTAGATCAATGGGGACCCCATCCTTTGTCATCCTATTTCGTAGCTCTCGAAACCAAACCCTCATTAACGCCATTACAAGCACCATCCTCAATTCTCACCGAAGTAGGATTCCCATTACCACGAGCCTTCATCAACTGAGACTGATGATCAATTCGGAAAACCTCAACCGAATGTCCCAATCTCTTGCAATATCCACAAAACTCGGTCCAATTCTCATAAACGACTTTCTATTTGCATTGATATTCCTCGCCGATAGTGATCCATATGGAATCAAAGGGGATGACGGACATATCCATTTCAACACACACCCGGGGGTTCACCGGATGGAAAACCTCCTTGGTACGACTATCCGAGCACAGGTATCTACCAATAATATTGCCCAACATGCATATAATCAAAGGATTTTTGAATGGTAAAGGAAAGGAAGGAAAACTTAACCAAACCACAATTGAAGGTGCATTTCAGTTCATATGGAGATCAAAAGACCAACGCAACAGTACAAAACTACATCCATTGAAGCTGTGAGGAGCCCTCGACCATGCTCAGATGAGGTCCTCCTCTGAATCCAACCTGATCATGATTTTCTTGCTGTCTAGTAAGCCAACCACTGCTCTATCTTAAAGATCCCAATCTCAGAAGACAAAGCGGTCAAACTTGTCAACAGAAGGCCTCTTGTTCTTGAACTGAGTCGCGAGGGTGAGATTCCACAAGGCCAAGGCTTCTGAAAACTCAGAAGAGGAAAGAGGGAGATTCGGAAAACCATCGCATCGAATGCCACCGAAGAAAAATACTTGGAAGGTTGGCTTGTGCTTCCACATCCCTTTTTACCTTGCTACTCCTACTGTTTTTTCTAATTAAAGAGCTACCAAATCCCATTAATGATACTGTCCTAGAGAAACCAATCCTCCCATTATGGTCAGTATCACCATACATGCTTGATCAACCACCTCGACGTACATTTTTAGCATAAATAGGAAGACATGGGAATAGATATCTGGCCTCAATCCCCTCTCAAACTTATGGCCCTTCATCTTCTCATTAGAGAACATTTTATGATCAGAGAAAAAAAATCAAAAAATTGGTTAACATACTATGTCAATGAAATATTCCCCTGAACAAGTTCCATAAACTCTTGAGATCGAGCATATGCCAAAACATCAGGGAAGTACTGGCCGTTAAAGATAACATTAAAGTCCTTCCAACTCATCTGATCATGCTTCCCTGCTTGAGTCACTGATTCCCACCACCTACTGCTATGACTGTCTAATAGTAATGATCACACTTCACCCAGACCTCCTCATGTGTTTCCATGAACTCAATAGTGCACTTGATGTTTTCGAGCCACTCCTTCGATTCCTGGGGTTCTGTGCTACCTCAGAATGTAGGAGTCTTGTTTTTCAGAACCTTAAAGGATTATTTAGCCCTAGTACCGGTCTCATCTTCCCAAACATGAGCTATAATAGGTGCTGGTCCCCATCCTAGATCATGGACAGCCCAAAACACAACCAATACTATCCTCTGATCAAGTAATGAGGGATAACTCTCTCCGGATTCCTCCTGTGGGTGCATGGGAACTTTTTTGGGAGGCAAGTTTCAATAAAATAAAATAGTCATAAGAACAAATATCTGTACAAAAATACTAAAAATTTCATCATTAACATCAAATTTAAAAAATGCAAACACATTTCAATGACAAAAGAATCAACTACCCCACCCCCACACAATGTCCACGTGTAGTCTACAGCCCACACGACTCACCTAGAAGTGAAGTAAAACAAATTATTCCAATGTACCATGGTGACTCGAGGTCTTCTAAGAGAGATGTTGGCAAATAACCCTACTCATGACCAAAAATCTGAGTCATGACAGTCTTAGCTCTATTCTTTCCTGTATCGCCCCAAAATAATAATATAACCCAAAAAGATTAACCTCCTTTGATACCATTTTGTCATTAACCAAATTTGGATTCCATCAAAACGGGCACCCAAACCAGTATTTCGATGTACCGAATGGCGTTCCCAATCCCTATAACCTAGAAAAAGTTCCTACATATCATGAATTATGGTTTGGGAATAATTTACCTGAGTTTAGAATCATTTAACAACCATAAACAAACAGTAAACTGAATTTGGAAAATCCACTACAATCAAGGCTTAATTAAAATTCAAAACTGAATACATAGGTTCATATATGATACAATAGATCAAAAGATAAATTAATATAGCATAAAAACATATCCAAGAACTCCACAAGACTAGGGTTTATCACCCACAAGCTGTCTCCACAACACCACACCAATGGAAGAAACTAACAACCCAAACCACCATCACCCAAGGCCTTACCTTTACCTGTGTCAAACATGACCAATTATACTTTCACCCAAGGGGTTAATGTATGGTGTGATCTTAATACAAATAAGATACCACCCAATGGATTCTCTATAGTAAGAAATCAAAGTAAAATAGCATGAAATTTTGATAAACAAAAAGTAGTGGAAATAATTTTTAAGAATGAGTATTTTAAAAGTAAATTGTTTTCAAAGGGAATATTCCAAGAGTGAGAAAATTTCAATTAAACATGTAAAATACACCATTATTCAGCAAGAAGCACCATAATATAATGATGAATACAAAAAGGTTCAATGATCACAAATCTCGGGAACACCCCTAGGCACTAGTTAGTCTCGAGCCCCAAATACCTCATCCATCAATGTAATGTATCCCTAAAAAATTAATTCTTAAGAACTAACATCTATTAATGAAAATACCTAAAACCTAATGGTCCCCAATCATCATCAATATATTTATTTTTTAGTGTTTTAATTATCCATTTTTTCTAATAAAATCGGTATAGAACCACTCTTGATCAGTAGAGTAATAGTACACATCTGCCCACCTAGATACTCGGGTTTCCCCCTTATGCTCAAACAATTTTCACACATTACTAAAATCCATTTTCACATAAAAACATCATTTTTGGTATTAATCAACTAAAAATAGTATCTAAAAATTCTTCAAACCATTTAAACTACTCAATAAACTATGAAATTTTTTCATAAAATTTCATCAATCATTACTACCAAACATTTCACAAGAAATCCATTTAAAATACCTCTTTTAAAAAAACTGCACACCAATATTACACAAAAATTGAATTTTATGCACTAAAAACTTTTAATAAAACTATTAAAAGAGTTACAAAATATCCATAATTGGTATAACATTTAATGTACCTGAAAAACTCCCAATTTTACACCAAATTGGTACTTAAAAATCAATTGTTTCACAAATTCCAAAAAAAACAATTTACAGAAAGAACAATGAAGGAGGAGTGTGATAAAAATATAAATTAAGAAAATCTAACTCATTTAGTAGTACATACACATGGAATCTCCTACCAAAAGTGTCAAAACACCAAATCCATGTCCAAAAGTTCTCATGCACCAACACCACACCTTTAGGGAGTTTAATACAATCTAAAACCACATGATTATACCAAGACACCAAAAATAAAACTGTAGGTTTGAATCCCCACTTGCAGAACATTAGGAACATCAAGAATAAAAGGTTGAAACCCTATGATAATGGAATAAACCCTATAAAAATTGGAGGAAGAAGGAAGGAGACCCACCTACTTGAGGGATCTTGAAAAAATCGCCCCAAATACACAAGTAGCAAAATTTTCAAACAACCAAAAATTCAAGTGAGGTTCAAATAAGGACGATAAGGTCATGTGGGAACTGAAATGGGGGTATAGAGTAAAAATTTAAGGGGTTATTAAGTAAACAAGTTACTTCTTCAAATATTGATGATTTGAGAACTCCTAAAATGTTTTTCCATAATTTTCGTTGCATGTTATCTCCAAACAGGTGAGGCCATGTTGGAACTATAATGGGTTCTAAATGTTGAAAAATGAAATATTAATAAAAGAAAAAAAACTGGTTTTAAATATGGAAATTGGCTTACAGTTTGGCCCAAATCATTGAAAACTCACCCATTCCACAAAAAATTCTTTGGAAAACCCCATAACCAAGAAAGAAAGGAAATTAAATGGAATGTACCTTTAAAACAAGTTATGGATGTGACATGAGATCATGAAATATACATGACCATAAACAAAAATCAGAATCTTATTTATTTTAATCCCCAATCATTCCCCCTTTAATGGTAAGATTTCATGTGTAATCCACAACATTCTAAACTAAATGGAATTTGATTCCCAACTAACTAGGTTACATAGGAAACCACCCCACGGATGAAGCCCAAAACTCTCAACATCACATTGGTTAACACTCATCCTGACAACATGATGTCAAACATTACATGCCACCAAACTATGTGGGTTATGATTCCTAACTACGTGAGATACTTATGAAGCATCCCTTAGGTCTAAGCCCAACTCCCGAAATCTACCCTAATATTCTCCAGACATATCCCCAATAGGGTTATGTCCCCCTAGAAGACCACATAACCTTTGGGTTCTTTAGGAATCCTTAGTGTATGTACCACATCAAATCATGGCAATGCACCATCCACCTATATGTCCTTGGAACATGAAATTAATCTTCATGGATGTGTCCTCATCACTAGACCTCATAATGATATGTTTTCAAGTAAGTGGAATTAAACTATGAGAATTTTGAATTTTCTCACTAGGATACTTCAGAAACCCATCTTACGGGTTCCATTCCATCATTAATATGATTCCCAGACCCCTGTATGATGGTAAACTCTAGAGTGCCTCCACAAATGGATAGAATTAGTGTTTTGTAGTGAAAAACAAAGGAGTTCATGATCTATCAAAAAATGGTAACATTGATGAATAACTATTGATACATATATAAATATATATCTTCATTTAAATAGAATTTCTCATACATATTGTAAATTTTGAATCCACAAATATTTATAATCTATCTTACCTACGAGTAATCTGTGGACAGTTTCTTGGTAATGAACAAAGGATTCATGAACATATTAACATGGAATAAATCTATAAGTGTGTTTTGAAATAAGAAATAGTTCCCCCCAAAAGGGTATGATGAGACGAAGTTCCCATCCTATAGAAGAATGTGAGTTATTAAGTGTATTTCGACCAATCATCCAATGAACACATTCCTTTGGAATGAATGTCCATGAATGTTGTATGCGAGAACTATTGAGTGTTTATGGCTCATCAAACAGACCTATTGGACACAATTCATTAATATGAATCCAAAAACAGCGATTTCAAAAAAAATAAACTCATGCAATTGATTGCGAAGAGAATCACCTTCATCAAAAACAAAAACAGTGAACCCGTCGAGTTTCCTTAACCAATATAGCAGTGTTACCCCACCTTAGGACCCTTTCACATTTAAAAGGGTAGAGATCCAACTAAGATAATCAATTATTTATATGTCCATGAGATTCTACTATGATTGTGTTTTGATGTTTGTATGTTTCATGTAAACTATTGGATTTCTTCATAGTATCCTTCAATCTAATGGAATTACTAAATTTGTCGCATACATGTTGGTCAACAGCCGCATAGGCAACTGAACCCTCCACTAAGAAGATAACTCCATCACTCAACCATATTCTCCATATATGGGTCTCAAATTCACTTATCTGGGAGTATAATCAGAACAGTACTCTCCTAATACTGGAGACTGTGAGAAAGGTCCTCTTGTTAATGAGATCCCACAAGTCACCAACTACAAGAGCTAGTGGTTAAAAATCAGGTCGCATTACTAACTTTCTAGAGTCATTTGAGGAGTTTGTCCTCATAATGTTACATCAAGTACATCCCTTATCATAGGGAGGAGGACGAAGTCACTGCCAATTACATTGTCATTGCTGCATATGGGTCTAAATCAAGGGCCCCTGCTGGATGACGTCACAGAAAACATCATGTGACTGGGTAAACACATTCTGAAGAGGATATCACATTGAGGGATCCAACATATGTTCAATGAACACATGTACCTTCGGATGAATACCAAGCGAAATGGACATATAATCAGAAACAAGTCATCACCCTGATTCCTAATGAAGAGAGCCATATTGAAAAAACTGTGGCACACTACATGATTGCATATATTCATCTTCCCTCTTTATAATCCCTAATTGAAAATAAGGTAGAAGATTACAAGAAAGCGCAAATTCTTATTAATTATTGCAAAGGCTGCCTCATGAATAGGGAAGAAAATTATAGGTAGTTGAATATTTCAACTAATGTAAGTGAATCCTGTAATCTGAATAGGACTAAAAACAATTTGTAGGCGCATATCCATAATGATAAAAATGAATCCCACTAGTAATATATGGTTGAAACAAGTAAAATTAGATTCAAATATCCGAGGATTCATATAAATACTGTAATAAAAGTACATAAAAAATGATAAGATGAAAATCCCTCCTTGAAAATATGAATTCTATCATCCAAATATGATGAAAACTAGATAAAACATCCAGAATATCCCAAATATAAACGTGTGGAATGCATACTAGTCTTCCTAGACATAGAATAATTAAAAGTACACATGAGAAAAACATGGATGATCGGAGAAAGCACATATTTTTGTTCGTACATTAGAATGGGAATATATCACTATTCATGAAAAATAAGTCCCTAAACACATCCTAGAACTATTGTTGGATTAGAAATCAATTCATGGTCATATCTCTTAGTCCTTTCAATACATAATAACATCCATGGTAATAACAAAGTGTGAGGCCACCATGCATGTCTCTCCAAGTGGGGTGACTCATCCACAAGATAAGATGGTCACTCAAGAGTAGACAAACATCATTGTTCTAGTCCAGGAGTTTCTTTAACCAAATTCTATGATAAATTGAAAACTAGATCAAGAAAAAATACACATTTCAATTCAGGGAAATTGGTCCACATTGATGGCCTATCCAGGGTAAGTATATTTTCCTGCCAGAACTCAAGATGCATGTCGATGTATCCTGGAAACATCATGGTAATTACTAAAACAAGTACCCATATATGAAGGTTGTTACCAAAAACAAGCATCCCTAGTCTCCTATAAGTGTGTACCCAAAAATAAATAATTCCAAATACAAACTATAACATGAATAGAATATTAATGACCCTTCTCTTCATGAAGGTAGTATTATTTATTCCATCAAATAACTATCTTTGGTGACCCAGGATCTCATCAATAAATTAACAAATTATGGAAGTGGTAGTATCTGTTATGATGGTTCCACCGAAATTTTGTTACCAGTATCTCCAAAGGTCCCCCTGTAGAGCACCAATGAAGGAATACTTATTATGAATGAAACAATTGATCATGACAGAATGTCTACAGATGAGTGTCACATTATCCATCCTCCTGGATAGAAGATCGAAAAACATAAAGTTTATCCCCTTTATGTATTCCTCCTTGATTGTATTCCATATGGTATACACCGAAAAAATATTCTATGTGGTCAGAAATCAACCTATAATGGTAGTCCTCACCTTTATAACATTAACTGTGAAAGCCCTCCATGAAGTGATGTCTCAGAATCTCAAAAATGTTATCCTCTGGTTTTCTTCAACCCAGATGGTCCTCCCTAGGGTATATGCCATATAAATTCTATCTGGAGTGGGAAATCAACCTATAATTGTAGTACTCACCATTACAACATAAATTATGGTTGACCCTCCCTCAGTGATGTATCAAAATTTCAAGAAGGTTCTCCCCTTTTGTTTTTATGCCTTGAGGGTCCTCCGTATTGTATATGCCACATAAATTCTCCATATAGTCAGACATCAACCTATAATGGTAGTCCTTAACATTATTGAATCACCTGTGAAGTTCCTTCCCAAAGTTAGGTCTCAAATTAGAAATAGGTTCATCCTCTAACTATCATCTTCCTTTAAGGCCCCCCTAGGGTATAAACTGTATAAATTAACCTTGTGGTCAAACATTAATCTATAATGGTATTCCTCTCTATTGTGGTATCAACTATGAAGTTCCACCCCACATTGATATCTCAAAAGAGCAATAAGGTCCTCCCCTTTCTATTGTCCACCTTGATGGTCCTCCCCATGGTATACACCATATATATTCTCCATATAGTAAGACATCAATCCACAATGGTATCTCTCATCATAACGGTTCCATCTACAAAGGTCGTCCCCATAGTAAAATTTCACATAATCAAGAACATCCTCCCCTAACTGACACATGTATGAGGAAGCCCTCATATTTTGAGGTTCTTGGATAGATGGGGATACAAATTTTAGATACTCTATCAATGAAAATTGAAACACTTTCTCTGGAAGATGTCTTCCCAAGGATACAATAATCTTCTTAGCCACCTCCATATTGTTCACATATTAATGATACCACTACTAGCCTAATTATATATGATGATATCATCAAAAAGGAACCAAATTGAAAAGTCCATGTAGTGAAATATCCAGAGGAAAAACAAATAAGTTTGTTACTAATGATAATATAGTTATACAGGGATGAGATATCTGTAATGTTTGGGCACACAAGCACTTATCAGTTAGACAGACCAAGAGTGTTGTCAGAATAATGCATGCATAACATTTGTTTCAATATCTAGACAACTCTCTTCTAGTTGACATAATAATTACTTCCTAATGATCGGTATGAAGACCATTTAAAAATACATAAGATATTAACCATCAAATATACCAATAATCCCTTCTGTTTATTCAGCATCCAAAATTTGATAGGTGAAAGAAAGATCTCTAATTGACCTGCCTCCATGCGTTGCACCAGTTGAATTGCCTTATCAGCAATTCTTTGTTTGGCATTAATATATATGGGGATAAGGAGAGAATAAAGTCTTTCACATAACCATATTTTCCATCTAGATGAACCCACTAGAAATTAAATCTTGTAACATCATTATCCCATGATGGCAATCAAATGAAATCCATGTTCCGGAATGAATGCATTCTCGAGAAGAACAAACCTTGAGTAATTATAAAAAGTGCCAGGCCCCATGAGAGATATCCGTTTAAAGAATAATGAACCCGAAGACTGGGAAACATTAGAATGATTATTGCCTAAAAGAATCCAATTTGCAATCATTTCTCATGTCCTCAGAAACAAACAATTCGGATGCAGACCAACAAAAAAATTTCGATCACAACTGAATGGGATTGTGCGAGACCAAGAATTCATAAAAAATAACCGGAATGTCTGAAATACGAGATCATCCAATGCTAGCATAGATGGATGAATTTTTAACACATAATGACCTTATAAGACCAATAAATCCTTTTTGAGACATAGTAACAACGGAACAGGAGAAACCCCAGTCGGGTTAGTGGCGTTTTTATGACATCCACCCCCCAAAAAAACATTAGTATTTTCCCAAATGGGGAGTATAATGAGTAGAGAAGTCCCATGTTCCACCCCATCAAGAAATTGGTGTTCCCTAGAAGGGAGTTGTATCACCAGGTCATATAAAGGATTCCATTGAGTTACCAATCACCAAAAAACACAAAGGGGTCCATAGAATGGAAGAATAAGATCGAATAACTGATGAAAATATATATCCAACCACTCCGAAGCTGGTACGACACCCAAAATGTTTTATTTATTGGTGAAATTTATAAACATAAATTATATGGACCGTATCCAAAATAATAAAATTGAAGAATTGTAGGGAGAGGATGGTTACACCTAGAATCTGATCGGTACTAAAAATGATGATGTTCATACCCTGAAACAAAGGGATACCATAAAAAGGGCCATTACCTCATCAAATCCCTCAATACATACTCTATGAATTTTTAATAAATAGAAGAAAAAAACAAGGTCACGTGAGAGACGCCTCCTAAAAAGGTGATAGAGTCCTTGATTCATGAGGATAGATTCACTTTGGAGGATGATGAAATGAAGGAATTGAGGAAAATAAATGATGAGATGCTCCGAGGAAGTCAACCTATGAAATATTCTCCCTAGTATGAAAATCAATGTACACTTATAGTATGTTTACCATAGACACAGGGTTTTATATTGGCAAATTAATATAGGGTAGAATGCTCATCCCATAGAGCATATGGACCATCATTCTACCTAAATCCAATTTTGGAAGGATATCATGATTTCCCCCCATTAAGGAGACAACCAGAATAGATTTGAGAAAATTGAAGAAGGATTCCCCCATTAGGGTATCCTCCCCCATGTTCCAACATAAGTGGAAAATACAATGTTACACCCTACTATACCCACTAATTCTCAGGTTCTACCAAACACACATCAAGGGATTAATAATATAATCGATTTGTTGTATTCTCGATTAGAATCCTTGGAAGGAAGACGTGGTTTGATATAACTAGAACGAAATCCTTACCCAAAATGGGTGAGTAATAATATGCTACCACCAAATTTTTGGAACCCCATGTTGCCAATATTCAATGTCTCATGTGACCCAAAACATCATATGCTGCATTATTCATCAAATTTTGATCCCATGATGGGAACTCCAGAGAAACATGAAGTAGTGAAATTTAGGTACTTTTTGTGAACTCTGTGTGGCTCAGCCATTGTATGGTACACCAGTTTCCCATGTCATTTAAGATCAGGATGGGAAGATTTTCGACGATAGTTCATTTTCTAGTTCTTCTCAACATGTCCAAAGGCAACAATCATCAACATCATGAACTATAAATAGTAGTAGAATGATATAGTCTCAAATTTCATTACTAGATTAATTGTTAGGACTTAATATTAGATCTAGCCTCTACCCCAAGATGATAGTCTTCCTCTTTGATTTGATATCCACTATGAAGAGCTACAAACACAACTCATACAGATAATACATACAAGTGGGATTCATATTTTCTCTACTATTACCCAAGGAATAGAATATTCCCTATAACATGATATCCTCAAGTCCATGGTAGACAGACTAGACCTAAGAAAAAGAGTGGGAAGTGATGAAGCGACCTCCATTACTTTTATTCCACCCCTACACCTACTTCAGCTCCCAGGCCCAGATCAAGTCATGCAGGGCCCAATGTATGTCAGCATTCAACCCAACATCGATAAGAAGAGTGAAGGGGACACAAGATTAATAAATTTTAGGAATGGATGATTAAAATTTACTCATTCTTAGGTGATGATGTTTGTGGCTAATTTGTAGCCACCATATACTATAACTTTATTCGTCATTCAAATCAAAAGAGGGATGATGAAGTAGGTCTGAAATATGATCCTAATTATTTTCCCTTCCAACGAATATAAGGACATACCATCCAAGAATTCTTCATCATTAAATACCTCCTTTAAATAATGATAGATTTCTAGAAAATCAAACTGGGTCCATTGACAGCAGAGGTGGAATATGTCTCCTCCACTAACACGGATGGAGGATATGAGTGGAAAAAATTGTTAGTAAAAGGGTGAAGGAATTTCATAGTCAGATTGCATTGAAAACAGTAAACCAAGGTCATGAAAAACTCCAAGCACAGTTTAAGAAATCAAATATCCCCCTAACCACACCTAATTTAACACAACCGATATCCTTGTCCCTACAATCCTTTGAGAGTCAATTTTCTAATAAGCAGTTTGTCTATAAAGATAGTGAGAAAGGAAAAGAAGAAGAACCGATGTTATGGAAGAAATTAGCATTGATCGTCTCATATATTATGCTAAAATAGCTGAAATAATGAGAACAAACCAACCAAATGGAACTTGCATATGTATCCAATATGGAAAACTCATCATTAGATGAGGAACTGATCTTCGACTCCATCCATGCCATTAACTTAATGGATCTATTATCTGATGAAGAGTATGGTTATGAACCTGAGTTCACTGCATCCAATCATGGAATTGGAGGAAGAGGGAACATGAGCTGAGGATACCAGGGGAGACACATTGTGTAAGAATTTAAAATTCTAGCTGCACTCCTGCTCAAACCGTCAATGTTGTAGAAACTCATGCAAGAGCCCTAAAACAGACCCAATAAGAACAATAAAATTCCTCTAACCCTACTTAAATCCACTATAACCCTTTCATTCTAGAATATCCATCATACGAGGAAAAACTTTCTAATTTCCAATGGCGTATAGGTAGTGCTTCCCAGCTGAACCCACAAATCACAGAAGCACCACAACCTCTTATCCCTATGGGCTTTTCAATATTCATACAATACTCAAACACCTAAAGAGAATGTTAATGAGCATCCCCATGTCGAGAAGCACTGACCATTATACCAAAAGTATGATATTATAAATCAATTATCTATGGTTCCATCATTTTTATCAAACTAAGATGCCATCAATTTTTAAAAAGATATCTCAAACGTTATTAAATAAGCTTTCCAAAGTCCCTATTATCCTGAAGACAAAGTGGTTGCCTCTGAATTCAATCGGACTAATATTGGTCCTTTATAATTCCTCACTATTATATCCCCCAAGTATTGAGATGATGATTCTATTATTGAGGGACACATCATACCCTTATATGTGTTTAGAAAGATAAATGGTATCGATATCTTGAAAGTCCTCATTGATAATGGCTCTAGAGATAATCTCATCCAAATGAGGATACGTCATCATCTGGGATGAAGTGAAGATAACCTGACACCCACTTCCACATCCATGTTGGGCTCTGAAAATATTGGGTAAAATCCATCAGGCCAAATCAATCAAATAACACTCTTTGGAAACCTCATAGAGGACTCAGAATTTATTATGGTTCAACAAAACACAGCCTTCAATGTCCTATTAAGAAGGAATTGTCTACATAAACTTGCAGATATTCCCTCGTAATACCATCACTGCATCAAATATTTTATTAATGGAAGGAATAAGACATTTCATGCGGATAAATCACCATTCAAATCCTATGATTCTCATTATATTAATGAATGGTTTTATTAAAAGAAAGAGAAGTGAACCCCAGTCGATGGTAATGATCAGGTCACTGCTCAAATTGGTATGGAAATAGTCCTCACTGACCCATTAAGGAAGCTTGGAGAAGAATACATACATCCCATAAATTTGGATGATTGTATGACATCAAATTTTGCAACATATTAAATAGTAATCATGATATCAATCACGGAAACCATGCCAGGCAGTGATGAAAAGTACAATGGACCCTAAAATAATACTAAAATCTCAAATGAAAATTCCGTCAATCAACCCTTAGAGAACATTAAATACCTTTCCTCACCCACTAAGGCAGAAGATTAAAAATACAGTTATCATTCCCTCACCCCATCCTCTCTATAAAATTTATTGATGTTAGTTGTGTAAGGATAAGTTTCATCATCTTCCAAATACCACGATTGTGACTCTTCTCATAACATTGAAGAGCTTATATTATGAATTTTTTCTACATTAGAAAAAGGGGATGTATATAATGAAGTGGAATGTGAAGAGGAATAAGCCCTTAGGGATTACCCTATAACATTCAATGAGGGTTACTCTACCACCATTGATGACCCTAGAAAAAAAATCATAGGCAGAAAATAAAACCCACATCCCACTATGATTAGTGAGACCATATCCTCTGAAGAGAGAGTGGTGTACACATCTTTAATAAGAAATAATGAAGATGTTTTATCACGTGATTATTCATAAATTCTAGGCCTTGATCTTGTCAAGGCCACTCACCACATGGGCTTTTCAGAAGATAATTGTGGCTATAAGAAAGCTGCCAGGAGGATGAACCTGAAAGACGAGACCAAAATTTAGCATGATGTTGATAGGAATATTAGTGAAAAATTCATTTGAGAGGTCCAAAATCTTCTCCAGGTAGAAAATATAATCCTAGTTAAAAATAACAATGGAAAAAATCATGATTTTCATCGATTTCTGGGATCTAAATTGGGACCACCACAAATATGATTTTATTTTCCCGGTCATGGTGCTGTTGATCGATCAAAATACTATATAAGAGGATCTATCATTAATGGATGAGTATTTTGAATATAAAAAAATCCTATGATCATAAGAAGCTGAATAATACACCACCTCTAGGGATCCCATAGAATATTTTCTACAAGGAAATTACCATCAGTCTGAAGAACGTTGTCACCAAATATCAATGTTCCATGCATCGCCTATTCAAAAACATCATGGGGAATTTAATTAAATGATATTTGGTTGATTTGTGGATTAAATCATGAAAATTCATGGACCCCCTATTGGACCATGAAGTGATTTTTGACTAACTAATGCTGCACAGTTTGAAAATACACCCCTTGAAATGTGGTTTTGGTACTAACTTATAAAAATTTATCAACTTCTTCATATAAAATCACGACATCAAAGCCGAACCCAAGAAGATAAATTTTATCCATTACATGTCATGTACTCAAAACCAAACTAATTTTTAATGTCGTCATGGACACTAAGCCTACATTCGAAACATCATTGAAAACCTATTAGGAAAATGTTTTCCTATTACCAGGTTGATGAAAAAAGGGTTGTGTATCAATGGAATGATGACTATCCGAAAGACATTGAAATACATATAAAATTCATCTTCTTCCCACCATTTTTAGTGATTCCTATCGATGGAAGACCACTCATATTATATGTGTCTACATTAGAGAGGTCGATATGTGCCTTCCATTCATTGAATAATGACATCTGTATCGAGAATGACTCCTATTATCTTAGTAAAACAATGATCGATGTTGAGAATCATTATTCAAATAAAGATAAGATCATCTTGGAACTAATCATGGTGGTCAATAAACTATGACACTACTGGAAGTACCACACGGAACATCTTGTATCTCATATAAATGTAACAATGTTAATTATCAACTATCCAATGTTAACTAGACATCTATCACAGTGGGTAGTCATCTTGTAGTAGTCTTGTATATGGTTTATACCTTATAAATCCATCAATGTAAAAACATTAGTTGATTTTATAGAAGACCACATCTTATTTGAAATGAACCAATTGGATGATAAACTACCCAATGAAGAGGTTTTCTCTAGTTATGAGGACTCCCAAATATAGGAGACACATTTTGACAACACATCAAAATTGTGAAAAATAAAAAGGATGGGAGCCCCCGATATTAACAATATGGGGAAAGAGTCATACCAATATCACAAGAAAATTCAATCCTACCTTCATCCTTCTTACTATTAGAGGGATTCAAAAATAAAAAATGTAGAGTATTAGGATCTCATTAGAAGCCTAGAGTTTTCACTTCAAGTAAAAATGAGACACTTGAAGATAAAAGGGGATTCAGAACTGCTAATCAAGTAAGTCAATAGAGACTATGCTATCTAGAAGGAGGAGATAATATTATTCCCTTACCATAGTCATATGGTCCTCCCACTAGAAGAATGAACCCCATTATAGATTACTACCAAAAGGGATAACTCCCACAGGAGAGGGTTGGAAGGGAGGATATCTAGAGATGAGTGATTAACTTCATTCTGTATAATGGCCCAAATAAAAAAGGTCCTTTATATGCAGGGCCTTAATGGTGTTCATATCATGTGCATTAATAGAGAAGATACTACTTCCATTTGTAACAAAGTGCATGATAGAGCTTGTGGGGATGACTAATCACGATCCAAGATCCCTCATCAAATTTGGAGGATTGGATATTATTACCTTACTATGACACATGATTATGCTAACTTCACCACAATGTTACATTCCTTCCAAGTTCATGCCACTTTCATCCCCCATCCCCCAGAGTTAATTCACATATCAAAGTACCCCATGTCATTTTCTATATGGCGAATGACCATCATGGGACTTTATCTTCCCTCAATGGCCAAAAAATTATTTTATATTCTCATAAAAACTGACTAGTTTTCAAAATGGGAAGAAGTTGTACCCCTTAAAAGGATGAGGCAAGAAGCATTGTAATCTTTTTTTAAAGACAATATTATCCACACATTTAGTGCCCCTAAGATTATATTGATAGATAATGACACTAATTTATTCTCTACTGAATTGGAGAAGTTATATCACATGTATGGTATCAAGACCAACAATTCATCCCAGTATAATGCATTGACCAATGGATATATAATGTCCTTAAATAGGGACCTATCAAATATACCATTGAATATGGTGGAAAAGGACAACAAATCATGGTTGAAAAAGATCCTCTTGGTTCTTTGGGCTTACCAAACTATTACTAGAATCTCCACATAGGAAACCATGTACTCATTAGTATACATGAAAGAGGTGGTCCTACCCATCGAAGTTCAGTTTTCCTCACCCTTTGCATCCATATGAAATTAATTATCCATAGAATAGAAATCCCATACATTTATAGATTAATTAGATGGACTCATTGAAAAATATATTTTTTCCATGAAACAAGTGGATGTTTTCCAAAACCAAATTTCACGATCCTACAAAAAAAGGTCCACCTTAGGTCTTTCTTAGTAGGAGAAATGATGTTTATACTCAGAACTCTGATGATACTCAAAATGAAACCACCATTACGAATATAAAAATGGGAAGGGTTTTATTTCATACACAAGGTACACTATAGTGAATAATATTACATAATTTCAATGGATTGATAACTTATTACAGCTCCTACCAATGAAAGGTTCTTGATGAAATATGTAATATAACCAAAATTCTATGTCCTGATCACATGAAGTTAAATAGTAGGATGAAAATTCCTCTCCATATGATGTTAAACTAAATATATGTCACCTTTGTCACATCATTTCATTAAAATACATGTTAAAACTATCCTCACCTCATGAAGTTAAAATGCATGTTCAAAACATCCCTATAGTATGACATTAAACTACATAACCTGTATGCCCTAACTACACACTGTTAAACTGTATGGAGTCCATCATTGTGAAAATATGTTGAACTATGCTACTATCATACCTAATGCATGATGATAAACTATTCATATGGTCCTCACTCTATGACCATAAACTAGAAGTTATCTTCCTAATCACATGACATTAAAATGTAGGAAGTGATGTGCCTTTTAATTCATATCAGGTAATCAATGTCATTTCTGAAAGACAATAAGATGCATAGGATCTATCATCCTAACTAAATGATGCTAAACTATATGGATATAACTCTTCCAATTGATGATTCATTTCACATGTGTCATATCTATGAGCGAGAAGGATAAAATTCCCCTTCTATTATGTGATACTTAGATCCACATGGGAACTATAATTCTATATAAATATGCATGGCTTGATTCTAATTTTTCCAAGAGATACATAGATCTACCTAAATCTTATATCTTGATCTAGCCCCAAAATAATAAAAAATGCCTTTGGTGTACCCTCAACTACCTATATATTGCAATAGAAACCCTTATTATTCCTTGTTTATCACGCCGAGCGTAGCTCATGTGGGATTTAGAATTGTAGTAATGGCTTGACCTGCATGAACATAGTGTAAAGGTACATAAAAGGTTCACCATCTAAAAATAATGGTTAAACATTCCCCCAAATTGTGCATGGGTCAGACCGATATAGGGAAAACACATATAGAACTATGTGTGGCTTGATTCATTCCCTTGCACGATACATAGTGATGCCCAAATTCTATATCCTAGACCAGTCTCTACCATAAAAAAAATTCACCTTACCTATATATATATATTATACTTCCATATGAAAATTAAGATAACTACATCTGGATTGATTCTAATCCCAATAAAAGATATAATGACACTCAGATCATTAACCTAGAGCTCCACTGTGACAATGGATCAAAAGTAATATGAACCATCCTTGGTTAATCTATCCTTGTGTGGTGAAATAATCCATTTTTTTCCTTATTCCCCTCATTGAGAACATCTCACATGGGATTGGGAGTTTCAGTAGGGTATTCCCCAAATGGTTAAGGCATATCCGTCCATATTAGGGTTTCCATTATTCAATTAGTAAGACCGAAAAGGGAACACAATGTAGTTACCTCTTACAATAGGGAACCCGTGTCCAAATCGTGTGATGCTAAATTGCAAGGTATTTCAAGAACTATGTGTGGATTGATTATTAGTATAATGATATATGGAGTTATTCATAGAATATTTTCCTAGGTCTAGCCATGCAAATGAAAATCCCCCTTCACATATATATAAATTCAAATCTATGTAAGATATTAAAAACAGTGTAAACCATAAGAAGTATCTAGAAAGGAATAAAAAGGTGACCCCTGTATACTGGTCAGATCTATGTAGGTAAGTCTATACATAACAACTATTCATGTTCTAGATATTTCTTGTATGTCTAGATATATCCTTTCAATTTATTAAACTCTATACTTTGGGAAATTTCATATATACATAAACCTACATGGCCATTAGAAATGGAATGTTAGTGTTCGGAGGACACCTTTGTTTTATTATGAACAATATTCCATGATGGATCTTAACATGTTTCCAAAAAAAGAGATTTCAATCAAAAGAAAATTCTCTCTTAGGTGAGGATTTTCTTACCTCTCTATGCCCAATGGATTCTAAGCCTCATACCATTTCGCCGGATCCAGTAATTCTTGGAACCATGGTTTTTACTTTCCTTACCCTTCATAACTAGGCTATTCTGGAATATTCCAACCCAATTAGCCTCTACTAACTCAGGGTTCATATGAACTTTACATCCTCACCACATGACGTACAACTACATGTAAAAAATGTAATTGTTGTACAATGATGAACTACATACCGTAAAAGTGTTCTCACATAAAAGGGCATCCCATTTGGCATTGGCTAGCAACCATACCATGTCACAAAACATCGTATGTCTTGATTCTTATCTACACAGTATATGTAAAGATGAATAGATTTCAAAATCCATGTCCAGTAACTTCCCTTAATGACTGAAAAATTTCTCTACCCTATGTAAGGAGATGTCTTGTGTAAGGAACTTAAAGATATACATAATGATTGTTTCATGCTATCAAAAGATAAATAGTGACATCCAGATATTCAAACTCATGTCCGACTAAAAAAATAATCAGAATACACCTACCACATACGAGAAATATTTATATAGGGGTTTTGTAGTGACCCATCCCCAGATAGGCTGGAGCCGGGTCTTCTATCCATTACATTGGCAATGATACAAGGAATAAAATTTTGTAGGACTGATATATTAGTAGTCTTGGTAAACAAGATACATACATTAGGATTTTAATATAAAATAATACACTAATTACAAAAGAAATTTTTTCCTATTTCTAAATAAAAAACATCGAGGATAACTCTAATCCATCTAGTAAATCTCTATATAACGTTGAAAGTAATCTTCATGGATTTATATGGAAAGGAACATAATAAGGTGACATAAAATTATATATAAGGGAAAAATAGAGTGGAAGAAATAATTAATCACTGAGAATAGTAAATTTGAAAAGCTAAATATCCAAAAAACACTTACCATGTAATGAATAAACTGAATGGATGCGCATAAAAATATGGAATGGTAACAAATAGAAACCCATTCCATCCAAATAACTGGATAAGGAAATATAAATTTGGAATGGTAAGAAATTGAAAAAAATTCCATCTAAAAACTGAAAATGAAATGTTCCCATAGATATGTCAACACAAAATCAAATGGATTTATAATAACTCAAACTAAAATGAGGAAAATTATTAATGATTTGATGCCATGTATCCTATGTACATGGAACCTTTACCTTTTAGAAATTTCATAGGATGGTTTACAATATATTGAGTAAAAATACATATAAGTCAGCTATGAAAATGAATCATCCCACGAGGCTACCAATGCATTGAGGGGCCATCTAAAACTAGTCCACACTCGTGCCATACAAATCCAAAACATTCCTCATATATTGAATTATATATTTCCAAATTTTTATTATAAAATATCATTTTAGAGTAAGAGATATAAGTTAATCAATATTTACCCAAAAGATAAAATAAAATTCAATGTGAAGAACTCATAAAAATGATATATGGTTTATGAAATGAACATGTTCCTGATAAATGATCTGGTAAAATAGGGAAAATTCAATGTTCAATGATCATAAGATATTAAATATTTCAATGGGACAAAGGGAATCATGGAGGTGAATGTGAATAAAATCATTGGCCCAAAAAATCATAAACCATCTAGAGGATGTTTAAGGATGGTATCAATAAGACATAAACTATGTGGAGTAAAATATTGGGTTGCTTTCATTGGTCATTGGAAATAATATAAAAAAGAACTTTTAAAAACATTCTTTAGGAAAATATACCCTTTTATTTAAAACACATTTGAAATTACATTTATTTATAAAATACATTTTAATTTTTTTTAAACAGTACTTTTAAAAATTAAAAAGAAGATTCAGATAAATTATGGAGATTAATTTTTTATATATCTTAGAAGGTAAAAAGAAACATTACTTTATCAAGGTAAAAAGGTTGAGAAAATTACCATGTTTGGAAAGAAACAAGAAGAGTCCATTTAAAAAATAAAAAAAATAAAAAAAGTGGTAAAAATATCATTAGAAAATCCTTTTAATAACATTTTTCAAAACATTTTAATAAATCATGGTTTTTTGAAGAAAATAGGTTCTCCTACTAATGATATAAATGTTGTGAGGTTTTATTAAAAATGTTTTAATAATAGTTTCATCACCAAAGATTTAGAAAAATGTAGTAATACTTAAAAAGGTCATGTGATACTAGATGAGAATAACATGAGAGGTTTAATTTAAAATTTTTAATATAATTTCTTTGAATTGAAATACCATTGAAATATTATTAAATTTATTTTTGATGAAAATAATCTTCAATCATTCCAAAGTGACCCAAACCACTTTGAACTATTTTAAATCACCAAACTCACGAAGGAATAATATTAAATTAGATTCTCAAATAACATGAAGTTAATAGAATTAATGATAATATATATATATGGTATGTAGATACCCCACACAAAATATGTAATTGGTGAACATGACATTTGTCACACTGATGTAAAATGTGAGATAAGAATCTATTACCTTGCATTTATTTTTTTGTTAATCTATGTTAAATACTAGTACAATATACTTTATTGAGAACATTTTTCATGTTTATCATAACTTTTATTTCATTTATTACTATTTTTTATTCAACTACATAATAAATTATGTTTACATCAGTTGTTTTGACCAAATTCGATTTATGTGTCAAAAAAACTTTGGTAGATCAATTATTACCACAGGGGTAATTATATAACATCTCTGGAATAATAATCATGAATGAATTATCATATTTATACATAAATTATACTTTTAAAATCAATCACTATATATGGTAATTAAAAATTAGTTACTATTGCAATCCTTGAGAAGGTTGTTCTTATGTACACATGAGTGACATTATCATTTTTAAATGATAAATATGGGATGAAATAAAGAAGAATTATATATTTCAAGAAAGATAATAATATCATAAATAACATGTAATTTAATCATATATACATATATATTTAATTCCATTCAATTAATAGGAATCAAATCTTGTCGGGGTGGTGGTGGCCCACACATCCACAACTGACATTATTACATCTTATGTGTGTGAATGGGTAACAATGAAAATGATGTGTAAATATATGTTTTATATTTACAGAATGGTAATTATTTAATGAATATGATAAATAGTTTGTTTATGAAACATATTTTTAATTGAAACCATACTCAATATTTTCCATGTATAGTGATAACAAATAACCTCGATTCGATGGGATGTTATTCCACACTTCCTCAAATAGTGTTATTGTATTAATGTAAAACAAAAATTATTAATAGTATGTGAAAAAAAGATTAATGAATTATACTTTTTTTTAATATCTTATATATAATATATAAAAATAATTTCCATCATAATGTCTATAATGAGAGTTGGTTAATGAAAAATGATCAATCATCGTTTCGTGATGTAGTATTTTTCCATACATTGAAACTATATGTTCATTACATATTAAATGGATGTGTGTAAATTTAGATAGAAAAATTATCAAAACAAACTAGTATATTTAGGTTATTTTTTTTAATTTAAAATTTTGGAATTAGAATATTTGAGGGGTTTCAGAATGGAAAATAAAATAAAATGCTTAAGAATATTTGTAACCTCTTAATCACGTAACTCCTTTTAGTTTGAACCAAAATCTTCCTCATATTGAATTATACCAAAAGGGAAGCCTTATAGGTCTAGGGTATGGATTTTGGTAAGCTATTTTGGAATATAGTTTATGAAATTGTGTAATTTTTGTGGTTTGAGGAATGGGGAGTGATAGGTCCTTTTATAAGGGGGGAAAATGACTCACTCGATATTTCTGAAAAGAAGTTAGGTCTGCCCGATTTATTTACTAATAGAAGACATAAAATATATAAAAAACAATATAATGGAATTTTTGTGTCAGAACTATGTCTATAATATGGGTTTTGAAGATGTGGTTAGGTAATTTTGGCCTTAATGTTAAAGGGTTAGTGATTTATTAAACTTAATTTCACTCTAATAATTGTAATTAATTTTAATCACATAAACAAAATAATTTTGGTCCAAAAAAACCGGAAATTATAGAAATTATAAATTATTCTGATTCAAAATATTCATTATAATTTTCCAAATTCCCATAATATAATTCTCATAAATTAATTTAAATTTATTCCCAATGAAGGGATGGAAATACGAGATTTTAAGGTAAATATTTCCAAAAATAATACTATGTCTTTATACTCAATATCTATGTGAATTAAGTTCAAATGAAATAAATTTTATTAATGGATAAAATTATTATCTAATTAAACATTAAATTAAATTAAAATTTTAATTTATCCTTATCAATATATTACATGGAAAAGAAATTTTAAACTAAAATTCAGTATTTTTAACTATTCATTAAAAATTGAATTGTTTTAGAAAAATATAACAAATTTTCCATAACCTAATTATTATGTTTGGATTTCAAAAATTAAGTTTATTTTTACATATTAAATCAATTAAAGTGTAAAAATTCAGATTTTAAATTTATTCACTATTAAAAGGAAGTCATATTTCCCATAATTATATAAGTTTTTATGTCTAAAATAAAATTTGTTCTTATCTTACTTATATGAATCCTAATTGATGAATATAAAAAATTTATTTAATATAATATTTTTAAATTGTACATTAATATCATCCCAAATTATGGTTATTTTAATCTATTAATGTAAAAATAATTTTTTCTATAAAAATAGTTTTCTATAAAAATATTCAATTTATATCCAATATCTTTTATATTAATTTCTAACTAATTTGTAACCAATTAATTCATTATATATTTTTATAAACCAGAATTTTCATAAGACACTTATCATTATTCATAACTGCTACTTTACTGCCAGTTCGTATCACATTATATTTTTACTAATATATTATTATTTGAAAAAACATAGTCTTGCATGTAACACATGCCATCGAGGAAGGTCTCTCTTATGTGTAACACCTGATTCCTTAGTGTTTCATGTATTTAAATATATAAAATATATTTTAAATTGTAAATATATTATAATGTATTTTTATTTTACATTACCTTACGTACATGGTGTCACATGTCATACATAATATCTTATACAAGGCTCTTACTTTAGATTCTCAGGGCATCACATTTTCCCCACCATATTTAATTTGATTCTTCTAAATTTAATTTTGATCATGGGTATTGATTGATTGATACTTCCTATTTTTGAAATACCACATCCTGATAAGGGTTCATAAGTCATTCTCTATTAATGATATATTCGAAAGTACCATGGTCACATGGACCACCCTGTAACTTGGTGTCTATGTAGAAGAACATCAGTGAAAAGTAGATATACATACTCAGAGAAAAACTATAAATATTTTATTGGGAGTGAATGAGGTCTCCAATGAAATAAAATTTAATGATGTATATAAATCTGGGAACCTCAATTCCATAAATCATTTCTGATTTAAGAGTACATTGGTTCGAGAAAAACTACGCTACGAGGAAAATATTTTATTTGGAAAACATTTTCTTAATGTTGGGTAATTATTTTAATGACCACAAATATAAGGAAATATTCTTACATGATAGGTTTCAATTTCATATAAACAATACTAACTTTTGGTTGTCATTTGATAAAACTCTAATTCATTTCTTTACTCCGAACAATTAATTACCAATAATGAAACTTTTTTATGCCTCGGGAACTAAAATATATTTTTAAGGGATAATAAGGACATTAAAAGAGTTAAAATTCAAACTATATGTCAGTAACAATCTTCCAAAACCAATATGGTTAATAGATTGATCTTTATTACTCAGAAAAGATACTAATAATTCATCATTATCATTTATTCATCAAATTGTATAACTAAAGACAATGAAAATTTTAGTAGGGCATTGCACATGTCAGTGGTTGGTGTGAACCCTTACCATCCCCTCATTATGGGTTCACGACACATGGCCCTACTGGATTTGATTGTGTTTACCTATCTCATAGGTTTTCTTTTCCTAAAACCATATTAATATAATTTTTAATATTGATCTAATTTACACCCTTCAAATAAAGTTAATTACTAAATTTTCATTTAATAAAGGTTTTAAATTCAACCCTAATACATTAATACTTCATCAATTTTTTCCACATAGGTCCTTACATTTCCTAGGGTTTATCCATAATATCATTTATAGGATTTCAAATTAATTTATACGTATCATTAATCTAAAACACCAAATTATTAATCTTGGTTATTCATTTTAATTATCTATTAAAATAATTCATAATGTTTTGTAAAGAAAATGTGTGTTATCCTAATAATATCCATTAGTAGTGTCAAACCAGGTGCATGTATAACTTTTATAGTATTTAATATGGATTTAAGGGGAATGAATCATAATAATAGAGAGTTAGTATTATTTTTAATGGTAAATTAGTGGAAGTGATATTGAATCAATGAGAATAGTAAATTTTTCTAGCTAAATATTTGAACACACCTTTCATATAATCAATAATATGAATGAAAGTGCATAAAAATTGAAAGGTAATAACTGGAAACACATACCATCTAAATAACTAGTTATGAAAAAATAAATTTGGAAATTTATGAAATTGAAATACATTCTATCTAAATAAATACAAATGGAATGAATCTATAGATATGTTGTTGAGAAATCTCTTTGATGAATAATAAATGAATCTAATATGAGGTAAATGCTTGATTATTGGATTCTATGTTTCCTAGGTATATGATACCATTACCGTCAAGACTATTCACAAGAAGACTTGAAAAATATTCGGTAAAACCTCATCTAAGGAGGCTATCCAAATGACTTATATAATGAGACCACTGATGCATCTAGGGGCTATCTATAACTGGGCCCCACTATTGTCAAACTAGTCCAGATCATTCCACATATATCGAATAATTTATTTAACAATGTTCCTTATCAAATATCCTTATGGAGTAAAAAATAAGAATTTATCAATATTTATGAAAATAATAAAATTACATTCAATGTGAAAACTTTATGAATAAGATATAAGGTTTAGGAAATTAATATATCCACAGTAAACGATATAGTAAAATAGGGTAAATTCAATGGTCAATGCTCATAATAACTTGAATATTTCTTGGGGACAAAAGGAATCTGGGATGTGGATGTGAATACTATCCTTAGAAAAAACAATAATAAACATTATAGAAGAATATTATGGATAATATCAATACAACATACCCCATGTAGACTATAATAAAGTATTTTTTCATTGTTTAATAGAAATAATATTAAAATAAATTTTAATACATTATTAAGGAAAATATCACTTTATTTTGAAAAAACAATGGAAAATAAATTTATATTTAAAATATATTTAAAAAATTCATTAAATATAATATTTTTAAAATTAAAAGGATATCTTTAGAGAAAATATAGAAGATAAATCAGTACATTCCATATGAGGTAAGAATAATCATTCCTTATACAAGTTAAAAAGGGTTATAAAAATGACTTGTTTGAAAACTGACAATAATATTCCATTTAAAACAATAATAAATGAAAAATGGAGGTAAAAATTTCTTTACCAAGTCATTTTGAAAACATTTTAATAAAAATTTCTTTTTTAAAACAATATATGATCTACGTCTATAGGGGATAAATAATGTTTGGTTTCCAAAAAAATATTTTTAAAAAATTTTGAGTACCAATGAGGGGAAATATTTGACTATTAACTCAAATAGGTCTTAAATTACTAGAGGAGATGAAAATTAAATGGTTTTTAAGAAAATTTTTATATAATTTCCTCTATTGGAAATACTACTGAAATATTATTTAATTTATTGTTCAGGAAAATAACTATTAAGCAGTATAAAGTGTCCAATACCACTTTGAAAAATTATAAATCATAAACCTCACAATGAAATAATATTAAACAAAAGTGTTAAATAAAAAAAAGATAAATTAATTCATGATATAATATATATATATATGCGTGATATAGATACACCAAAAAAATATGTAAGTGTTGAACATGGCTTATCTCATAGATGTAAAATGTAAGATGAGAAACCCTTACCTTGCGTTTTCTTTCATGTGATTGTCCTTAAATTCGAGTATAATAAACTTATGTTAATTATGAACGTTCTTGATATAATTTTCCTTGATTATAATAAATTTTATTTCACTTTATTTCTATGTTTTATACAATAACATAAATAAATATTTTCATTATTGTTGTTTGGACTTAATCTGGTTTAACTGTCAAAACAACTTTGGTAGCTCATTTATGGTCAACGGGGTCATTATATAACATATCCAGAACAAAATTAATTCATTGATTATAATATTTATACATCAATCGTTATTTTAAAACCAATAATTTGGTATGGTTATAAAAATTATTTATGATTACAATCTTGGAGTAGTAGGCTACACGTACACATGAGTAACATTCTGATTTTTCAATGAATATTATTGAAAGTTAGTAAGTAGAATTATATAATTCATAACCAATAATTATATCATAAATACAATAACATTTTATCATATATATATATATATTTCTTTTGATGAAAAATTAACACATCATGGTGACGAGGTGGTAATCCACACAACCACAACCGATATTATCACTTTTTAAGGGTGTGAACGGGTAATGTTGAAAATGATATATATATATATAGTATACTTCCTAAAATTTAATTACATAATTAATATCATATATTGGTCTTTTTATTTTACATATTTTTAATTGTAAAATTCATTTATACGTTCCATGTATAGTGTGAATGAATCACACCACTGAGAGGGGGAGATAGTCCACACTTCCTCAAACGATGTTATTGTATTAACATAATGTGGAAATTAGTAATGGTAAGTGTAATAAAATTATTACATAAGTATAAATATATAATATATAATAAATATCATATATAAATATAATTTTTATCATAATTACCACAATGATAGGTTTTGAATGAATAAAATGAACAATCATCGTTTTATGAGGCAGTAGTTCACTATACACATAAAATGTATGTTCATTCCCCATTAGATGGATATGTGTGTTTGTGTAATTAGAACCATAAAAATAAAAATATCCTACTATATTTTTGATAATAAATTTTTATTTAAGTATAGAATAATAATATTCTATGGGTTGGATAATGGAAATAAAACTAAAAAGCTTAAGAATGTTTCTTACCACTTAATTAGGTCACTAATTTTTGTTTGAAAAGAAAGATTCAATGTATTTATTTCTACCCACAGAGAGGATAATAGGTATATGGGTGGGTTATTGGAAATATGTATGTGATTATAATGGATTAACTGAAGTAGTTTGAGAGGTGCGGGGAATGGGCAGAGGTGGTGGCCTTTTATGAGGGAGGAAATGGTCTCACTTGGTATTTCTGAAAAAAAGTTACATGTACAAATGATTTGAGCTAAAAATATTCACCAAAACCAAAAAAATAAATACTTTAATGTTAATGGATGAATTATTTCCCCAATTGGTTCTGGATTAGTGGATAGGTCATTTGGTACGTTAAGTTAATGGTTTTATCCTTTATTAAGATTAATTTTTCCTTAAAAATTGTAATTAATTTTACGGTCTATTAGTAAAGTTTTTTGTAAAAAAATTGGTATTAATAGATATTATAATGTATTGTTACTAAACATATGGAATCAATTTTTTCCCAATCCCAATCACATAAGTGGCATAAATTAATTTAATTTTAATCCCGTAGACATGATGACAATGCTAGTTTTTTAGGTTAAAACATCGAAAAGTTTTCATTGTTTTTATACTCAATTTAAAATTTACTATGATTTTTTTGATTTTTTTGATTGCTAAAAATATAAAATAATTAAACTTTTAAACTAGCTAAATTTATAATTTATCCTTGTACAAAAAATAAATGAAAATTAAGCTTTATACCAAAATTCATTATATTTCACTATTCACAAAAATGAAATGTCTTAGAAAAATATAAAAAATTCACCCAAACCTAATTATTATTTTTAAATTTAAAAGATAAATTTTATTTTGACATATTAATTAAATTAATTTTCCAAAATCCATATATAAATTTTTTTCTCCATTAAGAGGTGGTAAAATTTCCTAAAAAACTAAACGATTTTATGTTTAAAATAGAGTTTATTTTTATCTTATGTATATCCAACCTAATGGATGAATATAAAAAAAATTTATGGAATATATAATATATATATTACATTATTATTAATCACTAATTTTAATTAATTAAATCTTTTACTGTAATAAATATATTTTTCCCTAAAAATATTTTAATATAAATATAATCACTTTATATACCATTACATAATATATTCATTTATAATTAATTTAAAACCAATTAATTCATTATATATTTGTATATACCATAATTTTTATTAGTTAGTTATTAATATTCATAACTTCTAATTTTACTTTTATTTTAAATATCATTATATTTTAGTAATATGTTATTGTTTGATAAAACTCAGTCCTCCGTGTAACGCAAGCCATCGAAGAAGGTCACTTTTTCATGTAACACATGATAACTCAGAGTTTCATGAATGGAAACATGTAGAACATATTTAAATATTAAATAAATTATAAAACATCCATAGGTTATATTACCTTATTTTCATTGTGTCGTGTGTCATACACATTAGCGAATACAAGGTTTTTATTTTATATTTTTGGGGTGTCACAGTGTTCCCAACTCCATGGTTTTTCATTGATTGAATGTTACAAATATATCTAGAAAGATCATTTTCATTTATCAAAATCCATGACTTGAGAAATTTTGGATCACTATAAATATCCATGACCATCAGAAATGAAATGTTAGTGTCCAGAGGACTCCATTGCTTGACTATACCCAATGTGCCTTAGTGGCTCTGCTTATGTTTCCCATAAAAGGGAATTTTAACCAAAGTAAAATTCATCCTCAAGATATTATGTTTATATTTCTTTATGCCCCAATGGATACTATTCCTAGTATCATATCTCATAACCTGAGAAACCCTATGTCCATGGTTTATGCCCTCTTTACCCCTCACATCTAAGGCGTGTCAGGATATCCCAGTCTGGTTACCCTCAATTAATTAGAGATTCTCTATCACTTCATTACATAAGGTTCAGACCTAGACAAAAAAAATTTCATACACAAAAAAGGATATTCCCCCATGATCCTATGCATTAAATAAATCAACTCATGAATGTTCAATATGATTCTTTCCTCATTCAGGTTCCTGAATAGTAGATGAAAACAGCTGATTCCTTTCTGTGAACCAGGTCCAAATATGGAGAAAAAATAAAAGAACTATATCTATATTGATTCCAGTTATTATAAGATATATAGTTTCACTTAAATATCATATCATGGGTCCATCCATAATATAAAATCATCCCTTCCTTTCCTGCGCATGGGTTGGACCTACGCAAGGAACCTCCTCACACATATATGTGGAAAATATCTTTAACTATTCGGAGGAAATTTTAGATTAAAATGATAATTTCATATTTTGTAACTCCCTTTTAACTTACCATAACCTATTTCCAAAAAGTTCATAATCCCCACATCCATCCATTTCCATTAGAAATAAATGGTCAGTATCTTAAGGAAAACATTTTTTAACAATGAAAAATATATCCTGGTAGCTCTACATAAGATTCCCAAAAGTCGCGACTTGTAAACTGAAGGAAAATTCATCCCCAAGAGAGTATATTTCTACCTCCATATTCCCCTATTAATTTTATATCCCACCTCACTCCATGGTCTCAGAAACCCTCATATTATATTTTATAACTTTTATTCCAATTCATATTTGAATATGGTAGGACATTCCAAGTCAGACTATTAGTAAAATAGGGTATATTTACCCCTTTGTCATTAAAAAAATAATTTCAATCGTAAGTCTCAAATTTGTTAGTTTTATGACATTAAACTACCCCATGCTTAAACTCTTCTTTACAAATGTCAAATTCATATGGGGCAGCTTCTCTTCCAATGCTAATACATATGCCCTTGTTATTTTTATACATCATTCCCCCAACATGCCACCCACAATGGTCTTGAAAAGAAAAAGAAGAAGATAAATATAAAAATTTACATAAAATTTATTTTTCCATTGGAAAAGTAAGGTCAATGTCCTGGGGACACCTTCGGTATACAATGGGAAATATCCCATGGATTCTCTTTGTATGTTTCCCACAAAAAGGGTTCTATTAACGAATGGGAAATTCATTCTCATGATAGGATTTTCCTTCCTCTCAATTCTCCAAATCCTCAATGTCCCATATTCTTTTCTATATCATGATATCACAATGTCTAGGTGAATAAAAATACCTCATAAAACCATGAAAAATATTGGGACATCACCGGTAATGGAGTCAAAATTGGGGCCATCAAAATATTATTCATGGTCAATGATGTCTGAACATAAACATTAGTAATGATTTTTTTGTTTTCCAAGACTGTAATCTAACCTTGAAAAGTGATGTGAAACTTGCTAGTTTGAAAACCCACTTGGGGGTCCTAGACAAAAGAGATGTTTCATCTTGAAATACTTACACATTTTATATATTAACGAAGATATTGAGAAATAAAAAAAATACACACAATGCTTGTTAGGTTGAAAACATGTAAAGGGGTGATTAAGAAAAATTAATGTTCTTACTGCTGAGCCTCCATTATAATGGTCTAAGGAAAAAATTCAGGTTATAATAGAATAGGAACAATGTTTATAGGGTTATTCATTTGACCCCATACAAAAGGACCATGAATAGGAATGGTTCATTTAAGGGGTGTATCTGGTAGGGCCTACAAATCTCACAAAGTTATTTTTAGAAAGCGGAAATGATATCTTCCCCCATAAAGTATTTCACACAAAATTAATCATTTATAAGGAAAGGCATTTTAACCGGATCCTATAAAATTACAAAAGTAATTTTAGGGTATAGGAAAGTATTTCTATTACTGAAAAGGCCTCCGAATGGATGAGTCCTCCATGGGCTTCTACAAAAGATAAACATGGCCCACCATAGGTGGTCAGCTACACCAACATCCATTTCCTCTACTTCTCTATAAATAATACCATAGGAGAACCGAAAAGAGAGAGATCGATAGATGAATGAAGGAACAGATGAAGGGATCACCAAAAAATATGAACACCACCAATGACTACCTATAGGTAAAACCGTCCACATAACATTATAGAAGATAAACTTAACTAATTGAAAAAATTATAAACCCAAATCCATTGAAGATTTATATCAGGTGAGACAAAGAACCAATGTCCCCTTCACAATCAGGTATCCCACATAGTAAAGAGATATGTGGGAATAACATTACCTTGTGTAGAAAATCTCTACGCAGATGGTACTCAACCTTGCATTGCATCGAACTATAAGGATGGAACTTAATCCCACATAACAATGCACTATACAGAAGAACCTCGGGTCCACATAGCACAATGGTATGTGGATGGTCCCCATACATGCATATAAAAACGATATGCAGAAGAAACCTTATCCAAAAAAGGATATTCTATGCGGATTGGGGTATCCTAGGGAGTTATACCCTCTAGATCCAATTATTTCATTCAATTTCCATCATATATTCAGAAGTACCTCCATGAGCTAGTACAACAACTTCTAAATAGATCCTTCTCCAAAACCACGAGACTTATATAATGAGACCATAAGGTGACTCAGCATAACATTTTGATTTTACACATCCTTGATAAGCGGAGTCACATGGTTAATCCATGAAATAAAGAGGTCCCTTATAATTTAACTATATTTAGATTCCCATGGTAACCCAAGATTCAACATTACAATACTCATTGAACCACCCCATTCTAGGGATTAAGGGGAATCACTAGAGTTTCCCTTTGATGTGGTCCAGTACTAAACAAAAGATATCACTCTTGTGCTTCCTTTTGAAAATGAATGATTTTTCTCCCCTTTCTCATACAATTGTTTAGGTAACTCCTCCTAAGTTCATCCCCAATAATATCATTGATGGTGTGGGGTTGTTTCTCATCTTCACCTTAGCCTAGGATATATCGAGATAGATCAAAAAAGTTGGTTATCATGGATAATAAAACAATAGAGTAAATGTGAAGACTCAAAGACTAACTATCATTCATTTGGGGATTTATCACTATCTATCAGGGGATGGGGAGGCTTGTTCCTTCATCAGATTAACAACAATCTCTTATATCTCACACAAAGCATGACTCATGTGCGGATAGACATTAGTTGAGATCATGACATCCACATGACCCCAATCATCAAATGGGCCTCTTATTCGGTGTAAGCATCATTCATCACCCCTTTAATGGGAATCTTCCATGCATAAGACCCAGTATTCAGAACTATGTAGACATTGATTATTATCTATCTTGGATACATAGGTAACCTCCTCAAAGTTCAATCCTCAAACCATCGTATTCATTCTGGTTCACTCCCATACTAACTACATGGCATTAGACAATAAAATTCATTGAACTATGTGGGATTTTAATCCAACTTAACTAGGACACGTAGGAATCCTCCGTAACGTCCAAAACTGGCTCCCAAATCAACCCTAATATTCTATTGAAATATACCTAGTAGGGCCATGTGTTGACCTAATACGAACTCTCTATCAAGCCCCTTGGGCCACCTCGATATAAGTTCCACATCGCATCTTTACTAGGAATCATTGACCTTGATGTCCTTACCTCATGATGTTAAAATTCCTGGATGGTTCCTCTTTATAGGACCCTAAATTGTGATGTGCCAAGTTATGTGGAACTAGACTACATAGGTTATGATTCCACTCATAAGGATATGTAGGAAACTGTTATTAATGGTTTGATCCCAACCTCAAGGAAATTCCCATTCCCCAGGATGGTGACAATCCCTAGAGTTCCTCATCACCTGGCTTGAACTAGAATTTTCCTAGTAAAAGACTAATGAATTCATGATCTTCCCATAAGAGTTTAACATTGATGAAGAACCTTAGATACATACAAATATCATTATTTATGGAGAAACTTATATACATAATGATTATTCCTAGCCCATTTTAATTCATTATCAATCATACATAGGAGTAATCTAAAGACACATTCTTGGGAATATACCATGGATTAAAAAACATATGAACATGGATCAAATTAATAAGAGAGTCTCAGAAAATGAAATTTTACAACTTAAAAGGGTGTGATGATCCTAAGTTACAATCCTCTCAACCAATGTGTGTTCTTAAATATCATTGACGAAATCATAAAAATAACACCACCCTTTGGATAGCAAGTCCATGAGTATTAGATGTGAGAACTAGCTTGTGTTTCTGGCACTGTGAACAAACCTATTGGAGTCCATTCATAGATATTGCATCAAAAATCAATGATTTCACAAAACTCGATGCCTTTAATCAATTTCTAGGATCAAAATCTTTTTCCGAGACACATTCATGCACAAGTTACTCAAAACAATGCACCACGGTAATATTCTATGAGATAAGTTTGTTCCAAGATCTCTTATCCTTATAGTAATCAATCATTAACATGGTATAATTTAAGTGTGCACATTCCCCTAAGGCTCAAGATAATTGTACTAATAAACCATCTCTCATTGTATATAGTCAAATTGAATGTAGTTTAGTTAGAGCTCTCATCATCAATTCATTTCTAATGAGTCATAGATATAATAATGTATTACTAATAAAGAATAGAAATATCAATATCACATGTGATTCAATTAATTAATATATTAATCCTGGGGAAATTATACTTTTTAATTCAATACATCATTCATATTATAAATGCCTAATTTCAGTTTTTAACTGTCCATTTCATTTTCATAACTTAATTTCAGGTTTTAACCAATTTCATTCCATTAAAATATCATTTTATTTAATGATCAATTTTATCATGTATCAATAGAAAACAAAAAAAAATTCATTTTAAGAAATCATTTTTATCCAATGTAAAAGGAAATTTTCAATTCCATTTAAATGTGGGGTTATGTAAATTTTTATTTGACATTAAATGAATGAAAAACCATTTAAAATATACGTTTTATATATAAATTAAAATTTTATTTCAAGTAAATATACAAATTTATATTTTCAATAATTGGGAAATGCATTTTATAACCACTAACCATCAGTCACTTGATTAATAAATTCAATATACATAATATGAAATACCAATATATAGGTGAAGGGGAATAGGAGGAAAGATGAATCCCTAAAATAAAAATCAATTAAAGAAAGATCCCCAAAATTTGATGTCTCATCCTTAAATAAAAAAGATCTTTAACCAATCTCATATTGGGAGATTCTAGAAGGACAAAATAAAATAGAATTTAAAGAGGAAACATATACTCGAGAGGGATCAAGATCATCCTCTAGAAGTTAAATTTTTAGTATAATTGTTTTGAGGAGCCAAGGAATCCATTAGAGAGCCTAGAAAAGCCATAAGATTTTATTAGGGAGTAATGGTGTTTGATTATAGTTTAAACTAATTTTTTCATCATTTTGAATTAAAATTTTATTAGATTAAAAACATTCCTTCATATATTTTGGTTTGGTCCACATGATTAGTAGTAACTATTTTTCCTAATAATGATCCCATACTAGGATTATGGTTATGGTAAATGGTATGGTTACATCATTCAAATAATCATTCTCTAACAATAAAAATACTATATCCAAAGGTGAATATATTGATGGGCGAGTCTACACAGTTTGGAAAAATCGTGCATCCCCTCTAGAGATCCAAGACACAGAAAATAATTTTCTTCCTCAAACCACATGATTCTCTCTAACCTTGAATGAACCTTACACAAAACCAAAAAAAATTGAAAAATATATCAATTTTTACAACAAAAATCAATCAATAATTTTCCAATCATTGTATTGTAAAAATATGGGTGAAAATGTATTTGAAGTCATTTAATTGATTGTTATAACCTAACCACAATGAAAAATATTTTTATAGAAATCTATTAAAAATCCTCTATGTTAAATAGATAATGCCACATCTATCTCATTAGTGGCTCTTTCACACATGTTTCTTGAGAATCAGAACCATATTGTGACAACCCAAAATAAAATGGAATATAATTTTCATGAAGAACAATTTTTCAGAATTAGCATTGTAGATGTGTTGCTTTGTCATGTATAATTATATATCCACTGAAAGGTCTTCCATACATAATAAATGAGAAGTGTTATAAGGATACTTCATAATCTAGGATATATCAACCATGATGTGAATTGACATCAACTTTGGTATCAATGTTAAACAGAATTCCCATTATAAACCCACTCAAAAAATATCAAAAGTAACTATATATTCCTTACTAATATTTCGATGAATTATATATTGTTGGTGACCCAAATGAGTTTAAAATCCCATAATAACAATTGAACCATTCCAAATGTCCATAGGGAATCATTGAAGATCAATATAAGATTTTTAGACACTCAGTTTAGTCCCCATTCTATGATGAATCAACTGAATTTTATTCATTTTCTATTAGACCAACATGATCCAGCCAACAAAGCTATACCAATATACACCCAAAAAATAAGAGATCTATAATTATTTCCATATAGGGACTTAGATGGAAACATTTTAATTATGGACTTGTAGTTATTACTATAGGTAATTTCAACCAGCCTAAAATGAATATTAAATACAACACCATTGTTGGGAACCCAAGAACCTAATATATCCTCAAGGGTCAACATATACCATTCAATATGAACATTAATATACTAATGATATATTGTGATAAATTTAACTTCTGATCTCATCTCTATTAGAAGGTATATCTAAAAATGATAAGTAAAATAATGATACATATTAGATATTATAATATATGGATATTTGGGGAAGTTTTCATTTCTCACCTATAAAATTCCACAATCCTTGAATTTGGTTTTATCTTGATTTGGAATAATGGGAGACGATTTTATCAATAGAGAAATCATAACACATATTTCATTCTTCCCAGGTGGGGACATGAAATCCAAAATAAATCAATATAAATCTTCTAAAACATCCATAATATAATTGGAAGTGTCAATATCAAACCCAAAGGTTTCTAATGCTCATCCTTGACCTACCATGAAATATAAAATTGGGATGCAATGTCATTTATCACATTTCCCATACTAGGAAACCAAACCATCATCATTTATCAAATATTCTATTTGTAATAATAGGTTTCATAGAAAATAAGGAAATATGGTAGTCACCAATCATTGTATTAGTCAACTAAAAAAGAATGATATACCCATTCCATATATGTAGGATATTCTCATAGAATAAAGACCACCTAAAAATAGACTCTCCAATATAATGTGAATCCAAATTACCATATATTTTACCATAAAAAACTATTCTTAAAGTGTCATATCAAGGAGAGAGAAAGTCAACAAAATGTTTTCAAGGAAAATCTAGACCACACACTCTCAGTATCTAAGATTCATTTAATAATATTGATACTTTAAATCAACTCTTATTATGAATTCTTTACTTACGAGGTTAAAATTTTCCTGATCATGGTATCAAAAATGA
Source organism: Viscum album (assembly GCA_963277665.1). Taxonomy (NCBI): domain Eukaryota; kingdom Viridiplantae; phylum Streptophyta; class Magnoliopsida; order Santalales; family Viscaceae; genus Viscum; species Viscum album. The sequence continues at coordinate 1,533,464,389 of OY728152.1, read as the reverse complement.
CATTTTCCTTACTAGGGTTTTTCGAAATATCAAAATCAAAATACTGAAGGTACTCAACCCAACACCTCTGCTGAAGGTTCAATTTTTTAAAGAATATATAAGATAAATTTTTTTTGTAAGAATAAATAGTAAACCATTCATCTTAAATGTTATTCCCATAACTCTCAAGAGAATGAATCTCAATAGAAAACTCAAGATTGTGCAATGGATATTATTTCTCATGTGATATAATCTTTCTATAAACATATACTATCAAATGATCTATGTTCATTAAAACATATCCAAATCTTAAATGGATTAATCGGAAAAGAAATAATTTGCGCAACTAACCTTTAGAAGGTTCACTTTTAGTGACAAATTTAAAAATAAACTTCAATTAAATAATTTAACTCTAACAATTAAAATCCAAATGCATATCACCTCATTCTTATAAAAAAATTCCTAATAGAATATACCTTTGAGAAATCATTAATGGACCTAATGTAGTACCATTCCAAGACTAGGATTCTATTAATCTCAAACAAATAACATAGATTTTACCATTACATAATAGAAAACACATTATATGGTCCTATTGAAATACCAAGTTTTAATTCCATGGGTCACATGAAATCTATATCCCAAAATAATAAATTTCATTTTATATGCTTCATGTAATGTTAGTTATCCCTCAAAAGTTCCCAAACTACTCACTAATGGAACACCTAGTCATCCAAAGATTCCTATTAAAGCATGATATGATCTAAAAATACCCCCATGAATGAATAAATGTAATAATAAAATTAATGTTCCTAAAATAAAATAATTCTATAGGTGATCATATTAGACCAAAGGACATATCCTGGGTATCATAATAGATATACATTTTCCTCACGGGGGACATTAGGATGTCATATTATTTAATTATGACAACTGATAACAAGATTGATGATAAATATTCAATAACGAAATCTCCAATTTTGTATAGTAAAATAAATCATAAATCTAGGGTAAAATATACATATGATTTTTGATAAACATATTAAATACTTCATAATCAACAATATGATATGTGTTTTATCCTTATTCGTTGAAAAAAAATAGATACTTCCAAAAATGACACACTAAGGTGTATACTTTCTTCTTATGTCATATCATATAATATATTTTTGTAGATCAGTTAGTTTATATTGATCTATATTGTATGAATCAAGAGACACTAACTTAGTATTAGTTACAAAATTATTGGAAGAAATCCACCTCACCTATAACTGGAATGATTAATAATTGAAATGGAAACACATCTGGAATCATGAAGATGGTTAGAGGGACATCATAATTCAAATATGTTATCTCCATTTAAAACTATGTTACTAATAATACCTTATAAAATTCAAAAAAATATTATTTTTCTCTACCCAACATCATTTCTTATTCTCCTAGAAAAACTCAACGCACCATATCTAGGATAGTAAATTATTCCCACTAAAGATAATAGTAAATCCATTATTTATGAGAAATCATCCAATTCATCATGAATATAATATAAATTATATTCATATCAATATTAAAAAAAATTACATATGTTATTAATATAGGATAGATAGAAAAAAGTAATTTTATATCCAATACAATGGTATCTCTTAACAATGATTGATGTACTAATATCTATCATATGTAATCAATGCTCTATAAATGTTATTGAATATTAAAAACATCAGAAAATTTGAAAAATTTATATGACCAAGTAATAATTAAATATTTCAATATAAAATAATATATGGTTATTAAAAATATAACTATCATTAGACACACAACAGCTTCATTTGGAGGTCATCCTCCTACTGAAAAAGATTTTTTCCGGATGCCAATATATATAACCCTTAGTCCTTGAATGAATTGATTTATTTATAGTTCTATTTTGTGTAAATGATCCCATGTAACTTGGTTGGGCTGAATATATGTGATACAACAATTTCAGGTGGAATTATAATCATTATGAACAATAAATCGTGGAATATCACCACAAATAGACCTGAAATTACAATCATTTCCACACTAGATGCAAGTAAACAAGCCTCTTCCTAACACTACATATGGTGTATATGAAAAAAGTTATTCAAATCCTCTCTGAGACTCATCAAACAATATTTTTACCTTAAAAAAACCTGAATAATTATCTTGGGAGTAACATGTACTACCATCAACACTAACATCCCACCAAATAAATTCTCATCCATCACTATTCTATCTGGAATATCCCCATTTGTATTGATATTCAACATGAAAACTAAATATCAAATAAAAATTCTAATGAATATATAAAATCACAGAGTCTACACATTCTAATTTTTCACTTCCTCAAGAGAAAACTATATAAGTAATATAATGTAGTACACATAGAGATTAATTTCCTTGTTTCCCTTCTAGAGGCCATGAAAATCTATAAACATCTCTATGACCATCAATTAGGGATATATTTTTTTAGTGAAAAAAAAATCTAAAGTCATTCCAATCCCAGACCTAATTTTTCTCTACTATAGAAAACATTTATCACCTTCCTTGGTTAGTCCCATAATAAATTAATGTATAAAACATCACATTAGTTTAATTTTAAATTTATTAAAACAAAAAAATAAGCTTAATATTTTTTAACCAATCCCCACCCTATTAAGGTTCATTTGATCACTGGAATGTTGGTTGTTTATATTTTGAAAACTCTTATGATTGATCTATTATTTTATACCATTGATGTTACACTTCTATAGCACAAATGGTAATGATTCTGCAAAAATATACCATATATTATAAAACAAGAACCATTATCAAAAACAAATTCTTGTCCACTAGAGGATTTTGATGTTGTGGTTCAATTTCACCTCCCTAATGCAGCCTATTTAAAATCATCCTTGAATGAATTCTGGTGCACAAAATAAACTGCAAAAATGAATAAATCTAAAATGTTTCTCAAATAATAAATTGAATCAATACATGCATTAATTTCAATTCATTGAAATAAAATTAAACATTTTGATATTTCAAAATACTAATATAACATTGGAAAAGTACTAGAATAAAATCAATATTTTCCAGTAAGACCATTTCCCAAAAAACCACATTAGGCTCACAACAATTCTATCTATTCAAAAACTCTCTTGTAAATACCCCTAATTTCCAAATAATAATACCACTAGTCATTAAGGACAATATGTACTACACACTATCTTCAAGGTATGTTTCACAACCATCTCCAAAAATTATATTTTTCAAAAACCAACCACAAATACCCTAGTAAACTGATACTTGAACGAACTCTGCAATAGGACAAATAGGGTTATTGATCCCCATGGGAAGGTTACTAGAAGAAATCATTAAAGATAATATAAAAGGGATCAATTTCTCCATAAAACCCATCAAGATATATCATTTTAAAATCAAATAAAAACTAATCCATATGGAAAACCCTCCATAGGTGAAAAAATACCACAATGATGTGGATAACCATCCCATGGTGAAACATAAACCATTTGAAAACAAAAAATCCATCATGAAGGAGCCTACTAATATCTATGACACAAGTGGTCCATAGCTACACTGGTCACCAACATCACTATAGAGTCTCATGGATTAATTACACCCACCACCTTCAGGAGGTTCCTTCTATTTTCCTATACCTAGAATATCAAAATATATAAATTAATGTATTAAATGGTTGGTTTTTAGCTAAACACATAGTAGGGCCTCATTAAGTGTACCACAATCAATTAAATAATAGTTATAAATTTCATATATTCAATTTAAATACAATAATGAATGGAAGTTCATTTAAACATTTAAATCAGATACATGATTTCAAATCAAATGATTTATGGTATATCAAAAAAACATTAAATGAACATTTTATATAGAAAATTTAAATAAAATGGCTAGAAGTAATGAAATGCTTCATTAAATAATAACATGAATGATGAAGTCAAAAAAAAAGAAATATGTTCATGTATTGTAAGTAGCATTACTTCCAAGCTCTAGGATGTACCCACTACTCAATTAAAAATGAAGATATATTATATTTGAAAATTTCCAATACAAACAGATTCTTGTTTTTGTTTTCCTAATCACCAACATAATACATAACATCAATTGTGATTCAATCAATCAATCAATTAGTGTTGATAAAATCAATCATTTCAATTCAATTCTTCATTAATTGTTCAAATTCCATATTTCTTATCTTCGAATAAAATTTTAGATTCAAAACATAATAACATTTTTTAAAAATTGCTATTATATGGAAATAATATATCATTTAAAGAAAACATTTCTCTTGAATAGACATCAAATAATAACCCATTTTAATTCATAATATTGAAAATATACACTACAAAAGGTCACTTCCATTAATGTTTTTTTGTATTTACAAAATTTCCAAATACTTTTTAAATGAAACAATAAACCATATCAAATAAACATTTTATAAATCAATTAAAAACACATTTCATTTCAACGTATGAATTTAGGGTTTCTATTTATTAGAAATTACTTCTAGAAAAATATACCATTTATCATTTGATAAATCTATTCAAAACCTTATATGATAAACTTATATGGAGAGTCAAAGGAAAATAGGATCAAATGGGAATATATAGGTTCCGAAACCATTAAACCGTGATCTGAGAAAATTGATATCTAATATATAAATTTCATGATGATCCCCCACTCCCCAAAATGTATAGTTATAAAGGATATAGGAGGCTCAAATTAAATTTTAAACCACATAATATATAGGGGTCTAGATTTTTCACTAGAACATTGAATCCAAATAGAGGAAGTTTGAGGATATAATGAATCCCCAAGTTAGACAACATAATACAATGAATATCATTTGGGTTTATTTGGGGTGGGGGTTATAAGATCATTATCCAAAGATTTTGGTGTTTTGATTAATGTTTACAAAAGATAAAAAACATTAAATCACGGTTACATGGATGGGTATCATGATTAACAGTAATTGTGCGCCCTCATCTTGTTCCCACACTAGGATTCTATAAATGTGCATTATTTGGAAAAATTGCTAGCCTGATCCTGATCCAACAGTGGAAATAACTCTATCCAATGTTTCATAGGTTTATGTGTTACCCCACATGTTTTTGAAAAATGATTCCCCTAACCCCCTCCTAAGAACTAACATGGGGAACACTATTTATAGGGCCAAATCCCATATTTTTTCTTAACGGTTTAACAACTATTAAATATCCCCCAAACATCCAAAATTTATCTAATTTAAAAATACACAAAGTAATTCGTTTAAATAAATTTCCAATAATAATAATGGTAATAATATTAGAGAAATAAAATAACTTAATGCAACAAAACATATCTTATTTTTCAATTATATAAAAACACCCCTAATTGAAGAGTTTCGTGAAAGACTTTTGGTTTGACTACTATAGTAACATGTGACTGATCTATCATTTTAGTAGAGTTTGATCACCTAAAATACATAATTTTGATTTAAAAAATAATTTTATTATAAAATAACATAATGGTATTTATTCATTTTATATAATTTAAATTTTGTAAATTTATACCCGTATAAATTCATAAAAACTCCCCGACTGTAATAGTTTCTGTAAACTATAGTAAATGATGACCTAAAACATAAACATTATAAAAAATTAATTTGAGAGAATAGATAAATTAATATATATTTTATGTTGGAGTCATTATTTTTTTAACAGAGAATGAAATATATTTATATTTTTCATTCACACATTTTATGATCTCACACATAATTAATCATAGCATAAATATAACGAAATAATTGTGAATGTTCAATTTATCTATTAATTATTTCGTATTATCATTATTAAAATTTTTCTAAAATAAAAAAAAATAAAAAAAAATATATTAATAAATAAAAATATAAATAAACACATTATGGGTATTTTCAACTAATAAGATCAATTAGCAAATTATGGATCAAAAGATACCACAAGGGTAACTCCATGAGAAAAATCCATCATGAGTAAAAATTCCAAAATTAATAAAAAGTATCATTATCTAATATAGTACTGAAAAAAATTCATTTCATGATGTGCATCTTATTACGACTCATGCATTGAATACATAGATATTACATCATTTTTTATGAATATTCTGTACATTAAACAATTACACGCCTGAGGACCATAATGGGATAATGTATTTAAAAACCAGGAACACATTCATCTAATTTGGTTAATGATACCAACAATTACCTATGAAGATCATACCCTTTATTACTTCTACTTAAAAACTTTATTCATAGCCCGAGGAAAGGAAATATAAGAAAGGGTGAGCTCTTAACAATTGATATAGTGAATCTAATGTAGATACACATGAATAACATGAAAATCAGTATATGAGAACATGAGAATAACATTTTAAGATCAAAAAAATTAAATAAAATATCATATTCATGATTCATGGAAGAGTGATAGGATGTTAATAATACATTAATCATAAGTAAATCAAGTAGTAGAGATTTGAGAGTATATAATTGACATATGATGCAGACATGGGGAATAAATATCATCCAATGGCATTATAAATATGTGTATAAATAAGAATGTTAATTTATTAAGTTATGAACATGAAACTAGTTCCCCACATATTATTCTGATCACAAGATATGGTACACTTATTAAATTGGGAATAGGTAATTAGGTCAATACCTAAACATATGGACATCTAACCAGGTCTACACATAATATTGTGAACATGTAATAGGGGTAACTCATAAAATTGTGAACATGTAATCGGGCAACACATAAAAATATAGATATGAAATTAGGTCCGCACATACAATTGTGAGGATCTAATATTTTACACTCATAAAATTGTGAACATGAAATAATGTTCACACATAGGTGGTTATACCAATTCTATGGGACCCCCACCATCAATAGTGGCATCCGTTTCATCATAGTGGATCGGGATACACCTTCTTTCCACAGTGGATCAAGCTCTTTGACTTGTTCTTATAATTATCTTATGAGATATACAACCATATACAAGTCATTGGAGGGATATATAGGTATCTCCCATCAAAAATTGAAATAATACATATGTGTGGCACATGATAAAATAACCTTCATCATATCATGACCCATAAAAAGAGATGAGATTCATAAATGTTATATCAGATCCCAAAAATTGGAAAGGATAAAATAAATATTTCATAATATTATAACCTTTGGAAATTAGAAAGGTGTCCTATTCATTTGATTATAGAACAAACCATCAAAGGAAGTCAGTTTTACAAGCATTATATTATGGTACAACCCATTGATTTGAAAAGGGTTTAATAAAATTCTTATCAATTTAAACATAAATAATTCTATGAAATAATAGGAATTACAAACATGTATTATTTCCAAACTAATGAATAATCTATTTTAATGGATAAAATCATATATTGAGAAGGCTTTTGAATTATCACTTAGAGCATTCCTTAAAAAAATCCTTTCATTGAAATTCCTTGTAAATAATTATGAAAACAAGCATTTCTTATAAAGAATGTTTTGAAATTTTATTTAAAACAGCTATTGAGGAATAATTTCATTCATCAATAAATAAAAATTTTAAAATAATGGATGAGTTTTAAAACCATATTCAATTAATAAAACCTTGAAAACATATAATGGATGCTTTGAAAAACATTTAAAAAATTCTAAAACATTAAAAATTTCTAAAAACATTTATTTGACCAAAAAATTAATAAAAACGATCATCCAAACTATTATCAAAATAAAATTTCATTATAAAATAATCTTCTAAACATTACAAGTAAGATTCAAATAAATTATGTCCATGACGTCTGATAAATATGTACATGCTAAACATCCCATTTAAACTATAAAATGTTAAGAAAAGTTCCTCGATCTGAAAATGACAAGATTCTTCCATTTAATTATTTTTTAGAAGGTAAAAATTGAGAAAAAAAATCATTTATGTATCTTTGGACAAAAATATAAAAAAATTTATAACAGTTTATTAAAACGTGGTTTCCAAATAACATAGATTTCTGACAGAAGAGAGAGATAAAGTTAAATTTTCATAAAAATATTATTAATTATATTTATTACCAAATAGTGGGAAATGGAGTTACTAAATGAATATATCATTAATAAATAAATTAAAATAAAATTAATTGCATTTATTTAGATTTGAATCATAATATTTCATCAATGGAAACCTAATCTTAAACAATCTCGGTAGACGATGAGATTATAAAAATAAACTCATACCAATTTGGTATCATTATATCATAAAAACCATTACATAATAACATTACATGAATTGTAAAATATCATTTAAATAAGTATATTATTTATATAAAAAATAATAGTGTAGTATATTCCCATCATATAATATTATAGGTGAATAATCTCAGATGTTTCTCAAAGAAGGAAAATTGAGACAAAATTTATTTACCGAGATGGTAACATTCAAAACCGTAAATCTCATGAAGTTCAGATAAAAAATTGCATATATATATATATATATACCATTAATGTTAAGGTATATAATCATATAATACATTCATGGTATCTATATACACCAAAAAAATATAAGTGGTGAATATATTATATATCTCATAGAAATAAAAGTGAGATGAGAAAACCCATACCTAATGTATTAAAATTATTTATAAACATTAAATACTCCTATATGATAAATATAACATTATTATAAATATAAAATTTTCCATTTTTTTATATTTCATTAATTATATTAATTTTTATGACATTAAATTACCTGATAGTTTAGAATTTCATGTTAGTGTTATGTTTTGGGTAATAACTGTTTTGTTTTTCATATATGTTTTATTGTTATTACTACTGGTCCTCTTACATAGATCATTATTTATATATTTCCATAATTTAAGAGATTATAAAATTATAATTTATATTAATTATATATGTTTTTTAATATTCAATAAAATATTGAATTATGAATTGAAATACACCATTCTTCGAGACGGTGGGTCGTATATATGAAAGAATGTTTCTTGTATTTTTTTATTTTATTTTTATAAAATTGAATGATTTTTATACATATATAAATTAAAATAACATTATAATTATTATTCAATGAATATATCATATGTTTATAAAATAAATCTCTAATACATTCCATGTAATGTTTTACAGAATCACATCATTTTTGGTAGGAGGTAGTCCACACATCAACAAATGAAGATATCCTAGTCCCACAAAGTTAAATTCATGAAGTAATGTGATATATAGTAATTATAGAATAATAATTATATCATTAATATTTATGTTAAAATTTTATTTCCATCATTATTCTTAGTATTTAACATTGGAAGTGGAATAACAAATGACACCATTTCGTGAGCTGTTAGCCCATCGTACACATGAATGATGATTATGTATCTCTTTTGATAGAAGAGTGTGTGATAGAATATTATACCATTAACATAAAAAAAACTCATAATACATCATATACTTATGATAATATATAATCTTGGGATAATAAATATTGAGGTGGTGGTGAATATAGAAATACAAAAGTTCATGTTGAATGATGTTACCTCCTATTTAGGTAATTCCTTTTGGTTTTCCCCCAAAGGGATTCCTTTTTTGGATTAAATCCAAAAGTGAGACTTGTAATATGAGATTTGGGATGTTGGTAGATAATATTTTTTGTTATTAAAGGAGGAAAATGGCTTGAGATGTGTGAATAAGTGAATATGGATGACTTCCCTTTTATAGTGGAGGTGGAATGTCATCTAGTAAATACAAAGAGGTAAAAAATATTTAGAGGTATCAATTAAATCATTTTCCTCCAATAGTTTCTTATTTTATAAAAAAAATTAAATGATATAAATAATTCTTGAAATTTTTTTTTCAGGTTTCAATGGTATTATAAGCCTTATGTTAAAGTAAAATATATATTTAAACTCTTTTTTACATTAATTATTGTAAATATTTTTAATTATATTCTCTAATAATTTTCATCAGAAACTAAGATTAAATACAAAAAATTATATATATGATGGCTCAAAATATTTAATCCATTCTTCAAAATTATAGCCACATATTTGGAAGAAAATAATTTAAAATTAATCTTACAGATAAGATCTAACAATGTCATTTTAAAGAAAAACATTTAACGTGGACAAATGTTTTTATATCCAATTTCAATATGAAATTTATTTCAATAACCTAAAATAGATTAATATATATAATATATATCTAAATATTCATTATTTATATTATAAAATATAAATAAATTAGAAAAAATGTTTATTTCAATTAAATTTTTTTGTTTTTCAGCATTCAACAAAAATTAAATTCTTTATGAAAATACAAAATATTGACCAACAGTAAATTTTTATATTTTGAACTAAAAACGTAATATTATATTTTATAATTAATATTATAATTTTATTAAACAATTATACTTAAAATAGGTGAATTATTAAATAGCACTAAAATTACCTTTTTGAAAAATAAAAAATTTTATACATAAAATTGGATTTATTCAAATCCCTTGTATAGAAAACAAATAATATAAAATTTAATAGGTTTAATGAATATAATAAATATAAATTTCATTAAAATAATTTGTTACATTTTTTAGGTAATTAATTATGGTAAAACCTATTTTATTTTATAAATATAATTTCCTTCAAAAGATTTTATTAATTTTCAAACCGTATTTATTTTCATTTATAAGAAGTTTTTCACAAATTAATTTTTATTATATACGTGCTTAATCAATATTTTTATAATTTAGTTAATCGTATTAAAAACTATAATTCCAATGGCTGGGTTGTAAATATAATAACATTTTAATAATAATATTCATAGTATTTTGTAGTTTGTTAAAACTCAACCCTGCGTGTAATGGAAGGTACCGAAGGGACACATTATTGCATGTAACAAAATACAAACATATATTTGTTTGTATAAAAAGATAATATAACTATTTCATGTAGTGAAAGCGTAACATGGTTTTCTATATAATGCAAACCAAACATTGCACTTTTGTATAAAAACAACATTCATGGTATTGTCGGATGAAAAATATCCAAATATTAAATTATTTTGTAAAAAACATTTCCCAGTATCACATAGAGTTACATTCATCCCCCCCTTTAAATTAATTTCACCCTCATAGTACATCTGAGGCATCAATGGTTTAATAATTTAATGCTTCCTTCATAGAAACCCTAATCCTAAAAATTTATTCAAAAACATTGTTTAGAAAGGTAATGTTATATTCATAATGGTTTCCCAGCGTAACTTATAGATATGACCCTATATAGTAGAACATTAGTGTAATAACAAAACAAGTAAATCTGAGATAAACCAATCCATTAATTTTAGATATAGAGTGATAGAAAACTAGGTGTGGATAAATATATTAATAATAAATCCATAAAAACGTTACTTGAAAACATTCATTGATATTGTCAAAAATGTTAGTAACCAGAAAACATTTTATTTCAAGACCCATTTCCCAATGATGTATAATTTTAACAAGGATTTATACTTAAATTATTTATTTCCTTTTATTATGCTAAATATCATCATATTGTTGTTTGTTGACAAATTTCCACTTATTCTCTTACACCCAGAATGATTGTGAATTTTTTATGTCTGAAGCACTAATACATCATAAGAATCTTTTGAATAATGATAAGTCATTAAAGTTGTATTTATTTATCATCATATAAAAAATTTATCCTTGGTTATCCAATATTAATAAATCCTCATATGGAAAAAATTGTTTAATTTCTAAAACCTGAATTGAATATTAGCATAAACCATTCCATAAATGGTCAACCTTGTAACCCTTCTGTGATATGAAAATCCAAAATGGTATAATTATGTTTAATAAATTTCTCAAAATTATCTTAACATTGATCCCCCATAAATCATAAAGTATATTTGGGTTTCCACAATTCAAACATGTTATTTCATTTATCATGTTTTTTATTAAAACAATAAAATAACTTTAATTACATTAAATACTTAATTAAAACAAGCATGAATTTTTATTCCAAATATAACTAGATATATTTCATAAAAAATACCCAATACGGTATCCATGTTATTAAAAAAACTATGTCAAAAAATCCATTTTCATTTTCAAGGTCATAACTATTATCCAATTTTCTCTACCAATATCATTATATCATTATCTATATAAAATATCATTTTCACATCCTGAAGAACATGTAATGGGATATATTATCATAATGTAACCATTTTATTAAATAATTTATATAGTTCATTAGTATCATTTACCAAATTCTTGAAAATTATTAAATAAAAACTTCTTCAAACAATCCAAAAACACATCACGATTCGTATAACACAATTATTAAATTCCAAAACAGATATAATTCAATCATCCACCATTTTTCTTAAACTGTTACTCAGTATTTTCAATCCTATAACTTAATACCCATTTCAAATAATATTATATATGAATAATTGATGAATTTTAATAAATCTAAATCAAGTCATGCTTCTTACATTTAATATAAACAACACTTCTAGGACATCAATACCATTAACATGTTATTTGCAGTCTCTTTATATTTTATAGTATAACCAATATTCCTACAACATAACTAATTATCTTCATGATATTTACATATAAGATATTAATTTTTTTAATTCCCATACATTCCACATATTAAATCATTAATTTTACCCTAATTACTTCTACTTCATATTATTAACTAAGACCATAGAGCATAGGAATAACCCCACTTATCATAGATGGAATCAACATAATTAGGAATTATTCTTTATCAGATGGATAAATAATGAAACCTACGTTTAAATATATGATGCCTTAATATCTCTAAAGAGACATCTATAAACATATGATTATAAATATCCCTATGGATCTCATAAAAAATTTAGTATTATAGTTTTCAATGTTTGGAAAAAAGATTCCTCTGATAACAGTTATGGTGACCGAGGATTAACATAAATAGATATTAAATCATTTCAGATGAATATTTGGAAAATTAAAAAAATAAAATCAAAAGGAACATAATAATATTGTTTCATTGGAAACAAGGATCATAATCATTTAATTTGGTGAAATATCTCAAACATATCCCATAAAAATTTCCCCCTTTAGTACTTGTACATAATACATTTTTTCATAACCTAAGGAGATGAAAGATAATAAATGGTGATCTTAGATTCTAATTATGTGTAAAAATAAATGGAATATATAAAAATAAACCTAAAATAAGGGTATGAGAACATGAGAATAATATATTAATATCATACAAAGAAAATTAAAGATCATAATCATGAGTCATGGAATAATTATTAGAATTTCTTAAGAAATATGTTATTTATAATTCAAAGAGAATGAGTTATTAGAGAATATCATTTGAATAATACATAGAATTGGGGGATATAATATTTCTTATATAATTTCAATCATGTGTAAAAATAAATGGATTCAATCATTAAGTTATGGAAATGAAATCATCCCTCACAAAAAATTATATACATGAATCCAGATCCAAAAAAAAATCATTTTCAATATGCTATATCATTTATTCATAATTATTTAAACATATAATCAGGTCCATGAATAAATATATAGACATGAAACTAGTTACATTAAAAATATTTTCAAAATGTGACAATTTTAATCATAACATTGTGATCATGTAATCCGGACTACATATAAACATATGGACATGAAAAGAGGTCCACACATAACATTATGAACATGTAGAATTGTAGAATCATAACATTATTAACTTTCAACCGGGTTTACACATGGGTAGTTATACTTCCATGGTGGGACATACTAAAATCCATAGATGAATCTATATCTTTATAGTGGACCAGGATTCACCTTCACCCCATAGTGAATAAATCACATCGATGTACTCCCATAATTATTTCATTACATATAAATTTTTACCCATTGCATTGGAGGGAGATATAGGTCCCACCCAACACATAATGAAATAAAGCATATGTGATCCATAAGATAAGAAATTATTCATCATAACAAGACCCAATAAAGATATGGGTTTCAAAAACATCATATTATAACATTATAAATGGAATGGGTATATTAAAAAATGTATCTTCTAATAACATGTAGAAAACAATCATGTTTCATTAAAATTTTACCATTGAATAACCAATGAAATGAAATTATTTTTAGAATCATTTAATCATGGAAAACCTGTGAATGAGAAAAAAGTTTCATAAATAAAATTTAAATACTAACATAATCCATTAAAAAAAGAATAATAATGTTTTCCTTGGACTATATCCATAGAAAATAATAAACTATTTGAATGTATATCATACTACATGGAAAATGATTTTGAAATTTCATATAGATCATTTCATAGAAAAAATTTCCTTCTATTGAAAATCCATTTCATAAAATATTTTATAAAAAACATTTTCTTATAAATAATTCATTGAAATTTCATTTAAAATATTTCTTGAGGAGATTATCCTTTCTTCTTTGAAAATTAATATTAAATCAGAAAACATTTATGAATTTTTTTTCTTTTAAAATATCCTTTAAAAAAAAGAACCTTTTAAAAGAATTTATAAATAATAATATAAATCTAAACATGTCGAGCTTTCCTTTTTCACTCTATCTAGTTTAAAGGAGTCCTCTGATCATAAAATATCAAGATAAATAATCTTTAAAATCCACATTATTAAAATAGCTAAAATGTTTGTAAATATTTATTATGAAGATCATATGATAATATTATATCAATTTGGATAACATATTTAGAATCCATGGTTTTGAATGAATATTGATTTCTCATCGAAGAGAAAGATTATGCCCGATTTTCTAAAAATTTACTTCTTAGTTGTCTTAAGAAAAAATGTGTAAATAATGGTACGATAACATTAATATATATTTCATTACCACATGATAAAAAAATTAATTTTATTAAATGTTATATTTATCATAATATTTTATCAACATAATAATATTTGTAAACAATTCGATAAATAATTTTATTATAGAAATAAAATATTAACACTTCTGTAGCGTTGAATCATAATCCGACTGAGATAATAAAATTAAATGAAACTTATAATATCTATAAAAAATTATATTCAGGATAAAAAATTTTAGTGGGTACCATATACATCTCATATAAGAATATAGGTGCATAACATTTCATGAGTCTCAAATAGGGAGAATGGAGGAAAAATTATATCACCGATTATGTAACTTTTTGGTCCATAAATACCATGAAATTGATATAAAAATGGATATTTAAATAAAGATAAATTTTAAGATATTAGTATTAGAATAAATTCAAGGGAATTTAATTTAGTACAAAAATATAAGTGGCTAATATTGTATATATCACACAATAATATAAGTGAGACGAGGAAACCGTTACATTAAGTTTAGACTTTCATTGTAACCATTAAAACCTCATTTGTAATAAATATACCATATGTTTATAATCATAAATATCATACCATATATTAGTCGATTATTACTTTATATTGTGTTTTTTTAATAATTTAATGTTAAATGTATGTTTTGGGTAATAACCGCTTTGTTTATCATATCTATTTCAACTTGTTAATCATGATCCAATTACATAGATCATGATTTAATTATTTCTATAATGTAAAAGGTGATTTAAATATCATATATATTTAGGATATAATTCTTTATAATAATATATTAAATATATAAGTATGAAATGAAATATTTCATTTATTGACATGGTAGTCCCTATGTATGTTTGATCAATGATTACATTTTCTTGTCATATTTTATAAAATAAAAATTGAATTTTGTATAAATATATATTTTATATCGAGAAGAATTACTATTAAATAATTATCATATATGTTTAATAATATCATCTATAATTCAATCCTTGTAATGTATGGATGAATCACATTGCTTTGAGGAGGCAGTATTCCACACATTTGTAAACGAATTTATCGTATTGCCACAAAATGTACATACTGAATGTGTGTGTTGTATAATAATTACAGAATAACCAAAAATTAAAATATATCATATATATATGTATATATCTTATAAAATCTGTTATTCTATCCTTATTCCCAACCTTGAAAAGGGGTATTGGATGAACAAATGTTTCAGTGTTCATGGTGTGACTCCTTCAAACACACTAATGATGATTCAATATTCCAATTGATGGAATTTTGTATGAATATTGATCATAAAACTAATATAAAAAATATAAATATACTCTAGATACTTAAGTTAATATATTATCGTGGAATTTGTATAATTGTGGGGGTAGAGAAAAAAGTAAAACTAAATATCTTGTTGAATGATATTTCCGCTTCTTTGGGTAACTCTTTTTGGTTTGCATTAATGGGATTCCATGGATGGGTTTCATCTCAATGTGAGAATTATAGGATGAGAGGAGGGAATTTTGGAGCATATTTTTGGAGGTTTTGGATGTGGAAAATGATGTGTAATGATGTGAGGGTGTGTTAATTCCCTTTTATAGTGGAGGAGGTGTGGGATTCTAGTAAATAGATAAAGCTAAAATTTATGGAATGGTCTCCCTGAAATCATGTTCAAAAAAACGGTATATATTCGATATAAGGGAGTATATTTAGATATATATCAAGAAAATATATTTTGGACATGTTTCATTGGTACTATTCACTTTATGTTAAAGTTTTACTTCAATGTGAAATTATTTTTACCTTAATCAATGTTATTAATTTTAATTACATTCCCAAATATTTTTTGAAAAAAATATATTAACCATAATATAAATTATAAATTATTTTGACACCAAATATAAAATTATTTTCTCCAAATTATAAAAACATAAGTGGGATAAATTAATTTAATATTAAACCCACATATGAGATATAACAACAAGATTATATTTTTATGTCCAATTTAAATGTGAAATTGAGTAAAATGACCTACATTGAAAAAATATATGTAAAATAGATCTATATAAAAATTATAAGAAATATTAATGCTAACTATACTATATTAATAAATAATACCAAAATACAATTATCTATTAAAATCCTATGTCTTTCAATTTTAATTAAAAAATAAAACACGATAGAAAAATAATAAAAATTAATTAAATGTAAATAATGATATTATGACTTGAAAAATGATGTTTAATTTTTCAAATAAACGTAAAAAACTATGAAATATATATATTTAATTAAATTTCTATTAAATGATGGTAAAATTACATGTTTTGAAAAATAAAGATTTTTATGCATAAAATTATATTTATTTTCATATATTGTCTGAAAAAAACATATTTTGAACCGTAAATAGTTGACTTAATATTTAATTAATAAATATATTTAATTAAATTAAAATTTCAAAAGTGTTTTCATATCTCTAGTAAGGGAAAACTTATTTGATTTCATTTTCGTTTTTGGAAAATTGGTCAACAAATAATTATTTTTTTTTTCATATGTATATAAGGACCCATCCATAAAAATTATATAATTTACTTTTATGTTATGAATTTACATTGAGGATGTTTTTATGTTTATAAATTTAGATAATTAGGGCCTAACTCATACAAAAAATCTTAAATATTTCAAAGTATGCACTTTAATTCAATAATATTTTTTAATAAATTAAAAACATTGGAAATGAAACATGGTTTTGTTTCATGTTTAAACATTACAACTTATCCACTGATTCCATTCTTGTCTCTATCCTCCCTTAAATCATGTGTAAAATTTTTAACACACGAGATGAGCATAAAATTTTAATAAGGGAAACACAAACATGGAATACTATTAGTATTGAAAAAAAATACAAACCATTAATAATGTATCATAAAGTAATACTTTTCACCTTTAAGGAGAGTTAAATACACTTCACCGAATATAAGATCATTTGTTGCCCATTTTTAAATAAAAGTAGTACCCTAAAACCCATAAATGTAACATATAATACAAAAATTTAACTTTAGATATAATCATACATGAATGCAATAATCATATGGTTGACTTCCGCTCATATAACTATTAGAAATATAATAACCATACGGCTGACTTCCATACCCAATGAATTAGAGGTTATATCATAACCATAAATCCTTCATTTATCACAGAACCACCCATATTTAGTCTATCACGTAACCAAACCCTTTCATTTATCACGTAACAACCCATCAAACATCCAAGAACCATTATATAATCATAACACATAAAAAGTTTCAATTATCAAAATTTCACTCAAAAAAATTCATTTGAAATACCAAGAAATCATTTCAATATTTTAAATTATTCAGTATGCTTTAAGAACCATTTTCAATAAAAACACCCCAAATGGGAATAAGGGATTTATTTTCCTTAAAAAACAATAAGTCTTATAGAGGAATCCAATTATCAAATAATGGTTATTATTATGGCGGAGGACAAGTCATTGTCTCTGCAAACGTTAAAAAACCATCATTTTGTCATTTGGTAATGAATGTAAAATGAATCATATAAAATGTTTCCTTTTTAAAAACAATAAAATATTTATATAAAATGTAATTTAGAATAATTTTATATCCATAGAAATAAATATGTTAATTAATATCTTGAAGAAAACATGTGATAATTAAATCATTGAACGTTTAAGGTGTCTCATACCACTTTGAACTATTAAACCTTAAACTCTATTAATTATTATATTCAAAAATAATAATTAACATTAGTATAGATAAAATATGGATATGAAATTTCATATGGCTATATATACCCAATAAAATAATAACAGTGTATATTATCAAGAAATACCTCAATAAAAGAAGATTAAGAAGAAGTCCCTTACCTCGAGTCTCATTTGTCACATGTGTTATTTTTATTCCAGAATAATAGAAATTGGATAATTTATACTTTTTTCATAATTTTTTTCATGTTTATTATTCCTTTCATATCACATATTAACATATTATAACAATTACACAATTATTTATGTTTATATATGTTGTTTTGTTGATATTCGGTTCTTGAGTCGAAAAAGAACATGCTATGATTTCAATAGTCCATATGGTCATAATTCCATCATCTCCAAAATATAGGAAATTTAATAGATAACTTATAATTTCATTATATAAGTATTTATAAAAATATTTTAGAAAAACTAAAAACACCTTTCATGGAGATGGTTGGTCGTATGTACACATTAATGTAAATTTTGGTTTTCTCTATCTTATTGAAAGAATAAACATTAAATGAAACATATATAAATATTTATATATAAATAAAATCATTAAAGTAGAATTAATATGTAATTTATATAAAAAAAATTACAAGTAAAATTCATAATACATTCCATGTGATGTGTGAATGAATCAAATCATTTTGAGGAGGTGGTAGTCCACACATCCCCCAACAAAGTTGTCATATAACCACAATTTTGAAAGCATAAAGGTGGGTTTAATATAAAATTTTCACAAATTAAAGAGTTTAGAATATAAATATTGAAATATTATCGGACCATTATAATGGTTTTAACACCATCCATGAAGGTGATAAAGGAAAACGAACAAAAACATTATTCGAGGAGGCGATTAAATGACACAACATGGAAAACATTTTTTCCATTGAATAAGGAGAAGTGGAAAATGAAAAGAATATGATATATTGAATAAGAAACATAAAAATATATTATATACATTATTATAGAATTATCATGTATTTATGTATAAAGGATGTGAGGATAAAGTTGAAATAAAAAAGAAATTAAGATAGGTACTTTGAGAAAATTATCTCTTGAAGATTCCCACCCTTAAAGACCCTTGATGACATTTGATTTGGTCTTTTGGTGAGACCAGAATAATTTTTTTTTGGGAGAGTGAGGAGTAGATATGGGAAGAGATTTTAGGAGATAAAATTATTTTCGGTCAAAATGGAGAGGTGAGGGATGTTATTTATTCTTGAGGATAGGTGGGTTCAAGTGATTAATTTATTGAATATTTTATTTTAATAGCTAGCCTTATAGTGGTTCAATTAAATTACATGACATTGGATTGTAACTAATTATGTATAGGCTATTCAGAGTCGATACACAACTCACCCACTCTTTAAATTTTGATCTATTTATGTACGTTAATCTTTTAACATTTAATATTAAAACTTTTAAAAATTAAACTTATAAAATGGTAAATATTTTTTTTACCGTAGTAACATTTTCGTAACTAAAAATAAAATTGATCATAGAACCTAATGTGAAAATTTTAATTCTAATTATGAAATCCATTTTTACCAAATTTAATTTACATAATTGATTAAATTATAATTAATATTATTTCCGCAGACAAAAAAAGCGGGTTTTTATGTGAAGTGTTCAAAAGCTTGAAATTCTTTATATCTAATTTCAATTTGAAATTGATTCCAATGAAAAAAATTGTATTAATTATTAAAACAATAATATAAATATACTTTAAACCCCATTAAAAATATATTATGAAAATTTAAATAAATTAGATGAAAAACCAATTTTCAATTAAAATGTAGTATTTTTCATTATTTCTTAAAATAATAATTTTATCATAAAAATACCGAAAATTAAACCAATGTAAATTTTGATGCACATAATCAAAAGAATAATTTTATATTTTATAAAATATATTATAAAATAGTTAAAAACTACGTTTGAAATGGTTTTCCCATCAAAAGGCGGTAAAAATATTTTTTTAGAAAAATACAGTTTTTAACCTTAATTCTGGAATCATCGTATATGTCATTGAAAATATTTTCTCTCTTAAATTCTAAAAAATTAATAATTATTCGTAAATATTAAAATTCCTTGTTATATATGTTCCTAAGATGTCACAATGTAATGCATATTTTCTTAATTTAATTTATTCGACTCATATGTTACTTTACAACGTCTAGGTGAAAACTATAATAATATTTTAATAATAATTTTTATAGTGTTTTGAAGTTCTATAAAACTAAGTATTGCATGTGACAAAATCTATTAATGGGAATCAGTTTTTTTTTCAATGAAAGAAAAATATAGTGTTTAATGTATCAAAAGATAATATAAGTGCCACTTGTAGCACATTCATAACATGGTGTTGTGAATAACACAAGTATAAAATTGTGCATTCATATAAAAGAACCTATGTTCACTATTTTGTGAAAGGTGGAATATAATAAAGATTAAATTATTATAGAAACAAATATTTCACAAAATCTCAGGGTTTTACTTTCATTCCATCATCCACTTCCTTGTAAAAAATTCCCACATGCATGGGAATTGGTCTCAAAAATATAAGATACCCATAAAAATCAATCATTGATGGAAACACCACTAATCATATGAAAAAATAATTTTATTATACATGTACCTTCATTTATGAATTATTTTTTAAAATCCTTCAAAACAATAATAAAAATTAATTTAAAAAATTTAAATATATAACAACCCATAAAATAAAAAACCCTTAATTACCAAATTTAATAATTTTTTCCAATTTTCATACATTTCATGGATCTATAAAAAAATGTCTAGAGAATAATAAAAAATATTATATATGAAACCCATAGAAAAATATATCTATATACACTCAATGATGATTTTTTTCCAAAATAATTGAATTCATATATGTAAAATCATGCTTCACCCAATACATCTCTTATTGTAAGAGAGATTCCAATAATGCAATTTTATTACCTTACATACTTTTTACTCATTCATAACCCCAAGAGTTTTTTGAGAGATCTAGATGATAAAAAATCTTTAATATTTATATACATAATTTATTCATATTAATTATTTCTTATATAATTAAAACTAATCATGAGGTTTTCCTTTTTTATAATAAACTACTATTTTAAATAGATCACTTATATACATTTTAAATAAACATTATTCCATTTAAAAAAAGAATAATGTAAAAACATATAAATCATAAGGTTTGATGAAAAACACAAATGATTTTCCTTGAAAAAAAACACTATAAATAGAAGGTCATATATAGTCTTTTAAAACAATATTTATCTTCTTATATAATGGAAATCCATATATTCCCATAAAAACCATATATAATTACAATATGATATATATCATTGTATAAAAGTATAAAAAATTAAATGGATACTAATTACTAATTCCATAGTTATTGAATGATTAATGGATAACATCCTAATCTCTCCATAAAGGCCTTGTAGAAAAGATATCCTAAACATAACAACATGGGCTCATTTTGTGAAATCGAAAATAATTTGGCATGAATGAACCAAATACATATGGTAGGATTTTACATGAGTCCAGCCAATGTAATATAAGATATATATAATTATGAAATACAATTTCACATACCATTTATAATATATTTATAATATAAATGAATAAATCGATAAAAAAAATATTTTAAAATATTCATATTGGTAATAAATATTAGGAAATACCAATATATTCCAAAGTAAATAGATATATGGTTTAACTATGATACAAAAAAATATGGTTTATTTTACCATTATATTATATCCCTATTAAATTATTTGAATCATTAATAATATTAAAATTCATGAAAATGAATTTAAAAGAACATTTAATCATTTCTCTAAAAATATGAGAAAAATATCACTTTCGTTTGATATCATTTCAAAGTTATTTTTTTAATATTTAATAAATTACCATTAATTTAAAATTATCATTGAAACATATAATCGTATATTCAATGAAAAAAATATCCATTATGGTAGTGAAATAAATTAAAGTAACATATTTTTTAGAGAATAATTTTTTCATAGCTTTTTATGAAGTAATAAGTGAGGTTTACAGATAAACATTAAATGGATTTCTTCTAATATTTTGAAAATAATGTAAAAAATTATTTTGAAATGGGAATTAACAATAAATTAATAATAAATATCAAAAATATTAAATCATTTGATGAACATGATATTACAGGAGACTGATTTTAAAAGGAATTTTTCTAACATTTTTTGAAAGAAAAACTATTTACCCAAAGTTATGACTAATTTAAAACATTTAAAAACTCATAAATAATAAAAACAAATTATTTTGGTAACATGATTAATAACATTATCCATTTTCAATCAATTTTCATAATTGACATTGTTTCATTTATTAATAGGAAATTGTTTGATGCAAAATAGGTTTTTATGGAATGTGTTTTCATAATTTTAGATTAATAAGTCTAATTGAACATAAATGGGTTAACCATTATCAATTATATTAGTTTTCAATCTTCTCTAAAATAGAATTGTTTTTAAAAAAAATTCATTTTGACACAAACTTTAGTATTTTATAATCTTTCGTTTAAGGTGGACATGAAAAACAAATCATTTCATTTTTTAGGTGATACTCTATACATGTTAAAAAATGACATCATCAAAGTTTATCATGTTGATGCAAAAGATTTTACATAACATATTTCCCTAAATTGACTCACTCTATGAATATTAATCATACATCTACTCAACATGGCCTTATGAATTCCTCTTCATATAGTCGGGTATATCGACTAGAAGTGGGGGTTTAAGGAGCTACTTTGAGGAGACTATTATCTAATATCAAAGTGTTAAATCATAATTAAATAACTAGTAGTGGTACACATTATAGTACAAATAAAAAATAAATAAATATATCATGATTTAGATAATGAAATTATACATTCATATCAGATCTGTCATAATCAAAAACTATATTTCATCTCTAATGGGTTTGATCAAAAATAAAAAATAATGAAATAAAAATAAAAATTTTAGGATCTAATATAATGGGTGATAAATACAATATAACAAGTCCCCCAAAGCATTTAGATATATTCCAATCTAATTAAAAGACAATTCATGAGAAGCTATAATTAATTAATACCTCCTGGTTATTCACCCTATGAATCATTCATCTATTTTCAATATAATAACTTGTTTAAAAAATTAACATAGACTGAGGTGAATTTATAGGGAATAAGAAATGAATCATAGTGGGACACCATAATAGTGACCCAATTTTTTTTCTATAATTAAATTTTCATGAAATATTCAAATCATATCCCACAATATAATTAATAAAATTAAATAATATAAACCACGACATACCCATGGTTCTATAAATTTGATAGAAAATACAATCATTAGCCTATGTCGAAATCTGTCTAATATTGTCAAGTAATCATGAAAACCATAGTTCCACAGAAATACACATTGAAATATTCTATATCAAGTATCAACTACCAAAATAAAATGTTTTTTCGGGTATTATTTCCCTAAACTATGGGATTTTTCTTTACAAGTCATCACAAAAACCCCATTGTGGGAGTTTTATTAGCTGGGGAATAATTCTATAAGTATCACATAGTTTCCATATTACTAATTCCAAATTTTGTACATATTCCCTACAAGAATCATATCTCCACAATATGGAATAATTTCTACAGTTACATAATTCCATATGTTTCACATACCCATAGAAAAACTCCTCCTTATATATAAAACCATCCACACATTACAAAATCATAGACCCTCACCAAATATTACTGCATAAATTAAATTTGAAATAATATCATATAGATAATACCTTATGGTCAACTCTAAATATCATTTCTCCAAATCTAGAGAACCCCAAATATATATGAGCCTTATATCTATTGAAGATAAATCATTATATGAACAGAAATAATAGTATCCAAATCATATTCAATTTCAAACTCATTTTATATCTATCAATATATGAATTCATATCCATGTTAGATTTACAATATCAAATTATCCCTATGGTCTCATTCCATTTCCCTTTCTAAAAGAAGAAATCACAAGTGCTAACAAAACAAAAATTCAGGTCATAATTTTCTCTAACTAATTAGGCCTCCATATTATATTTAATTCCTATGACTCTTGTAATACTCTATACCCATTTTCATACATTCATTGTCATGGTATTTTAGTTGATGATTCAAAAAATGGGTTCCCTAATGTAACCAAATTTTAAGGCACACCACATAAGATTATCAATTATAATCATAACCCTCACCCCAACACTCGAATGCTTTGGGATACATATCCCACAACCCAGTCTCTATCATATGAATACATCAAAATACTAAAATAAAAAATATAAAAAGTTACATCACATAAATAATATCCCATATTAATTTAAAAATAAATTATCTAGAACATATAGCTTATACTCTTCCTCATGTCACAACCATATGATCATTACTAGAGACTATCCCATGATACACAAAACACGGATAACATTGATTGAATCCCACATACTAAAAGGATTCAAAAAACCCACATATGGGTGTCATCTCATTTCGAAATATGATTATATTTATAGATAAAATTATTTGAGTAAAATCTCTTATTCGTAACTCACCATCTCAGAATAACCACATGGAATTCCTCAAAACACCCTTGGGGTTCACCTTTAACATTATATTCTAAAACCTGTCCCAATAGAGTCATATTTCTAATTCTATATCAATTTCCAAATACCACCCAAAAAACCTAAAATGGGAATTGAAGGGATATGTACATTGTGTTTTCCATGATTACAAGGTCTACACTAAAAATATCTCATCCATGTGAATGTACTTTTACATAGACTTTGTACAACCATGGTATGTCATTTTACTATTACATGAATAAGGTCCAAATGAGGATTGTACTTGCACTACTATAAATTATGGTAATACCTAAGGTCCATCCATTTTATACTATTCAATTATGTCCCCCATACATGAGGTGGCATCCCTATTACATGACCTTAATGTCTTTTCCAAGTACATGATGTTTCCTCACTGAAAACTTTGTATCATATAAAAAACATGAAGATGAAAAATGATTTAGTACACGAGGCATTTTTTATGAAATATCACATTGTGTGATTGATATTTCACAAACATAAACCATTAAAATCAATATTATATTACTATTTTCTTCAAAATCTCCCAAATTACACCACCAAGGGTTCCCTAAAAATATTATTAGTGTATTGACACACAATGAAAATCAAAATGAATGAATTTATGTCATAAAACATAAAACTATCCAATGGCCTATGATAAAGCATAAATTTTTTGGTTTGATCTATTCTAAATTGCATACATACGATGATCAACTCTTATAATGATCTAGGGTACAATCTACCTTCTTCATGCACCCCACTCCCTCTCCCACTCCCCTACCTCTCTCATAATTAATAAATTGAATACATAAGTAGGGAATACCTGAAAATCATTGAAAATAGATGAGAAAATGAAATAATAAAGAAAAAAGAAAAGTATGATTAATAGGAGAGGAAATGTGGATAGGCCATGGACATGAAAATCATGATAGGTATGTGTTTATCATAGGAGAGACTCCATATTATAGATTAAAACATGGTGTTGGAATCCCATATCCAGGTTAAGGCCTAAAATTTTCATCTTTTGGAACCCCATGAAAAATTTAATATTTAATAACGTAAATATTTAATATTATTTAAATATTTAAAAGGCTAAAATTGCCAGAAAAATACATTTCATAGGTTAAAAATCATATTTTATGACCAATTGTGTGGTCATAAAATATTTACGAGATAATATATTATGAAGAAATAACCTTTATATGCATCATAAGAGACTAAAAAAATTATTTATGCTCACATCACAACACATGAAAAAACGAAGTTTTATAAATAATATATTATATTTATAGAATCATAATTATGTAATTAATTTCAAATATATTCCTTAAATTAATCGTAATAGTCAACATTTTGGGATGGATATTAAAAAATGAAATACATCTCTTTGTGGAGTTGGCAGTCTCCACATTTTCCTGAGAGATGTTTTAGTTTCCTATAAGATTTATAATAAGAATTAATAAGATTTTAGGATTAGTATAGAATAATAAATTATATTAAAAATAATAATTTTATCATATCATCATTTTTTTAATAATTTGATGGAGGTGTAAGATTAAATAAGAATTAATAACTATTTTAAGAGATATACCTATTCAGTAGAAAATCGAATTTTTTATTAAACATTATTCTGAATCGGTTAGTCATTTTCTAATAAAGAAATAAATGGTGTATTAGGATAATTTTAATTGGACTTTATCAGATATAGGTTAACCTAAATTCCTCAATATGTTTGGGTAATATAGGTGAAAATGTTCCCATTTACATGTTTAGTGTGAAAATATTGTAAATTCATGATATATTATTATATAACATTTTTTAACTCATGAAAAATAAATAAAAAGATCCAATTATTAAAGAATATCTTGATAAGTAAATAATATACTATGCTAATATAATACATAATTTCTTATTTTAATATCTTGTGATTTTGGTGTGGGTTGAAATCCTCCATGATTTTGAATTTTCAGTGTTTTATGGGTTGAAAAACCCCTTTCTTATTTTAAAAAACATAATTTAATTTTTTCCATTTAACCAATACCCTGTTTACATATGAGTCTTGATGATCAAAAATTTTATTGGGGTTTTGGTTCGGTTTCAAATGCCTCATTGTTCAAATATACAAATTGTCTGGTGTGTGCATACTGAGGTGCTTCGATTGAAAAAACAATGCCTCCATTAATGAATAAATGTGATGAACCCTATGTGATCAATCCATGTTTTAATAAAACTTACATGAGGGGATTTATATCCATGTGAACACCAATTAGTTTATTGAAGAGGAGGTTCGCATAGCTAGAGAACAGTTTGGTAAACCATGTTCCATAGTTGTGCGAGCTAGAGAACTAGGTAGGGGTTATTCCATAGGCTACATAAAATTATACAAACCATGAGAGATAAAAATGAAGAACATGTAAAATTGGGAAACTAACATTTTTATCCTCCCTCATTTTAATTTTATTTATCATTTTTCCTCTAACACATGGGTTTCCTCTCCATTGGTTGTGGCTCTCCCTCCCACATCCTTTACTTGTTGAGGATTATTCTTCATCTGAGAACCATTTCCCAATATATCTGTATTATTGAATTTATATAATAATTTATTTTAATCATATTTAATACATTATACTCTTATTTTTTCTCACATATTTCTAATAAATTGATTCTGATATACCCTATTTTTAGTGCATTCATTTAAAACCATGATTCCTCCCAAATCTCCTTGACTTAAATTAAAAGATCTAACGTGTGGATGTCAACCAATAAGAGGTAGGTTTTTCCAATATTTCATTTTGATTTCAGGAGTTATTGGGGGATTCATGTTTGGGTTCTCTATAATTTAGACCGATTTAGACATTGTAATTAATACAACATCCTTTAATAAAACAATTCAACCCATTAGTGATTTGAAAGGTAATTCCCCTAAATTAAACAAATGGTTTGTTCTTATCGAGAGGCTTAGTACCATTGGAATATTAGGCTGGGGTTTTGGTTATTTGTTGAATTGAATTATTTTTTTATATGAATTAAATGTGATTTTTATTATGGTTTCACACGAACATGATGAGAATGTCCTGAGGATTGAGATAATGTTGAAAATCATTTTTGAGGGAATGTAATCACCAATATAGTTGTTCCATGTGATATATATATATATATATATATATTATCTGTTATGTTGATCACTGGATGGGAGACAAGGTCAACAATTAAGATGATCAGCAAGCTTGATAAGGGAGAGGATCATGTGATGTTTGAATGGTGTTGACTAATAGATGAGAAACATGGTCTCAAGGGAATAAAATTCATGATTGGTGTGACTTAGGTTATTCGTTTTGATTTATCCTCTCACATGTAGGAAAATAAAACATTTGGTTCCACATCCATATATTAGTACTCATATGATATTATGGTATTGGAAAAATCATGTGGGTAGGGGCCTCTGTTATTTTTAGCATAGGGAATTGGATAGAGGTGTTTTTTGTCGAAATATATGGAAATGACGAGGATCCGAAATTTTATAATATTGAGGTTATTAGTTGGTGGTTTAATCTCTTTGTGCCTAAGACCATTTTGTTTGAGGCCATTGCTACGTGACATACATGGGTGGTCAAACATTATCGTTCCTTAGGATGCTAGATGATTTTCCAATGATGATGACACTTAAAGAGAATATTTCATCTTTTAGTGGATGTCATGCTTCAAACCAATGAATTTAATTATGAGATGAGGTCTGATGGAGTATTTACATGATTGGGAGTAACTTCATAACATCAAATATTACATTAGAAATGAGTTTTTATATGGCATGAGGTGCCATATTTCTTTATTAGAGTTAAAACCTAAGGGTTATCCTGGACTATTTGACATCAAGTGATGCATTGGGCTTATGATAAGGATCCTCCCAACTACGGTATTTTGGAATAGGCCAAATCCACTGATTACTACCTTTTGGATTCTTAACACAAGGGGTGGGGTTTATTATTATTAATGTATGCATTTCTATTTTATTTATTTTGTAGATTCACTTGGATAATCATATATGTAGGATAGCAACATGTTGGTGGTGTCCTAGTGAGATTTTATCCTACACCCTACATGGTCCCCTAGGGATTCATTTATATTTTATGGATTTGTGATCAGATAAATATTCAGACTCATGAGATGGTCTATAGTGTTGGGTTTTTTAGAATGGGATGGATGGAATGGGACGGTCAGGTTCATGTCAAAAAATATAGTTTCTTTTTTTTTTCTTTTTTATATCAACATGTTGTCATTTATATATATTTAAATAGTTCATTAATTATCAAACCTTATACTTATTTTTTGTATGACTTAATAATTATAAATTCTCTATTTTAGTATCTAAAAATGTAATGGTGGGTTTTTACATATTCTGGTGTATCTCTTATTATTGGTTTTATTTTTTATATTGTTCTTCTTCCGTAGGTGGGTTTCTGGTCCATTATCAATATTTATTTATTTTCTATTGGTTTATATTTATGTGTACCATTATTATATAATAACTATTGGTAATTTTCTCCCCATTATTACCTATGTATATCCTTCCTACTAGTCAGTAGCCTATTTCATTCTAGGAGGCATGATTAAAGCCTAGTGACACTCAACCCCAAACACTATTTGGGTGGCTAAAGGATATGGGGGTGCTGTAAATGGAATCAGGGGATTTTCGTTTTCTTATGTAATAGTATTTCTATTTTCATATGGCAGTTTATATAATATGATATTGTCGGAATATGGTTTATATCTCGCCTTCTTGTGCATGTATCCCCATGTATATGGGACAATCCAAGTTACCAAGTGTGGGAACTGCTATTCCATTTTTCTAATTTTATATTTGACATAATTTTTGCTCTGATTAGTGAATTAGGAATGTGATTGTAACCTATTTTCATCTGTGAAATTGGACTACAATGGAATGGGAAGAGTTATTGAACCATTGTCCTGGAATGGCACGGTGAGATTGATATGTTTTATGGTTACACACATAAGATGTTATATATATATACAACTTTGGATGTGATTAATTATTTTGTGAAATGTGATACCTATAAGTATATACGGTACTGGATCATATACGGTCAGGAATTGAAGAAGATGTTGGGTGATGTTGATCACCAATTTGGGTGATGAGGTTGCTGGAATGAGGTGACATGGGATGTCCAGATGGTTGTGGTATGAGGAATATGACTTATATGGTACTTATATGGTCATATAAGTGGAAAATATGATGGATTTCATTTGGAATGTTTGTGATGGAAAAGGGTAAAGTTAGTTAGTTAATGATTATGATTACTACTTTCCATATCGACGTTATATTTTTTTAATCTGATCTATTTCACAATAGTCTTGGTATTAACTGGGATTACAAGAAGACATGATCCAATAGAATATGAGGCAGGTGATGATTTTGTGACTGATAAGTGTGAACATGTTCTGGCCCATGAGGGTTCGGATGAGGTAATGTAGGGTCAGGAAAATAATGGTCCATATGTAGAAGCTCCAGTATGGACTCTAGTGTAGGATGGTCTGCCACTAGTTTTTACATCTTATGGTTTGTGTCATGAGGCGTTTCTCAGAGGAAGACAGGTATGCGTAATCCAACGGATTTACTTGAGATATCAATGAGAAGATCCTTAAAGGAAGTAAATTGCGTAGGAGTTATAGTAACATATCCCTCTGGTATTTTAAGGTGAGATTTTACAATAGGTGGTTGAGAATTGAATTGAGTCAATACAAATGATCATTGAGAAACTTGGGACAACCCTAGGGTAGATGGTGAATATTGTTATGTACACACATAGGGGATTGGAAAAGAACTGGTGTAACATAGTGGTTATGGAATAAATACATGATGGACTAACATGGAAGGACATTAAGGCTAGGTTAATCAGTAACATCACCCAAGATTTGATGAGGGAAAAGGGACATCAGATTTTCTTCATCCAACATCAAATATACATATCCTTCATGGAATCTGTAGTGAAATTTATTTATTTTTTTCACTTATCACTGATTATGGTGGGTGACGACCCCATGGTGGTGACGAATTTTGAAGATTACTTATGGGACTCCATTCAGGTGAAGGTAAAAATCCTTATGTTGGCCTTATTCTAAGAGGAGATGAATCAATCACTCATAGATAATAGAGACATTACATTCATGTCCTAGTTGATCCAGTTTATGACTTCATGTGTTTTTAATGGTAATTATTCAGTTAATAGGATGCATATCCATGAGGATTTTCATCAGGTGTGTTATACCAAGGAATTAGGAAGACCATCGAGGATTGTTTCATTGGCAGTGTCCTTTTAGTGTGGGATGTTGGTTCATGTGTGTACTCTGTGAAATTGTTCACCAAAGGAGTTCTGAACTTTCAAGCAGGTTGTTAATCAAGAGTGGTTCTGCATGAGTCCTTCTTGGAAAGTCAAAAATCCTATACCAAGGTAGAATTAAGGTTCTATGATCAGACATATAGTTGTATCTAGAGATGCTAGATGAGATTCTACAATGTATAGAGTTCATGGCAGAGATAACAGAATGATGTAGTGGATTAAGGGGTTATTGGCCAGTGAAGCCCCACATAGAGGCCATGATTTAAGTAGACAGCCATAAATCTTGGTTTAAACCACAAGTATAGTTATTTCATAGGTTTTACCATAGTTTTTATTTACTTTTGGACGTTCCTTTTTAGAGGAATGTATATTTTGGGTACCTGAGGTGACTGAGATGATTATATTGACTAACTAGACACGATTCAGTAGCTTGTCATTAGTCCAATGTGTTATACGTTTATATATATATGAGGTGTTTGGTAACATTATTATTATGTATTATTTTATGGATGTGTGGATTTAATGAGGTGTATTTTAATTTGGGAATTGATGGTAAGAATGATTAATTGAGTTTTATAGAAATATCTATATCATTGTGATGTATTACATATTTGAGTTGTGAGGAAAAAACTCTAATTCGATCATATAATGATATGTGGGAACTCATGGATTCCATGTGGAACATGTATATGAGCTATGCATCCGATTAAATTTAGGACATATTTGGTATTAGGTATGACATAGGACCACATGATGTGGTGAAAGAGTGACGAAGCATCACGGGATGACTTTTGAGTCGGGGGATGGTTTACAGATGATCGGTTTAGTATTTACTTTGGGTAGAGTTATGATTGGGGTAGGTAACTATTATGGTTTTGGGACTTAACGATGATAAAGAGTTCCATTTTATAATTGATTAGTATAGGTTATTTGTAATTATATGGCTAGGTTTGGTGCCATATCCAGTTTTTTATTTGTTTAGGGGATCTATGTTATGGTGGGGAAATTGTGAAGTCCCAGGTTTTTTGGAGTGGAAAAATTCCTTCCTTGTTTTTACTTTTCATAATTTTATGGGTAAATAAAATCTTTTATTAATTAATATAACAAAATTAAAATATTTCATTTAATCCAAAAGATTTATTACATATTCATAATGTTTCTTATAATGTGTCCCATGGGTTTAGTTGGGTTTCAAATATGTTGGAGGAAAGAAACCCAAACATTCCATGGTGCGAAGACTGAGGTACATAGATTGGGAAAATCATGCGGCCTCTAAGAAATAAATATATGGCCATCCATTATCTCTATATATAGTTTTTCAAAATCATTCATGAGGGATATTAGGGTAGTGTGATATTTAAATAGTTTTTATTAGAGGGGATTTTAATATACGACACATAGTTTGGTAAAATGTGTTCCATGGTCATGAAAGACGTCACCATAGGTAGGGGATACTATATTGGATACAAATGGTTATCAAAATATTGAGTGATAACAATAGTAACCTCTTAAATGGGGTAAATTACCCATTTTTACCTTCATCCTTTTAGGAATGTTTCTCTTTATTCTTAAGACATGTGGGATTCCACTTCAGTGGTCATGTTTCTCTATTCCTTCTCCTCTAAGTGATGAGGCGTATTCTTCATTAGAGGTCCATTTCTCTAACCATATGTGGTAGTGGATCCTTATATGTAAGAATTTAAATAAATATTTCCTCTTTTATCCAATGCTTTCTCCTCGAGGAATGCTAAATCTAGGGGAACATTTTGTCCTCATTTTCAGGTTGTTCAACTAAAATTATGATTACTTCAAAATAGTCTTGAGTTAGAGTGTATAATCTAATGAGTGGATATCTAGAAAATTGAGGTAGGTGGTGGTCATCATTATTTTTGATTTATTTAGTGTTTTAGGGTGTGGAAATTTGATTATGTCAATTTTTTGATCGAGTGAGAACCTATAATTTGTAAAAATTCCTTTAATTAATTAATTGAACCCAATTGAGATGCTTATGGGAAACCACTAATGTTATATAAATGGTTTGATCCTAATAAGATTCCTCTAACATTAGGAATATTAATATTTGGTGTATAATATATATAAAATTTATTTTTTGATTTATATTTAGAAAATGTGGTGTTTAATATTTTTAGACGGTAACATATTGGGCTTAACCTAAGGATTAAGATAAGGTTGGATGTCTTTTTTGAGGTGATGAGATTGTCATGTTGGGAATGTATTGAGATATATTGATATATATTTTGAGAGAAGTTTATCACTTTTTTTGTGGTAATGTGATCATTAGGGGATCCATTGGGAATAGGCTAAATATCCTCTCATATATGGTATTCTTGCAATGGACGATGTAGTTGATCGCTACCTTTTGGGTGATGAACATAGTGGTAGAGTGTAATTATTTTCCGTATATGTAGTGATCTTTTATTTATTTTTTATACACACTTTTTTAATCACACATCTTAGATAAAAACACATTAGTGGTGGCCTACTGAGATTTTCTCTCACACCATTCATATTCCCGTTGCAACTTGTGTATATTATATGGATTTGATATCTAGTAATGTTTCATGATATGCAGATGGACGCTAGTGTTGGGATATTTAGTATGTGATAAATGGAAAGGGACCCTAAATTTCATTCAATAGTTGGATTTTATATTTTTTTTCTTTTCTTTTTTAGCATGCTCTTATTTTTATATATACTAAGGTTTTTCATTAGTGACCCTTTAGGTTATTGTATATATGACTTGATATGTATGGATTCTCTCTTTTATAATCTAAAAATGTAATGGTGGATTGTTATTTATTCAAATGATACTTTTATTATGGCTTACTTTTTTATATGTTGTGCTTCTGCCATGGGAAGGTTGTTGGTCAGTTGTTTGTTTCACTTTCTCTTCCACTACATTATAATTAAATAATCCATTATTATGTCATAAGCATAAGGTATAGTATCCCCACTATTACCACTTTACACAGTCACTTATAGTCAGAATACTTTATTGTTCAGGGAGGCGTGATTAAGGCCTAATGGAACTTCGCATGAATCACTATTTTGGAGGCTAAACAGGCCAGGGATATACATTTATGCATCATTTTATTCCATATATTTTATTTTAAGCCTTTTATTGACACTTTTTACATTTACCAAAGTAAAATTATTTTTAAACTCTAATGGTCAAGATATAAATTCTCAAAATTATATATGGAACATATAAAGTCCATTAATGATATATTGAAACATTTAGTGATAAATTTCAATTTTTATATTATTAGATATGATTTTAAAATTATTTAAAAATACATTTTAATCATTAAATACAATTAAATTTCTTTTTATTTACTATATAAATATCATGAAATTTGGTGTGTCATGATTATAATGCAATTCAGGGTAGAAAAATCACCATAGAATGATAAGTTTAGTTATAAATCATTATTTTGGAACACCATCAATCATAAAAATCATTTTACATTAATTATTTATAACAATATTTCTTTATTTCTTAATTAATTTGAGATTCATTACATCTATTTTATATAAATGGTCAAGTAATTATACAATCTATAATTTTTTAAAAGAAAGTATGATCATATATTTTTTCTATATATCATCTTTTTTATTATCTGGATTGATTCATATATCATTAGTAACTATATAAAAATTCAAAAAACACAATAATTGAGAGGGAGTGAAATTTTAAAATTACTATATTAATAGAAATATATAACGGTCATAATCATAACGACATGGAATTAAATTTCCAAATATTTTTTGACGATTATGGAATAATAATAATACATAAAATAAGAATAAAGAAGGTTATGTAGAGATTCTATATCATTACCACATAGTTACAACCTCGATGAATATTTTTGGTATTTACCAAATTTATTAAAATTTAACATGGTCTCAATACATTATGTGTCAAAATTAAGAGGATGTTATTAAATAAATAGGAAATTTTGATATGAAATGTGGAATCCATTTTCTAGAACTAAATATCTAAATTTGTGGAAAAATTAATTTTTATATATGTTTAAGAAGCACAATAATTTTTTTTATAAAAACAATAATTTTATGCATAATAGTGATTTTATAACCATGCCATATATAATATTTATTAAAATATATTTGATTTGATTAATATGTATATATATAATGGATTTTTTTACTTAAATCTAATATAAATAAAAATTAAATACATATATTAAATTTATAAAATTTTAGATATTCTCAATTTTTTAATAATAATTGTTTTTTAATATTCTTCCTAAAATCATCATTTACAAAATGATTCAAAAAAATTTCTCATTGATAATTTAAAATGAATATTTAAAAAAATTAATTTTTTCATAAAAAATTTCAAAATTTTATTCAAATTAGAAATAAAATCCATGAAAAAATTATAATAAAATCAATTTTCGATAAAAATTCATTTCTGAATATAAAATTGAATTTATATTCATTTTGTATCAAATAAAAACAATTTGATGAGTAGAAATTTATTTTATATGTATCTCAAAAAAAATCATTAAATTCATTCTTCCATAATTATTATGATATGTTTTTTTCATAATATTACTTTTGCAAAATAAATATGTTTCTATAAAATAACTCCTTTAATATTATCTTATCTTATATAAAATTTAAATATTATTTCCATGGAATTAATTAGTACATTTGTTGGTGAAATATTTTTCTATATAATTGATAATAAAAATTCAATTATTAATACATACTGATCCAAAGGTTTGGGTATAACTTTTATATATAAATAATAATATCTAAATTGTTGTTTAAGGGTAATTTAATCTAGATAATTTGTCTGGTAAATACTATAAATAATATTATATTTATAAAGGATCATTAAATATGTAAATTTCATTGTGTTCTATTATCTACCTCTCACAAAAATTAATGTATTTCAGTATGAATTGGATTATTTTAGAATAAAATTATTACAACATAATATCAAAATCAAATATATATTTTATCTTGAAAATTATTTTTTTGTTCATTTTTATGAAACATATTATTTGATTAAAGAGTTAAACTCTAAAAATATCATACTTTCATATGTGATTCTAAAAGAATACATTGATAGTTGAGTGTAACATTCCATATAAGAATCTATATATTTCAAAATATATCTTACCATTGAGTTCACAAAATACATACAATATTTATTTCCACTACATGACGAATATTTTATTCTTCATTTATACATTAATGAATTTACAATTCTATATACTATATTATATAATCAATTAATATTGAAGATAAATATTTTCGTGAAATAATAAGTAAAATTATCATCTAATGGAAAGAAATATTAAAAAATAATGACATGATATTTCATCTATTTCTATACATTAATAAATAAATTTTCATGTTAAGATAATATATGGTATGAAAAAAATTATATGAAAAAACCCAAAATAATTTTCAATTTATAAACTATAACACCCAAAGTTCATCACAAATCATTCTATAATAATTTATCCACAATAGTCATCAATATTATCCTAACTTTGTTAAAATCAATAAATTCAGAACAGTTTTATAAGATATTATTTCAAAATAAATTTATTATTTTTTGTATACAACATTATTCACACATAATTTCTCATACTAAAAATATATATGTTCACTACATATAATCTAAATGTTTTTTATTCCATCCAATAAAAAACTATAAATGAAAAAAGGCTATGTAAAATCATATATGCCTTTTTTTGTTATGTTACCCATTTATTTTTAAATAAAATATCATCTCCACAAAATATATTTTCATCTAACTTATCTATATATTATTACCAATATGGTGAGATTTCTTAAAAATAATATTAATCACTTATTCATGAAATTACTTTTCCATCCCTAAATTATCTATAAATGAAAAAATATCTTCCAAAAAAGTATAAAACTATTATATAAATTGTCTATATTTACCTCAAAATCATTGATCATATTATCCAAAAAGGATATAAATATATTTAATCTTCTTCCTAATGAATATAAAATTATTCATATGAATTTGAACTATTCACTAATTTATATTTAAACCTAGGTGTTAAATAAACATCATCATTCAAACAAATCACAATAAATTTTTCCCAATGTATAAGCATCACATAAAACAAAAATAATGTATTTATTACATTAAAAGTTTTTTAAATATTAATTTATCTACTAGTTATCAAAATACCGCAATATCCTAACCCATGTACTCCTATATTTAGAAATCTCAATATATCAAAATTCATTATAAATAATTAATATATTTTGGTCAAATTACATATCACATCCATCATGTTATCTTTATATAAATAAATTAACCTGATTCCCCAATCCCAGTATAACCATGTTTCCACCAATAATCATAAATAATTTTTTTAAAATAACTATGACATTCTATAATTTATTTTTTATTTTTTATCACCAACATATATCATTATTAATCCTTTATTTGTATAATCTTGAAGGTGTCTATAACAAGATTCAATGTGAGTACAATGATTTTCATAATGCCTATAATCTATTAATATAAACAGTTTTCTTGTTCTATTATGAATTTGAAATAGTTATTTTGAAAAATTCACAACATATATAATGTTGTATAATTTTTCCATTATGATATGCATCACCAGAAATTCTGAAAAACACCATTTTTTCTTATTTTTTAGCGATAAAAAAGATTTCATGTTTTAATAACACACACATATATATATATATATATATATTGGAATTTATAATATCAAAATTATTCAACGCTTATCCTTTCTGGTTAAGATTCTTTTTCAGACAACCACTACATTGTCCTTTATATCCATTTTTTACATTATTGATTATGTTTCCATCCATTTACTAAATCCAAAATATATCTTGTGTGTTTTTTAACTAAAATTATAATAAACTATATTTTTATGAGGGTAAATACAAAAAAAGACTTAACCACATCATATTCTATTAAATAACCAAAATTATATATATCATCTTGGCGTTTATTTTTAAAAAATATTTCTATCATATGACCAAAAAAGATCCAAAAACACTAGTGCTTTCTATACCTTTCCCATGTTTCCAAATATAATTCCAGGTGACATAAGTCACCCATAATTACAAGAACTAAAAAAAGGGTATAAATTTCATATAATTGGTGGTACTTTTCATTTTTTCTTGTTATCTAATTTAGAGAATAAATTATTTACCAAACCATTACTCTATAACATGGAACTTCCAGTGAAAACACATTTTTTCAAAAAACATGGGATTCATAAATTTTTACTCATATTACATTAAAAATACATTAACATTTTTTAATATGATACTCCCTAATTGAAACATCTTCATTTTTTAGATTTTTTACTCATCTTAAATAAATTTGAATATAATTTGGAAAACATTGATCAGGGAAAAAATCCCAGTAAGGAACACCAAATAAAGTAATCTTGCTAATACATTTATAATTAATAAAAAACCGTAATGATTTTTTTTATTCACATAATAACTTTTTAAAGAAATAATCCCTTACATATTGATGGTATTATAATTTTCACATATATTTGATAAAGTCGTTTCATAAGAAATAATAACAGAAAAATTATTTAGTGAATTTTAAGAAATTATGTAGAATGTTATTATAAAAAATTATTTTCCTATAATAGAGCATAATGACTCATTCAAAATAGTTATCATTTTCATATTTTATCATATTTCAATATTTCAATTATAAATATTATTAAATAGAACAAGAAATATATTCATGGGTAAAATTTAAATAACCACATCGATAAATATAACAGATCTAATAATGAAAGAATTTATAACTATAGACATCAAAATAATACCTTCATGTCCTTGTGTGATGTAATCATAATCATATGGTCAAGGCCTGATATGAATAAATCATTTTTAACTTAGTAGGAATACACCAAATACCCATAATACTTTGCAACATGATAACTATTGATGGGTTGAGGTGCTATCTATAATTAGCACAAACCTTTCACATATTGTGTACAATTAATTCGTCATATAAATTAATTATAGTACAAAACATAATCATCATAATTATTTATATTGAATAACTATCCAATAGAATGTTAATATCATCCATAGTTAAAAAATAAAAGAATATTATCTTGCGACCTTCAATATATATAATGTGCATGGTATTATTTTTTATATCCCTACTATGTCCTAATAATAATAAAATGATATTAACTTATAATAAAATTTCTTTAAAAGAATATTAAAACAATGTTTTTAGGACATGAATAAAATATCTTTTGTTATTTCATTTTAACAAAATATAGAATATTTAGAAAAGTAATATATTTTAAAATTACCATGGAAACATATAAAAGAATATTAAATGAAATCAATACCCTATAATTTAGGAAAATAAGTCAATGTTGTATATGTTAAGAGATAACATTCCATTAAAACTTATACAAAAATTCAACAATCAATAAAAAACCATTTTAAATGATTACTATTTTATTATATATAAAGACATTAGAAATTAAATGCAATTGACCAATAACAATCATTTCAAAATAAATAATAAAATAATTGAAATAATTGATTGATATGAACATGGAGGAAAATTACTTTGAATGGAAGTCTTTAAAAACTGTTTTAAAGGAAAACCCCATATCTTGAGTCTCAACAGATATCATACATTCTTCATCCCCTAAATTATATAATTATTTTATTTTTATAATACCTTGGGGGACATATTCATTTACATAAAATTATCATTAATACTTTTAAAAATATTCTAAAATGACTTATTTAGTTACTAAATTAGTTATATTGGTGCCAGATGTTTGGAGTACCTTTTCTTTATAATCCTAAATAAACTTCTCTTATTTCTCTATAGTCAATGAGGAAAATTTTCCATTTTCTCAAGAATAAAAATTATTAAATAAAAATTATTTATATTCTTATAATTCAATTTTATAATTAATAATTTATTGTGTAAAATTAAACAGAATTTTATTTCCTCTTGGAGGTTGTAGTCATCATCTACACAAGTGTAGTAGTAAATTTTTTAATGTGTTTAAAGGTAACATAAAAATTAATATAAAGTAACTCAAAAATAACTAATATTTTATTAATATCATATATTTTTTAATCCATCATAAAATAATTCCATTTTAGGTTATGATGAAGTATTAAAATCATCACTTCACGGAGGTTGTAGGCCACACTTAA
This sequence comes from Viscum album, assembly GCA_963277665.1. NCBI lineage: Eukaryota > Viridiplantae > Streptophyta > Magnoliopsida > Santalales > Viscaceae > Viscum > Viscum album. The sequence goes on along the minus strand of OY728152.1, from coordinate 1,533,423,401 downwards.
GCACGAGTGAGGATTTAAATTTTCATATAATGGAAAAGAAGATATAAAAGTGTTTTTAAATCAGTATAATGACCTTTTAGTATGTGGAAGATAATTATGTTATTATATCATAATGTTTATATAATATCTAATTTATGTGGAGGAATAAAAAGGTGTGAAAAATCCCATTTATGTGTTATAAATCTTCTATCTAATACCTTCTTCGATTTACACCATAAGACTTCTAGATTTTCATGATGGTGGTACCAAAATCGCTAGGACATGTGTTGGAAGGTTGGGTAATGTTTTTTTATATGGTTGATGATCATAATGGATCTTGAGGCATGAGGATGGTATAATAAGAGTATATCTTTTATTATAGAGTATTGTGGAATCGTTAAAATATCTGAAATATAATTATATAATATGTGACTAACTCATTAAATATGATTCCAATGTTCATTATACTAAACGATAAGGATACAATAGTATAAATAAATTCATCCAAAAAATGTATATATGTTTACATGTAATTTTAAGAAAAATCATTTGGTTTAACCATCTCTATTACCCATTTCCCATTAATTTTGATGAAATTTTATTAAATAACTAAGTGTGATGAATCTATTTAAAAAAATTATGTGGAACATAAATATATAATTCGTGATAAAATATATATTTTACCATTCAATTGTGTATTTTAATATTACTATTATTTTAGTTTTATTTCAAAATTATTTTTTAACATAAAATTCCATTTAATTTCATGTCTATGAACATTCACATATCATGAATTTAAAGGCCTCATGATAAGAGTTTAATTCCAATAAAACATAAAATAAAATAAAAGCATTTCCATAAAATTCATAAAAAATAGTGTTTATCAAATTCAAATTAATTTCAATGTTTTTAAAATAATTTACTCTATTTCAATTACATTCAAAAGCATCATTTCAGCATTGATTAATCTCTCAATGTAATTATACTATAACCAAAAATTTCAAATAAATAAAAAATAAAAATAGAGTTTATTATTAATAAATTATGTAATTAATATTTTTTCATATTACGTTATTATTTATATCTATATCCAAGACACATAACAAAATATATAGTGTGCTATTTTTTTAATAACACTACTATAAAAATAAAATTATGATAATAATTAATGAAATGGAATTAAATTTAGATATAATCAATTTATATAAATAATTTGTAACATAAATAAATCATATGAGATTAATTCATTTTTTTGTTATTTTGAATCTATTTCCAATAAATTCAATATCGATTAAAGGATTTTAAACTATTCTACGTTTGTCTTCTTTTAATAAGGTAATTATTCATCATAACATAAAAAGAAATTGAACATATTAAATAATTTTTATATGAATTTTAAAAATAAAAAATCGAATTAATGTAATATAATTTTCAGAATTTAGAAAAAGAAAATTCATATCATATTCTGATGTGAAACAAAAAACTTCTTTTCAAAACATTCTTGAAAAAATAACAAATAAAAAATTATGAAAAATTAAATATAATATTTATTTGTATTGAATCAATTTGAAAATTTTATTAAAAAATGAAACCTATTTTACATTGAAATAAATTGAAATACAAATATAACATTTAAATTTTACTTATTATAATTAATGTAATGAAAATATTTTAGAAACCAGTACTTTCACTATTCATCAAAAAGTATTCCATATTAGAAAGATGCCAAAAATTAATATGAAATATATAAATAAATGATTATTGATATATATTTTTAATATTTAATGAATTAAATTTTCCCACAATAGAAAAAATTAAAATTAATACACACACATTGAATGAGATAAAATTAAATTTTCAATGAAATATATATTAGAAGGTCAATAGTAAGTAAAACATATTATATCTATAGAAAACAATTAAAAAGGGTAGAGGAAGACACCACACTCAAAATCCATCCCATAAAATGTTCACCCTCCTATTCTACCAAATCAACCGTCCACCATATGGTTTTTTCCATTCAGTAGATCCTTCCTCATGAAATATAAAAGGGAACCAAAGTAAACGAGTTGAGTGTGAGTACAATAATTAGTAGGACACGACCAACATCCCTATATTTTAGTGAATGAAATATATAATTTCATTCCAGGATCATAAAAACATTACATATATAAACAATACTATATGACATAAATATAATACATATGACAGACCCCTGGGGACCAGCTCAACCTTCTTTGGCACCATCCATGGAGAAATATAAATACATTTTTTTCATGCCAGTAGAAACATGGATGACCAGCCTGACACATATTACATGATGGGCATCCCCAAACATTTGATATAATTATTCTCATAGTATATTCCTAGTATATATAGGCCCAAATTGTAGCACATCCCTCTCATGTAGATATACTCAAGCAGGTGTTAAATATCACTTGTTAATGAAAGTACAATTTATCCATCCTCCAGGGATAACCCAATGCATATAATAGATCCTGCAAAAAATAATAGTCCATGTATATCTTGACCCAAGGCATCACACATCCCTCTTGAGGTGATTTTTCATAGAATGTGTCAAATATCATATAGTGACTAAATAGGGTAAACATATATGCTTAACTATAGATTACCGGAAGACAACATATATGATATAAATGAAAATTATAGATCAAAAAAACACATCATGTAAAATATAAACAATAATATAATAATCCATATTTAAGAAACATAAATCACGACCATGCTTACACACACACCATGTGTGATCAAACATCAAACAAAGGTATCATGGCTATTCATGCAAGACAAAAAATCATGCTAACAACATTTAAAAAGCATGTCACTATGTCAAGGAACTCCCACCTCATGTTATCGATGTTGATTTTAATTCTAGTTAATGGTTTCATCACTTTTATAATGTTAACATAAAAAACATTATTGCATGCCAAGTACTCCCGAGATAGATTATTTTCAAGAAAGTGTTAATGCTTGACTTGAAGGATAGAGGAAAAAGGAACCCTATAAATGCAAAGGGAACCATGATTCATGCAAGGTGTTATGGAAAAGAGTGGTATATGATACAATCACTAAGGAACAACGTAGAACTCCACAGTGCATAGGTTTACCCAGAGTATCAAATACTATGTCGGACTAAAGGAAATGGGGTGTGAACTAACCACTATATGTTATAACTTGTCACTTCAGCAAATAAATGTACAAAAAATTTAACATTTTCATCATAGGGTGAGGTACTATATTTTAGAGTCACTACATCCCTTCTGATATCCTCTAATAATGATTATTTGAGGAGGGAAAATGATATTTCTAGGCACTAATCTCAATGTTTAAAAACCCTCATTTATTCCCCTTTAATGATTCTAAATAGATTCCCAAAATAAAATAGGAAATATCATATTTAAGAGGCATAACTCTAAAATACCAATGGTGTAAGCACAATTATATGAGATGCCTGAAACAAATGTCAAGAAGGCCCTATGGCATGTTGAAACACATTGTAAAGACCCAGAAATTCCGTGGAATTTTTTTTTCTTAAATTCATGTGATTTTTATGAGTCCGCAAAAATTTACATCACTTGATTCCGAGGACTGGTGTTCCTGGAATCAATTTATGAAGTTTTTTTCGAGTATGTTCCATAAATGTATGAGCATGATTTTATAACTTTTGAACCAGGGCTCAGAACTAAAAACTAATGGCACCGTTGAACTTTCCGCGCCAGAATTCGGTTAAGAGGACTTTCAACTCGACAGAAATCATTCGAGAATGAATGTTAGTTTTTGATTTTTTAAGGAAAAAGTTAAATAAAAATAAAAGTTAGATTATTTTTATTTTTTCGGTGGTTAAAACATATAAGATGTGGTTAGGGGTGGGGCCCACCACAACATAACCTCCCATGAGAGGATATAGTGGTGGGGCCCACCTGAGGTTTAAACACCTCTTTTCCATCAAATAGGTGGGGACAACACAGGATTTAAACCCCCCCTTTAACTCCCTATTAATTTTTTGACCATCTCTCTTCATTTAATTGAAACTCTCCACCTCCCCTAATTTTGAATTTGAATCAATTCCACACCAATAATTAAATGAGATGTCTCATTTAATTAAACACAACTATTTACTTGTTGTGCCAACAAATAATAGATGATTCTTCTATTATTTTTGTCTTAGCATTTTGGTGGAGCTTGGGGGAGTAGAATAACTCTCCAACGAAGAATGCCTCTTCCGCCAACGACGAATGAACATCAATCAGGGAAAGAAAGTGAAGTGTCGCCCACGAAGAACGCTGACGTCTTACTCTTTGAACTCTCCTTCCACCATTCGTTCTTCATTGTTTTTTGTGCTCTTTGTGGCTGATTGATACCACCCTAACACAGAGGGTACGGGACGAACAAACAGAGCCCAAATGCCCTCCGTTTTTCATCACTTGTTGAAGACAGTATCGGTGCAACGGCGCTGCAGGAAGAGAGGACTGCAGCGGAGCAACGAAGGCCGATGACGAGCTGACCGTGAAAGAAATCAGCGACGCAAAGGATACTGGTTCACCAGAGGGGCGCGGTGCCGGCGTGCCTCATAGAGAAACGGGTCGTGGCGGAGTGAGGAGGCTTACCGAGTCGCCGGAGGGGTACGACATTGTCGCACTGCGCGGGTGGAAGGGTGCGGCCAGGCAGGCCGCGACGGTCGGATGGAGCAGTACGGAGCCTTAGCGCAGTTTGGAGCACAGGAGCTGTGGCCAATGCATGCCGCGATGGAGGAGCTGGAGCGGCTGGCCACTCGGCCAGTAGGGAGGAGCGGGACCCAGCGGGTCCCTCGTGTTCTGGATCGGCGCCACTTGGTGCAGGTTTTGGCTCACACCCGAACGGATTTTCCGTTCGAGAACCAGGGGGTGTGCGGTACCCCCAATGGACGTGGTTCGGGATGGGCCACGTGGGCTGCCAGCTAGCCGGGCCATGCGGGCCACCAGCCAGTTGGGCCACACTGGCCGCCAGAAAGCCAGGCCACACGAGTCGTCGGGCCCGGCCGCCCCCTCAGGTCGGGCTTCCATCGAGCCTGGCCACCCACTCTGGCAGGGCGACACCCCTTGGGCCATCTCGGACCCTCGGGTCGGGTCTGTCCAACGGACCGAGTCGGACCTCGGTCGAGACATGGTCGAATCGGGGTGGACCCTGACCCATTTTACCCGATTACACTTTTGCGCCCATATCTCGGGCTACGGGTGTCCAATTGATGAATCGCCAATGGAAATGGAAATCTTGGAGTGAGATGGTTCTTTTGGCATACCCCAATTGATGTTTGGACATATTTGGGATACGGTCGGGTTGGTTTGATCCAAAAAACCAACCGGGCCTCTAGGACGAAAATTCAAATAACTCACAGACCGAGCGACCGATTGACGCACTGTCTATTGCGTTGAGACCCATATGATGAGGTGGACCTTTGAGATACTACAACATGGGACTTCGTGATAGTTGGAGTATCAATAAGTAGCTCATTGTGCGGAACTTCCTGGATACAAGTGAGTGGAGTACGGAGACCTAGTAGCTGGCTAAGACCTGATGACTGCTGACCTTTCGACTCAGAGTGTTGTGAATAGCCCAATGGGAAGCACCTCTGTATGACATGGCAGAACCATAGTGGGGAGCACCTATGTGTGACGCGGAAGACCCACAGTGGGGAGTGCCTCTGTGTGATGCTGTAGACCCACAGTACTCGACAGGAGGAGTACCACAATAGTCCAAGATAGTGGGAAGCTCCTCTGTGTGACGCGACATGACCACAATACTCTATATAAGAGGAGTACACCAGCAGCCGAGGTTTCAACAGTTTTACTGGTAGTGTTACATGTTACCACCCCTAGAATAAAATCTTGGTTTTTAACTGAGTTAGTGACTTTTGTGTTTTCCTCATGATTGAGATGGTTTACTAGATGACTTAGGTATGTGTATGGTCATATACCTATGTAATGGTTATCTATTGATTTCATACCTTGTGGTTTATATTTTTTGGGTTTTTTGACACCCTGAGGGTCTCGGGATCCCTACTTAGTATCTTTATACTCACCCCTGCACGGACTACGCCCCCACCTTGTATTGTTGGTTGCAGACGACGGATTGTGTTGATCGAGGTAGAGAGTAGCAGGGATGGGCGGTAATCAGTGGGGGACCACTCAGCGTGATGGTGCATATAGTGGATGGAGGGATGAGGAATGCTGAGGAGGCCATCTGTACCTACCCTTCTGGTAGGAACCCCGGTGGATGACCTCGTAACATGTTACTTCTTCTTTCAGTTGTACTTTACTTTTCCATTTTCCTTGTACATTATTATTGGGCTTGTATTTTCGACCCCCTTTACTGTCAACACTCTATTTTGTATACATTTTTACTTAGTGATTTACTTTCAGTTGTCTACTCTCTTGTGTGTGTTCAGTTTATAAAGGAAAATCCTTCCCCCTTTAGGGATTTACCCCTTTGGTGCTAGTCTCCAGCCCCTGACCTATGGAAGGTGGGCTTGGGGTAGTCACGATACGGACCACAGGGGACAGGTCGTGACAAATTGGTATCAGAGGAGTCGGTTCTACTGTAGAAATTAGGACTCGGATCGTTATTTTCTTTGAAGCAATAGTGTTATGTTTAATAAGTGTGGTTTTCAGTTCAAGGAGTTCAGTGAGGGTGCGGGCGGCCGACGTATCCATACACTAGGACCCTGAATTCTGATTTCCGACTCAGTGCCCGAAAACACTGATTCCTCGTGTGTTTTCAAAAGTTTTTCTTAAATTTAGCTCAAACCGGTCAGCTCACCAAGTATAATATTTTGACCGTGTCCAATATGATTATTTAAAGATGCCTCCCTGACGAGCCTCAAGTGTTGTACACTCTGACATCCCACCGAGCGATGAGGCCTCAGTATAGTTCCCTTTTTCTACGGAGGAATCTGCGTTACCACCTCTTGTTGGGCCACCGAAGCCACCAGCCCCAGCTGTAGACTATGCACACCGCCTGTGCGCGTTGCATGAGTTCCAATGGCAGAGGCCACGCAGGTTTCTTGGAGAGACGGACACACAGGCAGCTGAGGATTGGCTGGAGGCTATGGAAAGAGTCTTCAGGCTGGTAGGGACACCAACAGACCTCAAGGTTGTCCTTGTTGTGAGTCTATTTCAGGAAGCAGCATGATGGTGGTGGAGCCTGATGCTCTAGGTTCACGATGAGGCAACACTTCTATAGACAGACTTCGAGAGCCTGTTCTGGGCAGAGTTTGTACTAGCCACCCTTCGAGTATTACGGATACAAGAGCTACTTCATCTGCAGCAGGGCAACATGATAGTAGCACAGTACTCAATGAGGTTCACCGACCTCATATGCTACTCCACGGATATGGTGCGGGACCATTCATCAAGGCCCAGACCATCGAGCAGGGGATTATGTGAGATATCAGGGCATTGATGATCTCCCGTAGCATCCCGATGCAGGTTGGGGTGTTAGAGAGAGCCCTCCTAGTGCAGAGTTTCCTTGCTGAGCAGTCACCAACAGTGAGACCCACTACTAGTTGACATGTAGCGGAGTATTCTACAGCTGGAAGTAGATAGATGATGTAGAGTTCCAAGAGGACCAGACCCATGGGTGGACGACCGCATGACTCAGGATCAGTTGTTTGGGGCACTCGGGGTGGTGACATATATGCTAAGAGCAGACAGTGCTACTCAAGTGGTGGGCAGGGTCACATGGCTCATGACTGTCTAACCCACCGTTCATATGATCAGCAGACAGTTGAGGGACCTCCCATGTAGAGTCAGAGGTTCAATCGTGGCGGTCTGCAGAGAGCAGGCGACATGACCAAGGAGTTGGTCAAGCAGCTAGCGGTGGACGATGTTACGAGGTGCTACAACCACCACCACCAGGAGGACCACCCTGACCACAAGGAGCAGGAAGACATGAGAGAGTTCAGCTTCATGTAGCTGAGGCATACGACCATGGAACTCTGAAGATGATTCTATATACTATCTATGTCTACTCCACCTTAGCGGAAGTTCTTATAGACATAGGTTCCAGTCACTATTTCATAGTCACATACCTCATTCGGAGTACAGAGATTCCAATGGAGCCGTTGGCTCGATCCTTATGGATAGAGACTCCTACGGGAGAAGACATGATGATTACACCCTAGTGCTGGCAGTTTGAGCTTACTCTAGGAGGTGAGAGTTGCGGCTGGGATCTCCTCATAGCAGCGTTGAGGCCTTACAACGTCATCTTGGGTATAGACTGGTTATCTACAGTCTATGCTCAGATTGACTATATAAGGTGAAAAGTGTAGTGTGTCCACACAGAAGGGACCAATTTCACCTTCATCAGTGAGAAGGTAACCTTTGCAGCAGAGTACATACTTACTTGGAAGAGGGTTAAGCCGATCTCTCACCAGTTGTCTTGCCTTACCCTCGGAGCAGTTGATGTGGAGAGTCTGACCTATCCTGTAGTGGTGGACTAGTATGTGGATATTTTCTATGACGATGTCCCTAGACTACCTCTTCACAGAGAGGTGGATTTGTACATTGACATGTACCCATGTACAACACCGATATCTACTCCATCATATTGGATGGATCCCACTGAGCATCGTGAGCTCCGAGTATAGCTAGAGGACTTTCAAGGGAAGGTATTCTATTGTCCCAGTGTTTCACCTTGGGTAGCCTCGATTCTATTTGGAAAGATGACAGATAGGAGCTTGCACCATTGTCTTGACTACTATCACCTAAACTAGGTGACTGTGAAGAGAAAGTAGCCACTCTCGAGGGTTAACAAATGCTTTGTTCAGCTAAAGGGAGCACGGTGGTTCTCAAATATAGACCTCAGATCAGGTTATAATCAGCTCAATGTTCGAGATGAGGATGTGCAGAAGACAACCTTTAGATGTCGGTGCAACCACTATGAGTTCTTGGTTATGCCCTTCGGCGTAACCAACACTCCAGCAGTGTTGATGTGTCTAATGAACAGGATCTTCCAGCCATACCTCGGTCACTTTGTCGTAGTCTTCATCGACGGCATTATGATCTATTCGACTACTGAGTCGGAGAATGCCTACCATTTGCAGGAAGTACTGGACACACTCCGAGAGCACCAGCTTTATGGTAAGCTGTTGAAGTTCTAGTATTGTATTTGAGAGGGTCACTTCTTGGGACATGTAATCTCGGAGGCTAGAGTTATAGTGGATCCAACGATGATTGAAGCGGTAATTTCTTGGGAGCCACCAAGGAGTGTGACGGAGGTACAGAGTTTCTTTTCTATGGCTAGATACTACTTGAGATTCATCCAAGACTTCTCCAGAGTTGCAGCACCACTATCATCCTTGAAAAATAATGGGAAACACTTCATGTGGTCAAGGAGATACTAGTAGAGCTTTAAAGAGCTGAGGCAGAGGCTGACCAGTGCCCACATCTCGAGGCTTCCAGAATAAGGCATAGGGTACGTAGTATACTGCGACACATCAGGGAACAGACCAGGGTGTGTCCTGATGCATGAGAAACCAACAATTGCATATGGTTCTCAGTAGATGAGAAAACATGAGCAGAACTATGCTACCCATGACATTGAGTTAGCTGTAGTGGTCGTCGTCTTGAGGATGTGGAGACACTATCTGATAAGAGAGAGTTTCATAGTCTACTCTGATCAAAATAGTATCAGGTATATCTTCTCTCAGAAGGACCTGGACCTGAGACAACGACAATAGCTTGAGATCCTCCCGAACTATGACTTCGAGATATTCTATACTCCTGGGAAGGAGAACGTTGTTACAGTTACACTCTGTAGGAGATCTGGTATACAACTGCTAGGAGAGGCGACAGAGAAGCTGGATGCCTTGCAGATATCCCTTTTGGATAGGGATAGATCAACATATCTACATTCTCTTACAGTCACTCCTCTACTTCTTCATCGAGTCTGGTAGGCACAGCGTGGAGATGCTGACTGTGAGACACGATGTGTTCAGTTATCCACAGGACAAGCACCTGATGGATTTTCTGAAGGTGGGGAGCATGTCATAATTTTCAAAGGATGTACCTTGGTATCAGTTGCACTTTAGGAGGACGTCTTGAGGGAGTTCCATAGTTCCCCTCTTGTTTTACATCAAGGAGTCACGATTCGATATGGGTGATCGTTGACCGACTCACCAAGTCGGCCCACATCCTACAGATCAGATAGTAGGGCACATTAGAGATCTTGGGATGTCTCTATTTGCAGGAGATTGTGCATTTTCATGGAGTACCTTCTTCTATTGTCTCTGACCATGACACACGGTTTACTTCCCAGCTATAGAAGGGGTTGCAGGAGGCTTTCGGGATGCAGATTCACTTGAGCACCACCTTCCATCCTCAGATTGATGGCCTGAGTGAGCGAGCCATTCAGACCCTCGAGGACATGCTCTGAGCTTGTGTCCTTGAATTTGGTCACAGCTGGGAGGATCACTTGCCTTTCGTGGATATTTCATACAATAATAGCTATCACTCCACCATCAATATGGAACCTTTTGAGGCCTCTTATGTTCAACCTTTCAGATCACCACCATGATGGACAGACCTAGGGGAGTGAGCACAAGTGGGACCAGAGATGGTACGGGCTACCATGGAGAAGGTGCAGATCATCCAGAAGCGGATGAAGTCTACATAGAGTAGGAAAAAGTTATATGATGACAGGATACAGAGGCCTTTGGAGTTCGAGGATGGAGACCATGTCTTTCTATGGGTCTCACCTCAACGAGGTATACGGAGATTTGGCCGAGGCGGCAATTTATCTCCGAGTTTCATCGGACCTTTCCAAGTCCTCAGTAGAGTAGGATAGGTGTCTTACCTCTTAGCTCTTCCACCTTAGTTTCACCTGGTGCATGATGTCTTCCACGTATCTCAGTTGAGGAGACACGTGTAAGACCCATCCCACATCATCAAGCATGGAGAGATGGACATCGATGACAGGGAAGCATTCATGGAGATTCCAATAGTGATTGAGGATCGACATGATCAGGTCCTACGTGGATGGTCAATACCTCTGATGCATGTTCTCTGGTAGTATGGGAACCTCCAGGAGAGCACATGGGAGTGGGAGGCTTAGATGCATGCTCTATGCCCCCATTTTTTCCTATAGTTTGAGTTGTAGATTACGGGAATGTAAATCCATGAGGTGGGGAGAATGTAAAGACCCATAAATTCCATGGAAATTTTTTTATCTTAAATTCAGGGGATTTTTACGAGTCCTTGAAAATTTACGGCGCTTGATCTTGAGGCCCGAGGTGCCTGAAATCAGTTTCTAATGTTTTTTGGGTATGTTCAGTAAACGTACGAGTGAGATTTTATAACATTCAAACAGGTGGATGGAACTGAAATCTGAGGGAATCATTGAACTCCCAGCGCTGATATTCTCTTATGGATACATTAACCTCGACGACAGTCAGTCAAGAACGAAAGTTAGTTATTTATTTTTTAAGGAAAAAGATAAATAAAAATAATTGTTAGCTTATTTTTATTTTTGCGGTGGTTAAAACCTCCAAGAGTGTGTTAGAGGTGGGCCCCACCACACCATAACCTCCCATGAAAGGTTATGGTGGTGGGTCTAACCTGAGGTTTAAATACATATTGTCAATCAAAGGGGTGGGGACTACACAGGTTTTAAACCCCCCTTTGACACCCCATTAATTATTTGAACACCTATCTTTATTTTATTGAAACTCTCCACCTCCCCTAATTTTGAATTTGAATAAATTACACACCATTAATTAAATGAGTTGTCTCATTTAATTAAACACATCTATTTGTGTTGTTGTGCCAACAAATAATAGATGATTCCTGTATTATTTTTGGCTTAGAATTTGGTGGAGCTTAGGGGAGGAGAAGAACTATACAATGAATAATTCCTCTTCCGCCAATGAAGAACGAATTTCAATAGAAGAAATAAAGGGAAGCATCGCCCACGAATAACGCCGATGTCGTCTTCGACTTCATCTTCTCCGAACTCTCTTTCCACTATCAACGATAAAAAAATGAGGTAGAGGTTGTTTTATGTATGAGTTTTACCCTCCATTATTCATCATTTGTTGTGATCTTTGTCACCAATTGATACCACCCTAACACAGAGGGTGTGGGCCGAACAAACATGGCCCAACCATGTAACACCTCGACCCCAGTTATCCAGAGTCGATGCAGTATTACATGACATTGGCATGATCACAAAAGAACAAGTCTCGAATGACCGATTAGTTTAGTATTCTTGGAAACACTAGATATATTCATAAGTCTTACATTACATCATAAATTTAAAATAACTACAACAACATCTTGTGTTAATATCCCCTCATATTATCCTTGCAGGTCATTCATAAATTACTTCTTCCCATCCTGGGAAAAATAAAATAATGAAAGGGGTGAGCTCAGATGCTCTGTAAGGATAACAATATAGCAGAAACATTCATAAATAAGCATAAACATTTATGTCAATGTATAACTAAAACAAAATCCTTTTAAACATTAACATTAGCATAATATGGAAAAGATAAAATGAAATAATTCCATTTACTTATTAACATTCATATTCTACTAGTCTAATAACCACATGAGATATCAATGACCACTTTCATAATGATGGAATGAAATTCCAAACTATCTTAACCACATATTCAAGGCCTCGTTCCAAGACTAAAAATAAGATTTTGTCAAAGCCTTGTGCCAAGACACTAGTTTGTCTCATGAGACCTACCGATGCATCGAGGAGCTATAGCGGGCTCCACCCGTCACTAAGTAAGTCCAATGCATTCCCCATATGAATAGGTTTAAACATAACATTATCATTCGTATTAAAACTAGTATAAAAAATGTCAATACTTTTTCCATAAACCATGAATGGTATAAAAATAGAACATACACTGTCAAACATAACACATTAAATACAATATGGAAGATTGTATTGTAATAGATTAACCTCAATCGAGAATAATGAAAGATATTGACATAGATGAAAATAATCATCAAAAACTATTTGAAAGAAATACCCCCCTTTTTCTTGAAAAAATTTAAAAGTCACACTATTTGTCAAGAAGCCATTTTAAAAATAGATTTTTGAATCAAAGAGTACCATACCACTTTTAAACTTTTAAAAGTAATATTAATTTTAAAACTTTAATGTCTATATGTATAAATCCGTAAAAATATTTTTAAAACATGGACACTGATGAGAAATATTTTGAATAATCAATCTTTAAAACATTTTAAAATAATATTTTAGTTAGAGTTCCAAACCAAAAGAGAGAAACTTGAATACAAATAATTGAGGTAATAAAAACATTGTAATATCATGAGAATAAAGGGATTCATGATATTCTATGTCAAAGTAAATTATATACACCCTATAAAAATGATTTGGTGTATAACAAAAATGGAGTCTCAATGGAATGTAAATGGAGATGAAATATCACATAAAGAACATATTTTAGGTTAAGGATAAATAAATGAAATAATTGTGTGTGAAAAATATAAATAGACTCAATATGATTGGATATTCAGTGTAAAACAATCCAAGGATATTCACACATATTCTTGTAAAGACAACACCAATGAATTAGATGTTTAATTCAATAAATGGAGATTGAGTTAAAATTACTATTATCATGTTCATAACGATGACTTGTGAATTTATCAATGCAGTGATTATTTGTATCAAAAGTATATCCACATAAATGGGAGTGTAAATTATGACATAATAAAACAAATAGTGATTCCACACATAATCTTGGAGTAAAATAATCAAAGAAGTATGCATAAAGTCGAATGAGTGGAAATTGAAATTTTAAATTCCCTTATTGATTTGGTAACTTACGAAACATACACCCATGAAAGAAGGATCATACAATGATGAAGTAAATATCAATAAATTAATATATATTACACAATGAATACAATCATGGGCAGTACACACACCACAATCAATAAATAAGTGTTGAACAATGGAAATCTCATAGAATTAAAATTGAGATATGAAACCACTTACTTTGTACTTTTTCCTTGGTCGAGGGTAGGTTATCCTCCTCTATAATGGAAAAATAATTTTATTTGAATTATAAAAGAATCATATACATTAATATGATATCATATATGATCTTTTAACATTTCTTTGTTAATAATATCTTAGAATTATCGTCGTTTCAGGTGTTCACATACTCGTTTTCTTTTATGTGTTTTGTTACATAAGTCATGTTTATTATGGATAGGTTTTATCTTATTCATATACAGAATGATATCAAGTACTTAAACATTATTTTTAATCATAAAATGAGAATTATACTTCTATGGATACAATGGGGAATAAATCTCATCATGTTTGTGGAGACGGTAGTCCGTATGTATGCACGAGCGATAGTATCATTCTTCTGATATTAAAATAACATATAATTGGATGGTATATCTTATGTACAGAATCATTATCAAGTTCTAATTATTTTTTACAAGAATTAAAAATCATTATTATACCCATACAAATAAAAATGTATTGAATAACAATTACACCACGATGAGGAGACGGTAGGCCGTACGTACGCACGTATGGCGACATGTCATACGAAGGATGGATAGAATACTGAATATGGTAGTTCCATATTTATAATAACATCAAAATTTATATAAGATACTGGATTTATTATTTTATAATGGAAATAACAAAGATAGAATATGTTTAAGAAGAAAGGAACTTGAAACATGGTGGTGAAAACATTACCTCTACTTCGGGTTCTTCCTTTTGATTTGATCAAAAGGGCTCCTTAGGTTAGCTTTATGATCAAAATAAGGCCTCTAGGTTGAAGTGAGGTAAGTTGAGAGAATATTTGGGTAGGTTTTGGCCGATCCAAAAGGCTTTGAAGGTGAAAATTAGAGAGAAGGGGAAGTACCCTTTTATAATAGGGGTGAGGGGTACCTTTGGAAGCGCTAGAAATATTATTTTATAATAAATTATATTCAGTTTCTAATGGCTCCAAAGTGGATTATTTATATTTTAAGGTGCGGAAGGGTCTAAATCCTTTCAACCAATAGATTTTAGACAAGTTTGGGACACTATATTAACCTTATCATTTATATTTAACTCTTAGTTAAATAGTTTGACATGTACCGTGTCTCTTTGTAATTTTATATTATATAGTTAAAGAACATACTATATACCTACAAGTGACACCAAAGTGGTCCATTAATGATAATAATATCATTATATATGCCTTTTTTCCGAAGCATATATTTTTAGGTATAGAATATCAATTAATAATATAATATTTGTTTTAAAAACTCTTTTATGTCAATTTTGACACTATTGGGAATTTTGGTTTTTATAATTTCATAACAGCATTATAACTTCTATTAAAATTTATATAACCAATCCTAATATGTAATATTATTCTATCAAATTAGTGGATGTCATAAAAATTATCAAATTACATTTATTTTGATATTTACAATATCAATTATTATAATATTTCATTAATTAGGTAATTACTGCATCACTATTGTGTTATTAATAAATTAAATTATTTAATGTATAGAAATTATAAATAAAATTCAATTAGTAAATTATTTTATCTTTCTAATTAATATTTATAATCTAATTTATCTTATATATTACCCTATATTTAAAATGTTTTAGTTATGAGACGTTGATTTTATCTCTTTTAACTCGTTTTTAAATTAAATAAAAATAAATGTCCTAATCTAATCCAAGTGGACCTAAATGATAATATTTCATTCCTATGGTTTTTTTGGGTCTAGATACACTTGTCCAATAGAATTAGGACATGTGTTAGGGTAATATTAATATCATTTTTACCCTTAATTACCTTATTTACTTTTAATCGTGGTAAATAAATGTAAAAAGTTACTATTCACCAAAAATTATTTTCATCTCATTGAACCAAATTTTACTCCTTGATTTTAACCGTGTCTCTCAGATTTTTTAAATTCCACTCACAGAAGCAGTAAAATTATGTTTTATGTCAATTTCAAATTCTGCTAGGAGGTGGGTAAAGGACAGTGAAAAGTTCAATAAAATTTTTATATATCTAAAATTATTCTAAACTAACTCCAATGAATTATATTAAACTTTTATAGGTATTATGTATCTATTTTGACATTAATTAAATTTGAATAAAATAAATAATTATTTAAAAAAATCGGTTTTAAACTATAACTCACTGTTTTTTAACTATTCATAAAAAATTTAATGTTTTCAAAATACCAAAAAATTCACCCTAAACAAATTTCAATATTCCAAATCCAAAAATGAAGTCCATTTTGATAGATAAAATTTATAAAATTTCAAAAGGGGGGTATTACTACTTATAATGGCTAGTTAGATTGGTTGTGGTGTGTGTTAGAACTTAAAATTGCGTACAACACATGCTACTGTATTATTCAAAGAGAAGCATACAATGGAAGCTTGGGGTGTTACATTCTCCCCTCCTTCAAATAATTTCGTCCTCGAAATTTTTAAAAATGGTATTGGGAATTTAATGGAAAGTCCCACATCATAAAAAGACTCAATAAACTTATCACCTTAAAAGAAAGAAAGAGAAGATGAAAGGTCACCCAAGATAACTCATACTAGGATTCCATGTAGGGAAAAAAGGATATGGGAAATAAACTAAGTGTTAAGTTCTGATGGAGAGGGATATAAAACATGATCAAGAGAAAGTTAACAACAAGAAAGACACAAACTTGTGATGGGACAAATGGTCATTAGTTTCCCAGTAGGAAAAGTATACACACATTTTTTTAAGTTACATTACATAAAGATGGGGAATTCATTTATGAGATTGACTATGAAAATAAATAGATATACTTACTTTTTATGTTGAGTTTTAAATTTTAATAAATTTACACCACTAACTCATTTTTTTAAATGATGAGTATTTAGGAAGACTTGGTAATACTGGAAGAGCTAGAATAAACTTCTATAGAATCACATGATCCATGAAGAATAAACTATATATTTAACTTGTCTTGAGAGATTAATCACAACCAAAACGGTTAGTACAAGATCTGATGATCCCCTAAAAGGATATTCCTTTAGAGAAATAAACACTATTCTTAATTTCTAAAATTAAACCCACAATACCCCAAACGTAAATAAATACCATTCAATAAAAAATTTTCCTAAAAATCCTTCTATATAATCGAAACTAATATTTAAACCCAAAACTTAGAAGAATTTGGTTTTGTATTCTTCCACATTAAATTGTATCTCCAAATGACATCAACTACTCTTAAATTCACATACATAAATGTAATTAACCTAATCACATATTCTCTATTATAGGTTAATCATTTCCATAAATAACCCAAATCACTATAAGTCTACAATAAAAATGTAGATAAAAATATACCATTACTCCTCAAATGAAATATCATAGTATTCTATTTTCCTTGGGCGTATAGTCTTCCCAACAAAGTGAACATCTTCCAAAATAACATTTGTCACTTAATCAACAAATCATTTTTCTATAATAAGGGTATTCATTTGATAAGACATAAGAACCTAAATCAACTTATTATTGATCAATAAAATCATTTGAATAAAAATAATAATTCTTACTAACCAGGGACTTCACGTATTCTAGTGGTAGGTGATAAATCTCAATCGCACTTTGGTTGTGGGTTCGATTCCCACAGCTTTGTCTGACACGACGAGTTGTCACATGGTCTGCATGTTGTCCATTTTCAAAAACTATATTTTATAACATTACCAAAATGAGATAAATTCCTCAAAATAACCGTAACATAATTTTAACAAAAAATGTTATCTCATACCTTGATTTTTCGTCCCAAAATATAATTACTTGTAATTACCTAAAACCCAATGATCATATAAAACTGAATTGTTATTTATAATTATATATACAAGGGAAAAGATAAGTCTTCCTCAAATATCATTCTCACATGGAAAACTGCGGGGTTACAAATACGAGGGAAAATTATTCTAAAGTAATCCCATCAACAAGGAGCACTAATACTTTTAATCATATCTCCAACCATTTATTTACAAATAGCTTCTTCTTTGACCAAGAAAATATCCTATAGAATAGGGAATTCACTTAGGTAATTTCCAGGTCCCAGAAATTTACGGAAAATGACTGTAAATGAATTATTGGGTCCATTTTTATTTTCTTGCATAGTACTCTTCATTTTTCCTCAGCAATTCTTCACTTTATGCCCTTCTTTCCCTCATGTAACACATTTCTTTGTTCCATTGAGACACTTTCCTGGGTGTCTCCTTCCACATTTCTTGTATGAAGAAAATTTTAGGATTCTTTTCTCCATGGTATCCACTACTTTAGCTCTTATCATTCCTCACCTTTCTCTTCTTTGTTGATTCTGGGAGTTGGTTAATACATATTTTGTTGATCATATTTTTGGAAAACTGAATTCGCATGAACATGATATCTTTGACACCTATCAACATTCCATTTTGTTTCTCATTTCTACCACCGTTCCCACCTTGTGCATCATTCTCAATGTTACTATGACTTCCTTGGACTCCAGCCATTGAATAAAACCAGAAATCATTATGTGAGTAACAGTAGTCATAAAATCATTTAGAGAATATCATGAAACCATATTCTCAATTTGAAACACCTTAGGATTAACTAGTATCATTTATTCTCATCTTATATTAAAATACTTCAAATTGGTTTCTAAAGAAAATGTAAATTATCCTAATCATATCCCCTAGGAGTGTTGTAACCAAGAGTGCAACAAGTCCTGTTGTCGTGCACCAGTTCCCGTTCGATTCTAGATCAAAGCGGTGTTTTCGGGTTTTACCCCTAGGTACATCTGTGCCAGATCCACCTCTGCCTACTCGTATCCAGAAAGGGATGTATTTCTCAGAAGACTCACAAAATCTATACAATACCAAAATTCTAGGAAGTTCTTATATACTAATCCTCAAAGTATATCTTAGGGTTATGTGCTCTAATCAGTTTTTATCTAAATCTAGTTTCCATAGTTCGTAAAAAACATCCTCTGATACCAACTATAATTCCCCAACCCCAGTTACCCAGATTCAGAGCATTATTACATAACATTGGCATGATCACAAAAGATCAAGTCTCGAAAGGCCGATTAGTTTAGTAGTCTTGGAAACAGTAGATATATTCAAAAGTCTTACATTACATCATAAAGTAAAAAACAATATAACAAAATCTTTTATTAATATCCCCTCATACTATCCATGTAGGTCATTCATAAATTAATTCTCCACATCCTAGTAAAAATAAAACATTGAAAGGGGTGATATCAGATTCTCATTAAGGATAAAAATATAGTGGAAACTTTCATAAATAAGAATAAACATTTAAGGAAATGTATAACTAAAACAAAAGCCTTTTAAACTTGAACTTCAGCATAATATGGAAAAGATAAAATGAAATAATTCTATTTACTTATTCACATGGGTATTCTACTAGCTAAATAACCATATGCAATATCAATAACCACTTTTGTAATGATGGAATACATAATTCCAGACTATCATAACCACATAGTCAAGGCCTCGTGCCAAGACTACAAATAATATTTTTCAAGGCCTTGTTCGAAGTCACTAGTTTGTCTCATGAGACCAACCGATGCATCGAGGAGCTATAGAGGGCTCCACCCATCACATACTAAGTCTAATGCATTCCCCATATGAATCGGTTTAAATATAACATAAACATTCGTATTAGAACTATCATATGAAATGTCAATACTTTCTCCATAAACCATGAATGGTATAGAAATAGCACATCCACATTGAAACATAACTTATTCAATACAACATGGAAGATTTTATTGTAAAAATTTAACCTCAATCGAGAATAATGAAGGATATTGACACAGATGAAAATAATCATCAAAACTATTTGAGAGAAATACCCCCCTTTTTCTGGAAAACATTTAAAAGTCACACTATTTTTCAAAAATCCATTTTAAAAATAGAATTTTGAATCAATGTTTCCCATACAACTTTGAAACTTTTAAAAAGAATTTTAATTTCAAAACATTCAGGTCCATATGAATAAATCCTTAAAACCATTTTTAAAACATGGACATTGATGAGAAAGATTTAGAATAATAAATATTTAAAACATTTAAAAATGATATATTAGTTATACTTCATATCTATAAGAGAGACACTTGAATAAAACTAATTGAGGTAATAAAAACATTGTAATATCCTGAGAATAAAGGGATTCATGATATACTATGTCAAAGTACATTATATACACCCTATAAAAGTGATTTGGTGTATAACAATAAAGGAGTCTCAATGGAATGTAAATTGAGATGAAATATCTCATAAAGGACTTATCCTTAATTTAAAGATAAATAAAAGATATAATTATGTGTGACAAATATAAATACACTCAATATGATTGGATATTCAGTGTAAAAAAATCAAAGGACATTCACGCATATTCTTGAAAAAAACACCAATGAATTATATGTTTAACTCAATAAATGGAGATTGCGTTAAAATTACTCTTATCAAGTTCATATCGATGACTTGAGAATTTATCAATGGAGTGATTTTGTGTATGAAAATTATATCCACAGAAAGGGGTGTGGAAATTATTACATAATCAAATAAATAGTTATTTCACACATAATCTTGGAGTAAAATATTCAATGAAGTATGCGTAAAGCTGAATGAGTGGAAATTGAAATTTCAAATTCCCTGATTGATTTGGTAACTTACGAAACATACACCCTTTAATGGAGGATCATACAATGATGATCTAAATATCCATAAATTAATTTATATTACACAATGAAAACAATCATGGGCAGTACACACACCACATTCAATAAATAAGTGGTGTACAATAGAAATCTCGTGGAATTAAAAGTGAGATAAGAAACCCCTTACATTGTAATTTTTCCTTGGTCAAGGGTAGGTTATCCTACTATGTAATGGTTAAATAATTGTTATTTAATTATAAAATAATCATATACATTAATATGATATCATATATGATCTTTTAATATTGCTTTGTTAAAAATATGTTAGTATTATCCTTATTTCGGGTGTTAACTTACTCGTTTTCTTTTATATGTTTTGTTACATAAGTCATGTTTGTTATGGATAGGTTGTATCTTATTCATATATAGAATGACATCAAGTCCTTAAAAATTATTTTTATTCATAAAATGAGAATTAGACTTCTGTGGATACGATGGGAAATGAATATCATCGCGTTTGTGGAGACGGTAGTCTGTACGTATGCACGAGCGATAATATCATTATTTCGATATTAAAATCAGATATAATTGGATGGTATATCATATATAAAGAATCATTATCATTTTATACTTATTATTTACATGAATTAGACATCATTATTATACACATCCAAATAATAATTTATTGAATAACAATTACACCACGATGTGGAGATGGTAGGTCGTACGTACGCACGTATGGGGACATGTAATTCAAAGGATGGATAGAATACTGAATATGGTTGTAACATATTTATAAAAAAATAAAATTATATAAAATATAATGTATTTATTATTTTATAATGGAAATAACAAAGAAAGAAGAATTTGAAGAAGAAAGGAACTTGAAAGAGGGTGGTGAAAACATTACCTCTTCTTCGGGTTCTTCCTTTTGATTTGATCAAAAGGGCTCCATAGGATAGATTTATGATCAAAATAATGCCTCTAAGTTGAATTGAGGGAATTTGTGAGAATATTTGGGTAGGGGTTGGCTATGCCAAAAGGCTTTGATGGTGTAAATTAAAGATAAGGGGAGTACCCTTTTATAAGAGGGGTGAGGGGCACCTTTGGAAAAGCTAGAAAATATTATTTTATAATAAATTCATATTTAGTTTATAATGGATCCAAAGTGGATAATTTAAAGTTTAAGGTGGTTATGGGTCGAAATCACTTCAACCAATTGATTTTATACAGGTTTGGGTCACTATATTAACCTTATCATTTATATTTAACTCTTAGTTAAATAGTTTGACATTTACCATGTCTCTTTGCATTTGTATATTATATAGTTAATAAACATACTATATACCACCAAGATACCCCCAAGTGGTCCATTAATGATACAAATATCATTATATAATCCCTTTGGCCGATCCATATATTTTTATGAATAGAATATCAATTAATAATATAACATTTTTTTAAAAAACTCATTTATGACAATTTTGACACTATTGGGCATTTTGTTTTTCATAATTTAATAACAGCATTATTACTTCAAAAAAAATTATTTAAATAATTATAAAATGTCATATTATCCTATAAAAGTAGTGTAATTTACAAATAGTCTCAAACTACATTTATTTTGATATTTATAATACCAATTATTTTAATATTTCATTAATTAGGTAATTACTACATCACAATTGTGTGTTAAAGAAATTAAATTATATAATGTCTAAATATTATAAATAAAATACCATTATGTAGGAAATATTATTATATTTCTAATTAATATTTATAATCTAATTTATCTTTTGTATATCCCTATATTAAAAATGTTTTCGTTATTAGACTTTGATTTTATCTCTTTTAACTCTTCTATGAATTAAATAGTAATAAATGTCCTAATCTAATACAAGTGGACCTGAATGATAATATTTTATTTCTAAGGTAGTTTTTGGTCAAGATATGACTGTATAATATAATTAGGACATGTTTTAGGGTAATATTAATATCATTTTTACCATTAATTACCCTATTTACTTTTAACTGAGATAAATAAAAGTAAAAAGTTACTATTCACCAAAAAAATGTATTCATCTCGTTGAAACACATTTTACTCCTTGATATTAACCGTGTCTTTCGAATTTTAGAAATTCCACTCACAGAAGCAGTAAAATTATTTTTAATGTGAATTTCTAAATTCTCCTAGGAGGTGGGTAAAAGATGGTGAAAAGTTCAATAAACTTTTTATATATCTAAAATTATTCTAAACTAACTCTAATGAATTATATAAAACATATATAGGTATTATGTATCTATTTTGATCTTAATTAAATTTATATAAAATAAAAAATTATTTAAATAAAAATTCGATTTTAAACTATAACTTAGTGTTTTTTCAGTATTCATAAAAAAATGAATGTTTTCAGAAAAAAACAAAAATTCACCGTATGGTAATTTCGATATTCCGAATCCAAAAATGAAGTCCATTTTGAATGATAAAATTTATAAAATTTAAAAAAGTGGGTATTACTATTCATAACAGCTCGTTTGATTGGTTGTGGTGTGTGTTAGAACTCGAAGTTGCGTACAACACCCGTTGTTGTATTATTCAAAGAGAAGCGTACAGTGGAAGCTTGGGGTGTTACAAACCACCCACCTTTTTTCTTTGTTTGTTGATGACGGTGGTGTTGCAACGACGTCACTAGAAGAGAGGACTGCAGCGGAGCAACGGTGGCCGATGACGGGCCGACCACAAAGGAAACCGGCGGCGCAAAGGCCTCCTAGTCGCTGGAGGGGCGCGACGCCGTCACGCCACTCGGACAACTGGGCCGCAGCCAACACTGGCCGTAGCGGAGCAAGGAGACCTCCCTGGTCGCTGGAGGGGCACGGCGCCATCGCGCTGTGTGGGTGGAACGGCCGCAGCCAGGTGGGCCGCGACGGTCAGACGTAGCAACACAAAGCCATTTGGCCACACAGAGCAAGGGAGTCGTGGCCAGGGCGGGCCGTGGTGGAGGAGCGGGAGAAGCTAGCCACTCAGCCAGCCGGGAGGAGCAGGAACTAGAGGGCCCCGCGTGTTTTGGACCGGCCCCACTCGGTGCCGGTTTCAGCTCACACCCGAAGGATTTTTCTATTCGGGAACCAGGGGTTCGCGGTACCCTACCAGGGCACAGTTCGGGCTGGGCCACATGGGCCGCCTGCCAACCGGGCCACGCGGGTGGGTCAGTCCTGTTGACTGGGTCGAGACGATCCGACTGAGTCAGGCTAGATCCGGAGCTGTTTGACCCGATTACACTTTTGCTTCCATATCTTGGGCTACGAGTGTCCGATTGATGAACCGATTGCGAAAATGGAAAGAATGGAGATAGAAGGTTCTTTTTCATACCCTATTTGAGGATTGGACATAGTTAGGATAAGGTCGGGTTGGTTTGAACCCAAAAACCAACCGGGCCCCCTAGGACGGAAATGCCAATAACTCACAGACCGGGCATCCGATTGACGCGTTGTCTATTGCGATGAGACCCCTATGAAGAGGAGGACCTTTAAGATACTAATAGTTGGGACTTTGTGATAGTTGGAGTATATATCAGTAGCTCGAGGAGCGGATCCCCCCGGAGACGAGCGAGTGGAGTATGGAGACCTAGTAGTTGGATGAGACCTGACGACTGCTGACCTTTTGACCCGGAGTGTTTCAACTAGCCCAGTGGGATGCGCCTCTGTGTGAAGTGGTAGTCCCATAGTGGGGAGAACCTCTATGTGACGTGGAAGACCCATGGTACTTGATAGGAGGAGTACCTCAACAGGCTTGGAGGGGGAGTGCCTCTGTGTGACACGACATACCCATAGTGGGGAGCACCTCTGTGTAATGCATCAGACCCACGGTACTCGACATGAGGAGTACCACATTAGTCCAGGATAGTGGGAAGCACCTCTGTGTGATGCGAAAGGCCCAAAATACTATATAGAAGAGGTTTACACCAGCAGTTGAGGTTTCGATAGTTTGACTGGGAGTGTTACAAGTTACCACACCCAGAATAAAATCCTGGTTTTGAGCTGTGTCAGGGAATTTTGTGTTTTCTTCATGATTGATATGGTTTTCTAGATGAATTAGGCATATTTATGGTAAAATACCTTTGTAATGGTAATTCGTTGATTTCATACCTTTTGGTTTATCTTTGTAGGGTTTTGTGAGAACCTGAGGGTCTTGGGGTCCCTACTGAGTATCGTTATACTCACCCCAGCACGGGCTATGCCCACACATTATTGTGTTGGATATAGATGATGGACAACGTTGATCGAGGAAGAGAGTAGCTGGACTGGGCGGTACCCAGTGGTGGACCACTCGGCATGATGGTGCATGGAGCGAACTGACAGATGAGGAGTGCTAAAGAGGCCATCTGTACCTACCCTTTAGGTAGGAACCCTAGTGGACGACCCAGTAGCTGCTTACTTATTCTTTCAGTTATACTTTACTTTTCGGTTTTCCTTGTACATTATTGATGGGCCTGTATTTCTAGACCCCTTTACTTTCAGCACTCTATTTTGTATATAGTTTTACTAAGTGTTTTACTTCTAGTTGTGTACTCTATTGTGTGTGTTCAGTTTATAAAGGCAATGCCTTCCCAATTTACGGATTTACGCCTTTTTTGCTAGTCACCAGCCCCTAGACTATGGAAGGCGGGCTTGGGGTAGTCATGATACGGGCCCCGGGGGGCGGGTCGTGACACACAACATGGTGTATCCTTTCCAAATGACCCTTCATATTGAAGTACATGGCACTAATCCTTCATTTGTATTCCCTACTATTATCCCCATTTCCAATATGGTATATCCCAAAACCCATGGTTCCTTATGGAATAGAGAATAGTTATATTACATGGTCTCACCATTTAATTCTAGAAAATCACAAAACACTGTGTTTAGATTCTAAAAACTTCATAGGCCTACCAGCCCTAAAAAAATAAGGATTAACCTGAAAAAATGAGGATGGAAAAAGTTCATAAATTAAAGGAAAAAATTTCATCACCAGAAACACTATTTTTTTATTATTAAAAACACTATTGAGGGTTATGTGGGATGCATCATAAAAACAAAACAAAAGCAGACACAAAGAAAAAGATATAAAAAACACTGAAACATCCAAACTTTTATCCATATGGGAAAATTTGGATTTTAAAATATAGATCCACTGAATTTAGGTTAGGGAATATTCAATTATATTCTTCAGTCATGATGGTTATAAATTGAATAACCTTAATGAAATCATTAATGGAGGGGATCTCATGATCCAATTATAACACCACAACATATTATTGCATGTGAAACTATATCATGATTTTATCATATTTACCACAATGAAAATATCTCCCTTAAAATTAAGATCATGCTCTATCGATAGCTCTATGATAGTGCTCATTTATCAAGTATTTTATTCTATATAATCCCTAAAAAAATTTCACATATTTCTTTCATATTTTTAGTGAAATAATCAGGGAAGAAAATGACAACACGATTTTATTCATACATGTCCTTTCCCATACAATTATTCTGATGATTAGAAGTCTCGTGGATTTTCATAAAACCCTAATTAGGTGTCAAGATTACCTATATTCTTTAATGCTCTAGTACTTTGATATTTTTTTAATAATCCTTTATTCACACACTCTTAGATTCTAATGTGGTAATAATTTTCTTAAGAAGATATGGGTAATACATTTGTTGTTTAACATTCTTCGTTGAATGCACTGGGTAATTCCCCGATGCAATAATTCCATTTTCCCTTTACCTAAGCCCGATATGAAGTACTAATTATCTATTTTTTCTATTTCATATACATATGATTCATAGATACAATCCCCCTCCTCAATAATAGTGTTAGACTTACCTTCTGAGCCCTTATCCAATGAGGTGTCAGGTACTACCTCTTGCAACAAGTTCTCTAATATGACTATGTTGTTTTCTTATCTTCCACTAAAAGAGTTTACATTTGATTTATTATTACTAGACATTATTGTTTTCTAACCATATTAATCTCCACATCTACCAATGTTTTCTCTCATACAACCCAATTGATTAATTAAAGAAATACACAGCCTTCCTTCTAAATGGGAGAAAGAATAAACTAGGTTCTAGACACATACAACCTCTCCAATTACTACCTATTAAATGTGCATTTGGCCTCATCATTCAAGAATACAGTAATATAATATTTCAAGAAACTATCATTGTCACGACCCATCCTCGGGGCCCGTGCCGTGACTACCCCAAGCCCGCCTTCCATAGGCCAGGTGCTGGCGACTAGCACCAAGACGTAAATCCCGGTAAACAGGGAAGGCATTGCCTTTGTAAAGTAAACATACACCACGGAGTACAAGCGGAATTAAAAGTAAATACTAAGTAAAAACTGAAAAAAGCTGTACTGAAAGTAAAGGGGTCCGGAAATACAAGCCCAACTGTAGAGTACAACTGAAAAGGAAAAAAGCAACTGAAAGAAAAGCCACAGCGTCGAGCCGTCCTCTGGAAGTCCCACCTGAAGGGTGAGTACAGATAGCCTCCACAGCTCCTCGGTCCAGCCGTCCGCTCCGAGTACACCCCGCCCAGTGGTCCACCTCCAGGTACCGTCCTGCTCCGCCACCCTCGACCACGATCAATGATGTCTGTCATCTGCAACCAACAAAACGAAGTGCGGGCATAGCCCGTGCAGGGGTGAGTATAAGCTACTCAGTAGGGACCTCGAGACCGCCGAAGGTCTCCCAGAATGCACAAAGGATAACCAAAAAGGAAAGATACAATCACGAAGTAACATCTGACACTGCTTAGGTATATGCCCATACATATACCTAAGTCATCAATTCTTGATCGGCTCTAACATCCGATCCCAAGCACAACCCAGTCCACACAGGAAAGAAAAACGTAAATCCACACAGGATAGCACAACCCAATCCAAAAAGGAAAGCAAAACGTAATCCACATAGGATATCACAACACAATCCACAAAGGATAGTAAATAGGATTCATCTCACACAGGTATACTTCTTCGAATGACGATAGAGATGATCACTGATCCATCTAAGTCGCCGGACCCATAGAGGATCGATAGGTACTAACCCCCGCAATGACCCACAAAGGATCTGACCCACAAAGGATCGATAGGTAACTAACCCCCGCAAATATCCACACAGGATCGGGCCCACACAGGGCCTGTAGGTGCTGGCCCACACAGGACCGCTGAGCACTGACCCCCACAGGATCAGACCCACACAGGATCGGTAGCACTGACCCACAAAGGATCGTTGAGTGCTGTAGTCGTCGCCGTCGAATCCACTGAGGATCTCTGCACAGTCGACATCGTCACAGTAGCAGTCGTAGCCAGCTCTAGGGTTTCCGCACATAGCAAGCTCGTTCGGGAGGGTCCGCTCCATGAGCCGAGAGGCTGATACATCAACTGACACATAGTCCAGAGTCGATGTATCCAAAAGTTCTGTATCGTCAACAGGAACTCAACGTCGCAGACGGCGCGTCAATTGGACGCCCGGTCTGAGAGTTATTGGCCTTTTCGTCCCAGGGGCCCGGTTGGGTTTTAAGGAAAAACTAACCCGATCGTACTCCACCTGCGTCCAAACCTCGGGCGGAGAAATCCAAAAGATCCGTCTCACTTAGAGTAATTCAACAAAGTTGATGACACATCAATCGGACGTCCGAAGCTCAAAATATGAGCATTTCCACTCCGAGGTCCCGGTTGGTTTCGTGTATGAACCAACCCAGCCGAATCCAAATTATTCCGAAACCTTTAGTGTGATATACCGAAACGACCGTCTCGATCCAAGGATCTCATCGCCATTGATGGTGCGTCGTTCAGAGCCCCGTAGCTCAAGATACGGGAAAAAGACCAAAAACGGTCCGAAGACGGGGGGTCTTGGCCCGAACCGACCCGGCACGACCCCCCCTAGGTCAGCCTGAACCGGGTCGACCCAACCCGGGTCCGGGTCCGACCCGGTTGGGCGCGACCCGGCCGGCGGGTCAGCTCGGCCTGGCTCGGCTCGGCCGAGCGGCCGAGCGAGCGGAGTTTGGGGGCGGGGGCGCGCTGCCCCCGCATGTGAACACCCCCCCCCCCACCTGTGGGGGCCGCCCTTGGTCAGCGGACGTGGCATTGCCGCGTCCCGTGTGTGCCAGACCTGCGCGGCCGTGGGTCCGCTGGGGCCGCTGCCGCCGTGGCTTCAGCCACGACGGCTCTGTCCAGCGGCGCGCCGGGGTGCCGCCACTTTCTGCCGTCTGTGCCGCCGCGCCGGATACCGGCGCCGCCGATGGTTTCCGCGGGCCACCGGAGTTGCTCCGGTGGTCCGATTCCACTCTCGTCTACACCGTAGCTCCTCCCGAGTCTCGTTCCTCACTGCGGAATCAACAAATCACCCCTGCGGCATGTTTTGTCGTCGCCCGCCAATCCGCGCATCAACGAAGAACTGCAGAGGGTTGTCGGGCCGTGTTTGTTTGGCCTGCACCCTCCGTGTTAGGTGATAAAAATCGGGAAGAAATAATCCACACATGGAAAACAAAACAATAGACAATTTTAATAAATTAAAATTGCACTTGATTCAGGTTCTTTGTTTTTAGGAGGAAACAACCACGGAAATAAATTCATTTCACAAACAAAACCCCAACCTCGTCATGTCGTCGCACACGCGTTCTTCGCGGAATTAATCACTGCAGAAGGAGGGGACTGTCGCGTCGCGGAAGGGCGTCACGTCGTCGAACTCCGAGGTTCAAGAACATGTAGATTTAATTATATTAATAAAATCCATGATGTTGTTATAAACCACAAAGAAGATTTAAAAGAAGAAATCCGAAATATCCTACCTCAAGCAGTTGGTGATCGGAGATCATTGCGGGGAAGAACGTCTCAGAAGAAGCGTCGTCAATCTCCAAGGGTGACGACGTTCTTCGCGGTCTTCGCGTTCTTCGTGTTCTTTACGAAGGAGGATGAAGGCACAAAATTTTTCAAAAACCACTCAACGAGCAATCCTCAAGAAGTCGTGCGTTGGTGTTATTTTATTATTATGCCAATGGAGTTTAAACAGGTTAAGAAATGATTAAAATAATTCATAGAATTAATTTAACGAAGTTAACCGCCCAATTAAATGGTGCGTTAATAATTTAAGAAAACGCGTTAGTTGACATTCATAATGACGGGTTTTCGTGGGTGCGTTAATTAGCTGAAAAGAAGCCGTGGGGCTCATGCGGGCCCCACCTCACAAATATCCTACCAGGAGGGTAGGATATTTCGGGTTCTACCCTATCCACTTCAACTTAGGTTAAGCAGCTTAAAGTGTCTTTTAAGTGGCATTAAGTGAAATAAAATAAAGTTTGTCGTACCAATTATTTTATTTCTTAACATTAAGACCAAAAATTAAAAACCACACCTGAGCAAACGAAACTCTGGAAGAGGCATTTCTAAGCAAATATCGGCGCTGTGATTCCATCGGTGCCCTCAGAATTCGATTCCGAGCACTGGTTTAAAATTTAGAAAAACCCCCTTGTCTGTTCACTGAATGTACCCGAGCCAAACTTCGGAAAATGATTCCGGGCACACCGGGCCTCGGAATCAGGTGCCGTCAGAAACTGCGTCCTCGTAAAATTCCAAAGAAAATTAAGAAAAAAAAAATTTCCTTGAATTTTATGGGTCTTTACATCACTCCCACCTCAGGGCTTTACGTCCCCATAAAGATACATCAAAAGCTAGGGAAACAAGTGTGGGTACTGAGCACGCATATGATCCTCTCGCTCCCAAGTTCTCTCCTGGAGGTTCCCATGCTGCCATCTGATGCGCACTAGAGGAATCGACCATCCACGTAGGACCCGCTCCTGTCGATCCTCGATCTCCACCGGGACCTCCACAAATGTCACCCCATCATCAACGTCTAGCTCCCCATGGTCAATGATGGGCGTCGTGTCGTGCACGTATCTCCTTAGATGAGATACGTGGAAGACGTCGTGCACCCGGTGCAACTGAGGTGGTAGATCCAGGCGATAAGCCACCTCGCCAATCCTGCTGAGGACCTAAAATGGTTCGATGAAGCATGGAGACAACTTGCCACCTCGACCAAATCTCCTTAATCCACGTCGAGGTGAGACACGCAAGAAGATGTGGTCGCCATCCTCGAACTATAGTGGCCGCCGCCTACTATCAGCATAAGACTTCTTCCGGCTCTGAGCTGTCCTCATCCGCTTCTGGATGACCTGGACCTTCTCTGTCATGGCCCAGACCATCTCTGGTCCCACAAGTGCTGACTCCCTAGGGTCTGTCCAGCACAAAAGAGATCTGCAAGGTCTGTCGTACAACGCCTCGTATGGTGCCATCCCGATGGTGGAGTGGTATCTGTTGTTGTACGCGAACTCCACCAAGGGTAGGTGGTCCTCCCAGCTGAAACCGATGTTGAGGACACATGCACAGAGCATGTCCTCGAGAGACTGAATTGTCCTCTCCATCTGACCATCCGTCTGAGGGTGAAAAGCGGTGCTCAGACATAGTTGCGTCCCGAACGCCTCCTGCAACCCCTTCCAAAGCCGGGAAGTAAAGCGAGCATCTCAATCGGAGACGATAGATGATGGCACACTGTGAAGTCGTACAACCTCCTGAACATAGAGACGCCCCAAGATCTCCACTGAGCCCTGTTCCCTGATGGGTTAGAAGTGAGCCGACTTGGTGAGTCGGTTGACAATCACCCAAATGGAGCCATGACCCATGGAAGTGCGTGGAAGTCCAGTCACGAAGTCCATAGATATCCCATCCTACTTCCACTCCGGGACCTCCAAGGGCTGTACCAAGCCTGCAGGTACATGATGCTCTGCCTTCACCTGCTGGCCGGTGAGGCATCAGGAAACGAACTCCACCACAGCGTTCTTCATGCCCGGCCACCAGTGCTGTCGTCTGAGGTCATGTTACATCTTCTCCACTCCAGGATGTACCACCAAAGGAGAAGTGTGAAAATCTCTCAGCAGCTCCTCTTGTAAAGTGACTGGTACCAAGGTACGTCCTCTAAAAAGGATGTCGTGCTCTGCTCTAAGGGAGAAGCCATCAGGTGTCTTTCCTGAGGATAACTGCGCACACCGTGTCTCAAAGTCAGTGTCCCCACGCTGTGCCTCTCTGACCCACTACAGTAGTAGAGGGGTGACTATGATAGACTGAAGAAAGGATTCTCTATCTCTATCCATGAAGGATATCCTCAAAGCGGCTAGATGCTATGTCGCATCCTCGAGTAGCTGAATGCACATCCTCCTGCTGAGAGCATCGGCTACTACGTTCCCCTTCCCAGGAGTATAGACTATCTCAAAGTCATAGTCCTGGAGGAACTCGAGCCATCGCCACTGTCTCGGGTTCAGGTCCTTCTGAGAGAAGATGTACCTGAGACTCTGGTGGTCAGAAAAAACTGTAAAGCGCTTGCCCATCAGATAGTGTCGCCATGCCTTCAGAGCGAAGACCACTGCTACTAACTCGAAGTCATGGGTAGCGTAGTTCTGCTCATGAGACCTCAACTGAAGTGATCCATAGGCGATCACTTCCCACTCCTGCATCAGGACACATCCGAGTCCGGTCCTTGATGCATCGCAGTAGAATACGTACCCCACTCCCTCCTCAAGTAACCTCAAGATATGGGCACTGGTCAATCTCTGTCTCAGCTCATGGAAGCTCTACTGACATCTTTCTGACCACACAAAGGGGTTCCCCTTCTTCGTTAGAGCTGAGAGTGGTGCCGCAACTCCGGAAAAGTCTGGCACAAATCTCCGATAGTATCCAGCTAGTCCCAAGAAACTCCGCACCTTCATCACACTCCTGGGTGGATCCCAAGCTAGGACTGCCTCGATCTTCGCAGGATCCACTGCAACTCCCACCTCGGAGATGACGTGTCCCAAGAAGTGGACCTCACATATCCAGAAATGACACATCGAGAGTTTTCCATAAAGCTGGTGCTCTTGGAGTGTGTCTAGTACAACCCGTAAGTGGTAGGCGTGCTCCTCCTTAGTCGCCGAGTAATTCAAAATGTCATTGATGAAGACTACAACAAATTGATCAAGGTATGGATGAAAGATCATGTTCATGAGTCCCATGAACACTGCTGGAGCATTGGTTACGCCGAATGGAATAACCAAGAACTCATAGTGGCCATACCGACATCTGAAGGCCGTCTTCTGCACGTCCTCGTCGTGAACTCTAAGTCGTTGATTGCTTGACCTGAGGTCTATCTTCTAGAACCACCGTGCTCCCTTGAGCTGATCGAAGAGGTCATCAATCCTCGGTAGCGAATACTTGTTCCTCACCGTCACCTGTTTCAGGCGACGATAGTCGACACAAAGTCGCAAGCTCCCGTTCGCCTTCTTGGCAAACAATATCAGGGAAGCCCAGGGTGAAACACTAGGTCGGATGAATCCCTTGCCCTATAAGTCCTCCAACTGTACCCGTAGCTCTCGAAGCTCCGCGGGGGCCATCCGATATGATGGTGTCGATATCGGGGTTGTCTCGGGGTACAGGTCAATATAAAAGTCTACCTCTCTGCGAGGAGGTAGCCCTAGAATTTCGTCGGGAAAGACGTCCGCGTACTGATCCACCACTGCAGGAAAACTAGGACTCTGCACGTCAACTGCTCTTAGGATGAGGCTAGCCAACTGATGAGTGATGGGTTTTCCTCTCCTCTGCGGAAGTCCATCTTGTGCTGCGAAGGCTCCCTTCTCACCGGTGAAGGTGAACCTGCTCCCGTCAGTGCGTGCACATCACACCATGCACCTAAAACAATCAATATGTGCATGGACTATAGATAACCAATCCATGCCCAAGATGACGTCGTAATGCCTCAAATCCGCTACAAGAAGATCCTAGCCGAAGCTCTTGCCTCATAGAGTAAGCTCACACTGCCGGAACCAGTGCGTATTCGTCGAGTCCACTCCCGTAGGAGTCTCTAGCCGTAAGGATCAAGCCAACGGCTCTGTCGAAATCTTAGAGCTCCGAACAAGGGCAACGGCTATGAAAGAGTGACTAGCTCCTGTGTCTATAAAAACTACAACAAGGGTGGAATAGACACAGATCGTACCTTGAATCATCTCAGGAGCGCCGTGGTCGTAGGCCTCCACTGCCTGGAGATGTGCCTGTCTCTACCCGCCAGCTCCCTGTGGTTGAGGTGGACCTCCTGGTGGTGGTGGTGGCAGAGTATCAAAGAGTCTCCCACCACCTGCTGCTCGGCCAGCTCCCCTACCTCGTCCGCCTGCTCCCTACAG
This sequence comes from Viscum album, assembly GCA_963277665.1. Taxonomy (NCBI): domain Eukaryota; kingdom Viridiplantae; phylum Streptophyta; class Magnoliopsida; order Santalales; family Viscaceae; genus Viscum; species Viscum album. Next base: position 1,533,389,436 of record OY728152.1, on the reverse strand, counting down.
ACCGCCATAGTCGACCCTATGCATCTGCCTGGGTGGCCCCTCCACCGTCTGCTGCTCCTCGGCACGGCGGGTTGGGCAGTCACGAGCCATGTGGCCCTGCCCGCCGCATGCGTAGCACTGCCTACCTCTCGAAAGACTGGCTCGGCGCTGTGTGCCCCGCACTGCTGAGCCAGTGTCCTGAGATCGTCTTCCAGAAGGTCTGGTCTGCCTAGACCCATGAGTCATCCGTCGGCTACCTGCTACCGAAGACTCCGCTACCTGCTGCCCTATGGTAGGTCTTGCTGTGGACTCATCAAGAAAGCTCTCGATCAGAAGGGCTCGCTCTAGTACTCCTGCCTGAGTCGGAATGCTGAGGAAGATCAGCGATGCCCTGATCTCATGTCTCAATCCCTTCTCAAAGGGCCGGGCCCAGAACAATGGGTCTCGTACCATATCTGTCGAGTAGCGCGAGAGATCGGTAAATCTCGCCGCATACTGGGCGACCGTCAAGCTGCCCTACTGTAGCTGAAGAAGCTCCTGGATGCGCACTGCACAGAGGGTGGTCGGGACGAACTCTAAGCGGAAGAGGCTCTCAATGTCTGTCCAGAGAAGAGATGCCTCATCGTGCACCTAGAGCATCATGCTCTACCATCGGCCTGCTTCTGCGTGTAGTAGGCTCGCAGCGAGGATCACCATGAGGTCTGTTGGTGTCCTCACTAGCCTGAAAACTCATACGACTACCTCCAGCCAGTCCTCGGCTGCCTGGGGGTCCGTCTCCCCATGGAACCTAGGCGGTCGCTGGTGCTGAAACTCGTGCAGAGCTCCAAGGCGATGTGCATCGTCAGCGGTGGGGGCTGGAAGCGTCGTTGGCTAGGTGGGTAGAGGTACCGCTGGTGCCTCTGCTGTCAAAGGGCCCTGTACGGAGGCCTCGTCGCTCGACAGTCTGTCGTCACGTACAACTCTCGTAACCCTAGCTGGCTGCCGTCGTGGGGCCATCATGAAAAGGAACTGGTGCGCCATGATCAGAATAGTATACCTGGTGAGCTGACATAAAGTAATCACAACGAAAACTTGAAAGACACAAGCAATCAATGTTTTCATGCATTAAGTCATAAATCAGAATTCAGGGTCCTGGTGTACGGATACGTCGGCCGCCCCACCAACACTGGACTCCCTGGACTGATAACCACACCCAATACGCTAAACACTATTGCTTCACATAGAAGAAATATCAGAATCTGCGGTAGAACCGACCACCTCTAATACCAATTTTTCACGACCCGTCCTCGGGGCCCGTGTCGTGACTACCCCAAGCCTGCCTTCCATAGGCCAGGGGCTGGAGACTAGCACCAAGGCGTAAATCCCGGTAAACAGGGAATCACAATTTATGAAAATATATCTATGTAAGAAACTCTTCATATTCATTAATAATAATCATAATCTCTATGTATAATTACACACACTCATAGAAATTAATATCTAATGACTAGTGTTTCATATGGAATTCATATTATTGTGTTTATCCTCATAATATCATGTCTTAGATATTACTAATTATTAACTTTACTAGATGAATTGTAATCCACTTGTGATAATAATCACATGATAGTTTGAGTCATATATGTACTATAAAATGACATCATGTGAACATGGGACATATAACTTTAGAATACTGTAATATAATATAAATTTTCACATTATAGTGGTGGGATCCTAAGTTATTTTCAATGAAATAATTGTTTTTGGACATTTTCACATAAATGAAACACATAAAAAAATCAATATGTGAAAATAAATTTATTAATATTAAATTCATTGGATATACATGTAATGTATAGTACAATGCAGTTGGTTCAAGGGAACTAACTCCAACATAAGTTGTGGTTAATTTTGAGTTTTCTAGTAATTAAATACATAGAAAATTTATTAGTTTGTAACCGAGATTTAATTATTTCCCATTAGATGAATTTTTAAAGAGTCTGATAAAAATATGTAATTTATCTTTCCTTTTTAAAATAAAAATTTAAAAAATAAATATGGTTTTATGATAATAAAAAAGTGAGCATTTCTAGGTTAAAAATTCTTTTTCCATACACTATAGATGTTTCTAAGTGACCGAGTTTCGTTTGGTGGTTTAGAGGAATATGGTTAAACAAAATATTCAATAAAGGTGTTCAAATTTAATCACATCCTAACCATTAGAATATCCATAGGATGAATTATTTTTATGATTTTTAACAAATTTATTATCTTTCAGTTACTCAAAAAAATACATCACTATCATAATTGATAGAAGAGAATTATTTATTTTAATTTTCCATACTAAAAATATTATAAATGAAATAATAGTTTTAATTTCATTTGAATTGTTAGAAAATTTTTGAAAATATTTTCTATATAAATTTTGGTGTTAAGGTGAAATAAAAAATCCAATTCATGGTGTCATTTTATTGAAATGAGTTTAAGAAAACCAATGCAGATATAGAAAGTTGAGGGTAACAATGAATAAATATTTATTTTATAGTAATTGATGCCAAAAAAGGATAAAGGCTCATTGCATTCCATTTTGAATATGGTTTAGATTGTATATTTTTTTGTAATATTTCTATAAGGTTTAAAAATAACTAAAAATGAAATTTTACTTATATAATTTAATATAATTAAAATTCATGAATTTTTTGCTTTATAATTTTGCTTATTTATTAAAAAAATTCACACATTTCCTGATTAATGTTTTTTAATAAATTTACAAATTATTGATATTAAAATTTTTTCAGAAAAGATTATGATGACATTAGGGTATTTATATAAAGAATCTACTTTTTTATTGTTTTTATTGTAATGATATACATGAAAACATAGAAAACTAGTGAATTCATTTCTAGAGGCCCTATCCAATTTAGGTGGAAATATCTCATTGAGAAGTACATTTATATATTGAAATAATATATTTTTTTATTGATCACATCTAAATGAAACAATAGTGATGAGTTATTAGAAGAATTCATGTACTAGTTTATATGTAGAATATCTTACAAATGTTGAAATGAAATTATATAAACTATCCCAAATTAATAAATACCCAGCTAGAAAATAAATATTATTTATTATAGATAATTTCAACTGGTTCTAGGATCATTGATATACTTTTTAAGAACTCCATAAGTAATTTATTCAATATAGTAACTCATATAGTTGAAATTAGATATTTCATGTGACTTTGATTGTTAGATCAAATAGGTAACATTCAAATCATTTCATTATCAGTTAAATAATTATTCATGTATATATATTTCCTTTTATTATATAATAAAAATATATTTCTGAATTGGGAAATTACATATGCTATTGAATTTTGTTATGTTAATGAATTCCCTACATATTTGTATTGGTTGATCATTCTAGGATCAAATGTATTTAACCAAATATTTGGTGTTATATTTATTAATAAATTATTTTATAACTCTATATTTGTGAATTTATATCAATTTTGAATAAGAGACTTTGATGTTAATCATGAAGAGAAATACTGGTATCAATTTTCCTTCAACTAATATAGTTCATTATTATTGTCAATTGAAGGAGAAATGTTAATTTTATATATATTTATGTGTTAAAATTTATATTATTGAAGTGTTACTAGTTTGATATAATTCATGGAAATATAGTCAATAATTTCTTATTTATATTGGTAAACCTTTAAATTATGTTATATTTAGTTAATTGAGAAATCATTAGACTCATCAAATTTCCATCACTATCAGAATATGTTTACATTATTGGAATATAATCTGATTTTAACTGGATCATTATCATGAAAATATCCATACGAGGAATGTTTCAAAATCATCGGTAGGAGCAAAGTATTATTTTTTAAAAAAGAAAATGCTACATTAAAACAATATAGTAATATAATAATATGATACATAATAGTCTGGGTAGACGATTGAAGAATATAATATCTATTTTCATGATTAATGAAAGGTTTAATGTAATTTTTTATACAATTATTTTATAGTTTTTGATGATATTAAGAAATATTATTTAAAAATCATTGATTAAGAATATTTTACTTTAATAAGTATAGATATTCCCCGTGGATCACAATTCAATGATGGAAGTATGCCTGGTTTCAATTTCATATTAAATTATTTTTTATGTATATGTGTTGGGTATCTAATTGACATTAATATTTTAAATAAAAAAAATAATTTTTGATTTATATTATTTTAAATTTCTATTTGGCAAGATATTACAATTCTTCTAGTAGACACACCATCCCCGGTGGATGTATTTCTACATTGAGCTCAATTATCTGATTGGAGGTATTATTTTATAATGTATTTCACATAGTAGATAGGGGAGAATTCATTTAATTTTCAAATATGACATATAATATGATACACCCCATATATTCCTCCTAGTGAATCTATAGATGACTTTATTCCCTAATGAGATAATTGATAGAATATGTGTGTAGATTCAAATAAGAGTAAAATTTATATTTTTTTATACTCTTTATAATTATTATAACTAGTGATTTTTAATATAATAATTTGATTAAAACTATAAAATTCATTGATTTCAATGGTTTAGAACATTGAAAATAGACTTAAAAAAATGTTGTTATCTCACTCTCATGATTTTAGCTATTGTGGTTATATGAATCTTATGGGAAGGCATGAAATCATTGTTTGAAAACCAAGACTATAGTTTGACACATATGGTCATGGTTTTCAGACGGTGACCATTGGTACCTCTGGTCATTTATTTGAAATACTACCATAATTTTAAAACCATTTCCATAGGAATCTAATAATAAAGAAGTAACATAGCACCAATTTTGGAACCATCAGGTTGTATGTTATTTCAAGGAATACATATCCAATACACTATTCCACATTATCTATGCATGTGTGTGTGTTAAAATAAAATTTAATCATTACATTTTTCATATCATTATTAATATAATAAGATATTAGAAAAAACAACTATTATCTATAGTCACTATTTTACTAAACAATGTCTATTTTTTTATCTGGGTTTACATTTTTGAAAATAGTGATTATATTTCTATCCTTCTATCAAGGTTTTTGAAAAAACATGACTATAGTTTAATCGTAGACACCTATGGTCATGATTTTTAAAAATTTATGACGTAAGTTCAACCTATGGTAATTGTATGAATGAACTATAACTGTAGGTTAATTATTGGTAAGGTTTTCAAAACCATTGTTTAAATAATATTAAAATATATATGTTTTATGGTAGTGTATATCACATTAATGTGATGTAAGGATATGAATTTTTAACACTTATTCATTGAAAATACCCTCTAATTTAATCCAAAACACTTATAAAACTTTTATTTTTATGCTTATTTTGAATTCTTAGTTTAATCAATAAATGGAGAAAATAATTATTTTTATGGTTCTTTTCATCATTTTAATTAAATTGAGAATTCAAACAAGCATTCTGATGAAAATTAAAACTGATTTAATTTTTATTTTATACTATGAATTTTAAAAATTATAATTTAATCTAGAATTAAAACTATTCACTATATTTGGTTTTTATTTTTAATTATTCTATTTATTTTATAAATTATTTAGATTCATAAATTGAAAAAAAAAATCAAAAAGGAATTATGAAATACCTCCCATGATTTTGAAAATGTGTTTTGAAACTATTCACAATATATATATTGTGTTTCAAAAAATCTAATTAAACATTGTTAAAAAATAACATTTTATTATTGTGAAATTGATTATTCAAAGGATAAAATTATAATTTCAATTGTTTTATCATTTTTGAAATTGGTTGGAAAAAAATACATCACAAAAAATGATTTTATGGAATCATAATTAAGAATTTAGAAATGTTTATAAGTGGTTGTGATTGGAAAATTAAATGTGAACGTAGGTAACAAAAGTTAAATTCCATAAGTGATTGCGCTTCTCTATATATTTTTAGAAAAATATACCACATGAAGACTCTAATGAGATATAGTCCCCACAAACTGACTACATGTTTTAGAAAGTTATTTCAAGAGAAATATAATCTAATATAACAAAATGTCACTAGAGTGACCACACCCAATGAAATATCACAATACAATTTCAAATGAATCAAGCACACCTACTTATTTCAAGGTATCATATGCTACCAATAAATAACCCACCATAGCTGCATCCTTCAACATAATACAACAATTGAACATTTATGTCTACACATAAGATACCACAAATCAGTGATCAAAGCCCATGCTTGTTGAGAATTAGAAATTAAACCATTTTTGATTGAAAATATGTTTATAGAGTAAAGAAGAAAAATTGTGATACTCTATTCACTTATAGAGATTGATAAAAAAATGAATGGGTCAAGTAGGGGATGTTAAACAATTTTTGCATCATTGGATCTCAAAAGAAATCACATGTAGTTGAAACCTCGTGGCTAAAAGAAGTTTATCTTTTTAACACCTTTAGATCTCATTCAAACTGATGTCAACCAGCTGATGATAGAGACCAAAATCTTATTCACCATTTTTCTAAATAAACATAATTTTGAAATCCAAATTATATTAGGTCATATGAAATTGACTTTCACCTATTCTCACTGAGGAAAAGATTAATCCAAGCTTGAAGATGCCCCTAAACCCACACCACTTGTTGATGTTTTAAGCCAAATTGATTCTAGTAGTGCATGAATTCTAACCTAGATGAATATTTTTTTAATATAAATATCCTAAAATCAATTTTTTTATTTTTTCTCATGTATATTGAGGACTGGTGAGACCACTATTTTACCCTCACTCATTGACTAAAATAGAAAATAATTCCACACACCAATTACTCATTCAATTTTCCCAAAATTACTAACAAGATAGTATTAGAACCTTATTAAATTGACCAACCACCTTCGCACAAATAGTTTCACAAAATGTTCATCCTAAGTCAAGATTCAGTTACACTATTTAATGAAATATAAACCTTGAATCAAGGACAAATACACAAGTTCATCTCTAGCAGGTTCAATTCTCCATGCTTGTATACCCAACATGATTTCCATTAGAGTTTCAAAGGAAACAATAATTATACCATTTTTATTAATGATTTTTATAGTTATTCATCATGGTATTGATATTTGGGATGAGAATATTCCACATGATTCTCTAAAACATAATTATTAAGACCCCCAATTCTAGAGAAGTGGAACCTATCAAGCTGAAGAAGTGGCTCAATACATGACAATTAAAGTGTGGGAAATAATGTAGAATATTCCTTGATTCCATTTCATACATTTACCCTACTCAATTATAAATATTCATCTTATACTAATTATAGATGTGAATTTCCATAATTTTTTCCTAAATTTTACTTCCATTTAATTTTATCATGTGTGTATTATTCTATTCTCCCCATTTTCACAATGATTTATTCAACATATATGCCATGATCATGAATGTGAAGTATTCAAATACTTAACTATAAAGAAATAACATAATGTATAGGTACCTAAAGGATATCACATAGGGACCCATTATCAATTTTCTTTAATTTTTTTATTTATCTTCATCGAGGTAGTAGTGCAATAGGAAAAGGAATATTGATTATATTTATATTCTATTTACAATGATTTTTCCACCCACCAATATATCAAATCATTTCTAACTACATTCACTCATTCTATGGTGCATATGATTAGATCACATTGGACTATGGTATGAAAAATATATGATAGAGTTGGGTGCGAAGATATTGAATGCATTGATTGAGTGTGTTTATTACCTTTTCAATATTGTGGTGGTGGAATTTAATGTGCAGATGAAGTTACATTCTATGTGTACTCATAATAAACAAAATTGGCAATGAATATAAATTAAATATTTATATAGACTTAATAATTGGATAAAACCCAATATGGATAATGAATATCATATGTGATATCCCCCAGATCCAACCCCCTTTCACCCTCACATGCATTATTTGTTGTTTAGTTTATATTAAATTTATTAAATAAAAATCCCAAAAAAACGTTTTCTGGATTATTTTAAAACAAAAAAATATTAATAAATTATTGAGATATGGATGAACATGCCCACACATGCTCTTAGTAAAATTACCTTGGTCATACTTGTGTTGTATTATATGTTTTAATAAAATAAAAATTCTATTTGACTTCAGCCCTCGACCACTGAGTTATTGAATTGTGACTGGTGTTGGGTAGTATGTTCATAGAGTCATGTTTCTTTTTAAATTTTTAAATAAATTTATTCATTAAAATTTAAAAATTAATAATGGATCACCATTCACTAATAAAAATATTGGAATGAATTCTTGTTATGCTAAAATGAATAAAAAATATAGTTTCATGTGAAAATCTTAATGAAGTGATGGATCTACATGAGGAAATATTATTTTATTTTTATAGATCTAAACCTGAATGGGTGTACCAGTGGATCAAAGACCAAATCTAATTCCATATGAAGAAGAAATTTATCTTTGAAATTAATAAAATATCCTACTCTCTAAATCAATCATTAATTTAATTATCCTCAATTTTAATTTTAATCTGACCTCCCTTATTTTACTGATACAGATTCATTACTATTTAATAATTCTTTATAGGGAGATAACTTTTGTTACGAATATTCATTTTTGTAATCTCATGAAAGATCAACTCTCTTTTGGGTTAATTTTTATTAATATAATAGATTTGTAATTATTATTAGAATAACTCATTGATGAATAGGAATATACCGCTCATATGTACCATTAAAATATTATAGAGGGTGGAACAATAGAAGAATAATTGTCAGTGGTTTCTCATAAGGAAGCATATGAACAAGCTGCAACACATGAAGGGGAAATTTTTTTATGAAATCAAATTGTTTTAGTTTTTTTTAATTTGAATTATTTACTAACTTTAATTTTGTTTTTATGAATAAAAAATAAAATAGCTGAAATTAGATGAATAATATGCCACATAATTTATGTTAGATATTGTGGGGACATCACAAATCATCAATCTACCACCCCATCATAATAGAACACACTAAATTGATTAGGGGTGGACATATTGTACTCTATAAAAGGTGGAAACCAAGTTTAATTGATGTTAAATAGTATTGGATGATATAAAATGTGTCCATTATTACAATAGAAACCTCATCCCCTATTTAATTTGTATGATCATAGAACAATTAGGTTGTGGACACTATAAAAAAAACCCCTTGTGGAAATGGTACACCATGAATTTCTTCTAATATTTTTCATTTTATATTATATTTTCAATAAAAAATTTATGTTAAATTCTATTTTATATAGATATTACTTAAATATAAATCACTTTTCATACATGATCAATGATTTCAACAAAAAAAATAAGGAATTTATTAACTCGATATTGTTTCAAATGACACAATGTTTTGTCTAGCTTTCTATTTTTTGACACTAATAATTAATAATTTTAATTTGATTTATAATTTTATTTCAAAGAAAATATTTACAAAAGTGTTATTAATAAATTTGAGTGATTCTATTCACAACTGTTTATATTTGTTGTTATGTGTTTTTTAAGTTAATATCTCAGAATCTATAAATAAATATATTCCTTTACTTTTTAATAATTTTTTCAAAGTATATATTTAAAAATAAAAAAATATCAAAAAAATATAAAATAAAACTAATAAAACTCCTTCTTTTGTAAATAATACACATAGTTGTTTTTTAATAGTTTTCATTGTGATATTTTAAACTTTTCTTGAAGTTCATTATTTCCTGACCATGTTTGAAAATTTCCTTCAACATTTAAGGATAAAATTATTTCAAAATGTTGAGACATAAAAGGCTGTTGAGTTAATAATTATAGCTTTTCATAGAAATTTATCCTTGGAACATGGAGAAGGAGTGTTGATGAATGGATTTTTTTTACAAAATCATAATTATATCATTATGTCACTAGAATTTTGGATTTTTTTGAAGTTAATTTTCCTCCATGAAAAAATACCTTAAGGCTCCAAGTAAAATAAAATTGATATAAGTCGATTAAAATTACAATAAAATGGTTTATTGGAAGCCCAACATGAATCTATAGGACATTGTGCACTGCATGTGTAACTCCATGTCATTTATAAGTATCCGATAAGTGCCTTTTCCTAGCACCTCGCACATACCTGGCTTTGAAAATTTTTCAAAAAATTAATATGTTCTTAATGGTAAAAAATTTATTCATTCATATTGGTGGAATGTTGAAATAGGATGAATAAGGGGGTAAGTTAATTATATTGAATTAATTTGAGAAATATAAATGAAGTGGAAAATCAAAATACGGTTTATGAAGCATAAGATAGAGGTAAAAATGATTTTCTTCTTGTTAATAATTTTATTCCACATAAATCTAATTGGATCCACTCCTAGACATGGAATAATCCCTTGAATTCAAAGTGGGGTAGTTATCATATTAACATATGAGGCATGAAAATTTAAACACTAGATAAACTTTTGGTTTTCTTCCTCTTTCTCTTTTATATATTGATATATTTAGGAAAATCGTTTTCATTTTAAAAATTTAATTCAATGATAAGATATCATTAGAGTGTAATAGTTCAATTGTGGAGAAGTGATGTGAACTAAAAATTTAAATATAAATTTCAATTATTCATTGAAAATAACCACTAATGTAATCCAAAATCCATGAAAAAAATGTGATTGTTATTATTTTAAACAATTAATTTAATAAATAAATGTTGTGGATAATTATTTTTAATGTTTTTTCCATTCATTAAATAGAATATATATTTAATACACTGATTTTGAGAAAAATTGAAATTGAACATGATTTTGATTTTAAACTGTGAGTTTGGAATTATTTGATTCAATCTAGAATTAAAATTCATAAATAGATATATTTTTTTGTTTTAATTATTTTATTAATTTTTTAAAGATAATGAAAATTAATATATTGTAAAAAATAAGTTATCATAAAATGATAACTTATATTTATATAATGTGTTTTGAAAGTATTCACTAGAAATTGATTATGTTTTTCAAAATTAAATTAAATTTGTTCAATAAAAAATAATCATTTATGATTGTGGAATTGATTTTTAAAAGGATAAATTTATGATTTCAATTCAATTATCATTTTGAAAATTTATTGGGGAAAAAGATATCACTAAAAAAATGAATTTTTGGAATGTATATTGGAAATGTGGTAAATTAACCATGTGACGACATTTTAAAATTTTGAATTGAATTCATGGAACTCATGATCAATTCCACTAGTGATCACCCTACTCTCTTTATCCATCTCTATTTATCTTGATTTGTAATCGGTCCACATAAAGACACCATCAACCTACAATTCCCACCAACTTATTAAAAGAGAAGGAAAGTGACTGTAAGTGAAAAAATCAAATCCAACCCTTGTTTAATATAATACTACCCCACATAAATCTCACCAACCTACCATAATCAAACTGAATGCTTCTACTTTTTTCACAATATATTTTCATATCTCAACGTAACAATATAAAGTCACATTATTTAATGTAGAATAATAAGTGATTGTGGATAATTAACCATAATGTAACATCCAGGTTCTAGTTTCCGCCCGAAGGTGCCCCGTACCCGGTTGCTCACATGGCCTCATTTTCATTTCCCAGAAAGCCAATGGAAATAGACTAGCAGTGAAGAACATGGGTTTAATAGTGGGAAAAATATTCCCTATTGGCTGAGTAACATAACAGAAACAAATAGTAAATAACAGTGGATGTAGTAATATCATACAACAATGTAAGGAACGGAAGACTGATAATAAATAATCAATTGGAGATCATATATAAATGACACAAGTCACATATGTATAGGAAAGAATCCAAACAAGTAACTGTGCTGAAAATAAAATACTAAACAAAAGTACAAAAGAAAAAGTAAACTCCTTCCGCATCGCACGCCTCATCTTGGTCCCATGCTCTCCAGCTCCAATAGTAAACATGTACTTGATGTAGAAGGGAACTTTCCCTTACCTATACCTGCGACCATATAATCTGTTTGGTTCAAAAGCATGAACCAAATAGGGCGTGACACAAATCATAGAAGGAAACCACTAAATGATCTATTCCTAACTATCAGTGAATATATATATATCATGTAATAAAATGAAGTGAAGAAATTAACTAGGAAGTACTCAAAATTAAACATTCCTAAAATGTCCAATTACAATCATTTATATTTATTAATTGTTCAATTTATTAGACAATGTAACCTATGGATCTAGCCTAATCTCTATATCCCTTAGTATAACAATAAAAAAACAGACATCTCAGAAGACCATTTAACAAAAAAGTAAGACCGAGTCCAAACTTGTTCTTGGGCTTCACAGACTCATCACAATCATTCAAAAATTCATAAGCAACCCTCTAGGAATTTTCTCACAGTCTAATACCCACTGGTTTCACATATCATCCTTTCAATAATTATTACAACCCTTCATGAAAGCTCACATAGTCTAACCCCTTTGGTACCACATAATATGAATCAAACACAAAATACCGCCCGGGTAGATCTCACGGTCAATACCCCCTTGGTTTGCATTATAATGACCCACTAGCAGCTCTCACATTCAATGCCTAGTGATCCAACATTTTTTTAATAATGACCCTCTGGGTAGCTCTCACACTTCACCCCTCTGGTCATTGACCAATGGAATCTCTCTTAGTCAATACCTCTGGACAATCATTAAAAAAATACATAATTAAAAGTCCATACATAGGGAATCACTTACTGCCAATTTCCCTTGGTTACACTTTCTCAATGTAAAACACATGTTTTTCACATAAACTATAACTCCATCCAAAAAAACTAGGCATGGAAAAAAAGTAGCCTAACATGATTTCTAGACCCTATGACCATAACCAAACAAACAAGGGAAACACATCCATAATCAAGGTAATAGACCTTATTCATAATAGATAACCCTTTCTCAAACAAACACACAATAGAATCCATTAAACAGGGTTAAATTCCAAAACACTCAATACCCTAAAATAGGGTATTCAGATAATTGAGCATATATACTATACATACAACCATAGAACAGAACAAACCACTTACATTGTTGTGGTACAATGACATTATAGAACATCAGTCCTTGAATCAGCCTTAAACGTCCTAGATCTACAAAAGGACCAAATCGTTCAAACTTGAATAACTCAATAGAGAGGAGAAATAAAGAATATATGCTCTTAGAAATACTAAACTCACTAGAGGGAATCTGATGCACTCGGCGGCATCTCAATTGGATCTTGGATGGAAGAATAGGAGGATATCTAATATTTTTGGATGTATTTCGCTCTCCTGTATGAGACCTGAGATGAAGAAGATTCTTTTGGAGATTAGACACAACCACGATCTGATTAATCACATAAAAAGAGAAGTACATGTTGTGTTCATTTAATGTATACACAATATACTAGCATCAACTGGCCCCCGCATTAGGCAGTCTACCAGGTCACCTACAAGGCAATGTACTTGGCCATTACACAGCCAGTACATAGTAATATGAGGAATCTGGGTACAGGTCGTGTACTCTAGAGTACACGATCTGTATTTAGAAAAAATCATTTCTTCTTTTTTCTAAAAACTGCCTAAAATCAATATACATACCTAAAAATGGATATCCATATTCTTAAAAACATCCCTCTCAATCCAATTCATCCCAAAAGTTCCCCTCCAAGGGAGGAAAAGAAGAAACATCAAACACCTCTGGCCATTGTGATCATACATTGGCCTCCCTCTCCCGAGTCTTGTATTGTACTCGCCCATGCTACAATAGCAATTGTTCCAGAGGAATATACCATCCACATAGAACTTTTATGCTGTGATCCATAATCCAAAAAGGGTTCTCCTTGAAGAATGCATCCACATCCAACTCAACCTCATTGGGATGAAAAATATGAGATGGGTCTGAAAATTACTGTCATAGCTAAGTAACCCGGAAGACGTCGTGCATATCCCAATACATCTGAGGAAACTAAAACCGATAGGCAACTAGACAAACTCTCTCCAATACCTCAAATGGCCAGACGTATCTCGGTGAAATATTCCCCCGTCTCCTAATCCTCTAATTTCCCATCCTTGGTGAGACACATAAGAAAACATGATATCCGACCTCGAACCCCATAGTTCATCTTCGTTGACTAGCATAAGATTTCTGGTGAGACTGTGTAGTATCCATACTCTTTTTAATCAACCCCACCTGCTCAGTGGTCTCCTTGAAAATATGAGGTCCCAGTATATCTGCCTCCCCTACCTCCAGCCAACATAGGGGTGATCAGCATGGCCTGCCATAAAAAGCCTCATAAGGTTCCATCAGAATCTTCTCATGAAAGCTATTATTGTAGGAAAAATTCACTAAGGGAATATGTCTCTTCCAAGAACCCCCTAGGTATAAGTTTCATGCTCAAAGAATGTCCTTAAAAGCCTTAATCATGCGCTTGGATTGGCAATCAATCAGAGGATGGTAAGTTGTACTCATAAGCACATGTGTACCCAATGACCTCTCTAGTCCCTTCCAGACATGAAAATTAAACTGGGCATCCATGTCTAAAATAATAGTGTGGACTGAAATGTAAATGTACAATATATCATAAGTACATCCTTCCAAGCTTTTTAACACTGAAGGTTTTCTTGATTGGTAAAAAATTTTCATCCTTCGTGAGTCTGTCAACAAAAACCCTAACTGCATCATTCCCTCAAGGTGACATCAGTAAAACGTTCACAAGATCTGTCATGAAATCATTCCAATTCCACTCAGGAATGGGTAACTGCAGCAAAATACTTGTAAGCCTCTTATGCTGCTCCTTCACCTGATGAGAGGTGGAACATCTCATCACAAAAAAATATACCTCTTCATACATGGACACCAATACGGACGATGTCGATCTCGATACATATTGGTGACACTAGGGTGAACTCCCCACACTGAGGAACAAAAATCTCACAAGATCCCCTCATGTATGTCTGCTAACACCCATACACATCGATGGAAACACCAGATCGCTTCCTCTCCTATCGTCCACCCAGGTGTAGGATCCTCACCTGACACACTCTCATGTTGGACTATGAATTTAGAATCTGATTGCTACCTCTTTCAGATTTGATCTAGAAGAGTATTGGTAACAACTATATAATAAAGATATGTCTTCCCATTTCAGTCGTGCACCTCCAAATGAATCTCATATAATATAGCCTTATGATACAACTCACTTCTGGAATCCTGATCTACATGTATCTGAGTCTCCATACTCAGTGCATTAGCAACTTTATTGCCTTTACCAAGTATGTAGTTGAGATAAAAGTCAAAATACTGAAGGTACTCTTCCCACCTTCACTATCTCAAATTCAGATCACACTAAGTAAAGATATATGTGAGAGTTTTTCAGTTAGTAAATACCACAATGTGCTCTACCAAAAGATAATGTCTCGTATAGCGAAAATAATGTACAAATGCTTCCAAATCAAGATCGTGAATCAGGCAATTCTTCTTATGTGGCCTCAACTACCTTGACCCATATGCAAGGACTTCTTCTCCCGACATAAGCACAGATCCCAGCCTAATAGCTGATGCATCATATTAAATAGTATAACCCTTTCCATGCTTTGGAAAAATTAGTATCAGTGTTGAAGTCAACCCCCATTTTAGCTCTTAAAAGGTTGAATTGTAGGAATCTATCGAAAAGTTCTTCATACCCTTCTTAGAAAGGCCCATCAGTGGCGCTGATAATTGTGAAATGCCCTATATAAATCATCTATAGTAACCAGACAACCCCAAAAAACTATTTACCTCAAAGACGTTATTTATATGCTCCCATGAAACTACTACTCTCACATTCTTTGGGTCTACCGATACTCCTATATCTGAGATAACATTTCTTATGAATTGAATCTGTTCCTTCGGTAATTGAAATTTTGAGAGATCTTCATTTAACTGATTCTCTCTTAGTGTACACAAAATGATCTCAATATGGGTGTCATGGTCGAGTAAAGTGTGAGAATACACCAATATATCATCAACAAATACTAAAAAAATAATCCATGAAAGGATGGAACACTCAGTTGATGAGTTCCATGAAAACTTACGGTGCGTTTGTGATACTAAATGACATAACCACATACTCCCATAGACCATACCTGCTCAAAAATGATGTAAGAGGTATATATGGCTGTCTAATATGAAACTGATGATAAACAGATCTCAAGTCAACCATTGAGAAAACTCGGGCTCCTTGAAGCTGGTCAAACAGATCATCATTCCTCGGCATGGATATCAGTTCTGACCATCAACTGGTTTAGCTTCCGATAATCCACAAATCACTGAGGGTAAAATCCACCTTCTTCGCTTGGAGGACATACGAACCCCAAGGAGTTGTACTGGGTAAAATGAAACAAATTTCTTGAAACTCATCCAACTACTTCTTAACCTCATGTAACATTGATATAGACCTTCTGTAATGAGGAATAGACACCAGAGCTGCTCATGTAACAAGATCAATAGAGAAATATACCTCTCTATTCAAAGGTAATCCTATAAAGTCATTTGGAAAGACATATCTAACATGATTCACAACTAGAGGAAAGTCTACCTATGAATTCCCCTTTTTATCCAGATATAAACTAGAAATATGGGCTATAATTCCTCCCAACCCCTGATGCTCGGGTCCCTCCCTACTCACTTGGACATCCCAGTCGCCCTTGAGTAGAAATGACCCACCCTCTAGAGATGTGAAACTCACCTTATGGTGAAAAAAGTCGAAAAATACCTGAAAGGAGACTAACCAGTCCATTCTGAGAATGACATCGAATCTGGTGATCTCTTAGAATTAAAGGTCCTATAAGATGTGGCACCCACTAACATCAAGAGTTCACTCCTTCCACTGACGTACACTAGCCGTCCTATTATCCAACAGAGTGTGTAGTGTAATAACATCTTCAGAGGTAAAGATACAGAGCCCAATTTTCTCCACAATAGAAACATGTATAAAACTATGGGAATCCACTATATCAAAATAAGAAGAAGCTAAAATAGAGGAAACTAGAATTGTACGTCTAGCCATATAGGGTCTGAGGTCCTACTCCACCAAGGCCTTCTTGACTAAAATGTATTACCTATATCATAGCCCTGTGAACCTTCATGACTACCCTGAGCTAATCCACCTAGCTATCGTAGAAACCCTATAGCCTGACCACCATGAAAACAACCACCTCCTGGCCTAAACAGCCTGAAAAACTCCAGATCTCTGACTGATGAGAAACTGGTGGTCCTGCTCTTGATTGTGGAGTCATAACTTATCCCCTCTCATACGCTGCTAGAGTGGATAACTGGTATAAATGAAAAATATGACACATCTTTCCACAAGATTGGAACTCAACTGGGTCTCCTAGGAACTATGGTCTCATGTGCCCACTCTTCCCGCACTAGTAACATATCAGCTGGCTACCGAAAGAAAAACCATGTGAAAGCTCCATGCGGAACTTCCTGCTATCAGTCGAAGGAGTACCATCCCTAAATGCTGAACTTACCTAGGTCGTAGCTCCCAACTCCCTCAAATTACGCTCAGTAATCAGTTCCTAGTATAGTATATCTATCAATGATGTTACCCTGAAGACATTCACCTGCGATCAGATGGAATACCTAAGACCATCCTCAAATTACCTAGATAAAGATAACTCATCAACTCCTATAATAAGTGAAAAGCGTTGAAGATCAATGAGATAAGATGAGTAATAAATCACTAAATGGGAACCCTACTCCCTGTGGATGAACTCATGGGCATGATCATCCCTCAACATCTCAAGGTAGAAGTAATCGTAGAAGATCTTATAGAACTCATCACAAAACATATCTTGATGATGCCCCACCTATGAGACATCATCCCACCATATCATGGTGGAATCACGTAGCATGTATGTAGAAAGCTTCACCCTCCTATCTGGGGTAATCTCCAGAAGCTCAATGATAGAAATCATGGCCTCTAACCCTGACTCTACAGCCTATGGTCCTCCATCCCCTGAAAAAGTGGGAGAATGATACTGTTGGAACACCCACTTCAACTCTACCATAGATGGGGAAGGATGTGATGCTTCCTGGAAAGTCTATAAAATCCTCATAAAACGTTCACATAATTGCGCATCAGCACCTGTGTCTGGTATAACAGGTGGTTCCAAGATAGGTACATTGGGAGGAATTTCTGGTAGTCCATGATATATACTTTTTGGTGTTTGTTCATCACCCTACACCCAGTGCACAACCAAAGGACCTCTCGGTGGAATGAATCTACACGGTCAAGCGCACACATTAGTTTAATATTATTAAGGAAAAGAATTTTTAAGTCTATGAATGAAACATGAGATGAATCCAATCAGGTTTTATAAAACAGAGTTACACAACATGTTCCCTTATTCTTTTAACATGACGTATACCTCAGCCAAACCTATTCGTATAACACCTATACCCAGGGTGTGTACCTCTTATGGAATGGTGTGTACTTTATTTTTTCCCTCCAACCCATGTTCTTTTACATGGATAATGCACATGGGGTCTACTGGAGCAATACTACACTATGTGTTCTCCCTAGACACATCATGTACCAGTTAGGTTCAAACCACCCATGTCATTAGTCACACAGTCCAAGACATGGTAAAATATACATGGCGTGCATAATCAAGACATGACATGTATTACCATATTTCCATCAACCTGTATCGTTGGTCACATGGTTGCACACATGGTCTATTCGTTACGACGTGTACTCCAAGCATGGGACGTGTTCTACCTATGTTTCCAAACCTCATGCCCCTTCTTATACATTCTATCACACAGTTAAATAATGCACGATGTTTACTCCTAGTACATGGAATATACTTATGAAAAGTTTTTTGTTCCAGAAGAGAAGAACACATGGCGTGTGTTCATAACCACACAATCCCTGTTTTCTGGGTTTAAGGGAAGTAGGCCTCTGAAACTTCTCCAGAACCCCTGAAAACTTATCATTTTTTTCCAATTTATGAAATATTCTAACTCTTGAGAGACCATACTTTCATGAATAAATGTTTGGAATCCTTTTTCACATACAAACTAGACACAATTCCATTAAAGTTCCACATGATCCACCAAATTCTGATCCAAGAGCGCCCATAACACCTTAGGGACCAATGTTTAGCATCTATACAAATTTAAAATTGCTTATATCAATAACCTATTAAAATATAAATTATTCTATCATGACATATATGACAATAAAATTCATATTTATCAAAACATATATCACAACAACATGAAATTAGCAATTCACCCTAAATGGCATGATAAAAATGTATGACATGTACTCTCCAGAAAGTGCCTATATAATGCATGAGATGCTATAACCTCATCTCATCAGGTTGTAACATAATTATAACCTCAAAAATACCAATTATAACAACACAAAACTAGCGAATCACCCATTGGTGAAATAAAATCAACTTTAATAATTGTAAAACCATAAAAATTGCCATATTAGAGGTAAATTGGTCATTCCCTATACATGAGTTAGAATTTACCAGGAAAAAAATATTACCAACTACCAATTACTTCATATCCATATCTATAGAATTAAAATAGTAAGGAAAAGTAGAAAAGAAATTTCCACTTATACCACTTTGTAATGTCCCAGTTTCGGGGGCCACCCAAAGGTTCCTCATACCCAGTTGGTACCATGGCCTCAAGCGCATGTCCCCAAATGCCAGAGGCTGCCGACTAGAAGTGAGGGTCTTGGGTGTGATAGTGGGAAAATTATGAACTCATTACAAAGTAACACAATGGAAAAAAATAGTAAACAGTAGTGGATGTAGTAATACCATAAAAAAAGTAAACAGTGGAAGACTGATAATAAATAAAAAACTAGAGCACATATATAAATGATGCATTTAACATATGTCTAAGAATGAATCCAAAAAAGTTACAATGCTTGAAATAAAATACTAAAACAATATACAAAAGAAACAAGAAAACTCCAACAACATCACAAGACTTAGCTTGCTCCCATGCTCTCCAGCTCCAATAGTAATTAATTACCTGATGTAGAAGGGAACTCTCCTGTATCTATACAACCAACCATATAATCTATTTGGGTCCAAAGCATGAACAAAATAGGGTGTGAGATGAGTCTTTGTAGGAATCCACAAAAATATATGTGCCTAACTGTCAGTGAATATATATATAGTAGGTAATATGTATAAATGATGAAATAAACTAGGATGTACTCAAATTCAAACAACCCTATCATCTCCAATTACATTCATTTACATTTATTAATTTTTTAATCCATTGGAAAATGTAACCTTGGGATATAGCCTATGCTATGTATCCCCTTGTATAAAAACAACAAAACAGATGTCTCAGAATACCATGTAACAAACAAGTAAGATCGATTCCAAGCTTCTACGTTTCCTTGGTAGACTTGTCACAATCATTACAACATTCATAAGAAACTCTCTAGTAAATTTACAGCTATCTAATCCCCTCTGGTTTCACATATCATTAATTTAATAATAATAACGACCCTCTAGGAAAACTCACACAGTCTAGCCGTATTGGTCCCACTTAAAACTAATTAAACAAAAACGACAACTCAGGTAGCTCTCAAAATAAGTACCCCTTGGTCTACATTAAAATGACCCCCGGGAAGCTCTCACAGTCACTACCCTATGGTCCAACATTTATTTAATAACGACCCTTTGGGTAGCTCTCACTTTCAAACACCTCTGATCAATGACCCACAATAGCTCTCACATTCAATAACTTTGGCCAATCATAACAAAAATTCATAATTAAATGACCCTACATTAGGATAATTTTATAGTCAATTCTCTATGGTCACACATTCATAATGAAAAACACATGCATTTCCTATAAACATTAACTCCATACTAACAACACTAGGCATGAAAAAATCATCCTAACATGCTTTCTAGACCCAATGAACGTAACTAATAAAACATGGGAATGAAATCCATAATAAATTTAATCAACCATATTCATAGTCCATAACACTTTATCAATCAAAAAACCCATAGCAGGCATTAAACAGGGTTAAATTCCAAAACATGCAATACCCTAAATAAGGTTATTCAGCACATTGAGCGTATATAATCCAAAGGAAACCAAAAAAATGTACAACCAACCTTACTCGATGTGGTATGGTGAAAACTCTTGAACATCATTCCTAGAATAAGCCTAGGACGTCATGATCTACAAAAGGTTCAAATTATTCAACCTTGAATAACTCTAGAGAGAGAAGAAATTAGGAAGAGAGGCTCTAGGGTTGGAGAGAAATCATTGGTTATAATCCAAAGAAACCAGTGGCATTTCAGTCGGAAATTGGATGGAGAAATGGGAGGAGCTCAAAGATTTTTTTCCATACGTTTCTTTCCTATATGAGACTTGGGATGAAGAAGTTGCTTCTGGATATTAGACATGACCTCGGTATGATTAACCACATAAAAAAGAAAAGTACAAAGCGTGTTCATTTAATATACACACCATGTACTAGCCTCAACCAGGCCTTTCTTTAGGTTGTATAATAGGTCACCTACATAGCCATGTACTCTCCCGTTACACTGACAGTGCACAGTAATGCATAGAAACTGTGTACATGGAGTTTACTCTAGAGTACATGACGTGTACATAGAAAAACCACATTTCTTCCATTATCTAAAAAATAACCCAAAATCAAGATCCATAATTGAAAATGGATATTCGGGTTCTTACAGAAAATCTATTGAAAATGGGAGATGGATGGCTGAGCTCATCGAGAAGAGAAAATTGACCCATTCCTATTTCAAAAGATTCTGATAGTGTAATGAAGAAAACTAAGCCACCCTATTCACTTCTGAAAATTGATGAACCAAAATTAATGGGATGACCAGGGTGAATCTGGCTAAATTAGGCATCCTTATATCTTAGAAGAAATTGTTAATAGACACTAATCTCACTGTTAGGGATGAATACCAAATCCAGAATACCTGAATAATCCTCAAACACAAAGGAATTCAATCGTATTATTACTTATTGATCTCATGTCATCTAATGCTGATATATGGGTGAAAAGACCTAACTCATGTGTGTTGTCAATATAAAGGATGAAAATCTATATTAATAAATAAATGAGTTATAATGATACCAAGTCATGCCTGCTCACTGTACAACTGAAGAAGTTAAGCTGGAATATTACATTGAGCTCATGCATCTATTAGAATTTAAAATCCAACCTGATGCTAGTCACACCAGAATGCAAACCAAGATGAAGCTTATTTTAAAATAAACTTAATTTATTCAATTAACTTTTTATCTAATTCATTTGAATTTTGAACACCGATGGGACCACAGTTTCACCCCCACACTATGATCATGAGTATAGAGACTCCCACACACCAAATGCCCATTTTATTTCCCCAGTGGGTCTGAAAATCTATTATTCAAACCAGGAAGCATGTACCAGTCCCTTTTGCTCCAACATTTTCATGGCCAATCTAGGCCATGTCTAGATCAAATTGCACCATTTTAATAAATATAAGGCCAGAACATATTCCTAGCTCCATAAATGTAATTCCTCATCATATCATATAGATTGTGATTTATATTACATTCATGAAGCTCAAAAACAATTCTACAAAAATTGTTCTCACAAAAGTATGAATCCTGATAATGAGAGGAATGATCAAGATGTGATGTGTCAAATGGAATCTTTCTAACCGAATCATCTAGGAACTTTATTTTTGATAATTATCACTCATTTATATAAAAAAATCTAGTTCCTTAGCACTAAATGTGATTGGAATAATGTAAAATATTACTTCATGTAATTCCCCAACCTGGATCATTGGGTTCGAGCATGAATTCCACATAAACTCATGCATGACTCCTCATATTAATGATACTGTTTAGTATTAGTGAGAGTCTTAGTCATTCAGTGGGGATACTATACATTAAATATCTTGTGAAAGGATTATTAATTAATAATAATCAATTCAATAAATTATCAGATTAAACAAGAAGAAAATAAGGAATGACATCCATTTCTTAAAATAATAAGAATCTACCAAACCAAAAAGCCAATTTAGTGTAATAATTATTATATTAATAAAAAAATACAATATTGGGGTCCTATGATGTCCATCCTAATCCTCTAACAGCTCTATTATCCACTACTGAACCATCTACCATAGGTCCCTCTATAACAATTTTTCTCTTTATTTCACTTTAATAGATGATTTATTAAAGAATGTTACACTTAAAACAACCCAAACGATTGAT
Source organism: Viscum album (assembly GCA_963277665.1). Taxonomy (NCBI): domain Eukaryota; kingdom Viridiplantae; phylum Streptophyta; class Magnoliopsida; order Santalales; family Viscaceae; genus Viscum; species Viscum album. The sequence goes on along the minus strand of OY728152.1, from coordinate 1,533,366,102 downwards.
AATTCTAGTGTGTTTGTTAATTGTGTATGTTATATAACAATTTATAAAAGGAAATATATCATCTTTATTGAAAAATTTTGTAGCATGCTCGTAATTAAAAAACATGGGATAAGATCAGGGAATACATAAGAAAGCGGTGATCTATAAAGCCCATCAATATAATAATCATGGAATAAAATGAACAAAGTAATAAATCATAGAAAATAGTCATATAAATGAGACTCAAAATGGGTGATAATCATAAACATGAATAATCAGGCATGATATACTTGATATCATAAATGATTCTTAGTAAATGTGGAAGCAACATAAAACACTACATCATAAACCTTTGTCATGGATAACTGCAAAAACATAACGATGAAAAAACACCAATGATGGATTAGATTCACTCCCTAATACCTTTTTTGATGTCTTATGAGACTAAAACATTATCCAATATATTGGAGCACTATATAATTCTGGACCCACCCATCACATTCATTTCCTTTTCATGCTTCAGTCTTCAACATAGGTCATAAATATAGAATCATTTATAATTACATTTTATTCCATGATTAGGGAGTATGGAATAAATACATGTATGTCCCTAATAAAATAAGTATAATTTCATAATGATTAAAAAAATTGATAGGGAAAATGGTATGATCATTCACTATTAATTTTTTGGCATGGAAAATCTTAGTGAAATTTTTGCAGCATAATGACATTACGTTAAAAATATTTAAACAGTTTGATGAGAGAGAATGGGGTCTCTCATCATTTATAAATAAAATAGAAAGTAATAATGATGTATAATAATGTTACCCAACATTATAAATTATAAATATAATGCATAATATATTAATCATTATATAAAATATACATAGTCATATTTTTTGGGTATTGATACATATCCATTTAATTCCCCATCAAACACCCTAAGAGTAAGGTGCATGACAGTGAAAGATTCATGTGGTGGTTCAGGATTTATGGTTTGAGTCTAGATATTGATGATCCTGAACTTCTCTACATAACTTTTTCAATAACACTTATGTTGTTGGATCTTATCCTAGGATTGTTTATGGGAAAATACCAAAGTTTCGTTCTCCTTTAGAAGTTCAAATAAATAGGATTCTTAGGGTAAACTCTAACTGTTTGAGGCCATAACATCCTTTGTTTATATAAATTGGGTTAGCTAAAACCCTATATTTATACCAATCGTATGATCATTGTTCAATGTATATATTACCAATGGTAATGATATTAAATGACCTTTAAATATGAATACATATAATAAACCAAATAACTGCATGGGTTTTCTATATTCAACCATAAAAAATAATACATTTAAATTAAATCATACAAGTAATTTTATTAATTATAGTTTGGTTCATTATAATCTCCCCCCTTTAGAAATTTCATCATCAAAATTATCTTTTCCCACACTAAAACATATGAGGGTAACTCTATCTCATCACTTCCACCAGTTCCCATGATTCTTCTTAAAACTTTTGGTTTCTTCATAGAACATTGACTAGGTGGATTGTCTTATTTCATAAAACATTGTCTCAATGTTCATAGATCGTCACTAGATTATCCTCATAGTAATGGTCATTCTCCAATACTACCACCTACGGATTGAGTACATGTGTGGGTTCGGGTATGTAAATCCTCAAATTGATTAATTGAATAAATCATGTACTTTAGGGAGGATATGTGGGAGTGCTATTCTATAAACCACTTCACTGATGTGATGAAATATATCAATGGGGTGGAAATATCCTGGAATAAGATTTCCATTACTCCCAAATATCATGGCTTACTTAAATGAAGATATGTGGAGGAACATAATGTGTCCAACATCAATCTCTATTTCACATTGATGATTTTCATTAGAAATATTTTTTTTACTCATAGAATACTTAATGTAGTGTTGAATGGAATGAACCATTTATACCATTTTATTGACCATTTTCAGACCTAGTAGTTTCGCTTCCCCAACTTCATCCAAACATGAATGTGTCCAGTACCTCTTCTAATAAAGGGTTTCATAGGGAGCCATTCAGATGATTGAGTGGAAACTATTATTGTATGAGAACTCAACTAGAGGAATATTTTGATGTTTTCCTCTATTGAAATCCATTAAGCAATCTGTCAACATTTCCTTAGGTTCTTAGATAGTATTCTCACACTGGACATCAGTTTAAGGTTGATAAGTCATGATGAATTTGAAACTTATATTTATATCATGTTTTTTAATCTTCCATAACAAATGGGGAAATCATGGATCTCCATCATAAATGATTGATATTGGAGTTACATGAAACCTCGCCCCTTTTGTAATGTATATCCTTGAAATTTGATCAAATGAGAAGTCCTCTCAAATTGTAATGATGTGAAAAGTATTTGTAAGAGGATCCATCACAACCTGTATATCATTATTTTCTATTGATGACTTTAGTGGACTAGTGGAAAAGTTACTGGTGATGTTTTCTCACATCCATATATGTATGGGTAATGGTTACCTCATCCCCTTGGATTTTTAACCTCTCCCTTAACTTGCTAACAGACAAGACATATTGATGTATATTAAATGATATCCTTCTTCATATTGTCCCCCCAATTGTACTCTCATATATCTCAATAAATATTTTTTCCTCCTAGGTTCACAGAGAAGGTTAGAATATGTGTATCTTCTAAAAGATCATTTATTAACTCACGATTTTGGGTAAACAAAGTCAGGTCCCAAATATCCTAACTCCTTTAACATTGAACCCCAATGACTTTACTTATCTTTTGACATCCACTTATTTCTAAATTCCCAAATTATGTAATTGATCATCCTTTATCTTCTCTATAAGGGATGGTTGAGAAATAATTTTTGAAATGATTCAGGATGTTCCTTCTTTTTTGATTTCAATGTCCTTCCTTTTAAAATATAAGAAGATATTATCTTTCACAGTTCTCATCAATGATAGAATTTCTAGATCCTTTATACATATAATTTCTACAAATTTATTCTCTTTCCCATGATGGTAGTGAATTGAGTATTCATTGTCCTTAGTCAGCTCTGACCATATTTTTTTGGAACATATTCAGGTCTTTCTATGTGAATATATACTTGAGGATCTTTTGATCCAAATATATTTCTTAATATTACAAACAGATAATATTAGACTATATTTCAAAGGGATGATCATTGTAGCCAACTACATATCATGTGTTGGGTATTTATATTCATGCGATTTAAACTATCATGAATCATATGCTATCACTATGTTATTTTTAATTAAGACAGAGCCCAAGACCTTATTTGAATAGTAACTAGATAATAAGAAAATTTCTAAACTTGTGGTAGTGTGATTTTAGGTGTAGATAAAAGCCTCATTTTCAACTTCTTAAAGCGCTATTCACATTCAAAAGTATAAGAAATCATGAATCCTTTATGAGTTATCTTTGTTAGGGGGACTGAAAATGGTGATAAATTTCTCTCAACTCAATAACAATACCTAGCTAATATAAAGAAACTATATTTATCTATCACAGATGTTGGCCTCATCATTGATTAAATTTCTTTCATTTTTGAAGGTTCCAAATTTTTACTATTTTTTAGGATTATATTCTCGAAGAATGAAACTTCAACAAAAACTCACATTCCTTGTACTTTTCAAAAATATTCACCTTTCACAATATTTTTAGCATAGTGCTCAGATTATTCTCATGCTCCCCCTTAATTCTGGATTATATTAGTATATCATGTATAAAGGCAATATTTTTTAAGGTAATCCCAAATGATTCTATTCATCAAGACCATGAATATTTTTCTACCATTAGTAAGTCTGAATGGAATTATTATGAAATCATAGTTCATAAACCTTTTACAAAAAGTGACTTTTGTATATCCTCCTTCTTCACCTTTAAATGATAATATCTTGACCAAAGAACCACCTTAGAGATGATTTTTTATACTTGTATCTGATCATATGAGTCATCAATATGTGGTAGAGAATACTTGTTATTTATCATGATCTTTTTTAACTCATTATAATCAATGAAAATGTGCATTAAACCATCCATCTTCTGGACAAATAGGATAGGTGCACCCCATTTGAAGCACTTGGGTGTACAGAACCTTTATCTAGATTTTACTATAGTTTTTTCTAAAACTCTTCATGTTGTAAAATATCTATTATATACGGAGTCTTATATTATGTAAACACCCAATATATTAGGTTAATAGAAAATTCAACCTCCCTTGTTAGGAAAAAGACCAAGAAATTCCCCAAGAAACATTACAGTGTATTACCTCATAATGTGAATGTCTTCAAGGAATAGGTTTTCTATACACTCATAATTTTTACGAAGAATCACTTTCTGGTAAGGAAATAATTTCCATTTTTTTTATATTAGTACTAAGTATGATTCATTCTTATCTTGGAACATATTTATAATCAAAGGACGATTCAAAATATGATGAGTGATTTTATACTAGTGAAAATTTATGTTGTCTTTATATAAGGATGTCAATCCATGACCAAGATTTCACCAAATTACAAAAAGGGAGTATAAAAAGGATTTCATGAATGTTCATATCACAAATCATTAAGGGGGGAGAGTTTTATACTTGGGATGTAACAATTTCCCCCTTTGAAATTTCACTGAAACTCTACTTCAATGATTTTTGGAAGTGTTTAAATAGTTATACAAAACATTTTTGATATAAATAAATTCATAGAACTAGAATAAAATAATCATGTTTTATATTTATGATTTAATATCTATCATACCTAGCATCACATTGTTTTTGGGATCCACATCAATGGTATTGGTGGAAAAATATCACCCTTTCTTCCGTAAAGGATATTGATTATATCCAGAAACCCTTGGTTATAAAATTTGTTAAAAAATTTCTCTGGTTCCTTGCTGTTGAAGAAATGAACAATGTGTCGAGGGTTAATATAAGAATTCCTCTCCTCCAATGCATTAGTGGGTTTCTCCTATCAGTAATTTATAGATATGTGTCATTCCTTCCTGTACCTAAATAATTTTTTCATCCCTTGTAGGAAATTTTCAGGGTTCATTTTTATACACATTTTATAAGCTGGGAATTGAAATTTATTATCATGATTTGATTTATCCATCATATCATAAGAATTAAACACCACTTTCTACTTCTTATCCACATCATACCCATGAAATTAACTAATCTCCACTTCAGTATTACGGGAAAATTGTAAAATTTCTTCATAACTATCAATGTCTCGGATCTCCAAGGATTTTCATAGACTCAGTTTTATCCCTCCAAATAAGTAGGGAACCTTGAATTATAGGGTAATGAAAAATATGGAGGTGTTTTTTATCAAGTATTATAATGTTTTCCTCATACCTCCTGATTGGATCTTCATCTATTTTATATTTTGTAAGGAAATACCTTTACATTTTATGATGGAGAGTGGGAAAAATATTTATCAAAAGAATTCTTGGAATTCCTTACAACCCATTACTGTGATCTCTTCATTGGGATACATATTCTTGATCAATTTAAACCACTAATAAACTTATCCCTACATATGATAAACAAATAGTATAACCTTATCTTGATTAGAACATAGTAGGATGGAGATAATATTCTCAATGGATTTGATCCATTTTTACATGATTAATATATCAGTTGATACATTAAAATTCAGAAGCCTTTTTCCAACAAATATCACAATTTTATATATTTCATTTCAGTGGAATTTGGGAATTTATCTTCATCCTGGTTTCTATTTAAAACCCAATTTAGATGATATATTATCATCACAATGTTCATAATTATTTCTCCCATTATATTGGGAATGTCATTACCGAAGTAATCACTTTTTTTACCTTATTCCACTTATTTTTGAAATTTTTCTAGAAAAACGAGAAAATTAGATATGAGTATTTTTTAAATATGAAACACATAAATGTGAATCCGATGAAATAAAAAAATAACTTATAAATTACATTTATTTTTTACACATACACATTTCTTGGATTCAATCTATGTTATCCATGATATGTTTCATAAACAATATTATTTTGAGTGTTTTTTCCCTTAAAAATGGTTCATAATGAGCTTATAAATTTTCAAAATCACATACCCCAATATATTCAAACTAGGTGTTCATAATGGATCATTTTCATGCACTAGTTATCGGTCGACTCTAGATCACTATGGTGTTTTGAGTTTGACCCCTATGTACATCTGGGCCAGATCCATGCCCACTTATAGTATCCAGACAAGGATTTATTTTCTTGAAAAACCACATACTGTATACTTTCAAAAATTAAGGGATTATTTCACATTAATACATGATTTATTACATAATATTTCACATAATACTTCCCAAAATATTGATAGGTATAATATATTTGAGAATTATTTACATTAAATAGTGATTTTAAATAGTGAATACATCATCATTATTGAAAAAAACCTTAACATGATCATACTTAAAATTTTAATGGATAACCTGGGGGCATATATAATAAAGGGGTGAGCTATAAAGCCCAGTAAGGGAATACACTTGTAATAACATGACGAAAGTAATAAAAGTAAGAAAATAGTCATATAAATCAAAAATAAAAGTGGTTATAATCATAAACATTAATAATGTGGCATGATATATCATGACAATATAATGTAAACATGGGAAATGTGGATACAAATTAAAACATTGCATCATAAACATGGGCCAAAGTCTAATTCCAAGACATAATTATGGAAAAAGTCTCATGAAATATTATTTTGACTCCCCAATTCATTGAATGACATATAATGAGACTAGAAAATTACCCAATCCATTGGATCACTATATTATTTCTATCACACACGTCACATTCAATTCATTCTTATGCTTAAGTGTTCCACAGAGATCATGAAACATGGAATCATTTATGATCACATTTTATTCCAATATAATGGATTATAATATATATATATATATATTTAACTAATAAAAAATGTATCATTTAATAAAGATGAACACCATTGATAGGAATAAATGTTATAGATATTCACTACATATTTTTTTGGAACATAAAATCCAAGTGAAATTTCAGCAGCATAACGATGTTTCCTAAAAAATGATAAAATTGATTGATGAGAGTAAAAAAGGGTATATAATAACATATAAATCGCTTTTAATGTACTATTACCATGTAAAAACATATCCCAACATTAGGAATTGAAAATATAAGGCATACGATAAGGAAGAAACATGAATAAAAAGAGAGGGAATGATTCATTACCTTGAGAGTGTGACTCCAAAAGCAAGGGAGGTGCTTTTTAAGAGTTTTGGGGATCCTTAGGATTAATATAGAGAGGGTAGGGAAGAGTAAGGACATGATAAATAGTATTTTTAATGAATATTAATGTGATATTGGTTTGGTTTATATAGTAAATTAGTAGAAAATTCCTTATTTTTTTCACAAACTTATGTTTTTGACTCGATATAAAAAAATAACCAAAATCATGAACCATCCCATGGGTTTTTCGAATTTTTTCTTCCAAAGGGGATTAGATTTAATTATTTTATAATTTAATTGCCTAAATTATTAAAATATTATCCTTAGTGACGTAGAAGTGATTATTACTCTTGCAGAAATAATTTTAAAACATGTAAATATATTAATGGTTTTGGAAGACTCATAAAAGATTTATAAAATTAATGATTAAAAATATAATCCCATTATTTTAAAGGTAAAACATATATTTGGTCATAAATAAAATTTATTCAATTTATTACATCACCTTTGGTTAATTATGATTCCATAATACACACCATATATTTATACGATATTTATTTTTTACTAGACAGTATGAATGTCTTAGAAAATTATTAAAAATTAACCAAGGGATAATATCAACTATATTATTCCAAAAATAATACCCATTTTATAAAAAAATTCAAAATATTGTATTTTCAATTCATAATAAATAATTCATATTTATTATGAAATACTAGGTTTTTTATAGTTACATTTTTCAAAAAAATCATTAAAATTTACTTTTGACTTCATTAAATTTATATAATCATTTATAGTTAATAATTTTTTTTAAAAAAATATTTTAAAAAATATTATTTATTTCAAAAATCAATTAATTAATGAATATTAATGTAATAGTTGAAACTAAATACTCATTAAAAATAATTTTTTTGTATTACTTTATGAAAATAAAAAACATTTATAAAGTAGAAATAATAATATGGAAATTTATTAATTAATGTATATAATATAAATAATATTATTATTAGGTTTTTGATACATATCCCATTCATACAATAGAAAACTCATAAAGAGTAAGGTGTGAAGAAGAGATGCTTTCATGGGGTAGTTAGACAGATATGGTTGTCGGCATGATCTCGATGAGATTGATCTTCGCATGAAAATGATTTCCCTCATGCATAAGTTGTTGGATCGTAGATTGGGAATGTTCAGGGGAAAGACAATAGTTTATATCTCCCTTTAAAACTCTAATAAATCGGATTTGTAGGGAAAGAACCCACTGGATGAGGCCATTACTTCTTTTTTCTTTTTCAATTGGATTTTTTAAAAACCCTATATTTTTACTACTCATAATATCATTGTTCAGTGGCTATTTTATCAATGGAAATGATACATAATTTTCTTTTAAATCTGATATGATATAATAAAACCAAATTTTTTCAATTTGGTTACATATCCATAATACATAACAACACATTTAATTTTAATCACAAGGGGAATTTTATTTATAACAGTTCAGGTGGTTACACCCTTTCCCTTCATTATATCTCTTATCTTGAAATCTACAATAGCCCTGAAATTCCTGAGTTGAGTCTGTGTACAAGATTTTATAGGAAACTACTGATGTATCATTTACCTGGTTTTCTTAATTAAAAAAATTCAACTCCTAGATAATAATAAATTTATAATAATAAAACAAACATTCTATCCAAAATCAAGGGTTCATGCACCAACCAAGCCACCACAAACCCTTAATTTTACATGCTCCATTATTTAAAATATTAGAATGAATAGTACAGTATGATCATAACATGTTTCCCAATGATCTTAAGGAATCAAGTCAGATAATTCCCCAAAACTTTTATATTATGACTCTATCACATCTCAAACCCACATACCAGCATAACTAGTCTATGCGTCAGGTCAGGCCCAAGACTGTCAAGTGCCAAACACGCTGCCTTGGGTATGGACCACAAACCGTAATTCCCCTAAACATTCTACATTAGGTCAATATCGTAGTCTTTTATTCCCCTTCCCTATACCAAGGTCCATCATTAATGTTGTCAGAATCCATGTGAACTCCCCCTTTAAAGGATACACATCACACGATGGTCTATCTATCTCATGTTTGAGTCACAATATCAATGGAAATGGGAACACACATCCTAGGGTAAATCATACAAGGTATTCATAACATATCATCATGAGAGAAATAGTAGTAACACATAACAACATGTGATTAAAATCAAACATGGTGACCAGCTACTCTAGAAAAACTCATGGAATCAAATATTAAAATGGGTCTCACATGACACATAAATACCCACATGAAGATAAAAATCAAGATTAGTTATCATTTATGAAAACACATAAATTATATCTCAGAAACTTGAGTAAAAAAAGTCCCAAGAGGCAATGAACATAAAAAATCAATGATTTCTATGTCAATGATAATGAAAATCCACCAAATGTGGTTCACAATCAAGAGTGGAAACATCAAAATTTATGAAGTCTTCCTCAGAGGCCTTACTACCATAGTTTTCTACATGTCTATTCGTGGGCTTATTCAAAGGATACTAGATCAATTCCTTATTTATTTTATTTAAAAATATATTAAAACCCACATACAATGATACTTTCTCTCTCATATATAATTTCTAAATTACCATTTTAGAAAACACATGCGCTACGCGTTTTCTCCTTAAGAATAATTATAAATCAACATATTATTTCAAAAATACCACTAAAATTATTTCATGAAAACAAGTGGTAGACCATTATAAATATTATATTATAATCTAAATTATTATCGTTTCATTATTTTCATAAATTATCATGGGACCATTTCTATAAATTTTCAATTAATAAATTTTGTATAATAAATTTTAATAAATTTTTATTTGATAATTATATATCATTATCTTTCAATAATATAATGAAATCATCCTTTGATAAATTTTTTGGTACTTATAATTTTATAAATATTTATAATTATATTTACATAAATCACAATTGTTACCTTTTGTAGTTTTTCTATAGATTATCAATTGATAATTTGGTATAATTATATTTTTATAATTATTTTTAATTATCTTTTTATAATTTATAAATAATTATCCTTTGATAAATTTTTATAAATTATCCATGATTATATTTGGAAATATCATTATATCAATCTCAGTGTTTTATAGACCATTCATTAAATAATTTACTTATTTCTAGAATATAGGAATGAAATAAAGTTATATTAAAAAAATAATAGAAAATAAAAAAACATTCTTTAACCTTTTGTGTAATGCACCATGAAGGGAATGAGACCATAGTCATTGGGCATGGAAGCTAAATAGGAGACTCGTTGAGAATTGATTGATCTAACACAAGGGAGATCTGGATATTCATGATCTTTATGGCATCACACAACAAAAAAATATGAAATCCTTGGATATATTAACCCGAAGACACACACACATTCACCATTTTTGAAATAAAAAATCAATGACATTGGTCAAATCCATAATTTGGTGGCAAATAGATATCAAATTGTATAGATTTATTAAATTCTGAAGTTTATGAATTAAATAGTAAAAAAAATTGGATTCCAAATCATTAAAATTAATACCCATGTAAAAATGATGGATTTTGTGTGGGGGAGATGATTGGGGGAAGGACAATGAAAACTAAAAATTAAAATAAAATATAAGGGGTCAAAATAATTTCCCTCAAGTGAGATTTGACAAAAACATTATATGCATAAAGGATATATTGACCCTATGGTAAACCCTATATTTCAGATTTAATGAAATTATTAGGTTTCCTATCTGAGACACCATTAAACATATATTCTACTATTTTGAAGAAACCTCATACAAATGATATAATACATTCACCCTTACATGCGATCTAACTAAAGTGCTAACATGTACAATGGTTATACCGCACCAAAACCCATGTTCTTGAATTAATGTCGGTATCATATTTTCCATATCAGACACCATTAAGGATATATTTCACTCTTTTAGAAAAATCATGAATTCTGTGATACATTTTATTTATTGTTTTTATAATATCAATATTAAGGCTCTACGGGCCCGAGAATTCTAAACAGTTTTTGTGCCTTACTCTACAAATATTCCATAGAATATTATAAATTGTTAAAATCCATTTTAACCTTATATAAATCCAAAAAATATAAGAAATTATTGAAAATATTAAATTTTAACATATAGGTACTTTTATTATGTTAACCATTGAGGGTTCTATTATCATCTGAAAAATTATGATATTACAATTCTCCCACTCTAATGAATTTTAATCTATGAAAAGTTTCATTAGTGTTCTTTATTACAAAACTATGGACATAGAGATCAAAAATTACATTCTCACTCCCAGGTCTCCTCTGGAATCATTCCATGGTTCCACAAAATCTAGAAAATTTGTATAATATTCCCAAACGCTTTCCCACACTGATCCATAATCTCAACTGTACAGTCATCATATAATCTATCAGGATCTATCTCGATATCCTCATAGTCTATGTCTTGAATAGGATCAAGAATGTAGCAACAGAGCTATAACACATAAAATTTAACATGCATACCTTATTCAAGAGAAGTAATATTTCAATGATGTGGAAATATCCTAACACACATGATCGCCATGAGGAGTACCACAAACCAGGGTGCCATCATTCCTCAGTTCCTCATATGTCAGTAGTCTAGATAAGGATTCTCTCTAAAAAAACCTGATCAACCACAATGAAATCCAAAGGACTCTTATAATAGTCAATATATGAAATCATATTTCACTAAGTGGTGATAACACTCTATCGAATTGGATGAAATTTCTCAGTGGTGTCTTTAACCTAACTAGGCCCAACGACCACTACCTCACTTACATCATTCCAATAATGGGATGATTTAAATGGTATCACATAACAAGCCTTATAAGGTTCCCTCTATATCAATACTCATAATTATTATATTACATTAACTCATAGAAGGAAATATTATCATTCCATGCTCCACAAAACAATAGAACATGAGATGGAATTAAATCCTCCAATAAGCATATCATCCACTCAGACTATTCATTTCTCTAGGGATGGTATGATATGATCATTATCAACTATGTCCCTAGGTATTTCTACTAGCCCTTAAAAAAGAAAAACATGAAGCATGAATCTCTATCATAAACAATTATTATGGTAACTCCCTGTAAAAATGATCTCACCAATATAAATCTTTCCGAGTTCATCCACTATGTGAATCTCTCAGAAAAGTAAAACATGGAAACCATTCTTATGCAAATCAATAATCAACCAGATAGAAACATGACATATTAGAGTATTAGGAAACACCATAATAAAGTCCAATGTGTCATTTTACCATGTCCACATAGACTTTAAGGGGATTGTTCAAAATACCAAGATGTTGGTTCTTGGCCTTTACCCTTTATCATGTAAGGACTTAAGACACAATCCACGTGATGTCCCTCATCTTCCCATCCATGAAATCTATCATCTGAATTCATGTTACATCTTAATCACACTAGGATGTAGACATATTGAGTTACAAAATCCCCTTATCATCTCAAATCTGGTGGAATCATGGATTACTACTCTCACATGAACAAGTATCACATTGTCGTCATCGTTCAAGGTCCTCCCAGGTATCAAATCACCTTCGGCCAGCTATTATCGCATCAAAACATACTATGGTTCTGAATCATGTCCATCTTTTACCCAACCTAACATATAATATATGTCCACCAGGGGAGATAAATTCATCAATCTATAATCATCCAAGCATCTAACCTCTAGTTATCCAACGAGCTCATCAAGTTCCACTGGTCCTATGAAGGCCTCTCCCCAAACTATAGCTCCTCAGGCTTCTTATAGCCAAGACAATCAATAAACATGTTAACATTACATATAGAGTATTCTATATTGAAGTCAAACTTTTTTTGATACTCAAATTATCACCACATTCTAAAATTCATGTCCTTCTTTGTGATGTTATATCAATGAATCTTATCGTCCATGTAAAAAAAATATCTCATCAAAAAGATAATGTCACCAACACTTTAGAACGTGAAACAGAGCTACCAGATCGATGTCAGTAGTAGAGTAGTTCCTGTCACATTGTCATAGATACATGAACCCCAACATACCTCCAGATCTTTTTTCACCCATACTACTCCCAAAATATGTCTCAATGAATCATATTATACAGAGTATCTGATCCTTGGTTTAGGTAGTATTAGTACTAGATTCATATTCAACCTCATAGTGACCTTACGAAAATCATATTCACATTGTTACATTAATAATAACTTCACTCGTTTATTGGAAAAATCATGAGGGTTTATATTTGTGATAAGACCTAGATAAAACACTAGTGATATCTTATTAAAAACAAAATAATCTTTTTTCTTGAACACATTCCGTGGACATTTTTGGGACATGATGGCCCCTAATTTCTCTAGTTGGATAGACATACCCATATCAGGCACCAAAATTCCTAAGACCTTCACCTCACTTATCCAGAAATCAAAATTTTAGAGAATTAAATAATTCTAGTGTGCTCGAAGTGTACTGAAGGATATCTCCAGGTTCCTATCATGATCCTCAAGTGGTAATGATTATGTGATGATTTGAAAAAATAACTCCCCAATAAATGAATCTTGGTAAGGGTATTTTACCTCATTCATTAGATCCATGAACACATATACTATTCTCATTAGTCTCACAAGGGTTACTTTGTACACATACATCCCATACATGCTCCAAAAACCCATCATTATAATTTCCTCCTCTCGAACACGCAACAAGTGGTAGCCTGATCATATATCAATTTTAGAGAACCATCGAAACCCACATAACTAACAAAAAAAGAACGTTATTCCTAGAAAATGGATATCTATTCTTTATAATCACATTGTTCATATTTCGGTAATCAATGTATAGTAAAATAATACCATCTTCCCTATTAGGGAACAATATTGGTGCACCCAATAGTGAAGTACTAATCCTAATGAATCCCTTTAACTCTAAGTCACAAATATGAACCTTTATTTACATCATCTTGGATATCCTCATATGATGTGGGGCTAAAAATTATTTTTAACTTGGTATGAGGTCTTTCCATATTAATTTATTAATACATAAAATTATTTACCAGATAAAATATCAAAAACAATTTCAACCCATTACCCAGTATCCTGAAGGCCTCTGGTTTTCTCGAAGGAGAAACAATGATGAAGTTGAAATTTTTGGAATATTTGAACATAGTTATAAACTTTTATGCCTTTTATAAGTACATGGATAAATAATTTTGGTTGAAGTGGCCCTTATACCGAAACCACTGAGGAGAAGTGGGAGAATTCTCAAATATATTCTCCTACACAACAATTTTTAAAGAAGAAACATCATTCCTTGTTTATGTATTCTAGATTACATCTAAGTTAGTACCATAAGACTATACTGAGACAACAACTTCTAAAATTTAGATGAAATGATATAGAAAAAAATAGGACAATCCCTAATTAGTTAATGGTATCACATAAGGATTCTCATAGTAGTCTACCCTTATACCATGGTATGACCCGCCTAGAAATAAACATGGTACCCATCCATTTATGTTAGTTATAGTAATCATATATGTATGAACACCATAGCATGCTGATTTTGACTAATTAATTCCAATAATGATATATCACAATAGTATATAAAATAGTTATTTCACACATAGATAAACCATCCTAAAGAAATAGAGCAGAAGGATAAATTTAATTAAAAAATAGTAATGCATCAAAAAACACACACACATACACATATATATATATATGAAATTTGAGCCTATGTTCCTAGTTATAATTAATGAATAATCCTAAAATATCAAAAATCACATATCAACATAATGTCCATCATGAAGGTAAATTTAATCAATGGTAATTGAAAAACATAACTTCCCCCGCCTTATGGAATCTCAGAGTTCCTCTATATAATGATGGACTGGAATAATCATTGTTCCCTTCCTGGTCCCCAACAGTTCTATATATTGTCTACCCTTTCCCATGTCAAGGTGAAGAGAATAAAAAATAATGTTATTCATGATCCTTTGAAATCATTTTGTGACAACCTGACTCAAACCATTTGGTCTGATGTTGAATTTCATGTAACTTCATGTGTACCTCCCCATTTGCAAGAGGATGCTAATTAGTTGTGAGGGTATGATTGAATTTGTGGGGATACTACACCCTCAATATAATTTCAAAGGATCAATAATAAAAAATAAAAAATTTAATAAATAACAAGAGTAAACATACAGAAAAAAATAAATGGAATAGAATAATAAGAAGCTCCAAAAGTGGAAATCCAGTCTAATGTAATAATTAGTACATAAATAAATAACTAATCCTCAGGGTCTTCTCAATTATATACATGTCCACTACCAAATTTATTCTTCTATTTTTAATCATCGACCACATGTCCCTTACCCATCACTAGATATCTAGTCTTTATATCTACAATTTCATCAAAATACCTGAATATAGTGTAGGTACAAGAATTATTAGGACACCGAATGTTTTTCAATAACCAAATGTGATCATGTGTATAATGGTTATAACATAATAATAATAAATTTTTAATGGAAAAATAAATATTCTTTACAAAACAATGTGGTCGTGGACTAACCAATCTTCCAAAAACCATTGGTAGTTCTTTTTTATAATCCATTGTAGAATGATAACCATGGAATTTGAAAAATGAGAAAGAATAAGAAACTAGGAACATAAAAAATTCTTTATAAGCCTAAAGACATCAAGTCAAATCAGGCCTGCATAATGTTATATATTGGCTCTATCACGATTTAACACCCAAAACCATCATACCCTCTCTATGTCTCGAGTCAATCCCCAAAAACATCATGCCTCAAACATGATTCCTTGGTTAAGGCACCCAAATTTTTATTCCTCGAAAATTTTTATTTTGATCAGACCCCCCATCCTTCATTCCCCTTCCCTATACTCAGTTCTTTCATCATATTCATCGTAATCATTTTCTTAATAGATAATAAAATAGTGGGATACTATGATAACCATCCCCATCCTCTACCATCTCATTGATCCACTTCTTAATCATCCACCATAGGGACCTTCCCCTTTGTTGGATCCCTAGATATGAAATCTACATAGACACTAAAATTACTATGTAGTGTGTTAGTAAAATATTTAATATAACACTAAAAATCTGTCATTAACCTAGTGTTATCAAGTATAAAATTTTTATCAAAAGAACATAATAATTTTTTAATAATAAAATAAACATGTCATCCAAAATCAACCATTCAGGTGATAACTAAGACTGCAAAAACTCCCAGTTTTACCTTATTCAGATCTATAATATAAAGATAATCATGGAATATCCAAAATGACCAAGTACATGGCACACAGATTGTAACATCTTTCCTAGTTATCTCAAGGAATCGATTTAAGATCATGACCCTAGAAATTCGTATCTCAAATATATCAATGGTAAATCCCCTAGGGTATCATATCCAATCTATACCGAGAGTCAAGCCCCCATACTGCCATGCGCCAAATATGTTACCTTGAGTTCGGCCCCCAGCCCTAACATACTACTTTGGGTCAATTTCCTAGACTATTATATCTCATCCCTCTACTCATATCCATCATAATTGTTATTTAAATCCATGTTTACTCCCCCTTTAATGGATACACATCAAAAATAGGTCCACCCATCTCAAGTACCCATCATAACCTACAATGAAATGGCAACACACGTCACTGGGTATTTCATATTAGGAAATTATAGTATATCATTATGTGAAAAATATATGAAACATATAAAAAACTTGATCATAATCAAATATGGTAACCAGGTACACTAGAAATACTAATTGAATAATATATCAACATGGGTCTCATAGGCCACACTCACCCACATGTGGTAAAAGTGAATAAAAATTATCATTTATTCTGGAAGATAAATTATATCAAGGAAACTTTTGTTATGAAATTTCCAAGAGGTAATTAACAACCCACATCAATGTCATAAATGTTAAAGGAAATGCTAAAAACCTAATTTTGTTCGAATGATAGAGTGGACACCTCAACAATGAGGAAACCATAATCCCATGTCTTAATATTTTTGTTTTCAACATGTTATCTCTCAGGGTTTGTAAAATTATCCTAGAACCAAAACCATCTATTTTATTTCAAAATAAATAAAATATCACACATGATGGAACAGTTTATATTTTGCATAATTTTAAAATTTTCATTTTAGGCCATTCAACTGTAAATGGTCTTCAAATTAATATTAATTATAAAACCACATTTGATATCACAAATCTCACTAATTTTTTTTGACAACACATGTGGATTCCCTTTGTAATTTTATTTTGATAATATATCATAATTATCATTTGATAATTTCTAAAAAATTTCCTTCTATCATTTCAATCTATTATTAATTTATAACTATATTAATATAATTTATTATAAAATATTCTCTGATAATTTTATATCATTATCTTTGAAAAATATCACCCAATAATCCAATGATAATTAGTTTCAAATATCATTTGATAATTCATTGAAATTTTCTTTTGATAACTTGTCAATATTTATCATTTGATAATTTTTAATTCATGGTAATTTGACAATATGATGGAATTATCATTTAATAATTATTAATATTTATATTATAATAATATCATGTCAATTATCCTTTGATAATTTTTTATAAATTTCCCAAGATAATTTATGGAATTATCCTTAGATAAACCTTGGTTTTTTTCAAATATAAATTTACCTATTTCATATAAAAAATTTAAGTAGGATGTAAGGGTTGGATAAAGTAGAAAATAAAAAATAAAAACAAACCATCTTTAATCTCCTTTTTTCAGGCACTAGGGAAGGAAGAAGACTATCACCATTGCATTTGGAACCATAAATGGTGAACACTACAGACATTACCATACATGTGAAAGGGGGATAAGTGGTTTCTTGATCTTGATAAGATCTTAAAAATATGTAAATCAAAAAGTTTTGAGTATCTGATCCGAAACCCAATAAAAATTCACAATTGATGAAACCATAAATTGAAGATGGTGGTTTAATCAATGATTCAACCAAAAGTTGATTTGAAATGCCCATATTCACCCTATTAAGGAATTGTTGAATGAAATGTTCAAAATTATTTTATTATGACGGTTTTTGATCAATTCCTGCATGAAAAATAGTGGTTTGTGTTTGAGTAAAATGAAATAGGGAAAATAAAAAAGAAAAGATAAATGATAAAGGGTAAAAATAATTACCCTTAACTGTGATTTAACCATACATCTGATATGCATAATGGATATATCCCAAAATGAGTGAAACACATATTTTTGATTAAAGGGATGTCTTGGATTTTCCATTTGAATCGCCATTCATGAGATATTATATTATTTTATAAAAATTATATCTGTGTGATAAAATTAATTTACCCTTACGTGAGATTTAAACAAACACCGAAGACACAAAATGGTTATATCACACCTAGGGTAAAACTCAAGTTCCATATTTAATGGGTGCCTTGAATTTTACATCTAAGGATCTATTCAAGAGATGTTACGTTATTTTTTGGAAAAATTAGGTACATGTGACATAATATATATACTATTTTATTATTTAAATATCAAGGTAGTATGAGCCATGAAATACTATATTGATCCCATGTCTTATTACAGAAATTATTTTTATAATATTCTAAAGTGGCAAGAGGGATTTACCCTTATTTAAATCCATAAAAATTGTGATTATTGAAAATATAAAATTTTCAAGACTCGATCTTATTACATCAATATTTCTACCATTATGATATCTAAAGCATCAAAAAATACAAAAAATCCTCCTCCTAGATCTGATATAATTTTTATTGGTGCTGATATTATTGTCCCCTTCAACTCCAGGAAGGCTTTTTCACAGGCTTTAGAAGACATGCCATTAAAGGATTTCTTGGTCAGGTTGTAAATGTGATGAAATATATGTGAAATACTAGATAATCCACTGATAATATTTATCTATCCATAAGAAAATATAAATATCAAAGACATTATTATAGTGCTCCCAGAAAACTACAGCTGTCACCTTCTCTATATCCATAAATACCAAAGATTCTGATACTGTGTGACCTAGGATGTGAACATTATCAATACATAATTAAAATTTTGTTCCCTTTGAATACATCCTATTTTGTTTCAATGTAATAAATACAATGTTAAGGTGTCAGGATTTATCACATAGGGAATGGTAATACACAAAGATATCTTCCATGAAACCCACAAAAAACAATATAGATTCAAGTGGAAAATAGATTCATCATAACTATAAAATTATCACCATTTTCATTTGACCATATGAAATGTCTAAATACTCATTCAAGACATACCTACTACAAAATTTTGGATGAGGATTATTTTAGGTTCAAAAACATACATAATTATATCCTAAAATTAAATAAATATTTTAGAAAACCCATGATCCTAGGATCTAATAAAAGAGATCAATTATTTGAGGAAGTGTGTACCACTTCTTAACCATAATTTGATCCATTTTTTCAAGTCCAAAAAGGACTAAAGGTGTCATCTGCCTTCTTGGAAAAAGGATCGGTGAACCACAAGGTGAAGTATTAGGTTATAAAATTCCTTTAGCTTCCATGCCATTTAATTAAATTTTGAGTTTTTAAATCTCAACCAGATCCATCTGGTAAATATGAACATATTGCAGTGCCACTCTTGGAACTAGCACAATAGTAAGTTTCACCTCTATCACATGAGGAAATCCTAAAAAGTCATCTGGGAATAGGTCCCCCAAATGATCCACCATGGGGGAGAATTCTATCTAATGTGTTCCTTGATAACTCAATTAAAAGGTAGTAAATTTGGATGATACTCAACCCAAACCATGATGATTTGGTCCATCTAGAGTTTCATAGACATCCCATTCTCCTTTTTTAAATATTATAACTACCCTTAGGTGATGTAAAAGTCACTCGTTGTCAATAAAAATAAATATTTTCATGATAATTTATTACCTCATTTATCCCAAGAATGATGTAAAATCCTATAATCTTGAAGAAAAAGTGGTTCCATATGAAATTATTACCACCAATATTAGTGGGAATTCCTTCTATTAGGGTACCCTCTATAATCCCTCACCCAACAGAGTATGATGATTCATCACTCTATAGAAATACACTTTCTCATGCCTAAGCCTTTCCATAATTTTCATAGATATAAAATAATAACAAACACCTGTATCAAAAAAAGAAGACACTAATGTAGAGGTTTCTAAAATCAAACATTTAACATTATAAGATCAAGCATTTTTCTTCTCGGGTATCAGTTATACAACACATATGTAGCTTTATTTGTTGTCTTGTTATAAAGCCTAACTGCCCAGGAAATTTAAGATCTACTAGCACTATAAATCCAATATTTGGATCCCTTGTCCATGACCTCCTCTCTATCCCGAATAGTTAGATGTACTACAACTATCTTCATGTTGATGTGATATTAACACCACTCCTAGATTTGGAGTTGGTTAAAATCCTCTCTTATTACCTATTGGGGTAAATTTTCTACAAAATCACTAAATAATCCCCATCTTAATGGAATTACATCACTAATTAAGGCTTCTAAGACACTAAGTATTCATATTTCTTGTCACCCCTCACTGATTCAATAACACCAAGCTACTGATTCAGATGATCTAATGCTACCTCCCTACTAAGAACCCTCTAGGTGATGCTTCTACAACTAGTCAAAGAACTATCTAGTCTAGTTTCATCACTTCCCTGTCTGACAAATTCAACCTCTCTCAGATTACAGTCAATGATGATGGTTTGGTTCATTATCCTAGATATAATAGTTTACAAAAATATGTTCACCTATGATCAATTTACACACCATATTCTATCCTATCTTATCCCAAGATATATTTTTATGGAGATTAATTGGTGTGATGTGATCAATAATAACAATGTGAGATGAATAATCCATAACTAACATAGTACCAACAATTTATACATCAAATTACTAGCCTAATCACCCCTTAATGTCTTAGGGTTGTAGTAAAAATTGGAGGTATTCTAGACATATCTCTAGACCATATCATGATCTTCATCATCTTAATTCAAGTCATCTCACTAATGTTTTTTGAATCCAAAAAACATGTACATATCTTGCTTTACTAACCTTTTAGGATGTCTTTCTAGATTATATAAAATAGATATCATAGAATCTATCCATGAATCATTATCCTAGTGACTAGGGTTATGTAAGTGGAACATAAATCTCAAATCATCCAGATAAGGGTTGGGACATGGATTTCCCTATATAGAATGTATTGACCACAATAAACCCTCTCATAACTGGCCCTTGGTTCCAAGATTATGAAAATAATGAGGTTCTCCAGGTGGTACCTCATGAGGATATAATGGTGCCTCATTTCCCACCATATCTATATCATGGTAATTACCACCTTCCAAGATCTATAATTGATTCCATTATGGTGTAATATCACGATAATGTCGATTACATTCCTAATAATATGATTTTAAAAAATATTATATCATTAATAAAATATTTGGACATGTAAAAACCTTCCAATATAAGAATCAACACCACATGAATGGCTCATAATTCTTGGTATAGGTGACATAGAAGATTGCCAAGAATCATAATAGACATTCCCCACATCCCACAACAGAGGTTGGGTCATGTTTATATTATTTTTTCCATGCGATGGGTTTGGGTAAATAGAGTATCAATTGAAATTTATAATGGAAAATTATCTTTAAGTTTCAATTGGAAACAATATTAAATGGGTAAAATTTAATTTAACATTTAGTAATCATTACATCTATAATTATATATATATCATGGTATAGATATACAAGTCATTATTCCCATATTATAATGGTATACACTTTATATGTTATAATTGGAATATCATGTGACTTTAACCAGACCCTTACATCCAGCATCAGGATGTAACCAGACATATACAAATATTTTATTAGACAAATCACACTTCCAAATTTAAAAAAGTAGAAGTTTTTTAAATTACTTTTCGAATAATTGGGATCAACTAATATTTCATTCTACATAACTATAGTAACACAACCCAGACATATTTTAATTGGTCAATTGAGGTGCCACTATCACGATATATGGGAAAAACAATTAAGGTTGATGCATATTATTTAATTCCAATTGTTTGTCCTCTCCCTACAAGAAATGTATTAAAAATTTAAAATATATCCATCAAGTAACTACTAAATGATATAGGCAAAGAACCCAAAAAAATTAACATAGAATGGAATATGCATGACATATATCCTCAAATCCTTTTTTAATTTTTTTAGTAAACCAATTTAAGGTTGAGTGGGATCCTCACAATACTAGATGACAAATTTCAAACACCATGATACCGAATTTCAGACATCACAAACAAGCTCCAAAATCCAACCAAAAACATCAAAACAAAATTGAGACTTCAAATTTAAAAAACAAGATACAACCTTCCAAAAACTCAAACGGGATCACCTTGATCCATGATCCTCCTTGAGGCATGCTCCTAGATTCACAATCCACCCCTCATCATCATCACATCACCAGAAATCAGAAGCCCTCAGAAAGGACTCGTTTTCATTTTAAAAATCAAACTGGAAAACAACTCACCGAGGCTTCAAACCATCGCCAATGATAGAACATGATTTCACCAAAAAAAACAAAAAAAACTGGATAACATCTTCCAACTACGTAGACATCATCAAGGTTGAAAACTAGACCGCCTCCAAGAGTGAACCATGCCCATCGTAGACCTAACATCCCTATATGAATCAAACAGAAAGAAAACTAGCATAAATAAACCATTTAGATCGATGAAACTATAAAAAAACATCTGACATAGCATGACACAGAATGAATTCGATGACGGACATTCCTCACGGAACATCGATGACCGAACAAACAACACCTCTCAAAGCCTCTTGAAACTATGGCCGCGGACCTACTCGGAGAGCGACGAAGGAGAAAGACACCAGAGTAGAGTTTGAAGTGTAATAGTATCATGAAGAATCATGACCACACTTAGAACTATCATCCTCAAACAAAAAATCCACATCTAGGAAAATGCACACCATCAAGCAATAGGAAGAAGAGCTGGGGGAAGCTAGGAGGGGGAACGAGTAGATGGGGAGACGATGCTGGAGAAGTGGTGTGCAGCCCCCCCACCAAATCGTCATCCAAAACCCTAGCATGGGAGAGAAATGAGAGTGAGGCTACTCAAAGGCTACACAAGGCTCCACTCCTATGACATATATCCTCTAGTGACTATAATTATTCATGAGACAATACTTACAAGCCTTAATGGGCTAATGGTAAAATGTTAAATCAATAAAACTTTAATAGACATAATGAAAAATAGTAGGTCCTACTATAGGTAATTTGGATTTTTCATGTAATTGGGTTAGATAATCCCAGGAACAGGCTCATTACACTAATAAAAAAAATGCGAAATGTATAGTGTTATCCATTCATGGAGTTTTTAGCATTAATAAAAGGAATCCTTTATCTGCACATTTTATAGAAATAATAAAAGTCTTGACCATAAACCTAAGTCCCACATCGAAATAGTGGTTGTTGAGCCGCATCATTGTATATGAATATGTCATACCCATATTTTAGAATCCCTATATAGGGATAGGCTCATGCATACACTCTATATATTAATATGGGCCCCATCCCGCATGGGCCTTGCCCTATTCTTGGCTTCTGGTGACTACCAACAAACCATCCCATGCTTCTACGATCTTATATACGTCCCAACCCACCTTTTTATGTGGGCCTTGGCACTTTTTTAATTAAATAACAATTAATAAATTATATATATATATTAAATAATTATACCTATAAAATATAGAGATATAAAATTAAGTAATTATTATAATTAAAATATATAAAATTAAAAATGAGTAAATTAGAAAATATAAAAAATTATATTAAATAATAACTATTAATAAATATGAATATTATATATATATATATATAATCTATAAATATTATTAAACATATATATAAAATGAATAAAATTTTATAATTAAAAAATAATAATAGAATGGAATAGATTTCAAAATTATTAATAAATTTATTAATGTAACAATTCTAAATTGATATGGATAAGTATAATATATATATACATATATATTGATTATAAATAGTAATAAATAATATATATTAGAAATAATTTTATAAAATGAATAAATTTCAATAATTAAATACATATTATTATCTTATTTATTCTTAATGGTTTATACATAATTATCCATTTATATTTTTAATATTTTTAATATATAAACATATTATTATATATATTTCTATAGATATATATTAATATATATAATATTTCATAAAATTTTATTTATATAATAGAAAATTTTATGTTTACATTAAATAAGTCATATATTTAGTAAAGAATGATTTATAATTAATAAATAATATTATTTAAAAATATTGAATAGTTGTATCAAGTAATCGAAATTAAATTAAATGTCATTTTATTTTTCAATTTGACATATATCAAACTACTGTTACATTGATTTCTCACATACATATACATAATTAATAATTTTTTATATAAAACAAAAAAAACATATTAGTTCTATAATTTGTTCAAATTTTTATATTAATTTTTGAATCACATTTATTAACTTAATATATTTAATATATACTATGTTTCTAATCATTAAATATTATAATTTTGTACATTTTTTTCCAATATGTACTATTTAGTAATTTTTATAAAATTCAAATTGTTTCATTCTTCTTATTATTTGTTTCATTAATAAAAGTTACATATTATATAATGTCATTAATTTCACACAAAAAAATATTTACATAGTTAATAAAATATTATATAGAAACAAATACACCTTATATCTATATAATTTATTCATATTATATTATTCTTTTTAGAATTTTATTTAGTAAAATAATTGTTGATGCCCACAAAATGAGGATTAGAAAATCCACAATGAATGAAATATCAGAATATGGGTATCGTTTTCCCCCATGAATTAAAGAAACAAGTAGGGGGAAAAAGACTCATGGATCTCATAAGCATTTAAGAGACATGCGATCGTGTTACCATAATAAGGTTATGAGACGAATCCATGTGCAGCACATAGCCTACAAAAGACCCCAAGAAGCCCCTTTTAATAAGTCATTTTTCTCTTCAAAAGGCACTCTGAAAAATCACTAACCACCTGGCGGAAGCTAGATAAACTCACCAAGTCAGGTATATGGTCGACTATTGGACACCCATTAACCATCCAAAAATCATTGGGAAATAAGGATAAAATTCAAAAAATGTGGGATCCCCTTACCGATGTTAAACTCATTTGATGCATCACCGATGGGGTGAATTATTTTCCTTAACAACATTCAAGAAAACTTGAGATATCCAAAATTACATTATAAATAAAAAAATCTAATAAAAAGGGAAGAGGTGGGAGCCTCCTACAGTCTTAATAATCATGTGATTCATACCTAGAGATCTGTGACATGTCGTAAGACCCCAACAACATGTTCGCCTCATCTCGTGAAATCATACTAGCATGGTATCCTTATCGGGAAAACGGCCTTGGTTTTGTCAATGAAAATTTTCACTCCCCTTTTTCTCCATAACGAAAATGATATTGAATTTTCTTTGAAATTATCAAGCATCTCTACAGGGAATTTTGTGGTCACATGAGGAAACACCAAAAGGGGAAGTTATTCATCTCTACAACACCCAAAAAACTTCGTGAAATCCCCAAACGTCAAAAAATAAACAATATAAATAAAAATGGGAGAATGAAGTAGCCTCTTAATGTCGTAAAGCTATTATAACAGGCCTAGGGTGTCCACATCAAGGTCTTGTGAAACCCATTGAAAAACTTGTATGATCTCTTGAAGTTCCCCTTAAAATCTTTCATTATTTCATTTAAGGTCCCAAACAAGTCACCTAATATCATGTGATGGCCATTCAAAATGAATCCTGTTATCATGAAGACACTTCGACTTGTCAACATGAAAATATGAAATTCCCTTGTTATGTCTTCATGATTCTAGAAGACCCCATTAATTGGAAACAATACAATAATGGAGGCCCTAATAGGATGATCTTGTGATCCCTAAAATACAAGCAATTCCCCTAGAGAAAATTGAATCATGACTTCATAAAGATGTGTTGTGTTGATGCCCTGCACAAACTCTATCCTAAATTTAAGTGATAAGCACCCTGAAAATAATAAAATAACTGATGTGTCATTGGGTATAAGTCCCCCACCACATCATCGAATATGAGGTTGGGCTATTGCATCCAAACACATCGGCGCACCCCAAAACTAGATTCAATTTCTTAGAGTGGATTATATCATGAACGAAGAATCTTCCCATCAGGTAATATATGTGTAACAACTAGAGGGATCATGTGTAATGCATAAACACTTTATTTTATCCCTCGTAGATCATGCGATGGACTTCTGGGGGACATATAAATAATATCATACATATCTAATAAATCACGTGGGATGTAAAATAAGATTATTCTGAATAAATATATGGAATTTCTGATAAATGTCTATAAAAAAGACTAAGATATGGGTGGAATTATGTGATGAACATATATGCAGATCCTCAGGAGCTTCTCATGAACCACCCAGAGCATGCGACAACACCAAGGAATTTTAGCTAGATCTTATAATTCTCCTTTTCTATACTATTTGGATCATGAAAAGTCCTATGGACATGTCAAAGAAATTCACATAGAGCCCAATGGGCATGCCACCCCAGTCACACAAATCCCTCTCGGATCGCCATCCAAAAGATGTGGTGTCCTTTAGAAATGTTCCCCAACTCATATGATGAAACCAACAAATTTTAGATCATCCTCACATTAGCACCCACACATATCAAATGGATCTCGAGACACTCTAGGATTGAGAACCAAATCATTCAATGACCCAAAAAACATGTCATCCTGGATCATGAGTTACCCTCCAGATATGTCACCTTGACTCTCGCAACCCCTCTAAATTTGAGAACAAACTCTCAGGACACATCATCTTTAATCATGCATCACCCTCCAGATGTGTTGTACTGACTCTCACGACACCATTGAAGTGTGTCATCCATCACTCACGATGACAGAAGGGAATGTGTTCAGGATCTTGTGACATCCTCTAAGTGCGTCTTCCATATCACGTGGTGAAACTTGGGAATGGGAAGTGTATCATGAGAATCCTAGTAATCGTTTTATCCAAGATCATGAGATGGCCTCTAGGATCAGATAACCAGGGCTCACGATGACCTCTGTATAGGAAATCCTTGATCATTCAACGAACATAAAAAATTCCACCCAAGACGTGTGATGTCCCTTAGACAAGACAACTGGATCTTGAATTTGTATTTAGATATGTCTGGTAGACGTCCTCTGACATGTCCGGAAATAAATCAAGGAATGTAGAGTCGGTGATTAAATTTTTTTTGGTGGAATTGAAATTAAGGAGAACCAGAAATCCCAAAGCTTGATAACTTTGTCAACCATTGGTGTCTAGTACCTAATCAGAAGGGAATCCTCAATGTTTAATCCTTATCCTATGACATAATAATCATTGTCTGGCATACATAGGTAGCCTCAAAATGTATTCCATGACCAATTGAATTATTAATACACTGATTCGTTTCATAAACAAGATAAATAGGAAAATTTATAGGCCCCTAGATTCATAAAAAACTTCCAAAGACTTATCCTTGTCCATTAGTCCCACATCAATAAGAAACTAGACTCATCATTTTTCATATTTTGTTTTTCACAACAATTATTGTTTATGTAGTCTTATGGAGTTTGAATAACCAAGTCATTTTCTCCATAATCCTCTATAAAGTTAAGGGTTACCTTAGTGTGTAATCCCCAATCAGCGACATTATGTGATGTTTCTCACATATTAATAAAACCTCATTTGGTATGCCCTAATCAGTGGAGTAATATGATGTGTCCTACATATTAGAGCCACCTCAATGTGTAATCCCAGAACAAATGAAATATAAGGACTCTAATTCCATCCATAACCGGGATACGTTAGACTCTATCATGAATCTTGATCCAAAACTCAAATGGGTACCCAAATTGTTATAGGTCCCTTAATGTATTCAACATTTCAACCATCAGGACCCAATTATTCCCACAAGATTATCATATTTCATCATCCGTCAATGGACGGAGAAGCCAATTGAACTATAATAATTGAGATTCCCACTATAAACAAGATTTGTAGGAAATATCCTTGAGACTCAAACACTACTATTCTCTTCCTCAATTCCCGCACATATGTCCTCTCTACATGATATTAAATTGCATAGGTTAAACTAAACTATGACGAGCCTAATTCTTGTTATATCTAGCATACATATTACACCGTCTTAGGACTCAAGCTGCATATTAAAAACTCAAAGGGTCATCCTAGAACATAATCCCCACATCCACATGTAGTGAGGATAATTACATTCAATACCTTATTTGTAACACTGGTCATAGATCATGTGGGCATAGGGAGATTCATTAGTCCAATCATTCACATCGGGAATTAGCACTATCCCGGGAAATCTCAGTCGGTAGGCCCTTATGAGTGGAATGATATGAACACCATACATGTATATGTGAATATACCTTCGGGATAGTCCCATGTTCATGATCAAACTATGATAATTATAATTTCTTCTATATCCAGGATCTGTATGACACATCCCCAATACATGATCTCAATTTTCTTATTCCTCAATTCCCACACATAAAACCTCTTTGTTTGATGCTAAAATTCACAGGTTTTGACAAACAATGTGGGTTTTGATACTTGAAATAATCAGGATATATAGGACACCCCATAATGGTTCAATCCCCTCCTCGGAATATTAATCGCCTCCCCACAAGGTATAAAAATCCTAAGTTCTTAGTTAAATGGAATAATCATATAACTAGCTATTCACCACTAAAAAATAGATGAAGAACCATGGATACATATAAATGGATTCCCTGATCAAAACTCCTTCTCCATCTTATAAAAGGAGTTAAACTATGATCGTTATCTTATGGTAATCATTCCCATATCAGGATTAGGAATTTATTCACAATCATATGATAAATTAAAAAGAGACTCCTATAGTAGGAAAACATTCCCTAAAAAATGGTGCGATGATCCCAAAATACCATACTCCAGAACATTGTGTGTTCTTAAGCGTCGATGAGTCTGAAACTCCAACTGGAACCTAACTCTAGAAAGAGGGTTTGTATCCATTTATGGATCTGGGAACCATTTGGAGATTATAGGAAAGACTAATGAAATGGAAAATTTGATGCATGTGATTGAGAAAGTCTTTGATCCCCCCCCCCCACCACAATCAAACTATTTAGCCAATATTTAATCATGGAATATCCTTCACAATATAAAATGATTGGATTCCTAGTTCTCACCAAGCCATTTTTTGTCAAATGGGGGTTTCCATCTAAATCACTTTACCGATGAAAAAAATGGTTAACTTGACATGAATATATCAAGTAGAAGAATAATTGGTTAATCATGTTTTGGGACATTTTTCTTTTCATATTCTGTACAATCAATAATCATGATGTAAAAAACCTCAAATAGAATGATGGTTGGATTAACATGTCTCCTGTAACTTTTATGGAATATCAAAAAAAATATGATTAAATAGATATAAAAACTATAGTTGATCCTCTATAATCGGGATTCCCATGAAATAAGTCAATCGTCTCTTTGACATGTCCACCTGACAATAATGGCCAAATATGGAATAAAAGGACAATGGCATTAAACATGCATATCTGATTGAGTGTGCATCATGGATACGATAATGCACTCATCAATAACCTGGTTCCTTATTGTCTATATAATAGCAGATACTTCAACCATCAATTGTATCTTGATCCAAGATAATTTCATCATCATCCTATGACCATAACAAGAAATACCTTATAAATAAAACCTACATGTGTCACAAAATGCACTCACCTAGATGAAAGCATCAACATCATGTTTTGATCACAGTGGCCTGAGAATACCACCATCGTGGTATAATCCTGACCTTATAATCCTTTTATGAGTGTATCCAGGTATGAAAACTAATGAGTCCACAATCTCCAAGGAAAGCTATAACAGAGACAATGGCCCCCATTCCCACATCCATCTATTTGGAATCTTATTCTTGGAGTGCTACAACTACTACCATCAGTCTCCAATGATGGTGGACCAGGGAGTCAAATACATATCTCGTCTATTTCAAGTGATATCATGGAGGGATCCTGTTAACCACTATTGATAACACCATCCCAATGGTACCCATCAGTTGCCTGCTGAGGGTACCACATGACACACTACCACATATGATACCCATGTATGGGAATGAAGGAAGAAACATCAGGTGAGGTAGGATCTTGTTAACTAAAAGTGGTCACATATCCCCACTTTCATAGATGAAGTATGCCGGTATTTTTTTGTAGTAACTAATAAGCAGGCTCATACCCCTGCTCACTTGGAACTAGTCTGTGGCCATATTACCATAGTAGGATGAAGGAGGTGCATATCCCTACACAGGGGATGATGTCCATCAGTATATTCCAGTGATACATGGAGGAATGGAGTGGGAATATATTCTATATTCAATCGAAAATATCTTCTAGTATATAGTGGAGATGAAAAATGTGAAGGCTTATATCCATTCACACACTTTTCTGAAATTCAAATATATCATACCAACAGCTAATGAACTCTTCAACCACATTTTTTTTGAGAGTACAAATATAGGGAAATGCTCATAATCCTTTCCCATCGTCCACAATATCTCAACACTTTAATCATTATTAATACATGGTTTCTCTAGAGAAATTGAACATTATTTCTAACATCTATATGTATTTTCAATATATTCCGATAAAGGTCGATTCATCGGACCAAGCTCATATTCTCATTCCAACTGGGGCTCTCCAGGTGGGAGTATCACATGTCTTGGGATAGGGGAACGTTCCCATCGAATAATTATGGTGGCATAATGATAGAGAAAATATTTTCAATTAATTTATATTGAATATAATTGTTTTAATCCCACTAAAGTGTTCTTCTAAGATTAATTGTTTCATTTTTTATGATATTGGTGTTATTTTGAGTTGAATAGTAAAAATTGGCAATTTTGGATTTTTAACAGTTTTAAATTATTTTTGTAGATTAGCCATAAAACTATCTACACTGATAAAAATTTCAAAATTCTTTATTTTTATGATTCTAAACATCCAGGTATTAATTTACTATTTTTGGACTAAAAGCTGAATCGTCCATATGGAAGCTCAAAGGAAGCTCACAAGTGGGAGAAAGAAAACTGTTTTCAGTTCATCCTGGTTTTGGTGTCGGCTCTATAACTCATCCATTATGGGCCCAAATGTTGTGAAATTAGGTGGTTGGATGATATAGGAGTTGTGGAGCATCTTTTATTAAGGAAGAATGACGTGAATTAGCCATTTATAGGGTCATTAAATCACCCTAACCTGGAGGATTGCGTTTTGGAGTGTCTGACTGGACAGAATAAATGCTCAGAGTAAACCCGTCATAACTCTCGGAATAAATGTCCAAATCCGATTAGATTTTGAGGGGACACGGACAAGACAATTATGAACAACATTCAAGAAGGGATAAACGCATGAAGATGACATGTAATGGGGATAAAACGCGAAAACATCCGGGGGAAAAATTCTATCTATAAAAGGAGGAGAGGTCCACCCTCTCAAATCATCCCATTCACCATCTCATTCCTTCTAAGACACCAAGGAGAAGAACATCTTTGCTTTCTATTTTATTTAATTTTTCTTTCATAGTTTTTTAATGCCTTCTTCTTCCCTGTTCATCTCGATTACCCTTACCAAGGTGGGGTAAACATTTGGAGTGATTGGGGAAGGGTTGATTTTCTACATTGTAATTCTTGAGTTCTTGGACTCAATTGAATAAATTTATTTCTTCTTCAAAGTTGTTTTCAATTTCTTTTACCGGATTTTTTTATCAAATGATATCATTCTTGAATATTAATTCCTTTATATATTTTTTCCTTTGTAAAATTATCATAATCTACCTCCACTGATTTCTGGTTTATAGACGATGGAATAGATAAGTGATTAGTGGTGAAGTACTCAACGATCGTCAGTAGGTGTAAACGGTGTAGTGAATGTTCCTGATTATTTGGGATAAACTAAACCCGATCGGGTATTGCCCATTTCAATTAAGGATATTCAATACAACTATTTTACACATGAATGGAGAGTTGACCAAACTGAGATCTTGGTAAGGTTTTCTCTCACAATAATAATTTCACCAAGGAAGTGAGGGGAAACGATTGTGGAATCTCACATCAATCAACAAAGAAGAAGAGTTTTGAATTAAATTAAACAAGGATAGCATTAAAATTAGGAAACCGACTCCAAACTAATCACCCTTTTTAATATCATAGTTTTTCAATCATTTTAATTTCAAATTTCATTCAAAAAACACAAAATTTTTACTCTCATTTTAAAGTGACAACCCATTTTGTGTGCACTCCTCTTCGGGAGACATCCAAGGTCAACCACATTACTACATTTTAACTTAGGAAATAATTGTTTTTCCATGACCTACGATAGTCATGCGTCAAACTTGGCGATGTTTCTGGGGAGGTAGTTCCACAAACTAACTGTAAATATTTGACTTTTTCTTTTAAAAAAAAATAAAAAAAATCCTTTTTCCATTTTGTATTCAAATGATTATTTCCTTAATTAATTGAAGGATTACCCACCAGTGAGAGAACCAATTATTGAATCACCTTGGTCTATAGATTATAATGTCTCTTTCTTGGCTAAAAAAATTCGGGGAGCTAGAATCCAAATCATCACAAAGGATGAATTCAAGGATCTCATTGAAAACCTTAAAGAGAACATCGAATACCTAGTGTTGGAGGGATTAGCCAGAGAATTAATTGAACATCAGGAGTATTTTCTGGAATTTTGTCAAGAAATGATCAAAGTGAAACCCCATGAAGAGGATGTTCACAAGGATCTTGAAGCCCAATTTGAAAGAATTAGTCAAACAGTTCAAAACCTCAAGACCTCAATAGAGTGGATAGCGGAACAAGTACATGCATCCCAAGATCAACAACTGGAGCCAAAACAAGAACCAGAACCAAAAAAATTGATGGAAGAAGTAGCCCCACAAATCTTTCAGGTTGAAGAACCCATGGAGGCCTTGATGAATTTAAAAGAAGAAGCATTAGGCCAAACTCAATCAATGTTGTAGGAGAGTGAGGAAAAATATTTAACTATAGAAATGAATATGGGAGACCAAAAAGATCTGGATAACGTCTGTATTGAGTGTGGGGAACTTCTTGATCCAACTATTCCTCATAATGTAGATGATTCAGAAACATTGAAGGAAGAAACCAACCAAGCTGTGGAATTTGAAGAGAAGATAGAGGAGTCTGACTGCCTACCTCTATCTAGGAAAATTCAACTCCAAGAGCCACCTCCCATTGAAAAATAAATTGAATCCAAACATTCTCAGGGAGTTAAACGTTTCATAAACACATTATGATTTGATTTTATTGAAACTATATTGTGTATTACCTCCCCTTCTTTTAATTTTTCATATTTGGCCAACACATGTATTTCCTTGGAGGAAGATGATTAAAAAAAAGATTCATCCATGGAGGAACATCTAGAGCTCCTCAAACCTATTGAACATTTAATGGAGGGAGAACATGAGAAGATCAGAGTGGATTTTCTAGAGGAAAATGAGAAACAAGCTACTTACATTGAAAGGGAAGAATTTGATATTGATTCTTCATGCTTTAATTTTTTTCAATTAGAATTAAACTCTGACATTAGCTTTGATTTTTCCCCAGATTTATCATACCTTCAGCAACCACTGGAGAATAATGAATATTTTGTTCATGCGGAACCCAAGAAAGAGGAGAACTTATTCATTGTCCTAACCCCACCGTGTATGTTTTATGTCATTATAATTAGGGTGGACTTGTTGCATTTTATTGATGGAATTATCCTAAAAAAGGAACAATTACATGATGGAAAGAAGAATTTTTTTTGGTTCATGAGAAATAAACCTCACCCACCATCAAATTGGGGATAACTGATTATAACTACCCCTCTAGAGGCAGTCAAAACCCAGGGCCCACTTAGGGAATTAAACCAAGATTTTTTCTATTATTAAATTTCTATTTTATTTTCTTTTGATAAATTTCATATGTTATGTTTTTAATTTTTTAGGTTTTAAAAGTGAAACACTTAGGAACCAAACTCAACATAGCATTCCCAATAAGCCAGGTTATACCTCTCCTTAACACTTGCATGATGCTGTGATTCATTTGAAAATTAGATTACATGTTAAATCCACTTGAATGCATCGAGAACACTGCATCATTTAAGTGTGGGGGAGGGAACCTTTGTAGTATAGGATTTTCATTTGATGTTTGATTTCACAAAAAATAAAAACAATTGTGTGTTTTCAAATTTGTGTGTGTTTATTTTTCAATTTTTGGTGTTTTTCAGAAACTTTTAAGCTTAAATAATTATCAATACCTTTTTTGAAACCCATTTCAATGAGTGAACCAATCTATTTCATGAAACTGAGCTTAAATGAATGTAGAAATTACTTTTATTTTCAAGTTCAAATATTTTTCAATTTCATGAAAAGTACACTGATTTTTGAAACCCATGCCATATTTCACTGTCTATATTTTTGAAATCACTTCCCTGTGAGGCTTCTGAACCCTTTTTCTCATATTCTTTATATTCACCTCATTTCTTAAGAGAACCAGACCATGCTTTCTTTAACCAGAATTTGATTTATTCCTTTCAAAACATGAGGGTTCAGGGTATGTGTGTTTTAAATTATTGAGGAATTTATTTGGTTTGAAGCCCCATTTTCAAAATAATCCTCTTCATTATCGCCCACCTTTACATTTTTCCTTCATTTATCCCCTAGTATCCATGAATTTCCTGTTAGGTTAGCCACATTACAAGCGAATTTTCCCTATCCTACCTTCTCTTAAAGTGAAATTGCACGATCAAGTTGAACTTAAGTGTGGGGGAAGATGTCTTGTGGTGTACTACCTCATTTGGTGATACTTTGGGTGGAAAATAAATTGTGGAAGAGGTGTTTGTGATGATGAAAAATTATTCTGTTAAAAGATGTGCCTCTTTGGAGCATTCATGATAAGCGAAGCTGTTCTTTTCTGGAGCTTCCGATGTAAAAACAGTTGTGCCTATCTGGAGCTTTCAAGAAAAATAATGTTTGAAAAGATTGAAATTTTTTCTATTGAAATCATGAGAAGATTGAATGATGATGGAGCTGATTTTCTACAAAGGGGAAGATAAAAAGACCATACTTGAGTGAAAATTATAATCTTGCAATATTGCTTCAAAAAGAGCCAAGCCCTCCTTTTTCCGCCTCAGGAATTTTTAACATTTAATCCTACCAACCGGAAGCCACAGAACAACCCCGAAAAGTCCTCCAAAAGAAACACATATCCTTGACTCACATAGGGTGGATAAGTAGAAATTTATCAAGCCTATGGTGACTCTTGTGTGAGTTTACATGAGAAAAGACTTGTTCATCATTTACAATTTTGAGATGAGAGAAAATTCATGTGAGGTAGGTGTTCTGTGTGCATGGGATAAGAAATTAAGTTGAAATATATAAAAATCTAAAATGGAGAACTTGAAAAAATCGTTTTGGATGGGGCATGGTGTCTTTTTTTCGTGGAATTGATTTGGAAGATCTCATTGATATGTGTTTTGGATTTGATTTGAATTGATTTTTACTTGTCCAGGAGTCCAAGTGCTAAGTGTGGGGGAATTGATAGAGAAAATATTTTCCATTAATTTTTATTTATTATCATTTTTTTAAACCCAATAAAGTGTTCCTCTATGATTAATTGTTTCATTTTTATGATATTGGTGTTATTTTGAGTTGAATAGTAAAAATTGGCAATTTTGAATTTTTAACAGTTTTAAATTATTTCTATAGATTGGGAATAATATTATCTACATTGATCCAAATTGCCAAATTATTTCTTTTAAAGATTCTACACATCCAGGGATTCATTTACTTTTTTTGTATTAAAAGTTGAATATGCCATATGGAATCTCAAAGGAAGCTCACAAGTGGGAGAGAGAAAACAGTTTGCAGTTCTTCCTAGTTTTGGTTTAGGCTCCATACTCATACATGGTGGGCCCAAATGTTAGAAAATTCTGTGGGTGGACACCCAAAGAGTTTTTTAGAATCTTTTATGAAGGAATAACCACGTGAATTGGCCGTTTATGGGGTCATTAAATCACCATAATCCAGAGGATTGCGTTTTGAAGTGTCTGACTGGATAGAATAAATGCTCACATTAAAACAGTCGTAACCCTTGGAATAAATGTCCAAATCCTCTAAGCATTTGAGGGAACACGAAAAAACCAATTATGAACAATATTAAATAAGGGCTCAATGCGTGATGATGACAGTTAATAGGGATAAAACGTGACAACATCTTAGGGAAAAATTATGGTTATAAAAGGAGGAGAGCTCCGCCCTCTCATATCATCCCATTCTCCATCTCATTCCTTCTGGGACACCAAGGAGAAGAAGTTATTTTCTTTATATTTTATTTCCTTTCTTTTTCACAGTTTTTTAATGCCTTCTTCTTCCCCATTCATCTCTATTACCCTTACCATGGTGGGTTAAACATTTGGAGTTATTGGGGAAGGGTTAGTTTTCTATATTGTAATGCTTGAGTTCATGGACTCAATTGAATAAATTTCTTTCTTCTTAAAAGTTGTTTTCAATTTATTTTAGTGGATTTTATTATCAAATGCGATATTTCTTGAATATTAATTCCGTTATTGATTTTTTCCTTGGTAAAATAATCATAATCTCCCTCCACAGATTTCTGGTTTATATACGATGGAATAGACCAGGGATTAATGGTGAAGTACTCGATGATCGTCAGTATATGTAAAAGGTGTAGTGAATGTTCTTGATAGTTTGGGAGAAAAAAACCCGATCAGTTATTACCCATCTCAATGAAAGATATTCAATACAACTATTTTACACATGGAAGGATAGTTGACCAAACCAAGATCTTGGTAAGGTTTTCTCTCACAATAATAATTTCACCAAGAAAGAGAGAGGAAAATATGTGGAAACTCACTTTTATCAACAAAGAAGAAGAGGTTTGAATTAAATTGAACAAGGATAGCATCACAATTAGGAAACCGACCCCAACATAATCACTCTTTTTAATATCATAGTTTTTATTCATTTTAATTTCAAATTTCATTCCAAAAACACAACATTTTTACCCTCGTTTTAAAGTGACAACCCATTTTGTGTGCACACCTCTTCAGGAGACATCCTAGGTCAACCACATTAATACATTTTAACTTAGGAAATAATTGTTTTGCCATGACCTATAACAGGAATGCATCAAATAATCCAAAGGCCCATGATTGGGATCATTTCCAAATTCTAGTCAATGATCACTAATTTATAGGGGAATATACCTTAGGAAAGTCTCATATTTATATTAAGGAATACTGGAAGAATACTTCAATGGCCTAGGGTTTGGAATATATCACTATTTTGGATAGGGATAACCATGTTAAAATGGAATATGCCTCTAGAAAATCTTATATTCATATTACTTAATCTACATGTAATATTCTAGAAGATCATGGATTTCATAAGCATATTCCAACTTCTGCTGATGAATGAATGCACTAGTATCAATCCAAGGAAATACCAGAGGAGGATCAAAACCCTTCTCCCATTCCAGAGGTCCATTATCCTATTCTTCTAAGGAATTCATATATGTGCTAGGCTCTTATCTTTTCACAATCAGGGATCATTTGGTGAGAGATGAACATGCCTCAGGGTAGGTCGATATCCCTACCACGAAAGACTAGTGACATATCAAAAAAGTTCAGGATTAGGCTCATACTACCCTTCTAACCAATTCTCACCAACTGAGAATGTTACATGCTTGAGGATTGTATCATATCCCTATCATAAATGAGGTATCTCATTGGAATATTCAAGCATTCTCTTAGTAATGGTATCATACTCCCACAACACTAGATGGTTATAAACATGTTCTAGAAACCATTGTATATACGGATTAAAACCCTGCACAATTATAAAATGTGGAGCGCCATATTTCAACCATGATGTAGAACAAGTCCCATGTTATGAAAATGCTCAATGATAGTGTCCATGTGGCCATTTTAGACACATTTTCAACACCAGAATGGTCCTTAATCTCTTCAAACAATGTAGAATAGGATCATTACCATGATAGCTCTCCTCATGGTAATGTGGAGATGGATCATTTGAATTCTAATACAAACATACACTATGGTCAAAATCTGCATGATAATATCTCCTACAGATATTAAAATCATACTCTTTCGCAAAAAACTTCACATCGAGAGGTGTCTAAAACATAGACACCTTCGTATCGAGAGGTTATCAATGTATCAGGGTTAGCCTCACAGCGTTTCCCACCAAATTAGAGAAGCACTCCACTGATGTAAATAGGACACCCATAGAATCATCTTCTATGGACTAACCATTTGGGGGAATGCATGTATAATAAATTGGAGGTCAATATTTACATATGGAGATAATTATCTAGAAAAAATCTCCATGTGATATTTTATCCCCCACCACTTCTGACTATGTGATCCAAAATGATCTAAAAAAGTATTCCAAAACTTATCTAACACAAAATATATGGGATACATATCATATATTGAATTCTATAATTATCCCATATATAGGATTTTTGTATCACCTTTAGCTCATCAATACACTCATTTCTCACCTAATATGGCCACATTTTCCATGGCCTAGATCCCATGAGTGGATGAGCATGAAAAACAACTACATGGTTTTTGTCACTGATTCACAACAACCCTTTTCTAGATGATATATAGGGAATTTCAAGACATATATATCCATGTATGTAAAAAATATAAATCATTACATTTCACTATGACCCTAAAATAATAGAAACATTCAGATAGATCATTCTGGAATGTTATATCATCTAGAGAAGTCATAGGACAAGGTAACATGTGAGCTAGTTGGCCACTAAAACAGAATTACCCCAATTCAATGGTACTCAGAAATCATGAATGGATGGATAAGATTACTATTAGAACTTTTAAATTTTCCACTCAATGTAATCGGAAAGCATCTCAGATGTTGATATGGATGTTCTGATCAGCTAGACAACATATCATAAAGAATGATCTCCATCATGGGCTTCTATCACACCCAAATCCTACTCAATCACAATTATACAATAAAAAATATCCCTTATAGTATCTAGAATAGTACCCATATACGAGTGAAGCCAGCCTAGTATGTGAAGGTAATATCTACCACTTCCTCCGCCTCTAGGATCGTCAAACCTGAGAGGATTTCAGAAATATCCACTTTAGGATTAAAAAACCCTTTCCCAATGTGCTGGGGAATTTATATCTCAATGAAAATCACCAAGTTCATCATTCCCTAAATGGGTCACATGGAATTCAATGGGGACTCTAGATCTATCCCATCTCACTACACTAAGAGGATATATATTCCAATGCCCATCCTGAGAGGAACCAAATCTCCAACTGGAATCCTTAGATCTTTAAAAACAGGAACAATCAATGCCTATTGGGGCATTGAATAACCCATATCCACTATGGATGTGTGAATTTGAATGATCATCTTAACTATAGATAGAATGAGTCTTCTATAGGTTGGAAGTAAAAAATCAATGGTCTGTATCCCATCCATCCGTCCGTCTGTAAGAAAAACTTATATTATCCTGATCCAACTCCAAAATCATGGCTAGAAACTCCTTCAAATTCACTATTAATAGACCAATATGGGAGAAACCTATGGACATGGTGATTAGACCACATTCGGGTCACAATACAAAACTACCCAATATAGACAAGGGTGCGACTAAAGACTTTATTGAAGGTAGTAAATAATCATCCTATTACTCCAAAAGTAAAGGTACAACCACCATTTCCGGATATTATTTTGTGAACTTCATTTATACTAACTAAAAATATATTATATATCAAGATGAAAATCGAGGTGGCCGAAACATAGAAATCCTACTGACAAGGATGAAAATCGAGATGAACTACATGAGGCTTCACGAACCTATAACTAGAGGAGGCTATAAAACCTGGATCCTCTGAATATCTACTATCCACCTAAATGGTAGAGCACTTCCAAAGAGATAAAGAAATGTTTGTCTACATCACAATCACTACCATGAGGAATTGATGTTCCTTCCACAGAGAAATAGTTGAAGTAATTTGGAAATGAATTGTAAACTCTCAAGTAACTCAACAAGGAGTTACTTAGGGGAAATATTAACACTAGGTATCACCTTTAGAAAAAGGTGAATATTCTATCTCTCATTTCCTAACCACCAGAAAAAATGGCATCAGAGTGCCATAATGGATTTGTATCTAGGCATCTGGTCTATATAAATGTGGAAGTAAAAAATTATTGTGACATACCAATATTGTTGAAATAGCCTCTCCCTCACTAGGGATATCATTTAGTCCTGTGTTAAATTCGAGAATTAGCAGGATAAAGGAGAGGGACAACCTCATTGAGCCCCACCTACTCCCTATATATGGGAGAGTAATCAGATAGCAGTGTACCCAGAGCTTCTTAATGTCATGGATTCCCTAGCTACTATAATGGAAGCCATGGAAGGGAGATGTAAAAATGTGCATCTTGAGAGGAATCCATATACCAAATGGGTGGACTCCACTTTGTTGCTGGCCAATTTTGTAGATTCATCCTTCTCTACCTTTGAAGGTTAAGGAGGCCTCAAATAGAATCTCACACACATTTTTTCCCAACGTGGGATGATTATGGGCCATCAAGATGAATAAAAGGAATCCAATTATAGGTTTTTTGTAAATAATCTGATTGTTTCATCCTTTGTTTGGTACAAAAGTTTTTAAAAAGGATTTGTTGAATTTTGGGAGGACCTTGGTTGAAATTTCATTTATCATTGATTCTCTAATCTACGAAAAATGGCAATAATTGGCCTAAAGAACTAAAAGAAACGTGAAAATGGGAGGGTGTATGACTTCATATCGTGGTGGAAATGTTTAACCTATTCACTTTGTATCCCTATCTCAAAATAAGAACTACTATAAATCTGTAACGAAAATCTTTGGGATGAGTTGCAGACAACTCATATCCATATAAATTAACCAAGTGGGTTTTGTGAGTTTGAAAAAATAGATCAGTGTTAGGAATATTCTATTCATTGAACCCAATCCAAAT
This sequence comes from Viscum album, assembly GCA_963277665.1. Taxonomy (NCBI): domain Eukaryota; kingdom Viridiplantae; phylum Streptophyta; class Magnoliopsida; order Santalales; family Viscaceae; genus Viscum; species Viscum album. The sequence continues at coordinate 1,533,324,344 of OY728152.1, read as the reverse complement.
GTCAAGTCTTTCCCTCAGTATAGGGAAAGAGACTAAAAAAGTGTAAGATAATTTTTCACTCTAAACCCATTGGTAGTGCCCATCCAAGCACCTAGGAAGGTTCCATACCACCCAAAACCTATTGTTGAGCAGAAACAACCATAGAATCACCCTCGTTCAAAATTATGGAAAGATCAGAGTTCCCTTTGATTTTAGGAATGGATGAATAAATTATTTTCTTTCCAAAATTAAAAAGTGTTTGATTAATTATTAGAAACAATAGATGACATCCTACTCAAGCTAACACAACCAAGGAATCATGAAGAAGTCAACCTCAACAACCATCCAAACTATTTCCCTTTCCATAGAAGGATGAGTCATAATATTTCAAAGTACATTTACATACAAAAAATCTTTCAAGGAATTTTGGATTTTAGAAAGGTGTTACTAGATAACTCCTCATTGAAAGTGGCGTGCATATCTATTTCCCTATCAGAAGAGGATGGTGAATGGTAGAGTATTATGGCCATGTGTGAGTGGATGTTATACAACTGGACGAATCAAAAAATAGTTGACCAAACTAATGAAACACTGAGAGCACAATTGCACAAACCCAAAATATCTCCACCACAAAAGGTGGTTACATCATATATACATGCCATAGGTAGGAACGACCATTGAAAACAAGAAGAAATAAAAGAGGAAGATTTTTGCTTTTCTCCAATGCAAGCTCTCACTCTTGTAGATTTCTTCCCAACAACGTATGAATCACAGGAACTTCCCCACCAGATGGAACCTTATTTAGATGAAGAGATCATATGTAGTTCTTGCAATTTGATTCACTTGGAATAACGCAAATCTGATTATGAGTATGCCATAGATTATGGGTCTACTATATATAATCAGGGAACAAGAGTTTGTATGAACTAGAACCAAGGATACATGATACAACACATTTTTTGTAAGAAATGATGTTTCATTCAAATATCCATATAGGAAATATATGCATCTACGACCCATGGGAAGTAATTCTAGGGATCCCTGTAAAGACGTGGAGGAGTCTCAAAAATTTCAAGTAGTTATCTACACCAAGTCATCTTACAAAACAGTCTAGAGGGGGTTTGATTATATGATCATACTAGGAAATGGGTAAGGTTGACATGACCCACTCTACAAAAATAAGATTTTCCCACAACCTCTATATGATCACCATGATCATCCACCATAAATGCCTTAGCTCTTGACCCACATGTTATGGAGAAATAACACCTGGGGAAGCACCGACAAATGTCAAAAAAGTAAAACATTCTGAAATATATTGTGGTGGCCCCAAATAATCTCTCAATCCAAGATTATCTCATTCATTTAAAATAACTTAGTGAAGAACTTATTGGGGTTCCTTAAATCCCACAAGAGATTAAGAAATAAATCATTTCAACTGAGGTTAATCAAGTGGATACTATGCCATCATAATTTCATGTTGTCATCTCGTTTATTGTCCAAGATCAAGAAGAGATCATCCAAGGTTACATTAGGCCCCAATTTAGTTTGGGACATCTCAATAATGTATAAATCCTAATGGATCTAGTTAATAATGGGTCAAACATCAATTTTAACCATGTTTATACTCTCTGATTTTTGGGATTAAACGAAGTGTATTTTTCTCTCACAAAGATGACCAATAAAGTGTTATTAAGTGTGAGAGAATACCTATCGGGAATATCATGCTCAAATCATGTTTTTGGGATCTCACATATGATGCCGAGTTTATGTTTATCTAGCCATACACCACATAAAATGTTTTTCATGGAAGGACGTGGCTCCATTTCCACTTAAACATACCATAGAAATTCAATTTGTGTCTGAAATACCCTACAAATGGAAAGGTTGGAAAAATGCAAGGTGAAAAACTCCCACCCCCCTTAGAGACATAAAAATCCACATATATTGAGGCATATTTCAACAAAAGGAGAGTAAAAAAAACTTATGGTCGATGTTGATATATGGTTTCTATTCCCGATTAATATAGTGACTACCCTAGAGAATCCCTAAACTATGCTCGAAAATGACTTTGTGTCTTATAATTCCAGTCGAGGTGTTAGACATGACCATAGATTTCCATGATCCTCTTTTCCCTAGTGATTGTGTAAAAGATAATATTCTCCAGCATCTCTCAATAGTTACTGAAGAAATAGGTAATGATATTGTGTCTTCTCATGACCTCTTTCACCCCGATAGTTACAAAGAAGCCCCAAGATATAAAAATTCATCTGGAAATGTCTCTATAGACTCAAAACTGTACAAAGATGTGGATGACATTAAGAATTCCCCACCAAAATTAGAAGGAGGCATCTCCACCACCATTGATGTTCTTAAATAGATGAATATGGGATCTAAAGAAGATATGTGGCCAATAACAACTAGTGCTTCCATTCCAATAAAAGAGAAATATATTTACATCAAATTTTTGAAGCATCATAGTTATGTGTTCACCTAGAACAACACATATATTTCTAGAATCAATCCAGATGTTGATACACACCATCTAAAATTACCATATGATCATCAAGGATTCTAGCTGGTAGACAAAAAGATGAAAACCCTCACATTCCATTCATGTAGATATGAAAATTGAAAAATTGATCAAAGCAATGTTTTTTTGTAATGTGAAATATCAAATATTCCATGTCAATATTGTCCTCATCAAGATAAATAATGGTAAGATTAGGGTGTACATAAATTATAGAGACCTTAATCCTCACTTCCCAAAGGATGATATCCCATAAAAAATCATAGAAATCTTGATCGATACAACTACTGGGTTATAATCTCTTTTAATTATTAATATGAACTCAAGGTTAAAACAAATATTGATGTCCCTGAAGACGATGAACACACTATCCTTATAGCATCTTAGGGGATCTTTTTCTATCATGTCATGCCCTTTCCATTTAAGAAAACTCAAAAAAATTATTAATGCTACATGCATTAAATCATTAAGCTATTATTGGGATGAATTGTTGAATCCTAGGTCGACGACGTGGTGGTAAAATCCCAAAAATGATGTGGTCACTTCATGAATATTCAAAAAATATTTGAAAAGCTATGAAAACATAGTCTGAGGATGTATCCACTAAGATGTGCCTTTGGGGTAATATCATTGATACTCCTTGGCTTTATGGTATGCCATCACAGAATCAAGGTTGACCTAGAGAAGAATAGTGCTATTTTAGCAATATAACCCCCCATAAATCTCAAAAAATTGAGGGAGATTCAAGGGAACCACTCATACATTCATCATTAAATATCCAACCTAGGTAGAGAATCATTACCATTAACCATAATAATAATGGATAGAATTTCCTATCGTTGGGATGCTGACTGTTTGGGAGCATTCAAAAGTCTCAAGAAGTACCTACTTCAACCACCTATTCTTATTCATATGGTGGTAGAGAGGCCCCTTATATTGAATGTATCCACCATCGAATTCCCATTGGGAAACCTCATCACACATAAAAATGATGGGTGGTGATAAAATCGTATTTAATACCTCATGAAAATAATAATAGGTACAGAGACGAGATACTCTAATTTCATGAAGAACATTCTTGCACTCATCTTCACATTGAAGAAGCTAAGGAATTAGCTAAAGTACCATGAAATCCATATGGTATCTCATATTGATCTGCTCAAGTACATCCCTGTTCTCCATATGTTGATAGGGATCTTGGCATGACGAGGGACCATTCTGTAGCAATACGACATTCAATTTGTTTCACAAAAATCAGTGGAAGGGAAAGCCCTGGATGATTTCCTTGCATCACATCCTTCCCCATAGAATATAATGGCAGACACCAACCATTTATGTGGGGATTTATTCTATACCCATAATACTCCACAAAGATGGGTGATGTATTTTGATGGCTCCTCCTAAAGTCCTATAAAAAAAAGGGTGGAAACCCTAAGACTCAATTAGGATGGTTTAGGGATTGTATTTTCCTCTGAATAAAAATATGTTTTTTTTCTAATCATTACAACTATATCATGGCTGCATAAATACAGAGGTAAAATACCCAGACCTCATAAATGGGTTAGAACTAACCCTATAACTGTAAATAGGATACATGGATATCAAAGGGGAACTAAAATTAGTGATATATTAGATCAATGGGAATTATTCCATCATAAAAGATGAATCGACCCCTCTTATTGGTTTTTTCAGAGGACTAATGGAAGATTTACCGTTTGAACCCATGTTGTATGATGTTACTTTATTTCGAAATTCTCACAGTGACACATTGTTTGATGTGGCCTCAGTCATGGAAGACCCTGATTGGGAAGAAGCAATCTTCTGTATTACACACCGAATAATTGTCTCATTGATCATTATCTATGATATGGAAGAAATAAATCATTTCAATGCCTCCATAGAGAATGATGAACCAACATCCACCCACAGATTGATAGATCCCATAATTGTTTACCTCCAGAACCAAGTTCTCTCAATAGACCGAGATGGAAGGGAACATGTTTAGTGTCCTCCAACGAACATTACCCTACATGATTGTCCAAATGAACAAAAAATACCTATACAAGATATGATTTGACAAAATACTCACCACATGTATAGTATATTGTGATATTTCATCTGGAATGGAAGAAGTCCATGTAGGCTTCTACAGCACTCATCATTCATGGACCTGGATCTCCCACTAAATCCATAGGTTGGGTTAATACTAGAATACTCTGACACAAGATGGCGTGGGGTTCACCATACAATTTCATTCATGATAGATCCATGAAAAATTCATCAATAAACCCTTGGAATTGCTACATAGAACTAAAAATAACTAGCCATTTTATGTTTGGGAAATGGATGTCATGGGGACATATCCGCAAGTTATAGATAAGAAGTTCAAGTACATCCTTATTTCTACTAATTTATTTTCTAAATTGGATGAAGGAATTCCCATCAAAGAAGTTGGGGCAAAACATTATCAACTTCATGAGGTCCCATATCAAAACAAAGTTCGAATCCCCTCACACAATATTGATGGTCAAGGACAAAAACATCTATCTCCAATGTTGAAGTAATTTTACTAGAAGTAAAATATCTTGTCCAATCAATCCTCTCTGTACCACAGAGTGGAAAATTGACATATAGAGGTCTTCAATAGGAATATCTCAAATAAAATCCATAACATGGTGATCAAGGATAATATATCTTGGTTGGACAAGCTCCTCCACACTTTATGGGCCTACCATACAACTACACATAATGTTACATAAGAAACATAATACTCACTAGCATATGGGACTGAGGCAATGCTACCCACAGAAGTCCATCTTTCCTTGGTTTGAATATCAATTTTCATAGAGATCTAAAATTATGAGCAATCACAAAAGTTGATGGTTGAATTGGAGAATAACAATGAGAATTGGTTCGTACATTTCATGAACTTGTAGTCTATTACAATTTGATCACATGAAAATTTTATAAAAAGGTTTGAAATTTTTCATTATTCTAAGGATAACTAGAATTTTCCCTTAGGACCCCAATGATATTGGGAATGAATCCTCTAATTATGGAACCCAAATAGGGAGGTCCTTACATCATACATAAGTTATATCACAATAGAGCTTACTCATTGGATAAAATGGATGGGGAGAATGATACACCCCACTCCAATGTGAGTTTTCACACAAAATAATTTTCAAAGCTATCAACAAATGTATATTCATAACATAAATACATTAAATAGAATGATATCCCCTATCCTGACCACATGATGATAAGAATGTACAGGGTCGCCTGGGTTGTATGAAGCAAAATTACACAAGTCTATCATAAACACATGATATTAAACTGTATAGAACTCATCCTAGTAGCAAGACCTTAAACTGCATAGATTCTATCATCTTGGAAGAAAGACATTAATCAAAAAAGGATCTCTCATCCTCACCATATGATGTTAAATTTCACTTTATCCATTTCAATGTGAATGATGGATGAGATTCTCCCAACCCATGTGAGAGTTATCTCCACATAGGGAATCTATTAATATGAGAACTATGTGCCTCATAATTCCGGTCATTATAGTATACATAGTGATGCAAGATACTCTACTCTTAGGCACAACCAAAACTATACTTCCAATTCATATTAGGTGATCCTTACCTTTACTGCATGACATAAAATTTCCCAAAAAATGTGTTTACTTAAAGAGGTAAAACTACATGGTTCCATGGTGTTAATACCCATTCAAATTAGGTGACCCACATATTATTTCATGATGTTAAACTGCATAGTTTATTTCCATAACAGATCAAATTAAACTATTTGGTTTACTATAACAACTTATAACTGGATTCTCATTTTTAATGAGATATGTAGGGATGCCTCAATCATATATCTTAATCCAACCACAAAAAATATGAAAAATGACACTCTTTGATACTTAATTTCCTTTTCATTATGTGGGTAAACCCTTTCCATTCCTTGTTTATCACATCGGTCATAGGTCACCTGAGCATTGCAATTTCAGTAAGGGATTTTCCACACAATCCAAGCATAGAAACGCTTGAAAATTTCATTGTGGTCCTTTATGAATGACTATAAAAGGATAAACATGAGTCCTTTATATAACTACACAGTTGATATCTATATCATTATATAAAACTAAAAATTCCTGTGAATCTCACCTAATAGGACCATTATTGCTGGTGTTGGTCTCCAACCACACCTCATATCTTGAATTTCATGTGGCTTTATCCCAATCATCAGGGGATACATAATGACACCTCGATCTCCAATACTGGGCCTTGCTACAATAATATATAGAACTAATTTCCACCTTTAATTTTATGCTAGACCTGGAGAGAATGTTTCCCATTCAAGAAATATGTGTCTCTTGATTCATATCATCAAAATAATAATGTAATGTTGGTATCTCAAATATAGGGTATAGCTATAATAACCAATAAACATTATACCCCAAGATGCATAGGGTAAGAATCGTACAAATCAAATTTTCTTACATATATGTCAGATCTATGTTTAGCCTACATACACATGTAACATGCCTTGTCCAATTTTTTCACATTGGTTGCAACGTCCTTACCACATGACATTAAATTGCAAAGAAAAAATTTCGGGCACAAGACTAAAACATCACAAAACAAATTTCCTTACAACATAACTTTATGTTTAAATTTAATTTCAATACCACAAAATGAAAAACTAGACAAAAAACATCCTTAATATATGACATTAAAGTACAAAGAGATAAAAACATCACTACTACATGATGTTGAACTATGCAGAACATCACCCATTTTTCATCCCTTACCAATGGACCACAAGACCCATACCCAAGTCATCTAGAGTACATGGAGCTTACATAATTTTTTATGCACCTCAATCCATAAATCATATGTCATGCCTCGAGTTCCTCGGGTTTCTTAAACTTTATACATCCCCTAGAAAAATACCTATCTTCAAGAAACCATTTTTTAAACTATGTAGGTTTTCGTATTTCTTCTACATATGCGCTTATGCTCATCAACCAAATTCATCACTCTATAAAAAGGTATTTCCAATCATTGTGAGGATTAAAATCATCATGGTGGAACTCAGTACCTCAGGGTGATGTGAACTTCACCTGGTATTATTAAACCATATCATTACTCATTACCCAAGAACCTCAATCCATGATTTACAATATTTCCATCTTCTACTCAAAAGGATGTTGGGGTACTCTTGACCGTAGGTATCCTAATTAGGATTTTTTATATCATTCCTGATATTTGTTCCATGTGCTTCATATCTATAATTTTCATGTAATTTTTTCAAATACGTATGACCATAATATCTAGCCTATAATGGTTCAAATCACATGACATTAATCTACTACTAGAATAGGGAGAAGTGTTAGGTTGAAACCCTACAATGGGAGGCCTGAGAAAAATCAAAGTGTTCACTTGAAAAAAAATTCATCTCAAGAGTTTATGTGAAAATTAGGGTTCAAATAGATAAGGATTGAAGCTCATAGTACCTACTCAATAGCCCTAGTAAATTTCATGTAATTCTCATTGAAACCCCTAGTTCTGTGAAATGATAGAGTAATGATTTTTCAAATCTACTAGCTATGAAAATATGTTATTTATGCTATTACATGACATTTAGGGTGCCCTAACACTTCTTTTATGTTATACTTCCCAACAATCACACTTTATGAATTTAGTACCTCATGTCACCAAAACATTCTAAGTACCTTGGAAAGGATACTGAGCTTTGAGGTACCCTTTTTTTAATTAGGTATATATGTCTATGGCTCTTGAATATGTGGATATGGTCATCAACCAAATGAAACACTATAAAAAAGGGATTTATGATCCTTGTAAGACCTGAAACGCTATGGGAGAACCAAAAAACTCAGTGTGTTTTGGGTTATTCTCAACATGATGTCCCATATCATACTATCAACTGGAGAAATTTGGAAAATGATTTACAATCTCTATCCCAAACTATCTAAGTCAATTCTTCATACTCACCATTAAATCGTCATGGTTTGTATGTTTCCCATGTATGAAATGCAACAATTCATTACAAAAACATTATTTTCCCATGCCTCATTATTCAAAACCATGGGGCATAGGGATCGAGCTTCACAAGTTAGTTTCCAAACTACACTAGGTTTCATAACCCTTTCACGATAGCTTTCTTCCTATACCCCAACCACATCATTTGGAGATTTGAGTCTTCAAAAATCATCCATCGCCCTCAGAAGCAAGTGGATATCATATTTTCATGACCATTATAACAACACATAAGGGACATAAACCACAAAATAAAGGCATATATTTCAGGAAAGAAAGGTTATTTGACCATTATGGGACCTAGAAATATTGCGGTGGATCCTATAATATCATAGTGTTAATGGTAATCCACTGCTTGTCTACCCCATCCTATTTTGACATACTCCAATTTGTGGATTATGTGTTATATCACCCATATTACAGCTATCCAAGAGGACCAAACATCCATAGTATTACACCCTAAAAAATATAACCCCAAAACCCTCCATGAAACTTGAGAAAGAGTGGATACACCTCTATTTGGAAATGCTGCTGATGTTGAAGGGCCTTAACCTTCCAACTAGAAGCATATCCTCCTTGTAAGAATGGATACCTAGTCCTCATCAAACACCACAACACCATGACATCACTGAACACCGAATAGTGTTTTGGGTCATTCTTGAAATGTATTCACCATATTACATGATCATATATCTTATCCAAGCAAAATGACCTAAAACTTAAGTGAATGAAGGTCCGAGCTAAAACATATTTAACTAGAGTGATAAAAATCCAAAACTAAAATACCCTAAACTATATTGATAGAAGTAGTGAGATAAAATAACTTAAAATATAGTTATGTAAGGTTAGAGATAATAGACTACAAACTACAATGATAGAAGGTATGAGCACAGAACTGGAAAATGATCCTATACCCTCGTTTCAAAACCATGGGTATAGACCCCAATACCATGGGTATAGGATATAACCATGGTTTGGTGAACTGTGGTCATTGGTGGCACTAGTATAGGTCTATAACCTATACCCACAGTTTGGAAAAAATTTACGTATAGGTTTTTCCACCGTGTCATAACTCTATTCCCACAGTTTGGAAACTGTGGGTACAATATATTTTACAAAATAGCAGCCCACGGGATTCGATCTCGCGACCACTTCTCCTTTCACGAGCATCCTTACCACTACCCCATCACCACATATATGTATTTATATATATATTTTATTAAATATATTTATTTAAACTGTGGGTATAGAGGAATAAAATGTGGGTATTGAACTCCGACCAATTTTTTTTGTTCCCATGGAAAAAAAATTTCCCTCGCATACGTAGGAAACCAATACCCAAGGTTTTTCTAAACCATGGGTAGAGGTCTTTTTATCCGATGACTATACCCATGGTTTTGGAGAAATCCGTTGGTATATGGCACCCTATCCACACGGTTTTGGAAAAACTATGTGTATAGTCATTTTTTGATATATTATGCCCACGGTTTGGAGAAAACCATGGGTATAGGGTATCCTATGCCCACGTTTTGGGGAAATTGTGGGGATAGGCTATCAAAAAATTCCCATATGCACGGTTTTCTCAAAACCGTGGGGATAGGGTGACCTATACCTAGGTTTTTACCAAAAACCGTGTGTATAGGTCTGTTTTCTAGTAGTGGAAAGAAGTCCCTAAACTAAATAAATATAAGATATGAGATAAAAGTCCCTAAACTAAATGGATACAAATTCCTAGATAAAAAACCCTAAACTGATGTGGTAAAATTTCCAAGACAAAATACGTTACACCACAATGATAGTTGTTCTAAGCAATAAGACCCTAAATTTATGTAATGGAAGGTCTGAGCTAAAATACCTTAAAGTAAAGCAATAGAAGGTCCGACCTAAAACAACATAAACTAAAGAAATAGAAGTCTTGAGATAAAAGATCCTAAACTATATTAATAGAATGTATGAGAAAAAATACCCTAAATTAATGTGATTGAAGGATTGAGCTAATAGACCATAATCTGTACTATATTAATGATATAGTATTCAAGAATGAAAAAGAATGTAAGAACACTATATGGGAGTAGAAATAAAATGATCACCAAGCCTATCGGATTTAGAAAAATAAAGAGCACTCTCCCTCTGGGAAACATATTATTCCAATATGATCATTATACAGATCAGGTGATCTCAAGATAATTAGAACACATATAATAATAAATAATCTAATCTAGGTAGGCATTAAATATAATTATCAAGAGGAATTTATTAGAATTTCAACATTTAGATCCATACATTTTCAATTTACATGATATTATGTAAATTACATGTATCATTGGTGATTCATATAACATTGGATCAACATAATTTCATAAAAATTGAGAATGAAGAAAATGGAAAAAATATATATAATTTTAGAAAATCTATTCACTAATTGCATAGAATTGAACGAATCTCTACATTTAGGTTATTCTCTACAAAAATCATAAAAAAACAGAGTGCATACCAATGGCCAAAATACAATAAGATTTTATTGAATGCGATTTAATGGTTGGAAGGAGTTTGGTAAGAATCATCAATTGAAAAATAAAGTGTCGCTCAGTTGAACTCTCCTACTTATTCCATGGGACGGAGAGTCTTAACCTAAGTAATCATCTCCTCAACTCCCTTTAATGAAGTTTCCAATGTGGATGATGAAGTTAAAAGGTCACACCTTAGGCGAGCTATGATTTACTCGCACCTCTATATTTACACTGTTTAGGAATCCATCTTGGCTTGCAGTTTAGATATCAACTGGTGACCATGCTCTAATTCCCCCAACGTCTCCTGTACCTTCTCAGTAAAAGGTGCCTCATCTAAAAAAATGTACAGTCCCCTCTCATTGATGTCCAAATCTTTCTATGTAAGTAAAATTTTCTTCATGATTTCATACAGTAGTTATTGATCAAAACCAAAGGCCCAAAATTAATGAAATAGCTAATGAAGGCCATCTCCTTGGTCATGTAATGCTTTCAAGAGTTAAATTCTCATGGGGGGGAATTTCTACTAGAAAAAACTAGGAAACATATGATTATCCTTAACTGATAGGATAAGAATGCTAGATGGAGTAATAACTTGTTGATCTATTGAGGAAATAGAAGGGGAGACCCATTTATCCTCCCATATATGTTGGAATCCCCATTTCATATATTGGATGGATTATTTTCTGAGGATATTTTCCCCCACAATTGGGATGGTCATTGCCAGGATGATAGAGATTCCTCAAAGTCTCACCCAAGTCATCAATTAACTCCATAATTTACATAAATAGTGGGGTTAGTGAGAGAAATGAAATTTTCACATGATGAACTAGTTATCTTAGCATACCACCCAGATAGTATTATACCCAATCCTGTGTATAATCTTATGTAAGGATGGTAAGGGAATCTATCGATGGAAGAATGATCTCAGCATCAATATCTTCACACCCCAAAATTTTCCAAAACTAGTGGATAATAATGGGGTGTCTATATACTTATACACCATCGTAAAAATAAGGGGAGACCCATTGGGTGCCGCTGGAATTTTTAGATAACTAAAAAGGTGTTTGAGCTTGAAGATGATCATCATTTACATCCTATCCAATAGATCACCATCTCCAAGGGAGATCATATTTGACTTTTCATCAAGAGATATACTTGCATTCTCAAAGATTGACCTAGTCAGTGGATAGTAAGGGGTGAAATCAGAGATATCAAAGCAACATCATACACCCAGAACCTATTCAGAGAATAGCTACATAGACTCAACCCTATATATGTTTAGAAACTATGGAATAGTGAGTCATTATTGATCAGGGTGGAATTATAGTATTCGTAGAAATTTGAAATGCTCCCCTATCCTAAGAAATAAAAATTGGAAATGATGAATAATATTATATGGGATGTTACCTAATAGAATGTGTCACAAGATAAGGTAAATATGTGAAAGAGTTATCACTACCAAATTAACGAATTTTCCTCCTGTTAGACATGCTTCAATCATCAGTGTGCTAAAAAAGATTCCAGAACGTGTGTCCATAGCTGAGAAATCCCATCTGTTCAAGAACATTCCCATACATGACACCATTATAAGGCTTAGTGGGATCCAAAGCATCACTTTATATCCCCATTATAAGTAATACCATGTTTCTTGAATGTTTCAATATGATCATAAATTTTCAAAAACCAGTGGGTATGGGCACTGATAGGGGCATATAGTAGTTGGCCTAACTCTTCTATGATAGAAGAAAATGTCGATACAATCCTTTAAAGATATAAGTGACTGCTAATTAAGATCATTTCATAGCTAACCCTTCATGATTCTGAGTATATCCATTGCCACGATGGGAGTGTAAAAAGGGTCATCCCAAAAATACATGGTGGGGAGGAACTCATCATGCATATCACCAAGATGGGGAATCCCACCAATTTGGTAAATATCTCATAGAGTGACTCCAATATAATTATGGGTTAGATGAAATTATTTGTTTCCATGCTACTAATGGCTGATTGGTTCTCGAAGAATAACATACAGGTGATAAATAGTAAATTGGGAAATCCTTACTACTACATAAATAAATGCTCCATATAACTGCTCTGTAAACTACAAGAAATATTGTATGGACTAGAATGGAAATTCCCATTCACCCAAAAAACTAAAACCAGGAGGGGGATCCCATTTTGTGCACGATCCTCCGACCACTTTGTATTGGGAAGTTGTGAATATACTCTATTAACTCTGAGAAATAGGCTGATGATATTCATTACATCTATCTAGGACAAATGGAGAGTTTTCAAACAAATAAGACAAACCCTAAGGTTGAGCTAAGATCATCCCACCATCCTTTTCAATTAGTGTTTGAATACATTCAAAAGAAATTAATACCTAGTGAGATGGAAGATTAAATTTTGAGGAAGCAATGAAAACATCATCCAGCAAGCTGAACCCAAAAAAAGGATAATGGTGCGTTAAAGGATATCATGGATCTCGGGATCGATGATCTTCTTCAAAACCTCATTATTCGAATTAACAAGGTATCAAGGTTCAACATTTTGTTTTCTAGAAATCATGAACCTTTTATTTGCCACAATTTAAGGTGTTTTATCAGAAATAGAATCCAACTGAACAAAACTATGTTTCATATGTTAGAAATGATAAAATAAATTATTTTCAAAGGAAATATATAAAAATATTGTAGCATCATCCGCATTTCATTAATAAATAATTTAATTAGAATGTCACATAAAGGACTCATGAATCTCCTAAATCCATAAAGATATCAAAATTCATGTAAACACTTAGGTCACCGCACAACTGAATGACCCTTAAAAATATCTTGATCACATGACCTTGACATGGTCACATGAGTACCATGATACATAAATGATCATAAAATAAATCCATTAGGTCCCATATAACAATTAGTATGATCAACTATCCCCATGGATAGTGATCAATCAATTATAAATGTTTAGGTTGTATGTTGATTTGAATGGTTGCCTGGGAAAAAGAAAACTTGCATAGAATATCCCATGAAACAAGCTCGCAGAGAAGACTTATGAGCAGTCATTGTAAAAGGGTATTGAAAAAAAGTCTCACAATGGAAGTAGGTTGCAAGATCTTTAGAGAATTGGGTATATAGAGAATAAAATCACTCTCTACTCTCCTGTATATAGTTCATTATGTGGAATACTAAAGGTAACCAGGAAGACAAAGTGTTTTCCATGACATTGATTGGAAACATTACCAAAGACCCAGGCACACATCTACTTTCCTCACAACCAATCCCTTATAACCAAGAAGTCACTTTTGAGGAGGTTAAGTAGACATCTACATTCCTCATATCCGGGCCCTTATCCCCATAGATGTCTCTCTTGAGGAAGATATTTTTTAAGGCCCACAAAATAAGGATCCAAAAATACACTAATGATGAAATAAATGAAAATGTGTATTATTTTTCCATAAAATAATATGAATAATCAGGTGAAAAAACACTCAAAAATATCCTAATCCTCTAAGAGACCCATTATCTATTGAGCATCATAATGTAGCTCAAAGTTTCCAGGAATAGTGCATATCCTGTGGTCGACCCATGATGCCCCTTTTTACAAGTCATTTATCTCTTGTGAATGTGCCCAAGAAAATTCTTAACAACATGGACATACCTAGATAAGCTCCCTAGGTCATAAGGATTTTCAACATTAATATTCCAATTGTACCATATAAATCTATATAAAATGTTGAGAAAATTTCTAAAAGGTGGGAGCACCATCAATTCGTAAAAAGCATGTGACACATTAACGAAGGGCAGAATGATTATCCTAGAAAAAATTAATGAAAATTCATGAGATCTATAAGAATTTATAAAATAAAAAAATTAAATAAATTGGAAAGAGGTGTGAGCCATTGGTGGTCATAAACATCATGTGACGCACCCATAACAATCTCTGAGACAACACCGAACCCCAATGATATGTCTGTATCATCTCGCGAAGGCCTAGTGTCATGAAATATTCATCACGTGATGGTCTTTGGGTATGTCCAAGATTGAATTCACTCCCCATTTGACTCCATAAGAACAAATAGATATAATTATCCATGAAATGAATGTTCATATTTATCAATCCTATTTCGTTCGAACAATGTATCACCAAGGGGAAAAGTTTTTATCCTCAACAATTCCCAAAGAACCTCCCAAAATCCCAGTCCTTTGTAATATAATCAAATTTGAAAAAATGGGAGTATTTGTAAGCATATCATGCTCATAAAATTCTGATGATTCACCTATTCTATCCACAATAGTCTCAAAAGACCCCCCCTGACAATCTAACATGGTCTCATGAAGGCCCTCTGACAAGTCATCCTTATCTCACTGAATGTTGCAGACATGTCTCTTGAGATCACATGATGGAATTTCAATAGGTATTGTTATATCACGAAGACACATGGATATGTCATCCTAATGATATGAATGTCCCTTGGAATTTATGCGTGATTTAGGAAGACCCCATTAATTGTAAATAGTATAATAAAGAGGTGTGTATGGGATCTTCTTGAGGTCACTGAAAGACACGTAATGCCCTCAGATTAACGTATGATAGGACCATGTGAAGACACGTGATGAGGAATCCCTCCCCCAAAATCTATATTGGATTCACATGATATGCACTACGTAAGGTGGTGAACAATCAGGGTGGTGAGGCTGATAAATCCTCCACTCTATAATTAATGAAGATGTTGGATTTGTTCATCCATATGCACTGGTGCACCCAAAAACTAGATAAAATGTTTTGAAGTGGATGATATCGTGAATGAAAAATAGTCCTATCATGTATGATCTTGGGAACTACTAGAGTGATCATTAATCATGGATAAACACTTGATGTGATCTCTCATTGATTATGTGAAAGTCTTCTGGAGGGACATGTAGAGAACATCCTACCTATATACTAAATCACGTGAGACATAAAACAAGCTATTAATGAATAAATAGAAGTCATTTGTGAAAAAAGTATAGAAAAAAGACTATGATATTGGGGGACTTATGTGAAGAACAAATATCTCAATCCACATTCACATCATGTGAAGCTGCCAGGACATGCGACATCCCCAATATATATTTCCCATATCTCGGAAAACTCCTTTGGTATACTATATGAATCATGCGAAGTCCACTATACATGCAAAATCATGTCACATGGAGCCCTATAGGAATGCAACCCCAAATACTTTAATTCCTCCAGGATCACCATCCAAATCTTGCGGAGTCCATCAGACATGTGGTTCTATTCATATGATGACACCAACACATGTTAGCTGAGTATCATGGAAGCACCCGGTCATGTCAACTCACTCTCATGATTCCATTTGGCCATACTTAATATAAAATGTGATGAAACTCATACATATAAGATTTGGATCAAGCTTCACCCACTAGACCTGTCACACTGACTCTCGTGACACCCACCAT
This sequence comes from Viscum album, assembly GCA_963277665.1. Taxonomy (NCBI): domain Eukaryota; kingdom Viridiplantae; phylum Streptophyta; class Magnoliopsida; order Santalales; family Viscaceae; genus Viscum; species Viscum album. Next base: position 1,533,307,789 of record OY728152.1, on the reverse strand, counting down.
GTGTGTCAGTCATCTCTCATGATGACCCAAGGACATGCCAACATGGATCATGCATCTCCCTCCATATGTGTCACACTAACTCTTACAAACCCCTATAATAATGTCATACATCACTCATGGTGAAAATGGATATGTTAATAGGATCATGTGATTCCCTATTAGCGTGTCACCCATCTCTCATAGTTACACCATGGGATGTCAGTAGGATCATGCGACGTCCTCATAGTGTTTTATCAAGAATCATTTGATGGATTCTTAGATAAACTAGCTATGTCTCATTATATATTATCGACAAGAAATAAATGATCTTGCGATGACTTTAAAATATGACATCCAATACATGTGACATTTCTCGAATGAACCAAAAGAATCATAAGATTGTCTTTGGACATGTCAGGTAGACATCATCTAACATGTCAGGCAAGAAATCAATGCATGTGGATCAGATGATCAAAGAAGATTAGGAAGAAAAAAGTCCATGTCAACCAGACATCCTATATATTGATAAAAAATTTCCAACCTCTGTGTGTAAGCCCCAATCATAAGGGAAACACCATAGTGAAATCCATGAACAATGAATTAATATGATATATCTTTCCTATATAGGAAGCCTAAGCCTGTAGGACCCAAAACATTGAACTATGAGGACTCTAATTATTTATGTATCCACGATACATAGGATGCCTTTCTAATAAATATGATCTATACCAATACTCTAAAGGGGTGGCCTAGTACAGAAGTCGCCCATCCATAATTAATAAGACAAATCAATTTTTATTTGTTGTTTCTCAAAACAATGATAGATCGTGTGGCCTTATGGAGTTGAAATTATCATGAAATTTGAATCATAAGCCTCTATAAATACAAGGAAAACCTTAATGTGTAATCTCCAATCATCGGTGTAATGTAATGTGTACCAAGTTTATAAAATTTTTAGCATTAAATCCACAATCAATGGCATAATATGATGTGCCCCGCATAGTAGGTTCACATCACTATGTAAAACCTAAAGAATTTAACTATGAGGACTCTGATTCCCATCATAACTAGGATATGTAGGACACCTTCATGAGGCATGAAACCAAACTCAAGTGTGATACATCTTTTTTAAATGTCTCCTCATGTCTCTGGAATTTCAACCATAAGGATCCAATCATTACCATAGAATGGTCATCTTTCCTCATCCATTAATGGATTGAGAAGCCAATCAAACTATGATAATTATGATTCCTTCTAAAACTAGGATACATATGAAGTATCCTCGAGACTCAAACTCAGATATATGGTGCCTCGGTTTCCACACATATTTCCTCTCTATATGATTTTAAACAGCCCAGGTTCAACTGAACTATGATGAGTTTGATTCCTAATATATCAATGATAGGTAGGATGACCTTTTAGGTCATGATCTACATATTAAACACTCTAATGGTCATCCAATCATGTAATACCTACATCCACAAATAGTTATGTAAAATAATTTCTATTCCTTATTTCTCACACTGATCCGAGATCAAATGTTCTTAGGGATTTTCAGTATACATATCATTTGAATCATGAATCTCCCCAATCTAAGGAAATCTCAACATGTAAGCCTCGTTGTGTGGAATGATATGAACACCCTACACATATTAGGATATCTACCCTAGGAAAATCCCATAGGAATGATTGAAATAAGATAATTATGATTCCTTCAACAACTAGGATATGTGGGATGTCTCTGCAAGAATCTATCTCTATTTCCTGGTGGCTATGTTCCCACACATATATCCTCTCTATATGACATTAAACTATCTATGTGTTAATGATCTGAGTGGGGTTTCATTCCAAAAGTAGATAGGATATGTAATAATCCTCATAATGGATCAATCCCCCCACATAATAGAACCCACCTCCTAGCATGGAATCAAATTATCATGTCCCTAGTTATACTACTTCAATATATAAGCAGTTATTGACTATTAAAAATGGATAAATAACATCATATATATATGGATTCACTAATCATTCCTCCTTCTCCTACTAATAAAAGAGGATAAAATTTAATTATCCTGTTAGGGTAACCAATTTTTATCAAGATTATGAAGAGATTCATTACCATATCATAAATCTCTAACAATGACCTGGAGTAGGAAACAACTCCACCCAAAAATGTGGGATGAGTCCAAACATCCATCCTCTCAACCAATGTGTATTACTAAGAATTATTGGGTCTGAAACCACAACTAAGAACCTATATTTGGAAAGAAGTTCCATACCAAATTATTGATGTTGGAATCATTGGGAGTTTTTAAGGAAGTTTAAAAAATTAAAAATCTCATGTGATCGATAGAGCATTTAATTCATCCTCCTCTGATAGTTCCTTGTCTATGGGTCTTTAGGTTACTGATTTTACACTACTATTTCTCGCATATGTTCTTTTCAGTTTACATTTAGTGTGTTAGTTTCTGTGTCTCCAACCCACTCCATGACCAATGGTTTCCCCATAATTTTAGTGTAAAACCATTCTAGGAGGTCTCTAAGATTACCCCAAATGGATCAGATCCTTTCCCCCACTAAATAGTCCATTTGTGGTAGAGCGTGGAAACTACCTCATGGTGGAAGGTTATATCTTATACGGATTTCAAAATTTTGGAATATATTTTAATAAAATATTTCATATATTATATGTTAAAAAAATTTCCCTAATGTTTTTATAATTATATACTAACACTCAATGAATAAAACATTTATTTTTAATTCGCTACAAATTTATTATTTTTTCCATAACACCAAATGTCATCTCAAATGTATAATTTGTTCAAGACAATTTAATTAATCATTAATCAATAAAATTTCTTCTTACTTATGTTTATACACAAATATATTATGGATCAAATAAATATATTCCTAATTTGATATATTTATTAAGGGAATAAATTTTTTCTTTTAACAGATAAACATACATATATAGTAACTCTTATATATTTTGATAGTGGTGAAAATTTTTCAATGTAAAAAAGATTACAAATTTAGTGGATGCTAAGTAAATATTTTGGTATGTAATATATGTAAATTTCTATACAGAATAACTCTCTATGTATTCATTGATAAGTGATGTAAACTATTCCTAATTAGAATTTTAGCAATGGTAAAATTGAAACACAAACAATATGAAAACTTTCATATTAATGTTTTACTATTACATATGATGGCAGTGATATAAATTTTGTTAATTATGACCTCTAGTTAATTTATATTTTACTTTTATATATGAATCCTTATTCATAGATAACTATTTTGTATTGATTTTTCATGAGAAAATAACTCATACATATTTCTACAAAGGATAAATTTACATGTACATATTCAGAGAAAATATATTTATCTAACCTTCAAATTAAAAATTTTGAAAAAAAATATTATATATTGATTACATTTAGGTACATTAAATTCAATTTTTTATGTTTTAGATTCATTTGAGAATATTTTTTGAATTTTAATATTATAATAGTTTAAGATATTTTAAAGAGGTGTGACCAGGTTGATTCAGCTTCTAATTTTATGGATATCTAAAACATCTCAACATAGTTCTGAGAAATTTTTTATGTTAATTTTTTAATAGATAATTTTCGATTTATAAAATGCATTTTTTTTTAATTTTTTTCGGGTTTCTTTAAACAATTTTGTTCTAATATATATATATATATATAATTAATGTTTTTTGAAAATAATAATATAGTTTGTTAATTCTAGTATTTCCTTCATTAAAAGATAAAATCATGTATTACATTTTCTTAATTTATTTTTAAATAAGGGAGACTGGAATGTTAATGATTTTTTTGATTTATATCTATATATATGGATTTATTGAAAAATTATGAATATCATAATTATTTTAAAACTACAAAAATTATTTATAAATTTTCAAAGAAAGTGGATGGGAGTGTAAATAAGAATGATGATTGTTTCTATTTTGAAATGTTTATGATTATATTCATAGATTTCATATACGTTCAATTTTAAGACATACACATTCTCTTGAAGATGAATCTTAATCTAAAACTTTTAGATTTAAATTTATGTTGTCAATTTTATTAAACTTTCATCAAATTTTTTATTTCTATTTTATGTTCCCATTTATATTAGAAATTTTAATTGATAATGATTTCAATAACTTTAATCAGCTACTAGATCCATAATAAAATTATCTATAGGCAATGTATAATCTTTATAATGGAGTTCATGGGAAATAACATGAAACCTTGAATATATTTTCAGATTCATGAACTAAGTTGTAAGATCACATGGAAAATTATCAAAATAAATACCCTCAAGACTACATTAGTTGTTGGTGGAGTTTATTATGGGATATTATTTAAAGAACTAAACCACTATGAATATCACTTCTTTATAGTCTATATTTACATTTTAGTTTATTAATAATATAAATAAATGATATTGGATGAATCTAAAACAAAATAAATAAGGGCTTATTATTTTTTAAAAAATCACTCAATTCGACCCACAGACCCCCACCCCTTGAGTCATTTTCAATTATAGTTTTTGGATAGAATTTAATTAGTGAAATAGTAGAGAATAATAGGGAATTGAGATAATGGAAACGATATATTTGTTTAATAATATTGGGAAGATAAGTAGATGGAATGAAAATATCATGATGTAAGTATATGCTTGGTGAAGAATCAATTTTTATTATATATTAAAATATATATCAGTGTTTGTGATGAAAAATAATAACATAAGTTAGGAATAATTTTATTTTAGTTGATTTAATGGATAATCATTACTCAATTATAATCTATATAGTGATTCTAGTGGACTTTTTGATCATGGGTTTAATCTAATCATTCTATATATATAACTACCCATTTGGAGTAGTGATCCTTTTTATAATACACTATTGGTTAACATTACATTTTTTATATATTTAAACAAAAAAATTAAGGGGACATTATATAGAAGAAAGGATATTGAATGAAATAATATTTACTGATTAAATACATTAAATAATTAGAAAAAAAATCAAGGGTTGTATAGTAAATTATTAATTTATTATAACTTTTATAAGATTTATATTCATTAATATTAAAAAAAATAAGTGGATTCAAAATGAAAATTGATATTGGACAACCTAAGGAATAATTCCCCTTTAATGGGATGTATGAAAATATTGCTCTTTATTATATGTTTTTTAGAAATTCATCAACAAAATTATTAAAAAATAAATTCAAATGTGTGTGTAGTGTAATATAACTTGTGATGAGAATTATTATTTTTTAATATTTATAGGTTAGTTCTAAAAAGATTAATTTTTTTAAATAGACTTCATGATGTATCAAGATATATATAACCACCCTGGTTCAAATAATGTAATATAATAGTTTTAGAATGGTATGGAACCTATGTGCATAATAAATTGTCTATAAATCTGTGAGAATATATATATAAGGAAAGAAATAAAAAAATTATGCAAATGAAAAATGAAGAGATATAAAAAATTAACTATGCTATGTAGATCATTGTTCATAAAAATAACTAATTTAGTTATGACTATAAGAATATTTATGCAAATATCAACATTAAAAATTTATAAAATGGTTGACTATTGTGTGAATTGAATGTGATGATTCATCTTCCTAGAAATGTTATGGCTTCTGAAAAACGAAATATCATTTATATTTCAATATGAATTTTTAATATGATATATATTAATTATGCCAAAGGATATGAATAGAAAAAACAATGTTTTCAATCATTATATGAATTTATAGACTATGATAAAGAACTAGAAGATAGTGGGTCATAGTAAAAATGTATTTTTTGGTATTCCTATAATATATGCACTATCAAAATGTATAAAAAAGAGAGAAACATGAAATAAAAATTCAATTATTTCTTTAGTAACAGTATTATAAATTAGTTTCTAGAAATTATTTGATCTTTAACCCTGGGTAAAAAATTGTGGTTAGATGACCATTTATGCTCCATAGAATGATAATTTTATACAAATTTAGGTATCTAGATCGCAATTAAATGGATAGAAAGACACAATAATTTTCAAGTGAAGTCTTCCATACAATAATAATTTTTTTCTTCCAAAATATTTATTAGCTGTGATATCATTAGTATATGTCTATATGTGATTCATTTGTGTAAGAAATCTATTTTATTAACATTTTTATGTATATATTTTTTAAATTATATAATAAATAAGGATTTTAAAGCCTTTGATTTATGAGGTAAAGTGTATCAAAACATGGTAATTGGAAATGAATGAGAGAGGAAACATTAATTTTTATTGTGGATACCTATCATTCTTAATATTTAATAAGTAATAGAAAGAAGGATCAAGGTTTGAATGATACTTGTCAGTGGTCCAATGTACCATTTGATTTCAGTTTCCCAATTCCATTTCAGGATATTCTAATTAATCATTAGTGAAATATTTTCACATACAAGTGATGGTCACCTTAAACTATAAAACTACTTTAAATATCTACTCAGACTATAAATAAAAGACCACATGTCCCCCCACATAACAATTGAATAAATTAATCGATATCAAATCCTCCAACTTGTTGGAATCCCACCTAGAAAGGTTATAGAAACTATTCTAGAATTACAATATTTCTTCACACACAAAATCAAATCGAGAACATGTACCAACATCCACATGTTTAAATAAGGTTTTTACTTTTTTTATCACCCTTCTGTAAAATGATAACTTGTCAGGAATAATAAGTGATAACATTAAAATGTTAGGTTCCCCTTAATAGATTTATCTATAAAATTCTCCCTTTATTATTAATATATTATAAGTTTTTATTTAATTAGTTTACTAAATAAATATTTTATTAATGTAATAGGATAGATATAATATGAAAATGGATGCATGATATTTTTTAATTAAAGATTATGGAAATGAGTTAAATAATTCATCAAGTCTGCAACATAGCATGCATTAACCCCCTATCAATTTCTTCCCAAGATTAAATTGTTGTTATTAATGAAAAATTATTCTCTAAGAGTTGAAATAACATTTAAATTGTGACATAATATATCATATATATAAATTTTGAACAAACCCAAGGATTAACTAAACATGCACACTAATTGGGATGATATTATAGTTTCTGAATCATTTGATATGAATACTAGTGTAAATGATGATGGATATCATATTGAATAAATTATAATGGAATTCGAAGACGGCCTTTGTGATTTTACAATGTTTTTTATTAGTTAAATAGTTATGCTAAAAGGCTATTGTATACCAGTTGTACTAAATAGAAAACATTGTAATCTAAATTAAATATATTTAATTTTAAGGATTGTAGTAGATGGAGTGACACCAATCTGATAAACAGTTTTCTTGATATGACTGAAAGTGTTCGTTATCAGTTTAAAATTGACATTTTTGTTCAAAATGTATGTCACATTATAAAAATTGGGAAACCATATTCAAATTATATGGATAATGTAAGAAAATAATTTATATTTAATTTTTGACATTTATGAATAATCCTCACATTAAATATATCCACGATTTGATCGGTATGACTTTTAGTGTGTGTTATAATTTTAAAAATGATATTTTATTAAAAAAAATTGGCATAGTCAAAACTAGGAAAATGATTTTAGATTATTTTATTAATTTAGGGAAATTATCCATATGTAATTTTTTACAGGATGGAATCAGTCTTACATCAATCCAATGCATGGTATGACTGGTGAAACTCAAACTTCACATTTTAAATTAAAATGAAATCATAGTAAAAATTAAAAAATTAAAAATTAAAACATAGAAATAATTCTCTAATTATCTTGATTATTTATTTAAAAAATCATAATATTTTGGGGGAATATAGAAATTGACCACAAATTTATCTTATGCACAGTGTGACTAGTGTGATTCCATCTATTTATTTTAATTTGAATGACTGGAGATTAAATTTTTATAAAATATGAAGGAAACTAGTTAAAAAGGGAGTCCACATTGGGGTCAGAAGTGATGAAAACCCAGGAAATCCCCCTGAATAACATCCTTAAAGTTGAAAGGAAGAGAACCCATCCTATCCAAAATAAAAATCCCCTCCTCTGAACTACCCATGGGAGAAAGTGAGTCTCTTGAAAAGTTATCCTCCCACCAAATATGACAAACAATATGTTTGTGGTTAGTCTCCACAAAGCAACGAAGAATAAATGTAACCTGCTCAAAACTGAGAAAACTCGTTTTTATGGTATTAATAATTTAGGAAACTAATCAGTATATCATTTTTGATGTGTAATAATCATTTTCACCATAATATGATACATGGTGTTCATGAAATGTCACAATGTGTTTATTATAAATTTAAAATTAACATTTTACTTTATAAAATATTTCTCTCACTAAAACCATGAAAACACTCTTTAATGATCTTCATCATTTAGTAAAACATTTCATAATTTATTTTTGACATGTATGAATTGAACACATGTGAATCATACACCAAATGTGGTACGATGACTTGAGGATCATGTTATCAGTTTAAAAGTTACATATTAATAAAAAACAACAAAAAACTCAAAACTGAGAAAAAACATCTAGATTATTTTGATACTTTGTAAAAACAATCCATAAGTCATTTTTGATATGTATGAATCATCATCTCATCAATCTAACACATAGTGTGACTTTCATTACTCAAATTGTGGGTATTGATATAAAAAATTACATTTTAGTGAAAAATAGATGTGATATACTCAAAACCAAGGAAACCCATTTAGATTGTCTTGATAGTCTATGAAAATTACCCCTAAGAAATTTTTGACTTTTACAACCCATCCACACCTCAATATGATACATGGTGTTCATGTATGACTCAAACATTCCATTATCACCTTAAAAGGGGAATTTTAGTTCAAGACGTGTGTCACACATTTAAAACCATAAAAACACACACACATTCTATCGAAAAGTTAGGAAAATGATTCAAAAGTAATTTTTTGATGTGTAGGAATTATTCTCAAATAAAATCGACACGTGAAGTGACTAGTATGACTCCATGTGTGTGTTTTCAAATAAAAATGATATTTTAGCAAAAACTCAAGTAACATACCAAAAATCAATCAATAAAATTCATATTAATTTGAAACATTAATAAAATGATCCATAAGAAATTTAAGATGTGTAGGAACCAATCGTACGTTAATATGATGAATGATGTGACTAGTATGACATGATTTATTTGTTTTTCGTATAAAATAAATTTTTAGAAAAAGACAATAGTGACGAACTCAAAAATAAGAAAAATCAATCATATTTATTAATAACATTATAAAAATGATCCATAATTTATTCATGACTAATAGGAGTTATACCCAACTCAATATGACACATGATGTGACCAATATAACTCCATGTGAGTCTTTTAATTTAAAATTTAAATTTTAGTAAAAAAGAAAATCGGCATACTCAATACCAAGAAAACACATTCAGAATATTTTATTATATTAGGAAAAGAATCCCTAAGTAAAATTTTATGTGTATGAATTAGCCACACACCAATCTAACTCACGATGTGATTGGTATTAAACAAATAATGTGGTTTTAAATTGAAATTTACAATTTAGTAAAAAAAGGAAACTACCATACTCAAAACCATAAATAAATATTCTGATTAATTTGATACTTTATTAATGTGATCCCTTAGTCATTTCGGAAATGCAGAAATCATCTACACCGCAATATAATACATGTTGTTCCCAGTGTAACGAAAACATTCTTTTATCTTTTTAAAATTGACATTTTATTCCAAAAAATGTGTCACTCACTGAAAAAAACAAAAAAATATCTTTTATTATCTTAATAGTTTTTTTATGATGATTCGAAATTAATTTTTGTCATGTAGGAATCAATATCATGTCAAAATGACACACAATAAAACTAATAAGACTCTAAGTGTATGTTTTTAGTATAAAATTAAATTTTATTAACAAAATAGGTGAAATAATCAAAACCAAAAAAACACACTCATTTTTTTTATACATTGGAAGAATGATCCATATGTTATTTTTGATGTGTAAGAGTCAGCCTCGTGTCAATCAGATTCATGATGTGACCTGTATTAGTCAAATTATGTGTCTTCAGTTTAGAATAACATTTTAGTAAAAACCACAGATGGAATACTCAAAACTAAGAAACCCCATTTGGAATATTCCAATACTTTAGAAAATTGATCATTAAGTCACGTTTGATTTTTAATAATCATTCACACATCAATCTAATACATGGTGTGACCATCATGACTCCATGCATGTCATTATATTTAAAATTTTCATTTTAAAAAAAATATGTTATATACTTTAAACCAAGAAAATACATTCAGATTGTCTTTACAATATATAAATATGATCAATAAGCCGTTTTATATTTATAGGAATCATCCTCACATCAATCGAACACATGGTGTGCCTGATATGACTCAAAGTATCCATTATCAATTTAAAATTGACATTTTAGTTCAAACCATGTGTTAGTCACTAAAAACTGAGATAACATGCTCAAATTGTATTGATAATTTTATACAACAATTCATAAATCATTTTTGATGTGTAGGAATAATTCTGATGTTAAACCGACACAAAATGTGACCATTATGACTCAATTTTCATGTTTTCTATTTAAAATTAAATTTTTGAAAAAAACCATGTGACATACTAGAAACCAATCAAAATAATTCAGATTGTTTATATTTAATAGAAAAATGATAAATATGTCATTTATGACATTTATTAATTATCCTCACCTCAAATAAATTCCCAGTATGACTGGTATTACTCAAATTGTGTGGTCTTAACATAAAATTCACATTTTAGTTGAAAGCGCATGTAATATACTCCAAAATAATCGACTAAACACATTATGATTATTTTACTACAATAAGAAAATTATCTATAATTCATTTATAGAATTTAATAATCATTCACACCTCAATATGATACACTTTATGCCTGGAATGACTCCATCAGGCTGTTATCAATTTAAAACTAAAAATTTAGATGAAAATGTGTGCCACTCAATGAAAAGTCGGAATCAATACTAAGGTTGTCATGATAATTTTGAGAAATCCATAATTAATTAATGACATATAGAAATTCAATACATGTTAATCTGATACATGAAGTGTTTGGTGTGACATGACGTTCGATTCCTCAATATATGAGTGTATTTTTTTTAAAACACACATCACATCACCAAAACCATGAAAACCAGATCAGATTATTTTATAAATATTTTATTTTAAAAAACATAATTAATTTCTTTATTATATTTATCTTATACTTATGTTGTTTATTTTCATGGATATAATACTTAAAGATAAACAAGAACTAGTGTGATAGTTCAAGGCATATTCTCAAAATGAATTTCCTATTAAACTAGCTCTCATATTTTGTGAGTTTTTCATCACCACAAATGAGATACAGTTCAATAAATACACACTTTTGAGAACAAAAAGAAATAGAGTGATGTGTTAGGATTAACTGCAACTCAATCTAATACGTGTTGTCCCTTGTATGACTCAAAGTATATGTTTTTAATTTAAAAATGAAATATTGTGATTAATTTATTTCATTATAAGTATTATTCATATAATAATTTCTTTATTATAAAGTTTCATTATTTTTATTAAGTTGGGGTGATTTTGTAAGTACCTAATAACATTAACAAGTGTCAAGGGTTGAGGGGATAGAGGTAAAAGAAAATTTATGTTTTTAAATTTCTATGATTATTTAGACCTTCCCATACAGTTTTACAAACCAGTGTTTCAAATTTATATAATATATGTAATTATTTTATCATTGTTTCCAATTGTATTTCATTTACGTTCTATATCTGAAACCTATTTTTTTGTTTTTTCTTTCCCCTGTATTTTTTAATTTAAACATCACACTATAGAAATATTCCTCTTTATTAGTGATATTACTATCACTTCTAAAGGATTTATTTTTCAGTTCTTTTAGTAGTGAAGATAAAGGATCAATTTATCATTGATTTTAATATGGTTGATAAAGGTTCCCATTATCTGATTTTTTTTGTAGAACTAACAAAGGATCTCTGTATAAGTGTTTTTATGTTGTACTGATAAATGGACCCTTTATTAGGGATAATGAAATCATAGATAATGGTATCCTTTAACAGCTTTATAAAAATGAATTAATAATGGGTGTCCTTTATGAGTGCATAAAGAAGTACTTATAATGGTTTACTTTATTAGGTATTTTTTAGTGATGATAATGTCTGCCTTTAGAAATGATTTTCTTTCACTTCTAAAATCCTAGGTATTTTAACTATGGTCTAATTTGCATCAATTTTTGGTGTGATAATAATGGAATATTTTAACATTGTTTTGTAGTGGTATTACAAAGTCATGAAATATTTATAGTTTTCCATATACCAACCCCAAATACTAAGACAAAAGGAAAATTTACCCTATGGAACCACTTGTAACACCTCAGTCCAAGTTCAATCCTATGTAACTAAACCCAGTTTTTCACATAGCCCTAAGCATGCCTCCCTATATGCCAAATGCTACAGACTATTAGTGAGGTTCTAAGGTGATATAGTGGGGGAGGATAAACCTCAAGATCGGATTGTAACATAGTCATGAAATACATGAATAAAATATCATAATCAGTAATAATGGAAACAATAGAAGTAAACGTATAGAAAAAAGTACATTAACATAAATAATTCCCAATATCATATAAAAAATAGTGATGCCATGTCACGTTTCTATACAAAATTTGAAATACAAGGGAAAAATAGAATTATGAATATATAAACATGTAATGAATAATTTAAAAAATACCAAATATTATGTCCAATTAAATATTGAGAATATTTTTGGACATTCTCTCCCATACATTATCCTAGTACAGAAAAGTTATCATCCATAATTAGATGTTTCCCTTCGTCTCTACTTTTATCGATGATTTTTATTTATGTACCGGTTTGTTGGCAAAATTGGATGGGAGTAAAACTCATGAGGCCACATCCAGTGGCATATCATGATGTCTAGTTAGTGAATATAATATGAATAGTATTCATGGACAATAGTAATAAAATAAATAATATAAATTGAACCATGTCAAGTCATGTTCTTGTGGGGATACCCATCCAATTATACCTTATTTGGCCAAAGATATATTTTATTTAAACAAGTGGCATTATAAATTATACAATAATGTGAGTATGTATAAATAATCCAATGAACCATGGATGGTATCTAATCTATCCATGTAAAATAATCAGATAAGTGAACAATGAGGATAAATAGCATGTATGACTTTACCTGTTATGTGTAAGTCTAAGGGTTTTACCCTAGGCCTACCACCCTATGGTGTTCTACCCGAGCTATAGTAACAAATCCTTAGTGGTCTCAGTGCTAAATATAATGCACCTATATCATTTCAAGTTACTCAAGGAATGTACCATCATGACTGAAACCAATTTACAGATTTGGATCACAATTTCCTATATAATTTTCAAAATATAAATCATTTCATGTCCAATAATATAACCAAGGGGAGGATACACTACGTCCAAAATCAATTTTAATGTTATGGATCATCATAATTAATATTTTAAACTAAAGAGAGGAAACACTATGTCTAGTATCTTTTTTATAGTTTCGAGAACATCATGTCCCACCACTTTTATTTACTAACAATAAAAAAAATATAAATAATATAATAATATAATTCTTTCTATAATTCACTCAATTCAACAAGAAATTAATTTAATGGAATATTCTTTACTATCCTTATCATGTCATTCAATTTCATAACCATGAATAAGGGTCCAATCATGGTAGTATACAGTTTTATCTAATTCATATTAAACATTTCATTCATGAATGGAAATTTAGGACACCACAAAAGGTGGGTTAAATATTTATTCGGGCATTGAATTTATGGATTTTTTTGATGAAAAAACCTTTGGGATGGTCCATGTTGTGGTAGAAAACCTCTTATGATAGGGTTAGATCTTAATGACTAACTAACATTTGGCATTATCAGTTAAATTAATTAATTACACATTTAATAGGTGACACTTGGAAGTTATATTACTCATCATAAAGACACATAATATATTCAACATGAACATTAGGTAAAAACACTAATCCACCTATCTTAGACATGTATCAGACTATGCATCCAATATTGGCTTCTAATACCATCTAAAAAGGGTGAAATAGAAAAATATACAAACTCACTAAAAATAAGACTAATTATTTCAAACAGATTTAGCATTCAATGTGATGATAGTAATGAATAAATGATGGAATTGGATTAATGAAATTACCTAGATTGATTCAACATGACATATGAAATTTGATTTAGATGTCATATAAGAGAGGAGGTTCAAATACTAGCCCGTTAGAGAAAGGAGCTCTTAGTGAGGGGAAATGTTTTTCTGTGTGAAATAACAGAATAGAGGATAACCATGGATTAAAATAAGTTAGTGGAAAATGAAAATTTAATCTCTTTTTAAGGTACACATGGTTTGTTCAAATGGTTGGCCAAAATATACAACAATCGTGTTCTCCCACTACATAAGGTGTCACCCCTTCACATAGCAAGGAGATTAGTTTTCCAAATCATATGAAACCCATGAATTCTCACTGTCCACCACCTCCCCCGCCTCTCATAGTTAGGCTTATGGTAAAAAAAATTCTTAACATATCTACAATTTATTTCAATTTTTCATGGAAATGTGGAATCCATCACATGATTAAACAAATTATCCTCCTCCACTTTTCACAACACAGTTGAGCCACATGGTCAACACTAAGCATGATCCAATCGTACACTACAATCTGTTTCAACAAAATCTAGAGCACAGTGCTCTGAATAATCCCTGGATTCTCCTAAACCCTTCCATAGTACATATTCAATTATTATAAGGATAAGAAATATTTACAAATAATTTAAATGTTCCCTTACATTAATGAAAAAATGGTACATTACAAATTTCATTTGTTGTCATTTAGAAAAGTGAAGATGGTAAAACATTCATTACTACAACAAAGTATAAAAGTGTTAATGTGAGTTAAAATAAAGAGAGAATATCTGAAATAACATTAAAAGAATTATAAATACTAGTTTTTGTGTATTTCTACCTAAACATAGCTTATCCTAAAATTTTGGTTTCTTTGGTTCCACTTTTACTTGAATATGACTTTATTATATTTTTACCTTTTAAGTATTTAAATGTGTGTCACTCCCCTCACATATAAAATAGAACATTTTTTCTTATATTCTCCAAACAACTTGATCCCTTTAGATAGACCCAGAACCATCAAAATATTCTCCAAACCTCATTATCCATGACTTTAAGGTTCTGATCCTTCCAAATACCCATTCGAGAATCCTTTTGGTTTATTTTCAAAGTAGGATAATTGATTAATATGTATATGTTCGTACCAATGATTTTGATGATTATTTATTATTAAACCTCATCCAAATGTTCTATAACAATATTAGCATGATTAAATTAGTATCATCACTTTAATGATATTTTTTATGTTGATTTAATATCTATTTTAAATCACTTTCTCATCTATTGGAAAATGATAAGGTCACTAATGTGTCTATGTAGACAACAAACTCCATGATGTGATGTGATTAATTTATTATTTCCACTTTAAATCAGTGGTAATAAGGATATATTTAATGAACTTATAGTCTTTTTATTATATAATTATGATTCTGTAAAGGTGATTTATTATTTACCATTTTTTCATTCCATCTATCAAAAAGTGGAAACATCACTCATGCGTATGTATAGACTACCATATTTATGAAATGATGTAAGTCATTTTAGAACACCACATAAAATGAATGGATATAAATTATTAAATAATGAATGAGAATAATAATTATTAAGTGATTTATTTTTTTGTAGGAGATGAATCCATGATAAATATTGAAGGAATAAAACCTTTTATGTGAATCATTCCTAGAAAATGGATCAGTTTTCACAAAAAATATTTATATTCATTAATAATTTTTATTAAAATTGTAATTATAAATTGTAATGGAATTAGATATTATAATATTTATATTAATATGGGTTTTTAATATATATATATATATATATATATTAAATATAAATTTATTATAAAATAGGTTTGAATATGTATAAAAAAAATGGGACCTATGAAAAGTTTTTATGATATAATATCAATTTTGTCAGGATTATATATGCTAAATTTCCATTAAGTGAAATTTCATGGCCCTTGTCCTTTATACCACACATATTTTTTACCCTATAGTTGTTACAAATGTTTTTATAAGTTAATATTATTATTCCATGTTTAGTACTTAGAATATTATGAAAATTGTTTTAAAGAAAATTGAATGCACTTCCTCCTTGAGGGATTAACTTTTTGATCCATTCTATGTACTTTAAAATTATTTCTTGAATGATAATTTAAAAGATTGAATGGTAATTAAAATTAATTTTCAGCTATATTTTACTTTTCTATCATTTTTTTAAAATGATTTTCTTATAATTTTCTCCAAAAATGTTATCTATGACTTTTTAAGAAATTCTATGAAAGGAATATTTGTTTTTAAATTTTCATCATGAATAGTATTCCTACCATAAAAACTATTATTTTCTTTATATATTCCTTTAAAAATATCCATGATGGTTTTTAAATAAAATTTACTTCTCAATATTTTCGTAAACCAAGATAAGTTGTCATCCAACCCAACACACAACTCGATTGACAACATAGACTGAACAATATTCTTGTACCCTGTAGAGTGTAAAATAATGCATGGGTTACAACATTTAACTTTGGGAAATGATTATACCAATCATAAATAACCAATAACAATACTCAAAATGAAACATCACACCGAGATCAATATCCATTATCAAGAGATAAAAAATTTCAAGTTAATAATTTTAAAACATTACCTAAAAATAAAAAATAATAGAATTTGAGAATAAAAAAATAGACCATAACCCAAAACCTAACTAAAAAAGTGGTTATCGCCCTCAATATATCTCCAAAAACACCTACAAGAGTTGATCACTAGAGACCAGATCTACCACTACCACCATGTAACATCCTGCCTTTACTTGGGCCATATATAACAAACTCTACATATACCCAAATGTGTATGTAGGGGTGTGAGAAAATGAGTAGTAGGAAGCCACCCTAAATTGATATTCCATTCCAAAATATTTTATGGAAAATTAAAATTATGGCTTAAAGAAAATAAACTAGAAACATTTATAAGAAAATCATTTAATGGAACATAATTTTAAAAGGACCCTGAGTTGAAAATAAAATTAAACCCAGTTCCACACTATTCTGATTGTAATCACTAAATAATAAGAGATATAAATAGAGATAGAACCATATAATAGGAAATCCCAATTGTTAATAGCACTAGGGGACCCTAGGAACCACATATCATGGTGAAAACAAGGCATAAAAACCATAACACATAACATCCACATGCATGATCCACTAGATGAGAATCTATCCCAAGGTATAGTGGTCTAAAATTATGATAATATTTTAGTTATTATTTCATTTTCAATCCATATTGAAGAAACTGGGCCTCAGACCCATTTATCCAACTAGTGAACTTACCCTAGTACACCAACAATGATACCCAAGATTCCCTTTATTCTAAATTTAAATTCTCAGTTAAATTATACCACCAAATTCACATCCCCAAACAATGAAATATGAATAGACATGACAACCCACCATTTTTTATTAGGAAATAAATCTTTCAAATCCATACACTAACCATATTCTTTTTGAAAAATCACTTCACACCACATACACAATTTATGGATACCATTCAAGGATCACAATAAATAAGAACACATGAAACACAACCAAATCCAATTATAAAATCATATTTAAACCCATAAATACCTCATATTTTTTTGAATGAACTTTTATCAAAATTTACACAATCCATTAAACACATTCAAGAGGAAAATAAAGCATACCAAAATCATCAAATTATGTTAAATCATAGAATCGAGTACCTCAAGCTTGTGGACATCTAAAATCTAGTGGATGACCAAAACCACACCATAATGGGACCTTATAAATAAAGGATAAAACCAAAATAATAATAATTTTACCCAGAAACCCAATATTGAACACATATTAGGTAAACTAGTCTAATGGAGAAATAATAACAAAATAAAGTGGGAATAAGACCCATAGAAGAAGTATAAAATCATGTGAAGAGAGGATTTCTTGGTGATTATTAAAGGATCCACAGAAAATACACCCGAAATTTTTATTTCAATATGGGAAGATGGATTGGAGGAAACTTCTAGGGATAAAAATCCAACATGATTCGAATTAAGGGTTGACTAGTCTTAAAAAAATGAAGTTAAAAATTAAATTTACAAATTTTAATGACATATATTGGTTGTATGGTTAGTCATCATGGTTTTAAAACCCATACAACAACCATTTAACCCTCTCTATCCAAGACAAATAAGGTTGGATGGATTCTCGAGGGAGGGCGCATGGTCCCCCCTTAGTTGTCACACTATTTCCCCTAACCATGTGCCAACTGTGTGCTATGAGTGCGCCACCTACTATCAATTCTAGAAAGTCCATTTTATCTAAATATAATAGGGAAAAAATGGATAAAAGGATGACCAAAAATAAGAAAAGGAATATATCAAAATAAAATCATAGATGTGATTATTCTCCCCATCATGAACACTTGTTTTCCTCAAAAACTCATTACATTGTCTGATGAGAGAAAAAAATGGATACTATATCTCAACCTAAGACTTCCTCTCCCAAATCTCTTGATAATCATTAGTATGATTCCAATGGTCTGAAACAAATAGTATTGACCTTCCAAAAATTACATTTTATTAATAATCCACAATCCATGCATGTCACTCAAATAGAGAAAAATCATGTTCTAGTTCCAATTCATCCCAACTAAGAACGTGGGAAGAAACAAATTATACTTCATTATTTAGGAGACATGAAAAATGTCATTGATTGATGTCAACTAGGATGGATGAGGTAACTGGTATGACACTTTACCAACTCTCTCTTTATAACATCAAACTATCTGACACAACATATTATTATCTTCCATTTATTACCCAAATGACAGAGATGCTATCAAGGTGATACATTAAGGAACACCTAGTCACCAACTAATAATTACAAATCTATGTAAATTTGTTTAGAAAAATACTTATGGATACTTTTCTCTAACAATAGATATTTCATGATCAATATAACATTATCAAATGTCTCCTATATAAGAATCTAGCCGAGCAATGAGGTATCACTAACCTCGTCCTAATATAAAGGCTACTAGAATGGCCAACCATAGATCTCAAAAAAGAGAGCCATTAAAATTGATGACTGGTAATAATTATTATTGGAAAACTAAACCAACGCCATTGGTTATCCCACAAGGCTACAAAATTCAACACACATGCTCAGCGCATGTTTTCTAGAATCAGATTTGTCTATTAAATTTTAACATCAATTTAAGTATGTTATTCCATACCATACTTGATCTATGACCCCATTACCTTTTGAGGCCTTCCCAAAATCATGATGTAAAATGTGTGTCCCAATCAGAAACAATTATCAATGAAACACCATGAAGCCACACTATCTATTTTAAATACAACCATCCCAACTCATCCACCTTGATTGAATACTTGATTGGAATGAAATGGACATGTTTGGTCTGACGACCAACCACAACCCATGTGTAATTCATTATATAGGGGGTACAAGGTTATCTAATAATGATGTCCATGGAGAACTCATCTCACTTCCATGATGGTATGAGTAAGTTCTAGAGATAACTGGTGGGTCCCTTTTTTTACATTAACCTTTTAAAAAGGATGGCACCTGGATACAATGTCATATATATATCACCTAATTCCAAACCACTAGAATTGATGATACACATCATAAAAAATCTTGGTAGTACCTAGATGAATAGACCATTAGGACAGGTGGATATCCTATATCACCACCTTCCAAAACTGCTATGGCACCACAAATAAACACATGAAACACATAATTCCATCTAGATACAATGTCCAATAACATGTCACCTCCCCACAATTTTGGAATTCCATATAATGTGGGAACAAATCATCACTAGGATTCTCCTAGGGAATCAACTCCATAAGGCAAGCTTTCCATTAGACACTGGTAATGAATGAACAACTACTATGCTCCTTCATATTAAGATGAATTTGGTAAAAAAACACTTGTCATAGTCCACTCATCCCAAGTCTTTTTTAAATATTTCACAATAAATTTTATAATAAATGAATCTAGAACCACGTTACCATTACTTAGGTTGTACAAGATATAAAAATTGATCACCGTAAGGAATTCCTAAAAAAACACTACCTTAGACTCAAATATTTATAGGTGAATTGGTTGGGCAAGCCCTAGTGATCAGACAATAACACAAAAATCAATGAAAATAGATAACGACTCCATGTATTCAAGGAATGCATCATCATTTGTAACTCCACGTCATTGGTCAGTTAATTAATTTCAGGTGGTTGATGTTGGTGAGAACCATATGACACCCCATGGTCATCCTACATCAACCCAGACCCAAGACCCAAAATTGAATCATCATAGAAGACCATGTACCCATTATAAGATTTTGGAAAGATCAAAATAGGGGTTGGGGTAAACATCCTCCTAAGATCCACATGGAAAACTATGTATTATATTCTCCACTCAAATATTACCCCTTTTTGAGTAAGTACAGTAATGGGAGAATCTAAATAGAAGAAATCTGGAACAAACCACTTGTAATACCTTTTTAGGAAAAAACAGATCCGGATTTTGAAACTTTATTTAGAAGTTTCAATGAAATTGCATCACTGGTCATAACTGGGTCCACTGGAATCCCTTGTTACAAGATCACAGACTTAGAAACTTCACCTCCCTGACCCTGAAGGTGTACATGGAAAACATTTCATAAAATAGAGGTTTTTAAGAGTTCCCAATATGATCCTAAAATGTTGATAATGCTCATAATTTATTCCATAATACACATGAATTTTTATCACGATATTACAATAAGGGAACTGAGGTATGGGTAGAACAACCATTTCATGATCACCATGAATACAATTGAAGCATTATTCAATCCAAAAGGCATGACCAAATACTCAAAATGGTTATACCTTCATTAAAAATGTATTATAGGAACTTCAAACTCTTTGAATCTGAACTAGGGATACCTAAAATTCAAATCAATCTTGGAAAACTACCTCACTCCATTAGGATATCAAAAAAGGTCAGCAATATGGGGAAAAGGGTATTGATTCTGGACCATCATCTTTTTCAGATTCTGATAGTTGATACACAATTGGGAAGATCTATCTTCCTTTATAAGAATCAAGACTGGGGTGACACATGGAGAGACACATGGGTGAATGAATCCTTTGGATTCCAAAAATCCATGTTGATTATTCAATCCCCTCAACTATGTGGGGAACATATGGTATAAGTGGAGAGATATTGGTTTTGTTCTCAGTTACAAATCAATGGGGAACCCTATGTACCACTATGGAGGAAAACCTAAATGTTACTCAGGAAATACCTTTGGGAACTCATTCACCATAGGAGGTTACCTGCCATCAATAATAGTACGATCATCCTCCTTCATGAGAGATAAAATCTGAAAAATAAGTTTTTCCAAAATCAGAAGTGGAGGTCCAACACTTCTTGAATAAGGATCCATTCACCCTGAAAAACCTTGGACCTTCCATTAGGTTCCCTTATATTCACTAATCGTTGATAAAAATCAATGTGTGCATGAAAACATAGCATCCTATCCTTACTAGAGATCACATAAAATATGTCCATTCCCAAAAAAATCTCATTCTATCTAATCCATTGATTTGTTAAGTGCAGAATTTGACTTTTTTCAGGTATGTCTCTCTATCAATTTTTCATCTTATCCATGGTGGTTGAGTCTTGTTCATATAAGGAGAGATTTTTTATTGGAGAAAATGAATTTATGTTTGTGGATGTTTGATTACTTTGAATTAATCGAGTTTAGGGATAATGGGTTAATTATTTCATGGGTTCTTGGTATGTTGATAAGAATTAAAGTGATGGTTTTTTGTTTAAAATAATATTTGGACTAAAAAATCAACTAAATTTTTTACACACCATGTTAGAGATTACATGTAATATAATTTATTGAGGGTTTAAAGATAATAAATCAATGAATGTGGGGATTTCGAATAATTCCATTAAAAACATTTACATGATGTGTAATCACCTTACATAATGTGTAAATGCCCAAAAAACTATTTTAAACATGGTTTGTAGCTGGTATTCATTCTAATCCACTACAATTTCTCTCATATCGACCATATGGAATTATCTAAGAGATTTTTTATGGAAACATCCCTTATGTAAATCAATGTTTTGTGAGAAATACATGGAATAACATTGTAATCATCTAAACCTTATTCCTCATGGGCATTGGGGATTGGTAGCATTGTTAGATCACCGGTTAAAGGTACGAGGTCTGAATCATAAACCTATGGTTTTATAATTTCCATGTTTATGAAATATAGTGTATCACCATCATTTTTTGAACACAAATTTATTGAAAAAATTAATGGAATTATTCATTGATGTCCCATGTTTGCAATTGGCTTCTGACCTGGCATATAGCTACCCATGGCTTGACAAAACCATGGTTATAATTGAATTGTAAAATGGTATAAAGTACGTTTAAAATGATTTGTGATGTAGGGTTATTTATTTTTTAAAATTTAAAAATTGTGCATTATTTCTTAATGATATAATCTTTAATCTACTATGAATTAAATTTCATGTGTAATATGAATGTAGAATGGAAATTCACATAATTTTATATTGATAATTGTGATGTTATATTGTGATATTCATGTTGTATTATAGGGATTAGCTCTTTTGTTGTAATGCTTATGTACCATAGGCTCTGACTAGTAGTAGGGGTGTGAATATTATAGTAGGGAGACTATAACCCCAGGTATGAAGTTTCATAGAATTAAAAAAATAACAATAAAACAGAAAAAATCAAACTAGTGGGATATTCTAGAGGAATATAAATAGCACTATGACCTATCTTGGGAGGACATTGAGATAAGGTTCCTTATACATTTCTATCATGAAACCTTGAGGGATAAAAAATCTCATGATTTCATGCTTTTGAAATATGAGTGTTTTTTAGTGATGGATATGATAGACATTTTATCGACTTACACCTCATTGAACCAGCATGGGTAGCTGATGATATCTTCAGGGTGAGATGTTTCTAGTATGATCTTTGTTATGAGATTAGATCATAATTAAAAATTATCCATTTAAACATATTTTATGACATGAGGAATTAGGCACTCATCACAGAAGGGAATCTGAGAGATGCCTTGAGTAATGGATATGTTATATCAATTGGGTGATAGGGGAGTTATAATTCGTGTTTTAAGAAGGAATTTTATGATGGTATCAACCATAAAATAGTTGGAAGAGTAGTTAGGGATGTGGAAAACCATTTCAAGATCATGTTCCTATCCAAAAAAATTAGTGTGGAATATTTTTCTACATGCACCAACAGTTTCCTTACAACACAGTAATGTGTCGTATATTCAGAAAAATGTGTCAACTTCCGAGGTTTTGTGTGAAATTTCTATAGCATGCTACTGGATAAGGATCAGGGAATGCACTGGAATTATGAAGGGGCTTATCTACAACTCAGTAGGTTGGTAACTGGTGTTTCACAGGATGATATAGGCAACATGGTACCCAAGTTCATGAGTATCAATACAAGAAAATGGAAATAGCATAGGGTAGTCATACTAGGGCCTAGGGTATAGGGAAAAGTGAGTTGAAAGTTCAGAGGACTCATGTAGTTGACATGGATGCATGACTATCTACCATTAGAGGTACGATTCTTGTAACAACTACCTTAGATTCTATTTTTTATACAAGGGATCATATTATTTTTTATCTACGCTTATTTCAAATGGTTTGGGTTTAGATATGGAATTCTTATATAGTATATTAACCATTGACACACTATTGGGATTTTGGTATGAAAATATGAAATGTTGAAAGGAGTGTTTTCTTGAGATGGTCGATTATCTTTTCTTTTGGGAACCATTCATGCTAGAAATGACAGGCTTAGACTTGATTCTTGCTATTGATTTTTTTAGTTCTATACCAATATCATTTCCACTATTATAAGAGGATAGTTACTATTTTTCTATAATAAATAATCTTTTGACACAAGGGTCAGTGGGATCTTTAGACTTGTCATGCATGAAAATATTAGTGTAGATTGGGTTGTATTAGGGCTCAAATCACTAGTATTTATGTAGATAACCATTTAATGAAGTAAGATTATATTCTTTTAGTGGTTTTTTTTCAAGATGTCTTTCCCGATGAATTATATAGCATACCATATTAATGATAGATTGAGCTCATGATCGTGTTGGTGCTGAGATCTGAGCTAGTTTTAATCCCACCTTACCGAATGACACCAATAGAGAATCTGGAGTTTAAAGTCAAGTTGGATGATCTTGAATCTAATGGATTCAAATGGATGAGTATATATCATTGGTTTTCTCTAATTCTATTCTCTAAAAGGATTATTGATATTTGTACTTATCTTTGGATTATTAGTGGATAAACTAGATTATGATCATGAACTAGTGTCATATTCCTTGTATTTATGATCTTTTTGATCAGTTGAGGAGTGATAAGATCATCTCCAAGATTTAATTGAGATCAATATATCATCATTTAAGTGTGAGACTAGAAAACACACCATATACTACATTATTAATAAGGTATTGATTTTATGAGTTCACAGTGATGCGTTTTGGGTTTACTAATGTGCATGTAGTTTTTATGGACTTAATGAATTTTATCATTCATGTTTTTTTTGTATTATTTTGTTTTCGTTTTCATCAGAGATATTCATTTACTCAGATTTAAAATACAATCATGTCAAACATCTTGACATCATCTTGAGTACATTGATAGAGCATAATCATTACACCGAGATAACAAAATGCAGTTTCAGGATCCATGATGTGCACTTCTTTGGCCATGTCATCATAGAGGAAGAAGTTTTAGTGGACCCATAGAATGTCTCTGTCGTGATATATTGGGAATATCCCAAGAATATCATTAAAATTAAGAGCTTTCTTGTTCAAGAAGGTTGCTACTGGGTTTTTATCCAAGATTTCTCTCATTTGGAAACACCATTTTCTGGGATGACCAATAAAGGGGTGATGTTTTTATGGTCTGATGATTGTGAGAGATATTTTCATGATCTAATAATAAATATGACCTTGCAACCTATCCCCATGTTACCAAATTCAGTTAAATCATATATCATATGTTGTCATACATCCATATTTAGACTCGAATAAATTAAAATTTAAGAAGATCATGTGGTTTTCAATGGCTCTATGAAACTTAGACATCACGAGAAGAATTTCCCAACTCATTATCTATAGTTAGTTGTAGTGATACATTTCTTGAGATTTTGGACACAAAATTTCATGGGTGAGAGGTTTCTGTAATTCATGGATGACAAGATCCTCATGTACGTCTTTTCTTAGTAGGACCAAAACCTTTAGCATATGAGGTGGGACTAGTATCTAATGTATTTTTATTTTCAATTGTCTTATACACCAATAAAGGGGAAATTACTTACTAAATCGTCGAGATAAAAGAAACAGAAAAGTAAGTATGGGATTCTTGTGATGAGTAGAGGATAATGAAAATCCTTGAAGAGATGTATCTGGATGTCTGGGAATCTCAGGGGAGAGTAGCTAGGATTTCTACATCCACTATTCTCCTTCCTTTGGATTGGGTTAAGACTGATAATTTATCTAATTCAAAATTATAAATTTTGAGTGAATATTTTTATGGTGGGGAGATTCATTCAGAATAGTCTCTCAATAGTGTAAATTCTCTTGTTTTTTGTTGTCAAATATGTGTTGCTAATGTCTTGCTTGAGGATATGATGTGGGATTTACATAAATCGAGATGGACGATGTATCTTAGTTTAACAAAGATGTATCATGATCCTTTTAGAATGTATTGGTGTTCTGGAATGATTAAGGAGTTAGAGAGTATCATGGAAATAAACATCACTTATTATTAGGTGAAAGTAGAGCATCAGATGTCATATGGGATTTTGCAGACATTACCTATTCATGAGTGGAAATGGGAAGATTTCATAACAGATGTTGTGATGGGAATACCCAGGATGACATGAAAAATAATGTTCTATGGGTTGTTTTAGATCAATGGAAAATGGTATCCCATTCTATACCTATTTGTAAAACATTAACCATTGAGGATCTGCGAATTTTTTATGTGTTCTAGGTGGACTAGTGTCACAGTGTTTCAAGGAGTGTCATCTCAGATAGAGATCATTATTTCACATAACATTTTTGGAAGTGTTTTCAAAAAAATATGGGATCTATAGTTATTTTAATCACATCCTATCATCCAAAAACATGGGCTAAATCGTAGTGGACTATTTAGGTCTAGGAGGATATGTTACGAGATAGTGATTTGGATTTTTTTGTGGTTTATAAGACCAATATATATAACTTGTGTGGAGTTTTCTTATACTGATAGTTATGTGAATAAATCCAAGTGGAATAATTTTATGAATTTTATGGAAAACCTTTTAATATTTCTCTTTTTTACTTAAACGTAGGTGAGTTATCACTTGTTGGGACTAGTATCAAGAAGGAGACATATATGCTGGTTCAGTTGATCAAACATTGGTTGGTGACTGCATAGAGAAGGTAGATTTCATATTATAACCATTCATTATGAACTATAGTATTCATGGTTGGAAATCATGTTTTCCATCCAATGTATCCTAGGTTTGGACAACATAAAATCAAAAATTAGGGGAAGCTAACACCCATATTTTCAAGAAGTTTCAAATAGTGGAAATGATTTCCCTAGTGGCGTGCTGGTTCACCCTTCCATAGTACTACAGTTACATGCATGATTTGCTTTATGGATTGCAGCTATGCAGACATTATCTATACCACTTCGATGTGATAGATTTAGTCGATTTTGATCAATTGAGGATTCATCCTTTAAGGAGTATTTGATACATGGTGGGGAATGTAGTGAGAAATATCTTAGTGGTAAGACTATTAAGTTAGTTTGGGAGTTGTGGCACCATGAGAATATTATAGAGGATACCTCACATATGGAATCTGATATGTTAATAGATTGGCCATAATTGTTTTCTAAGATATCAATATAACTCTTGGAGGAGCGCGTGGATTTGTTATTATTAGGTGGAGAGGTTGTAAGATCCCATCTTTTTTTCAGGAATGTATCACTCTCTCTCTACCTTTTTAGCCTTGTTGGCTGAGTATTCTTCGAAGGCAGAGATATTTAGTTAATGAAAATGAACTAAATTATGGGGATCTATTATTCTTTGAATCAATGGAGTTTGGGTATAATGGGTTAAGTATTTCATGGGTCCTTGTTATGTTGGGACGCATTAATGCGGGTTCTCATTTTATAAAATGAAATTGTGATGAACAATCTACTATTGAACATTTACACATTACGTGAAGGGAATATAAGTCATGTAATAGTTGGAGGGTTTTAATAAAATAAATCTGAGGTGATGGGGTTTTTTTGGAGAATTCCTTTGAAAATAGTTACACAATGTGCAATCACATTACAATACATGTAAATGATCGACATGCTATTTTTATTATGTATTGTAGTTGGTTTTCATTTTAACCCAATGAAACTTCTCTCCATTGGGTCCTATGAAATTCTCCAAGTGATTTTGGGGTCCCAAATTTCCTTATGGATATCACGGTTGTGTGATAAATCCTCAAAACCACTTTTCATTCATTTTCACATTCTTCCTCATGGATACTGGATATTAGAAGCATTATTGGATCATCATTGAAAGGTATGGGGTACAAATCTTAACCCTATAATTTTATGATTTCCAAATTTATATAATATTGTTCATGAACCATCATTTTTTGTTACCAAATTTAATAAGTAAACCAATGTAATTATTACATGAATTCCATTTTGTAAAATTGGATTCTGATCCAGCTTATGGCTTCCCATGGGGTGATAGATGATATATTATAATTTAATTGGAAAATAGATTAATGTATTTTTAGCATAACATGTGACCTATGAAGATTTCATTGTTATAGAATCCATAAATATTGGATTATTTATTAATGATATAATGGTAAATCAATTATTAATTAAATTTAATGTGTTATATGAAAATAGAATCATGATTCGCATAATTAAACATTGTGAATTGTGATGTGATATTGTGATATCCATGTTTTATGATTGGTATTTTGTTCCATGTTGTACTGGTTATATATCAGGCAAGGAATGGGAACCATCAAATTTATATGTTATAATGGTGATATTGAGTGGGCTCAGCCTAGTCCAATCTCTAATGCATATATTGAGTAGGTTATGCCAAGTCCCATGTTGTAATTATTATAGGTATTTATCTCCGAATACTATAATTATTATAGGGATTTGACATAGAATGATTGTTGTGACAATACCATGGTTTTATGGTTGTGGTTTTAATGGATGAAACACATGATCAGATATATTCAAGAATGGTGCAAAATAAGGTTATTTACAATAGTTATATGGTTGTGATTAGCATGGTTATAAGACATTCATAGATACATTCCATTATTGCATAGATACATATTGTAGTCGTAGTATTTTATTAATTAAGAAATTAATTAATACACAAGTTTATAAATTTATTGTATGAACTTCTAATCAAGATGGTTTCATTTAGACACATTGGTGTCGACCTATGGAGTTATACTCCCACCCCATTAAGGATGATGTTCAATACATTTGATGATTTCATGGATATCTGTTTGGAAAAGGGAAAGGACCTTTTTGTTGATTTCTTGTTTGTTGTTTGGCTGGGGTTTGGATATTATACCAACATATGGTTAGAGACCTGGTACTTTTAGTAGTTTTATTGAGTCTTCTATTATTCTTATTATATTATTCATTCTTGAAATGTAGTCAAATTATATCACATTATTACATTATTCTTATTTATTTTTCAGATTATTCGGTTGGACTTCATTGTTGTCTTCCACAATGTAATCACTCTTATTATTTAGATTTTATTATGATTTTTTTTGCACTACTATGAAACTTCATACCATGTGGTGTAGTGTCCCCAATATATTATTAACACCACCACTACTAGTCAGCAACCTCTAGTGTATGGGGAGGCATTCTTTGGGTCTTGAAACCAACCCTTTCTGGCTATGTGAGAGAGTTCCATATTGGGGGATGTTATGGTGAGTGCACAAGATGGACACCTGATACCCTACTCTCACATCTTACAAAGAAGAATTTCCAACTTTATTTGATACAACATAAGATCAATGGATAATATTAAAACATACAGAAGACAAGAATTGATAAAATAAATAGAGTCACCAGTACCAAACAATGTACATCTGTAGATGATGTAATAATAATGGAACCTAAAACAATTTAAGGTCCAAAATTATATTCTGCGGGTACCTGATCCAGGGAATAACTATTCATTGTCTTGACATGATTCTAAGAACAAAAACTAAGCTTAAACTTTTCCTTTATCTTACTCTATCCAAAAAAAGATTCATCCCTACCACCATGACTGAAAAACTGCGAAGCTACTGTCCAAGATGGTTTTAAACAGAATGATATTCCCCTTGAAGCTATGTAACCCGCACCATTATGATAAAGGAATACCACCTTGAAAAAACATTTCATGTGCCCTAGGGTTTCACAAGGATGAAAAGTTTTGGGTGGATATGAACATTTAGACTCACATTCTCTACCTTCCCACACTGATGGAACATAACGAATCCATCTCCCAAAGTCACAGAATAAGAAAGTCAAGAAGGATGGAATGAAATTCCACATACCTTCTTCACATTCTACTCTCGCTTCCTCTTCTTCTCATAGTAACTACCACTACCCTAGACAACGACTAACAAAACACCAGAAATAATGGACTTCCCACTACTATCAATCCCCATCAACAAATTTCGATCAACAACCATAGCATAAGTCTTGAGTTTGAACAACAATAATTGAGATTGGATATCTAGTAAAAATCCATTTAAAACTTTTGAGCCATTATATATTTGTTGTAAACAAACTCAAGTGTGAATTCAACCAACATTGTGAAATTATTGGAATACTTCATCATGGTCTGACCCCCTAGTGAAGATCTAAAAAATCTCATGTTTTGGTGAACGCTAAGGCCTCGGAGAAATACTTCTCATTGAAGATGGCCTTGAAATCCTTCAAACCCATCTAATCATGATTCCAAATGTAGACCATTGTGTCCCATCATCACCTATTAGAACCTTAAAAAAAGGAAAAGTTCACAATTCACCTTCACCGGTATAGGAGTTTCAAGAAACACAAACACACTCTATTTTCTCTCAATCCGCACCTCTAAATCCTAAGTATCTATGCTACCCCTGAATAGAGGAGGCTTGTTCTTGAGGTACTATTGAGATTTTTCCATTCTTGGACCTGATTTGGTTTCCCTATCTTGAAGATGTATAGTGCCTACTACCTTACCCAAGGCTTAGATAGCCCGAACAACTGCTTCCACAAGTCTCTGATCAATTTGTGAAAAAGAAATCTCCATTCCCTCTATCCCCAGTTGAACATGAAGTCATTAGGGAGGCATCTTGATATATAAAGAAACAAGATCAAGGGGAAAATAATAAATATACCATTCTGAAAAATATTCAGCAATACCAAAAAAATCACAAACACCATCAAAGATCAAAACAATACAATATCCATCACAATAAAAAATCCAAACAATCCACTTCACCTTCAACTGCTGTCTATGCATAATCGTCAGCCTATACATCTCACCTCAAAGGGGATTGAAACCAAATTCCAACATTCCATGGAGATTCCAAATCTATCATGAGGAGTGTTGTTCAGACATTCCACTACCAACCAAACCTCAAGTCCCGATAATACTATCTCTTGTAAATCCAAACTCTCCAAAATAACATGAACCAAATAAATGGTGAAACCCATGCTCTAATACCATTTCTTTATTAATGATGTTGGGATTTCATCCAACACAACCCCTGAACCGACCCATATAATGACAAAAATGACATTTTGAATCCCCATGGGCTAGAAAATAGTCCTCAATTATCAATATTTCAATTTTTTAATGATTTCACCCATGATAAGTAACCAAGAATAATACTCAAAATGAAATGCCTTACTGATATCAATATCCAATATCAAGAGATGCAACAATTTCATGAAATATTTGTTTTCAACATTAACTAAAATCAAAAAAATATTATAAATAGAGGGAAAAAATGACACCATCATGCAAAACCTCCATGAAATGATAGGTTCATCAACCTCTAGCCACATTCTCAAACACTTGTAAGAGGGGACCAAAAGAAACTAGATCCACCCCCACCATCAGGGAACATATTCCCTTAAAATTGGTTATACTTAAAAATGTTTACATTCCCCAAAGGGATTATGTAAGGTGTGAAAAAAGTCTTATAGGATTACACCCAAAAGAAGGATTCTAAGTAATAAAATTATAAGTCAAATTTATATTCAACTTTTTAAAAATGAAATTATAAACATTTTTATGGAATACATTTCATGAAAAATAATTTCAAAAGTTGTATTCTTTTCAAATAAAATGAAACCAAGGTCCATTGTATGATTATTGTATGAATCACATCACAAAAGACATAGAAGGAGTGATGACAACATCATCGTAAATCCTTATAGGTAATAGCACTATTGGGACCCTAAGAACCTTCTATCATGGTGAAAACAAGGTTTAGAAACCATAACCAATAGTTTCCTCATTCATGATCCACTATAAGAGAATTTATCCCATGGTCTATGTTGCGTAGGTATTGCCTGAAAAATACACTATAATTTATTATGATTTGGATGCTCACAAATACCATTGTTTGTTTTACTATTGATTTTATATTAAGTGTATTTTAGGTAATTAATATTATTTATAATATTTCTTTTGAAATTATTTTGAAGCTTTAAATTCTCAATGAATGTTTATTTAATTGGTCAAGATGTATTTTTAAGCATTCTGAAAACATTTTTCTTACCCTACATGGATAACAGTAACATATGGAATAAACCCTATTATTTGTACTGTAGGTGTGGATCAAGAACCATACCTTTGTATTCAACCTTACGTTGGAAGAATAAAGTATGTTATCTAAACCCTATATATAGAATAGTATGTATGGTTAGTCAACCCTATATCTATATATATAATAAAGAAGGCTTTTTTCTATACATGTGCACCTTCCTACGAAGCCACGTCACCCCATATATCATATCCCTCCACCAAACCAGAAAAAACCTCCTGCCCCCAATCGGGAATTACCATAGCTTCTCCCTCCCCTCCCCGATTCCCCTCTACCCTCTCTAGGATTCCGCTTCCCCCCCCTCGCCATGAATCACCAATCTTTCTCCCCGCACTCTCTCCCCTCTATAGCCGCAACTCTGCATCCGCGTAATCATCCTGCAGATCCTCCACCTTCTCCTCCTCTACATTCGCCTCCTCCGAATTCGTCTCCTCCAACTTTGGGTCATTCGTCTCCGGCTCCTTCGTCTTCGGCTCCTACAATTCATGTTTTCCGTCATGTATTGCTACGGTACCAACTAAATCTTTACTGTCGTATCCTCCAGGCCCTACTTAGGAATCTCTGACTAATGATTTCCGTCAGCTGTTTCCATGACACCCACTACATTTTTGCTACTCCTCCAAGCCCTCCAACTACATGTGCAGTAGCCGTATATTTCGGGTAATTCAACATTCATCCAACATTCTCCTCCATGTTTATGAAGCCAATGCTTAGGATGATCTGAATTCATTTTGAGAAATTTTATTTAAGAATTGAATCACAGAAACCGTTCGTGCTTATGATTGTTGTCCTATTGTTTGCATTCGCCTTAGTTTTTCCAACTTTTGACTGTGTTTTCTCTTCAGATCCACCGTAATATTGATCATTCTTACTCTCAGCTGGTAATTATTCTGAAATCTGCATATAGGTTGTGTTTTTTTTGTTTTTTCTTATTTTATCTCTTTTCATAAATTGTGTACTATAAAGCTCCAGTACTCTATAGTAATATCGTCCACCAGTAATGCCTGACATATTTGGAATATTTTTGAATGATCTTGGATTTGAGATCAATATATTATGGATGAACAATGTTTGTCAAAATGAAATTATTCCAATACATAGTTTATTTGGTCCCATTCACCTTATTGGAAGATTTGATATCATTAACTAACTCAAACTCTTCCATTAGAGCATAAGTTTTCACAGGAGAGCATGGAGGAGCAGCAAAAATAACATAATTCTTAATCAATGTGCATGGGTTTATGGAATGACTGTCTTCAATTTAAATGAATATAGATGGAAAAACATAAGGTACACACCACTTATTTATCAAGGATGTCTGATCCTGGTGTTTTTTTAACAACTCATTCTTCATGTGGATTTGATTTGTGGATTAATACTGAACAATTAAATATTGTTCAGAACTCAAGGGGTTTATTACACAGTGATAGTCATGTGCTTCTTTAGTTTGACGGGCCAGTAATTCAATATGATTTATATGGGAAGGTATCAGTTGTTTTGATTGTTTTTTACAATGCATAAATGTTCATTTTCTAATGTATTTTTTCAGAATGCATGGTTTTATATTCTAACTATCCTGGTTATTTTCATAAATTATTTTTGTTATTATAATGCTGGTAATCTTATGAGAGCATAAATTGATCTTACTGAACATGTTTGGTAAGCCCAGTCATCCATTTTTTAATAATTTAAATGAAATTCCTTATTTTTGATAATTTCTAACTATCCTTCTTATTTTCATTAGTAATTTTTATATTTTAAAGGTGGTCATTTTATAAAGGCTTAAATTGAACTTGATGTACATGTTCGGTAAGCCCAGTATTTCCAGTTTTTAATCATTTTAATAAAATTTATTATATTTGTAAATTTCTAAATATCCTGGTTATTTTAATTAATCTATTTTGAGATTTGAAAGGTGGTGATTTTATGCTGGGTTGACTTGAACTTGCAAAATTGTTTGGTAATCCCAGTTTTTTATGTTTTAAGCACTATAATGAAATTAATTATCCATGAAAATTTATACTATCATGGTTATTTTATTTAACCATTTTTTGAGATGTAAAAGGTGATCATTTTATGCTGGTTATATTGCACTTTCTGAACATGTTTGGTAAGACCATTTTTTCCAGTTTTGAATTATTTTAATGATATTGCTCATCTTTGTAAATTTATAACTACCCTATTTGTTTTATTTAATCATTTTTAAATTTAAAGGGTTTTCATTCTTTATTGCTGTATATTTTCCCCCATTTTTGAAATTTCATTAGACCAATGTCCTCTTTTTTAACGGTGATCATTTTATTCTGTATTTTCTAATTTGTTAGATTATTTTAGAATAAATGGTCTCACATATGTTTTTTCCTTGACATATTTTTGTTATGTGGAATGATTCAGTAACTTACTTACACCACCATGGTAATGATGAAATACTTTCGTGGTGCCACGATATGGTATAGCATTCAAATAACTACCACACTTTCTTGTATAAACAACATTCATAGAAAATGAACATATGATATGTGTATCTTATAATAGAAACATGCTAAATGAATGTGATTTAAATGAACAAATCATGTTAATTACAATTATTGAACATTTGGTAATTGGAAATATTTATTTTTTATACAACCTTTCTCATTCATTAAGCAAGGTAGCAAATTAATTTTTCTGAAAGGGTATGATGACTGGTTTTGATTGACAGATTTTTTACCAAATGATTATCCTTAGGAGGAAAATCAT
Organism: Viscum album; assembly: GCA_963277665.1. NCBI lineage: Eukaryota > Viridiplantae > Streptophyta > Magnoliopsida > Santalales > Viscaceae > Viscum > Viscum album. The sequence continues at coordinate 1,533,272,730 of OY728152.1, read as the reverse complement.
GGGACTTATTTTTTCACTGACGACACCTTTCTTGTGTTCATTACTGTTTGGATAGGAATGGATTTATCTTTGGATGATACTGGTATTCATGACATTCATTATCTTTTTCTTCAGATGATATTGGAATTCATGTAAGTCATTTTATATCTTTTCGCTTCTAACTTCTGTGGCCAGATTCTACATGCTAATTTATAAAATAGAATTCTCTTAGTGTTCTTAGTTTTAGGTTATGTGATGCCACATATTTTTTCCTATTTGGGTCCTACACAGTGATATCCTTTCCAATACATTCATATAGAATAAATTGTTTTGAATTCTTATAAATATCTACGATGGATTTGTACTCTATTTTGATGTTGTTTTGATTGTATTTATTATGGAGTTTTATCTTCCATTTTTATTGGTTTTGTTCTCACATTTATTTCACAACAATCATGTCATGGGGATTATATGAGGTAATTAAATTGAAAGTGCTGCTATGTTATTGATATTTAATTTTCATTGTACACTTTTGATCTAGGAACATCACAACCCATGAAGTTTAGGAGCAAGATACAATACGGACTCTAGAATGGCTACAGAAAATAAAAATATATCATCTACTCTGGTATATGTTTTTTCCTTCATTGTCATTAATCTTTATTACATCATTTGAGTAGAAAATATTGATTTTTTTCAGTTCCATTTATAAATTGTATGATTAAAACACACTACATTTTTTGATCATATGATATGTGTATCATATAATGGAAACATGATAAATTGATGTGATTCAAATGAAAAAATCATGTTAATAACAACTATTGAACATTTGGTAATTGGAAAAATATTTCTTTTTTCTTCAACCTTGGTCATGCATTATGAAAGGTATCAAATTGTTTTTTGGTGAAAGGGTTTGATGATAGGTTTTTATTGAATGAATTTTTACCAAATGAATATCCTTTGGAGGAAAATCAGGGGACTGATTTTTTCACTCAACACCTTTCTTGTGTTCATTACTGTTTGTACATGAATGGATTTATCTTCAGATGATATTGGTATTCATGTCATTCATTATCATTTTCTTTAGATGATATAGGAAAATGAGGGGAGGATCTTTTGGGATTGATCGTTTCCACATGAAGTAGCTAGAGAAGTGTCTTGACAGTAGATTGAGTGATGTGATTGAGAATAAGGTTGGCACATTAGCCACTACGTATCCATTTCCATTTCCATTTCCTTATTCATTTTAATTTTCCTTCATATTGTTAAATGTTGATTTATTTTTATATTCAATTATTATTCTGAATCATATGTCAATCAATTATGTAAGCTCACCCAAATATTAATACTATCATTCTTCATTCACCTCTATTGCAATATAATACAGGTATACTGTAAACTATAATCAATTGATTCAGTTTGATGTTTTATGTGGATTATCAATTTGGTATGTATATTAAAATTTTAATTAAAATTTTTTACTTTGTAAATTTCATGTTTTTTATTCATTCCATTATTTTACATTTTTAATTTTATAACATTAATTCTGTTGTATTTTTCGGTACTTTTGGATCATTGCTTCATGTGGTTTGGACACCATATATAACAATGCATAGCCTCCAAGATTCATCATTTTCCAATGTTATGGACCTAATTTTTTTTCCACTCAGGATATTGTTTATATCTTTCCAGGTTAGGGTTAGTCCTTCATGTTGTTTCATTCAAAAATTGTCTTCATTAGATGTCTGTCCGTTGTATAGTTCTCAGTCAAATTGTGTTCGGAGTTTTCTTAATGGGGTCTTCATTTCCCCATTGTAAGTTTAATTTATTTATTTATTTTACAAGGAGATGTTGTCCTGGCCTAACCCCATTTTCTGTAATATGTGTAATTATTTCCTTCATGATTCCTTTATCATGTCTATTTGGTTTTTCTAATTTATATAGTTTGATTTGGCTTACTTTGTCATTGCAGACTACTTTGAATAAATCTAGCTTCTTTAATGATAGAGGTCTTTTAAACTCCAACACTGATGATTGTTCCATTGAAGAACGTTTTACAGACATCAGCAAGAAATGTTTTTCTGCAATTCTCTTTATTATAAAAATTGATCTTCATTACATTTTTCATTAGCTCATTGATACATTTAAATTTGGTGTACTGTTTCTGGTGTTGTTGTGGTTCTTAATGTTTGTTGCTGCAATGATAGAAAGGGTTATCACTGGTTGATGACGCTACTGCTGAAGCATTAAGGTTTTCACTTAAGGAAAACACATTCTATTGGTATATTTATCGGGTTTTATAAGTGATATGGTAAGCCGCAGAATTTGTGTTAATTATTTTTCAACTGAATGATGCATGATTACATTAAAATGATGTTAAATTGTAGCCCCTTTTATAAACTAATTTAAATGTTTCTTTCACTGTCAGCATGATGAAGTAGAGCGTTGCTGGTTTGCTTTTATCCCATACTCAGTTAAGAAATTATCTAAGGGCAGTGTAGTCATTGTTAAGAAGTCAAAGTACACTGGTTAAGCAGATTTTTCTGAATCATTTTTTTTAATTTTACAAAACACAAATACCATTCACACTTTTCTGATTTTCTATTTTCCTGATTTGATAGTTTTTCTCTATTAATCATACGTAAATGAGGGAAAACTTATATATATTTCTTTATTGCTTATTGACGTGTTTCCATATTAGTCAAACATAGTGTGTTATTAAAATTAAACAATATAGTATCTACATGTAAAAATATTGGATGAATGATTAAGTGGTCAGCTCCTGGATTAATACCTCATATTCCACCACTATAACTCATCACAACTAAATAACCAAGTACGATATCTTTATTTTCATTATTTTTTCTTCATCATTCAGTTCACATCCAAATCTTTTTAGTTACTTCTACTTATACTATGTCTGACTTGACATATCATAGAGCATTGGATAATTTTTTATAGCAGTGGATCATTTGCCATTAATTTTATTGGTTTGTTATTTATTATTAGTTATATTTATTAGTTTTCATGAATTTTTTAGTGAACATCACTATGATCTCTATTATTTTTAGTCTATTAATTTTTTAATTTCATAATTAGTCAATGCATTTTACCAAATCTACTCTGATTAAAAATTTTAATTTTTTTCCTTTTCCATTTTATTTATTGTTTCATCCATATTACACATATAATTCTTCATTTACTGAAAATTATCAATTATATATAGTTTCATGGGAGTTGTGTCATTCTTATAAACATGTCATGAAATATTTGGGGATTTTTTAGCTACTGTAAAGTATACTTTATACCACCATATCAAAAAAAAATTCACTTTTTAGTTGTCTGTGTAGGCTGGAATTTCTCATTTTCGTGACAGTTGTACAACATGCTGAGTGAATCGTGTACACGTTCCATCCGAAAATTCAATTGTAGTTGATGATCTTCTACCTTATTTCCTCTTATTACATAACTTTAACTCAAATGATGATTTATGTATGTAAATCCTTATCAATGAACACTTCATGTTAGAAAAATGTTAATTAACAGTTCACTCCCACTTCTTATGCTACTATTTCTTTTATGTTTCTTCACTTTTGGATTTGATGCCATAACATGTATGGTAAATATTTATTGGTATTACTATTTACTCTTATTCCATCCTTTTTAATATAAAAACACACACCAATCATTAGGTATTCTGTAAATTCTACTATTCTGTAAATGCCATCCTTTTTGAAGAAATGAAATTCCATCCTTTCAGGTAGTGGGATAAGGAGGTTATGATTTACAGTTTCTTTATATTTATGGATTTATTTTGGTTTTCATGTTACTATTATGTGTTCCATCTCCTGTAAAACATTATATGGATGTGTCCTGTATCCCCTCAATGGGTTTTCTATATTTCTGGTAGTCCTCACATATTTTATGATTATTTATGAAAACAATGAGTTAGGGTTAATCAATGGTTTTCTTTGATATAGGTATATGTGTTCAACAAGAATTACTATATTCCTACCTCTTTTAATGCATGTATTTGGATGTTTTGAAGTAGATTTGAGTTTCAATTTTTCTTACAACCTCTATGTGTTCAAATAAAATTATTTCTTACTAACTCTTTATGTTTTCATCTTAATTTTTATGATTTTAGAAGATTTTGTAAACATCCAACTAATAAAATATGAAGATTCTATAAAAATTCACCCTGGGGATGGATTGAGCATCAACATATAAGACATATGAGTTTAACTTAACGATTGGTATGCCTAATGTTTAGCATATATATTAATATATATTTTTTTGTTTTGCAGAAAATCTGGGGATGCTGCAATTTTGTACAGAGGAAATTCCATCCTTTTTAATATCTAAAACACCAATATTTAGGTATTATGTAAATTCTACTCACTTCCATATATATCTCTAAAATGGTGGTCATTTTCACACTGCATTTTAATCATTCTTTTGTAACCATGCATATTTTGTTTAAGGACATTATCATGTAAGACAGACTATTAATGTGTATATGATAGAATGATTTAAATTTCTATTTCATATAATAATTCTTATTTGAATCTACAAATGGGTGTTGTGAAGCCTATGGTCGCCGGTTTTCATTGCTAGATTCAAAAGGTAAATTTCAACTTATTTTATTTGGGATTCTAATTTATTCTTTTTTGTTAACATTTATTTTTATGATTCTATAAATTCAGGTATTCTAATTTTAATCATTTTATTCTATACAAAAAAATCTTCCAGGCATTTTGATGTTGGATATTTGTACAGTGACATAATAGATCTATGAAATTAATACGTTTCCTGTATGTTTTGAAATTTAAATGTCCATTTGAATGTTCTTTTCATATCCAATGGAATATTATGCAGTTTATACTAATTTTGTATAATAATTCTTTCATGTTCTTGTAATAAAATCTTAGTGACATTAATACTTATGTTATTTCATTCATGTTTGTTTTTCAATGTACCTATCTAATTACTATCCATTTATTCTTTTTATTAATGTATTTGAAGGTGGATACTTATAAATTCAAGTATTCATATTTTAAACATTCTTTCATGTTATTTTCCTTTTATATTTTCCTATATGTTTTCTAGGTTTTCAAATAATTTTATTTTCCTTCTATATTCCCTTATATATTTTCCTCATATTCTCCATCATGCATTTGTATGGTTTATTTTGTACAATGATGGTATACATACGTTTTCCTTATATATTCTCATATATTCTTCAATTTGTTTTCAATATTCTCTTATATATTCTCCTATGTTATTTTATGTTACTTATTTTCTTATATTTTAAATTTTCTATGTTTTTTTCAATTATTGTTCAATATTAATTATCACTATTGATTTAAAAACTATTAAATATTCATGTTCTTTATTATCATTGAAATATACTTTTGTTTTCGTGAAATTAAGCATTGAACATATTTTCATGCGAATGCACGGGTAAGTACTAGTTATTATAAAACTATGGTAAAGAACCTTATGCTCGAATGGAATCTTATGTTTTTTTAGAGAGGAATTTATGGTTAAAGAACCATATGTATGTAATGAACCTTACACATTAGAGATAAATGTATGGATCATCAACCTTACATTAACGATCAACCTCATGTTTTCTACCTTATATTCGGAAGATGAAAGCTATGTAGTTGAACCCAACATTTGGTATTTTAACAATTTGTGAAGAAACATTACATTTGAGTTTTCAACATCAGAGATTTATTTTCGTGATATTTTCCAATATTTTTACAATAGTCTTGATAGAGTTACAAACTGTTTTAAAGGTTAGTTTTTATAGAATTAAAGATCAATTTTTTGATTCAATGAACTATAATCAATGATTAATTTCACTCCTATTCGTAAGGGATGCTCCAATTCCCCTGATTTATTTGAATCTGAATATCAACGTTTTATCAAAAATATTTTGGGGATATAGAATTTTAAAGAAGGATATTTGCATTATATATTCTAATGGTTCATCGATTTTATAAATTGGATCTTTTAAAGGGGAATGTATTCTTGATATACAATCATAATCTGCTGAAAATATTTTTATAGTGTAATAGAAAATGATAAAATATAATATAGGAATACAATTAGAGATATTCGTGTTACATCTTGTTATACTGTAATTTTGTGACTACTCTATTTTTTATTATTTCAAATTGAAGATCATTGTGCAATCAGAATTACATCAGACTCGTTACCAATTGAAGACTATTATTTCTAAAGAAGAATATCCATCTAATTTAATTTTTTGGTGATGAAATAGTGAAGTTCAACAAGTTTCAACAAATCAATAACTTTTGATTTGTTTCAGTTTCAACTACTCGTGCTATGATGTGGTGCAGTTTTAGATTCTCAATGTATGTTGTGGATAACTGGTTCTCTATTATAGAACCATAAGACATTTTTATTAGTCTTACAGTTATGGTGTCAACTACCTACACACATTTGTGGAATTTTGGTCTTATATTAAGAGTACCATTCTGGTTAAATTTAGGAAGCACGTAGAGAGAGTACTTTGCGGAGTGGACTAGAGGATCTTTTTGCCCTCAACCACTATAAAGAGATGTGTTCATTATTTTTATTAATCACTGGCATATTTTCGTGCACACTACATATTCGAATAAATTACAAAGTGTGTTGAAATCCATAATTTGGTATGTTTTTTAAAAGACACAATTCAACCCCTCTTGTTTTTTAATTTTTATATTCCAACATAAAAAAATTAAAGGAGAGATTTTGGATAAAGTTATAGCAAGTTAAGCATTTAAAAGTCTATAAAAAATATGGAAATGGATGATCCTAGAGATGGTATGTCTGTGGTTCAGGCTCCTTACATCAATGTAGAAAATTTTGGGTATTGGAAATCATGGATGATTTTTTATATGCAGAAGATTGTATTCAAAATCTTAAAAATATAATAACTACTTATAATATTCATGGGATACTAAAAACATGGGCTACCATAAAAAAATCTGAATATGACATGAATTCAAAAGTGATGAATGAAATTATCTATGGTTTTGAACCAGATTAGTTCAAATCGTGTATCAAAAGTTTCCACTAATTATTAAATGTGACAACCCATTGAATTTTCTTATGATGGGAAAGACCATATAGGATAGATAAGGTATGCTACAACCAAGTTAATGTTCAACACATTCAAAATGTTTGATGGTGAAAGCATCACACAAATGAATGCAAGGCTTACTTAAATTGTCAATAATATTACAACACAAGGAGAACCCATAAAGAAATATGATCATGATTTGAATGTACTAAGAGTACATCCCTTAAAATAGAGTGGAATATGTGTTGCTATTCGACAATCATCATTTTTCAAAGAATAGAAAATGAAAGTTGTGATACTAATGATGTATAAATCTGAGATTTGAAAAAAATTTTGATCATTAAATTATAGTGAAAAAGTAAAATACTTCTCTAATGGTAGCATATCAAAAGATAGATAGAAAAAAAACAAGAAGAAAAAATAGAAAACAATTCAGACTATTTAGATTCTAAAATGGAACCATCTCAACAAGATAGAAAATTCATAATATTTTACAAGAATAAAAGAGGATTCAGAAAATACTTCAAGAATTTTGATAAAATCTAAGATAATTTTGATGATATGAGTGCAAGAAATTAGGTCATATCAGACCATATTGTCCTCGACTCAATGTTGAAAGAAAAAGTCCATAAAAGAGACTCTGAAATAATTATGATTATGATAATACTTAGAAAGGTGAAATGAATTCTATAGGGAATGTATAAAAATACTCCAGTACCTCATCAAACTCTGATTCAGGAAAATAAAAAATAAATTGAAATCAAATATTTTATTGATGGAAGAAGAGGATAAGTTACAAAAGTGTTACTACTCTAATTATGATTCTAATTTAGAAACTTTCCAAAATAGTGAATTTTCTACCTTTCATTCTATGTTAGAAAAAAATCGGATTCTCAAATTTATATACATAAGGATTTAAAAAATATTCATAGTGTTGTTTTAGGTGAAAGATATTCCTTTGGGAAAAAACATAATAAGTTTACAGAAAAATTTAATTCATTTACTATAAAATGTGCTCATCAGGAAAAAGGATCAAATCATTACAATATAAGTAGAAACATATAAGTGTATTGCTGTTTTATTTTAAATATGAGAAAATATTCGGAATGAAATTCTTCGATAAATGTCATTAGAAAGGAATTATATTGAATAGGAATTATGGTTGAAAATCTAAACTATATTAGAATTATTTAATTCCCAAATCAAAAAATGAAACCATTAATTTTTGTGTAATAAAAGGGAATGTAACTAATAATTTTTTTTAAGAAATCCTCAAATCAGTAACATTAATATAGATTTTGTCACAAAAAGGTTTATCAGAATTTAATGATATTAATTATGGTTAAACAATGCATTTCTTGATTCTTAGATCACTGTTATCTAACACTATTGGAACCAAGAATGTGTGGATACCAAAAAATACATTTTTAATTTTTTATGTAGGTATAAAACCTCAAGAATAAAAATGATATATATTATATGAGAATTGTATGTCTGATTCACATGAGTAGAGATCCATAAATTTTTTCATAGGTTCACTGAAATAGATAGAGGTCTTGACACTTTTGGTGACAATGCCAAAGAAAAAATAGTTGAAGTTTGAACTACAAGAGATCTAAAGTCCATCTCAATAAAAAAGTATTATATGTACAAGGGAAAAAATCACAATCTGATGAGTATTTTTTATCTTTGTGATGATTGTTTTATGTTTCTTTTTTACGAAATTCCTACTTAGTTTTTAAATATAAATTTCCTAAATTAAGATCACCTAGAACTGAAAATGTTTATAATCTATACTTAAATTACATTTGTAAAAAAGTCAATTGATTAATGGAAAAAACAAATGAGTCATGAATCTGGAATATGAGACTTGATCATTGTAATATTAATTAATTATATAAATTAGGCATGAAACGTTTTGGTTTTTATTTTCCAAATATTAAATGTGAGGATAACAGATTATATGGAATTTCCAAATTGGAAAGAAACACAAATCGTTTTTCAAATCAATTAACAAAATTGCTATAAATAAAAGCTTAGAACTTATCCATATGGATCTATTTGATAAATCAACAGTAGAATGTTTGGCTTGTAAAGAAAATGTTTATGTTTTAGTGGATGATTATTGTATATTTACTTGGGTTATTTTCTAAAACTCAGATGTGAATTTTTCACAATCATTGAATTTTATTGTAAAATTGTTCAAAATGAAAAAAAGTTTTAAAATAATTTCATTGACAACTGATCATGGTGGAGAATTTGAAAACCATAAATTCAATTCTTTTTGCTCAAATATAGGTATTAAAAAAACCTTATATACACCAGAAACACCTAAAAGAAATGGAATTGTTGAAAGAAGAAATAAAACTATTCATGAAATGGAATGGACTATACAGAATGCATACAGTCTTCCTACCTATATTGGGGAAAAATCTATAAGCCCTACCTGCTACATCATAAATAGAGTTTTTATTCATATTATTTTAAAAAATAATACTTATAAAATTTTGAATAAGAGAAAACCTAATGTATAGTAATTTAATTTTTTTGGATTGAAGGTGTATATCTTGAACATCAAAAATAATATTGTAAATTTATATCCAAAATCTAATGAAAGAATATTTTTTGGATATTCTAATACCTCTATAGATTTTAGGGTGTTTAATAAAAAGTCAAGGATTGTTGAATAATAATTTCATGGGATGTTTCAAGAAACTAAAACATCCATTAGAAATAATGATCAAATTGATGAAGTCACTGACTCTTTTGATAACATGAGACTTGAAACCCTTAAAAATAATTCCAAAGATTATATTAATAAAATTCATTATAGTTTAGAAGAACATGATACTGATGATCCTGGAAGTGTTCTACCTAGAAAGGTTATAACCCTAAAGAACAATCCTTTAGAAACTGTTATAGGAGACCCAAACACATGTATTTTAATTAGAATAAATATAGGAAACATAGTCTAGATTAGTATCCAAAGGTTATAATCAGGAAGAATGTAATGATTATTATGAAGCCTTTGCACCTGTAGCTAGATTGTAATATTAAATTATCATTTTTTGCTTATACTTCTCATAAGAAATTTAAATTATATCAGATGGATGTAAAATATACCCTTTTTAATGCTTATTTAATGGAGGATGCTTATGATGAAAAGCCACCTATTTTTGAAAATCCCCAAAATCCAAATTCTCTTTCTCAACTTAATAAGATCTCTATTTACATAAACAAGAACCTACAACTTTCTATGAATGTATATTTTCTTATATTTTCAAAAAATGGATTTATTATTTCTTTAACAGACCCGAAACATTTTAAGAATATTTTTTGATATTTTATTTTTTTAAATTTATATTGATGGATAATTGTTTAGTTCATAAAATAAATAGTTTTGACAGGATTTTTTAAAATTAATGAAAATGTAATTTGAAATGAGTATGATGGGAGAACATAATTTCTTTTTAGGATTTCAGATTTATCAATAAGATTTTTGAAATGTTCTAAATCAAAGTATATTATTGATTTATTGAAAAAGTATGGACTTGAAAACATCATGACATATAAAACGTATATGTGTACCAATGAATAACTTTATGTGGTTGAGGCTAAATGACCAGTTTCCAACAAGTTATATAGAGGTATGATTTGTAAATTATTATATCTTACTTCTAGAAGACCAGACATTATGTTTTGTATGTGTCTATGCACTATATTTGAATTAAAGCCAAATAATGCCATATTAATAATGTTAAATTAATTATTAAATATTTAAAAGGAACTATTTTTCAATATCTTATTTAATAAAAAAACTTTTGATTTTAATTCAATCTTATATTCAGATACTGATTTTGGAGGTTCTAGATTATATTGATAAAATACCTTACAACCATTCCCTTTTTAGGAAAATATTTAGTATCTTGGTCGAGTAAGAAACAACACTCAGTCGCTCTGTCAACAAGTGAGGTAGAATATGTATCTTCTGGTAGTTTCTATGCACAAGTATTGTGGGTGGAAAATATGACACTTGATTTTAGAATAAATTTTAATATTATACCTTTTTATGTGATAATACCCGTGTTATAAATATTTCAATAAAACCCAAATGTCATTCCAGGAATAATAACATTGATATAAGGCATCATTTTCTAAGAGAACATGTTCTTAAAAAGGATATATCTTTAGAATTTCTTAATATTGATAAACTGTTGGATGGTATGTTCTCTATACCACTTCCCACTACTAGTGTGGATTTTATTAAGGGGGAGTTTGTTTTATTTAATTTTAAATATTTAATTGTAAACTTATTTAATTTTTAATGAATATAAATTTTTGTTAAAACATGTTTTCTTATTTATTTTAACCATTATTATTTTCTCAAATATTTTCATTTTCAGTTTTTACGTCGCATGTTTTAAAAAATTGTATTAATTAGCTACGTAATTGGCATGGGAAAAAAGGTTACATCACAATCTGTCAAAAATCATTTGAATTACCTCACCCCTTTGTTTATCAATGTGTTTCACCTACCCAAACCTCTATCTACCTTCAAAACCCTATAATCAAAATACCTCGTACCATTTGATTCTCAGAAATGGAGAAGGCTAAAATTACTGATGCAGGAGAACCTAGTGACCAGATGCATCAATGAGTTCCATCAGGAATGATTCTTTAAGAAAAGTTAATTTATTACAAGAGGATTTATGAAATGAATTTGTAGAATTAGAAAGAAATGTAATTTGAATGTTTGGAATTCATATTAAATGAAGTAAATAAAGAGTTTTTTTCAAGCTATAATTTATTGATTCCAATAGTAGCGTACAGTTTAGTTTTGGTAAAACAAAAGATTCTCTATCTTGGAAAATATAAGACCTTGAATTTTTTATTTCATCCATAAAAATAGCACATAATTTGAAATGTCATCATGAAGGTGTATTTCAATTTGACCATAAATCTATTAGATATAATGATCATAAATATACAGATATTATGTTGTTTCTATTTGGATCTAAAAATATAAAGAAGTTATCTGTTAAGGATCTTGAGTAAGATCAAAAAGTTTTATTTAAGTTCATTAAAACTTCAGTTTCACCAATGTTGGCTAAAATAAAAGAAAATCTTGTACCCATAAATATATATATATTTTTTTATCATTAGTGAAATCAAGTACAATTTTCCTAGATACATGTTTTGATACCTAAAATATTATTTCCAAGAAGATGCGCAGATATTTTTTTAACCTTATGGAAGGATACTCTCTTTAATTATGTTATAGATGGAGTGGATTCATATATTTTACACAGGAGTAAAATGTCATCATTGTATTGTGCGAAATGAATTAATTCTGAAGAAGTATGGATTTTATTGGAGTACTGTGAATGAAATTCTTAAGCCAATTAGTGAAGATGACCCACATAAGTCTAGATGTTTTCTCAAGATGAAAAATGTGTTGTAAGAAATGAATGAATTGAATAATGATGGAAAAAATGTGTTTTTAATTCTACTAAGAGAAAAAAAATTAATGGTTCATGATATGGTGATGGTGAAGAAGAAGAATTTATAAAGGATATAGTTATGAAACCAACGAAGAGAAAAGAACCACCAACTAAAGGACCAAAGTTAGGTTAATGAGAACCTTCTCATTCTGATCATTTGAAATAACTAGTTTCTTGGGAGGATCAATAGGGTGAAAGTTAGATTTGAGATATTTAGGATGTTCCTTAGTAACAAGATTAGGCTATTTAAGATAAATCTGTTTAGAAAGAGGTTACCCAAGAAGAACATCAAGTGCATATATTAAAAATTGTGGCTATATATATTGTTGAATATCTGGCTATCTCATCCAATAACTATCCATTGGAGGGACCCAAATCTATTTGTAAGGAAAAAATATAGGTACTTGATAATTTATCATGTTCTAATGAAATATTTTTTAAAATTTCAATTGAGAAGTTTGATTCAAATCCTTTATCCATTTTGGTTGCTGATCAGGCAAAGAATCAGGATGAAGGGACATATGATTCCTTAAGTAACCAAATTCAATATCTTATGAATATGATCAATAATTTTTAGGAGGATAATTCCATTCTAAAATAAGATATGGAATCCTAGAGAATTTAGTTTGATGATCTTCCAAATTAATCAGCCCTAAGGTTCTTGTTTGAGTCTATTCAGACTCAACATCATGAAATTTAAGTAATTTCTATGTCCAAAAATGATTTTCATGATTTTAAGAATGAGATGATAGATATATGGGAAAGATCAATTATGAGTTTGTTTCCAATTTTTTTTGGATATCTGAAGTGGTATTTAGGAAGCCAATTTGAGTCAATAAAGGGAAGTGTAACTCAACTCAGAACTTCTTCCTATGAATCATTAACCTTAATATATTTGATTAAAATATTTCATGAAATCACACCTATTATGGGTGATTTGTATGAAAAATTGTAGAACCTTCAGTGAAACTGTACCCCTCTGTTAGGATGATTGGACACTCAGAGATATCTTATTGAGAAATTGACTGTAGGTGAACCAAGTATCTAGTTTCTGTTGAACATGTTAGGCGATATGTTTGCTAACATTATGCAGTAGTATGAGAGTTTTCATAACTTTTTGAAATTAAATTTATTTAACAATTTTCATGTGAGTAATGATTCTATTGTTTTGATAAGAAAGTTGGAGATAATCTTGCAGAAAGGTTGCATGTACAGATGGAATTATCAGAGAACATATTTTAAGGTACTCAGGCTCCTTCAAAATTAACAGTAGAAACAAAACCTGACCAAATCCTTTTAACCTAAAACCTTTCTAGTTGACTAAATTTTTTCATATTCTAAAACTATATATTGTATTTATAGAGTTTTTATTAATAAAATTTCATTTTTATTATTTTGAAGTTCCTTATTTTATATCCTTTTATGTTTAACAAAATTTCTATATCCAATTTTTGATTTATTCGAAAAGTAAATTATGAAATTATTTTACTGTTCTATGAAAAATAAACGTGTTTTAATCTTATTTCTCTATAATTTCTTTTTGATATCACAAAAAGGGGGAGAAATTAGATAAAAGGAACATTTCATTTTATCAAAAAAATACTATGAAACTAATATTCTATAACAAATATCTTCCTTAAGTATATTTAAAAAAATTTATATTGTGTTAATAATTTTATGGGTTTTATAATCATCAAAAAGGGAGAGATTGTTTTTCATTCATTATCTCAAAAATACCCTATAATTTATTATTATTTTGATAATCATAATTACCCTTTCTTTTTTTACTAATGATTTAAATTTAAGTGTATTCATGGGGAATTATCTTCTTAATAATATTTATTATGAAATTATTTTCAAGCATATAATTCATACAGAATATTTATTACTGTGTTAGAGATTCATTTTTAAGCATTCTGAAAACATTTTCCATACCCAACATGGATAAATGTTACATATGCATATAACCGTACACTTTGTACAACTCATATAGATCATGAACCATGCGTTTGAATTCATCCATACATTATATGAAGAAAGTATGGTATCTTAACCCTATGTTCAGAATAGTGAATGTGGTTAATTAGTCATACATTATCATAATATTACGGTAAAAGAACCTTATGTTCAAAAGGAAACTTATTTTTCTCAAAAGGGGAATGTATTGTTAAAGAACCATACGTATTTAATGAACCTTATAATTTTGAGAGAAATGTATGGATCATCAAGAATACTTTTATGATCAACCATATTTTGTCAACCTTAAATTTAGAAAATGAATGCTATGTGGTTAAAACCAACATTTTGTATTTTATCCCTTTTTGAAGAAACCATACATTTTACTTTTTAATGTCGGAGATTTATTTTCACGATATTTTCGTGATTTATGCAATGGATAGGATAGAGTTACTAGCTAATTTAAATATTATATTATTCCAATTTAAAACTCATTTTATTTGTTTTAGAGAACCATAATCAACAGATATTTTCAATCATGTTCTTAATAGATGTTACGAATCACCTATTTTATTTTTATTTTATGTTATATGTTTTTGTGGAATCTTTTATGGATATGGACTTCTAAAGTAGGATATTTGCTTTATATATAATATCGGTGTATTGATTTTATATATAGGATATTTTCAAAGGACCTATATTCTTTATATACACTCATACTCTGTTGAAAATATTTTTACAGTGCTACAACAAATGAACAAATCTGATAAAGGACAACACTTTGGAGATATACAAGTTTCATCTTATTCCACAGTAAGTATGAAAATACACCATTTTGTTTCTTCTTTTAAATTTTATATCATTTTTTAAAACAAGATTACTTAAAATTCATTATCCCTTGATTCCTATTATCTATGAAGAACAATATACATCTACTATCAATTACTACTGCTACAATTTTGAGGTTCATCTAGTTTCAACAAATCAATCTCTTTTGATTTTTTTGAGTTTCCACTTCTCATACTCAATTGTGGTGGAATATAATCTTCTCGATCTAAGATATGGATAACTCGTTCGTTATTATAGAAATGAAAGACATTTTTATTAGTCTTTTTCTAAATTTTTTAACTACCCACACTGAGTTGTGGAATTCTGAACATATGATAAGAGAACCATTCTTATGAAATTCACCAATCTTACAAAGATTGTATTTTTTGGAGTGGACTAGGAAATCTTTATTCCCTGAACCACTATAACAAGGTGTTTTTTTATTTATATTCATCTGCTACATATTTATATTCACGTTGCATGACCCCTTATATTACAAAGGGTGTTGGACGCCATAATTTTTATAGTTTTTGAAAACACACAATTCAACACCTCCTGTCTGTTACTTTGTATATTTCAACCTAAAAGTATAGTGGTTGTCAATAATCATCATATATTGGTCAGTGTTGAATCATAAATACTACTAGATGAAAATGGTCCTTGACCCCACTTATCCTACAAGAACACTAGTCCTAGTTTTCCCACCTGGTTCCCATTGTTTAATTTGTGCAAAATTCCATTTCACATGTCACATAGATTTCCACAATCACATCTACACACCATGAAATATGAATACACATCAAAACACACCATTTTTTCATAAAAAATCATCTTTGAAATCCATATGAACCCCAAATTCTTTTTTTAAACCCATTTTTTTCAACATACACAATTTATGGAACCCATTCAAGAAGTAAAAAAAGGATAAACACAGGAACCACAATAAAATACATGTGGAAAACCATTTGTGACACATAGTCACCTCAAAACCATTTATATTTTTTAAAACATTCACAAAATCCTTTGAACACAATCAAGAGTCAATGAAATAATATAAGAATAATATAATAATGTTAAAAAATGTAATCACCATACTCAAGATTGCAAACTTCCAAAATCTAGTGGAAAACCACAACCACACCACAAAAGGACCTATAAAGGCAAGATCAAACCAAAAATACTATATTTTATCAAAAAATCAAGAATGGACCCTCATTAATCAAAAAATATGTTAGATAAAGATTCTCAAAAGAAAAATGGAAGAAGAACATGAAAAGAAGGAAGAAATCTAGAGAAGACAGACTTACTTGAGGATTCATGGAGATCCCACACCAAATCCACCCAAATATTGATGTTTGGGGAGGCCAAGAGGTATTGGAGGAATTTACTGGAGATGATAATACAATATGATTCTAATTAGGGGTGCCTTGGGGATAAAATAAAATAAGGTTAGAGAGTAAATTTACAATTTTTTATAACAAGGATAGGCTGGACAATAAGCCTACACGGTTTTTCAAACTGTGATGTGCCCATGAATCCCTCTCTATCAAAGAGAAATGAGGCCACATGACTTATTATGGAAGGGTTCATGCCTATGTGTCCTAAAAAATTCCACTATATAGGGTTGATTATTCACTTTTGGATGGTTCTTGATATCTCCTAATCATGCGCTAACCATGCACTACCTACTGTCAGGTCCAAAAACTAATTTTTTTTCTCTAAAAACCCCTTTGAAATCCTATAGATAAATACAAGATAAAAAATATAATGTTTAATACCATTAAATAAAATCAAGAATGTGACAAATACTCTAAGAATATTTATTTTTAATAATACCAAAAGAAATGGATATTTTATATGTTATAAATAAAATGTCCAAATTCCCTTTTAAAGGTACTTTTCTTCTACATCAACAACTTTATGTATTTTTATGCTTCAAAATGTATATGATATTATGATACCATCTACATTATTTCACTAATTTTCATATAATGGTGATGATTTAATGATGATTCTATGAAACCTATTTCTTTCCAATGGGTTTTTCAAATTATAATGAAATATTTTTGAAACTTGTTTCTTTTCCATGGGTTACAATATAATGAAATGATATAATGTTTAGGAAACTTTTTTCCCTTCCCTATATTATGAAATGATTAATTTTTTATGATCTTGGGGCACATATAGGTATGGTTTTCATTATGTGGTTGGTGGTTCCTAAATTATATAGTCCTCAAATGCAGTGGGAAATGATTGATATCTCATGAGATAATACAAAGTGGTTTTTCAATGATAATGATATACTGGAAATTAAAAACATCCCATGAATAATGATAGGATAGGGATTTAAATCATTTCATGAATAAAAATAGGTTGGGGAATGAACCCAATACACTATGGGACCATATCCACTATGATAGTCTTGATAGTGAGCCTTGACTATGTAAATTCTTTTCAATTCTTATATGTACACCAAAAACCTATGTCTTCTATTTGTGATATGTTCTAATGGAAAATGATTTATTATCAATGATTATCTACTCTTATAACCTATAACGATTTTTATAAAAAAATCCTTATGACGTGACTCCGGATTAATGATATTTGACCTATTGGATATGAATTTCATAAGTTATAATCAGGTTCTCAATTCCCTTATGATAATAATAATCTCACTTATGCTCATTTATTGATATATAATGACATAGACCTTAATAAACCAATATGAAAATGATTTATAATAAGGAATTCACTTTCTTACATTTCAAGGATCGTTTTAATTTATATTTTTGGAGAATTAAGATGAAATATTTCATAAAAAAGTGGAAATTTCCACTCAATAACCTTTTTTCACAATAGTAAGACTCTTATATTTAGAATCCTATTTAATTCATGATATAATTTATTAGATCAAGGATAATTTACATTATTTATTATGAGACTTCATAATAGTTCCTACTCATCCTTAGGCCTAATGGAAAAAAATTCAACAATTTCTATAAGCATAAAAATATTTGTAAGGGGTATAAAAATATAGGAAAACTTTTAATCAATTTAATTAAAAATAATTAGTATATAACCTTTTACATAATAATCTTTGAGACCAAATAAGAATTTTCCAGCTCATGAAATAAAGTGTGAATCCTAGAGTTTTCATAAAATATGTCATAATAAAGCATAAATAAAAAAATAATAGTCATGAAATTTACTTAGGAAAACATGAGAACTCATGAAAACAAACATTTCACCATTAAAATTCAGAATAATTCATTAAATTATGAGTTCAATTTATTACCTTAAGAAATGAAAATATTTCATTTAAATTTTTTTGAAAGAATTAAAAACCCATGTATGCAAATGGGTACATTATTCTTACAATATATCTTCAAATTGAATCACATAAATAGATTATTCCCACAGAACATAAGAGTAACCTATCCTTGGAAAACTTCGTCCACTTAACCAATGCATTGGAGAGAAATATTGGGCTCAATCGTTAATCATATTAAATTTATAAGAACAATAGAATGGATAAAACACATATATAATACAATTTTAGAATAAAACTCATATATTTTGGAAGTCAATCCCATAATAAATAACATATTTTAGTTATCAAATAAAAATGAGAAGAAATTTCCATTTCCATAAAAAAATTAATATCAAAAAATCAAACAATATTTATTGAAATAAATTAATTTATATAACCATGAAAAATTTTAAATTAATACTGATAATGAATAGTTTATATAATAGTATAAATATTTTTTTCAGTCTATATACATTTAAAATAGTCTTTTTACACCTTTGAAAAAAGTAAAAAATAACACATATAAAATATAAAAAACTCATTTTTTATCAATTTAAAAAAAATTAATATACAAAAAAGACCTTTATCATCATTTGATGAAAAATTACCAGCATTTTTGACCCATTTAAATGATCATTAATACGGAACAAATAGAGCTAGAAATTAAACTTTAAAATATTTTTTTAAAATAAAATCTCTGAACATATGTTTGACTCACAACATATGTGCATTAAAACCTTAATAATACATTTATATCTAATTTTTACATTATTAAGAACATGTTTATGGTTTATTACCTTATTATTATGTCTATTAATTCATTTATTATCATTCCTTACTATGTTATTAAATTAGTTAAATTCATGTCGTAAATTTTAAGGATGTTCAGTGAATAATTCCAAAACCAAATTGGGAGGCTTAACACTATAAAAGGGGTAATTTTTACATCATCTAAAGAATATTAATAATAAATTCATTATAATATTGATAAATTGAATACAATTCTATAATCATTAGTGAAGGTAAAAAATGAAAATAAATTCACATCACTCCATGGATGTGGTAGTCGACACCTACATGAACATGATGTTATCACTTTACAATAGATTGGAGAGAAAGAAGTTAAGTAATATATTATATTTCAAGAATCAAAATTATTTCATTTATAATGTCCCACACCTAAGAGACACTATCCTAATTGATCAATCTAAGCTTCAATATGACCACAGGGGCACCACCCCATATGCCAGAGGTTGCCAACTATTAGTGGGGGTATAATAAGTCACATGTATAAACTATACACTCTTTACCAGAGTAAGTCACAACATATATAAAAATAAATTTCATAAAAAATATAACATAAAAATTGAATTATAAAAATAATCATCTCCCAATAATGGGTACAAACCACAAACCCACAATCAGTATCCCATGTCATGATAAAATTGAAAAATGTGTAGGATGACACAAAATAAGGACTAGTAGTTGATTCCCCAAAATTGTCATGGCTTCATGTTTAGAACCTCATCCACACACATCCAAAGACTAACTCATAAACATAGCATAGGTACTTTTCCCAAGATATAATAAGAAAACATGAAACCCACTTAGGTAACCAATGGTGCCTGAGCAGGGTATGAGTATAACTCATTAGGTCACCACCAATGGTATCTACCAAATATCTAGTCTAAATAGATAGTGCATGAAAGTACTAAATAAATAATAGGTATAAAAGGACAACATGGGTTCCATTAGTTAACAATATTTACTTTTAACCATTTATATCATTGTTTCTATTTTCATCACTTATACCATCTTCCTTAATTAATCCATTTCCTTCATGTGATACCTATGTTTGGTATTTATATAATTTACAGAAGGGTATTAGGAATTAAACCACTATTTATAGAAGAGTAATTCATTCTCCTATCTCACTAATGGTATACACATCATAAAAATATATTATAGTCACCTTGAAGCCTCAGTCCATGTGGTCTCATTGAGTGAACTTTTTACAGAATAGATCCTTTGTTTCGTTCCCAAACCCATGCATTTTGGGGTGAAGTTTATTTCCTCAATCTAACTCGATCCATCAATGTAGAGCCTCATGTCAATTACTCCACACTACCATTCCATGTGAACATGTTTATATATATATATATATATATTCACCACATTTACCTTACCAAAAACCATATATAACAATACACATAATAATCACAAACCCTAAAATTAACACGAGAATCCATATTATGTTATAACCCATAAAAAAATCTACCATTTACATTCCCAATTCACATTATCATTCCCCAAACAATTAGGCATGTTCAGTAATTACCTTTATTTCATCCAATTTAACATAATCAGGAATTCACTTAAAAATCCATTTAACATATTATTTAATTCCAAGAAAGTTTCCCATTTTTCAAGTTCACAAATTCATATGTATTGATCATCATATGAATATATAATGTAAATCATAATCCATTTTAAATAATCCTAGTTAACCTAATTAAACCATTTTTATGCTATTATAACAACCCATTTGTTCATTATCAACCCTTGGAGAAACTATAATTATTGTATTTTCAACTCCACCAACCATATTAACATGTTATTTATGGGATCTACAGAATCACGCATCAACTCTAAACATATCCATATCAATTTATAGATTCAGGAATGTCATCACACCACATGGGTATCTCTAGTTAATTTTGATTATCCTCCATGCATCCTGCGAAGATCATGAGGGGTTCCATTCATCATTTGGACACCCATTTTACCAAATCTCACTAAAGACACTAAATTCACAACTAGATGGAACCAATATCATAAAAAACATGAAAAAATCCACATATAAACTATGGGATATAATTTTTATACCACCTACCTAAAATCTGATGATGAACACATACTTAATCACAACATAATATCTATATTCAAGCACCCCTTGAAGCCCCAAACTAGATTCCACTGAAAAAATTCTATTTTACAGATTTGTAAGAATATAAGAGGAACCAAAAACCTTAATATGAAAATTTGATTCAGGATAAGTGTTATACATACTCAAAGATTTTATCCACAATAAACAACTCTCCAAATGACCTTGAATAAAAGGAAAATGATCCCCTGGAAGTGTCATACATTTAATGTAATCTGAAGGTAGAATTTTTGATGGATCATAAAATAATCATATGGGACAATCATGGTACTATCAAATATGGCCTATACTTTTATTCCCAAATAGATAATTAACTATTAATATTTTATGATGATAGATGTGCTAGATATATAGAGGATAGAAATTCCATAGGCAGTGTAACATTATTTATTAGAAATCAATTCCTAGGATAGTAGAGTAAGAAATTAGAAGTTTTTTCTCTTAGTACTTCTGATGTAGAGTATATGTCTACTATAAATGGTTCTACTCGGCTACTTTGGATGAAGAAATAACTAACCAATATTGGTGATGTGGTGAAATAACTAATGGTGATTAATTGTGATAAGAATATTTTTATTGATATTGTGAAGATTTATATTTAGAATTATCATAAAAAACATATTGAAATAAGATATCACTTCATATAGGAATGAGTTGAAAAAGGAATTAACAAAATGGACCACGTTGGAACTGATAACCAAGAGGATGATATCCTGACCAATACATTGGCATTACATGTTATTTAGAAACATTGGTTAAACCTCAGTGTTCAGCCACCTCACATTGCATGATGTGATTATGAGAAACCCCCTCTCCCTAGTTGGGTTGGCTTTTTTAAATTTTTCTAAGTTGTGTAGATTTTTGAGGGAGGTACAATCTAGAATAGTGTGTTTTGAGATATAAAATCCTAAATTAGGTTCATTGGGTTTATTGATAAAATTGGAGAATGGATAAATTCCACATTACAATGGAGGATAATGAGAATGGATAAATATTTGATAAATTCGATGTTTTAGAAGTGTGATGGTTGTAGGTTTTTTCCAACCATGAAATTCTTCTATGACATGATGTGAGTATGTTCTTCTAAAGAACTACATCATATAATGTAATGATTTGTGAAATGATCAGAGATTAGATTGGACAACTATAAGGATTCCAAAACATGATAACCAATTTCATGCTCCCCCTAATGTTTTATGTTCATATATTTTCTCATTTAGACAGAGAGTATTGGAAGACATGTCTCTATCCTTTTTGGTTTGGTAAGTGGTTGGTGCTTTATTGAATTTGTCCAAGGATTTACAGCAAACCCAAAAGGAGAATGATGGAACAAATTATATTTTTTATTGGACAAGAATTTTTCATTGTGTATACTATCAATCCACACTAGGTTAATCAAGTAGTGATATAGAATCAACTCACATTAATTTTGGTAAAGGTTTGGGTTTGGTGAAGACTATGTTTTCAAAATGTGAGTTCCATATGTTCCAAATGTGTTGATGGCTTCCTCCATGATTTTGATAATTGAATCATTGCAAGTGCATGATGGTTTGAAGGATATCATCTCCCTAATGATGAATCCCAAGGGAGCTTCATGAATGGATAATCATCACAAATATGTTTTTGAATGATCTAAAATTGATCTCTAGTTGGTGGAGAATGTGGACGATTGATCCTATAAATATAAGGCTACCCCTGCTTCATCCGAAAAAAAAATTAATTGGAGAATAATAAGAACCATTGGGATTTCAGGAAATATGGGGAGCTTCATGAATATTTTTTTCTATAGGAGCATGATCATCATCAAAAGACTAGTTATTCCATGACTGATTACAATTATTCCTTGTAATAGGTTCTTCATGATGAAGGAATATTCTTTGATGAATGAGTGATCTTCGTGAAGCCATTTTGTTCTATGATGGAAGACAACTTCATGTTTGTTGTGAGCTTCACAAAGGAGCTTTGTGAACATTTATTCTAAATACCAGGTTTTAGTGAATGGTGCATTTATTGTGAAGTCACTTGGGTGTATGGTGCAAGAAGATTCTCTTCATAGTAAGGAAAAGATGCATTAATTACATTCTGTTAATGTGAAATTCATATCGATAAACTCAGTAGGAATTCACCAAAGGTAGTCTTCTAGGGGGAGTCGAGAGAAGTGTTCCGAGTGAAGCTGTGATCTATTCCTAAAATCATGTTAATGTAGTGTGTCTAGGATAGATTTAATGTTTCTGAACATCTATATTCCACAACTAGTGAATATTAGTGTATTTAGGTATGACCGAAACATTGTCAATGTATGCTCTTTGGAATAACAATCAGTGGAAAACCAAGTAATTTTTTTGATTCATCTCTTTTCATGTGATTTTTTGGGTTTTTCATGTTCCCATTATATAGGTTTCATAGTTTCTTCAACCATTGGAACAAAATCCATCACTTTATAAGAGAAGGTTGAAATCATGATTCCCCCTCCCCTCTTAGGTTGTTTTGGTTTGCTTCAAATATAACTAAAAAAATTATAAAATATATGTATAAAATTATCCATTTATATTAATATAAAAAATATCCTATAAATAAGAAGAGAAATTTAAATATTATCATATAAACATAAATGATACATTTTTCATAATACCAATTTAAATGTACAATGTATTTTTATCAAAATATAATATTCTACTCTCTATGTAATGATGTTTTAAATAAAATACATATATCATATATTAAATAAATATATTTACATTCATCTAATGGTGTATACTTGGATAATTATTTAGTTTGGTTATTTATCTGGCCTACCATAGTAATACTACGTGTGTTATGATTGTATTTGTTTTCTCACTATGGTTATTTATTATAATAATTTGGTTATTTATTTATTTGTGCACTCTAACATAGTGTATAGTCGCGCCACGGTTCCACTTGAGACCCTCACTGCATGTAAGAAACCTATAGAGTACAGGGATGTGCGCTTGAGGTCATGTGGAATTCTGGCTCATAACCAGTGGTTCTGGTTGGGATATTATGAATATCATGAGTATGAAACCATCTTGATGAGATATCAATAAAAAAGAGACTATATTACATAGTTAACATTTATATATGGACCTTTAAATTGAGACATTAACACATTATTCTAGTTCAATAATATATTTCTAGACACTTATTTTGGGTTTTATAGGAACATATCTAATTCTAATTTGGAATAATCCAAGAGGGTTACACACTAAGTGTTTTTGTGTGAATAAATTAAATTATATTTTAATTTAATTGTTAGATTAAAAAATATTATCTTGTTTGTGAAATAAAATATATTTTGGATTTACTAATCAAGAAGATCCAATCATTATATTTATGTGTAGTTATGTATTAAAATTAATATTATTCACAATACTGTGAATATAATAATTATTAATTTAATAATTTAATAAATAATTTTTTATATATGAGGTTTTGTGAATGTCAAGGAGAATATATAGACCTTATTCTTAAGTATGGAAGGAAAGATAGTTTAAATATCATTAAAATAAATATTAATTTATTTATTTTGGGAAATGATAGTATTTTTATCCTTGAGTTCAATGCATTTTGGGAAAATAATATTAATATAATTATTATTATTACATGTGGCTCCTTAGGGTTGAAAAGAATAATTACTGACCAATTTGAAATTATTTATTCCTTAAACCTCTATAAATTCCTGATTATATCATTTCTCATGTTAGTTGTGGTTTTCCACAACACATCTTTCACAACTAGATTATGACCACATACCCATAGTTTTTCCAAATAAATGGATATAGGGATTAGATGGGGACCTATAACAATGGGTTTTGAAAAATATGAGTATAGGTTGTAAGTTGTCTCCTATACCCATAGTTTTTAAAATGCCGTGTGTATTTGGGTTTTTTTCAAGACCTATACCATCATTTATTTAATAAAATCATAGGTATATGTCACACCTATACTCCTAGTTTTGAAAAACCATGGGTATATTGTTGTTTTAAATCCTTATACCCATTATTTAAAAAACCCATCTTTATTGCATTCCCTCATTAATGAATGACAAAAATATTTCCATGGGAAAACTAAATTCAAATGAACTCCTATTTCCAAAAATTTTAAATTGTATATATGGTTTAGAAAAATATATATATGTAAATTTATATTTATATACATATAAGTCAATTTTATATAGTGGTTAGGTGTGGGAATTATATAGAAGTGGTCCAAGAATTATAACTTGTGGTTGACTATTTTTCAAAACCTATAACCATGGCTTTGAATCCATGTGTATAGAGTTAAGGAAAATGTGGAATACACACATTCAAATGGTTGTAAAATTGAGGGTATATAATTTTCAAAATTTTTCTATAACATAGAGCTATACTGATATATAAACTCCCCACGGGTTTGTGGGCTATACCCATGGTTCCAAATAGAGGTTATAGGTTCCATTACGAGTAGTGTATATAGTGATTATATAAATAATATATTCTAAATTCAATGGAATGATCTCAAACACAGAGATAAATTTTAAAAAATTATCATCCTCTTAAAACTAAGCTTCTAAAAGTCAATCATCAAACTAGTATTGGATATAACATTATTTTTTTAATATTCTTTTGTAGGATTGGGTGGTGATCAAAAGGGGGTGATGCCAGATGATCAATACCACCACACTAAAACCTACACTACCACCATAAATGTATTGAGATCAATAGAGATTGTTTGGTTCATCCCTATAAAGATTATAACTATGGTATTAATAGTGAAACTATGGTGACACTGAATTGTTTTTAGATGATCAATGTTTTCTATGAAGAAAAAAATTCTCTAGTCTAAAGTGATTTATAATTTAAATTACTATAAATTTATCATTAAAATGATCATCTCTACATGGTAATGATGTTTTTTAAAATATTCATCAAATATAATTATTTTTTCATGATGTTTATTATCATGTATACCGTGTATTATTCTTCAAGAGTAAAAAAATATTAGTAGGCCATAGGCACTATATGAACTTATTAAACATTTAGAACCTTCACATTCGACATTAAATTTATACAACACATCAATCAATTTTTTGTAGATAAACATACATTGAATTTCTAGGTCTTTAGGGTCCATTAATAATAGTTGGATGTATTAATAATGGTTTTCTAGTGTCTTTCCACTAGGGAAAGTGGTATAAAATTTTATTAAAATATTTTGGCACGTATTAGTTCATTCAACACAAGAATTTATCCCATTAGATAAATATCTGGATAAATTTTACTTTTGAAAATATATTTTTGGGAAATAGTATTGTAGTTGTTTTTAAAATAATTAAATATAGTTTTTTTGAAGATGGTAAGATGATTTAAAAACGCACAGAGTTATATCACGAGTATTGATAGATTTAATGCAAGATAGAGGAGGATAGTGGATTCTAATTTGTGCCTACTGTATTGAAATTGGTTAGATGGTCTCCAAAAGTGGTGATGCATCCTTTTTTTCTACTGGTTGGCTGCTAAACACCTATTGGGTACCTAGTGATCCATTGGATAGTCAATGATGATTTATAGTGAACCTATTGGTACCAACTGATTTTTTATGTGTTGAAAACTATTATTAAATATTTATCCACTCATTACTTTTATTAATAATTGGTTTATAGTGGATGACATTTCGATTACCATTCAACTCTTCCTCTCATGTCCCCCAATTTACATCTTGTTAGTATAGGGTTGTTATGTTTTGGTTAGTTCATCGAATAGGGGTAATCACCCTTTACCTTCTCTTTTATATTATAGTTATTATCATCCATTTATTTTAGTAGTGTTATGTAACCTAGTGAGTTATTTAATGTATTTCATCAATTATTTTATTAAATTATAATTTTTTTGAAAAATATTTGTGGGGGTCACTAGGTTGATGACATAGAGCACAATAAGGAACACTTTCATGACAATGATTATGACTTTGGAAGTTTTATATGACCTGATAAGTTTATCATTGATTGAATCCATTTATATATTTTAATTATGAATGGATTGGTAGCTATGAAATTGGGATTCTTCATGTGGTAGTGTCCTACAGGTGTTAAGTATTACAAATATGAGTTTGGAATAGTTATATTAACGAAGTAATATTAATTATAGTAGGTGGCTTCAATTTTATTTGTCCATAATTGTTTTTTATTGTGTGATGTGGTGTGATACATGTGTATTTTCACTAGGGATACCCAATTAAGATATTAGAGTCATCATAACCATAATAAATAATAGGTAGAACATATTACTACATGAATGGATGTTCTGTACATGGTTAGGTGATTTTAGGATTTCTTGATTGATGATTCGTATTTTTAAACTTGGTCTAGAAGTGTGGTATAGAATATCAATGTGTTTCTATGAATTGAAATAAATATGAGGACCAATGACAATATTATAATTAATTAATATGGAAAAAAGAGTGAGAAAAGTTTTTCATATGATTCAAAAATGGGTATTATTTATGGATTTTTGTTGGTATATGAGATATGGAATTATCTTAGAACATCAAATATCCCATAAAAATAAATTTATATTTTAAAATATGATATATTATGAGAGTTTTTATAAGATTTATTAAAAAAAGAGGAATATTCCACTTATATTGAACTAGGGGGTGAATGATGAATGGTTCATATAGGGGGTTTTGCTTATAAAAATATATATATAGATCCTAAAAGATATGAAAT
Source organism: Viscum album (assembly GCA_963277665.1). Classification (NCBI taxonomy): domain Eukaryota; kingdom Viridiplantae; phylum Streptophyta; class Magnoliopsida; order Santalales; family Viscaceae; genus Viscum; species Viscum album. Next base: position 1,533,244,389 of record OY728152.1, on the reverse strand, counting down.
CAGTTTAAAGGTGATTGAGAAGACATTAAGAGGCCATGTATTGTCCTAGGTGTCTTAGAAAGCTAACTTAATAAGAGTATAATGGTTAGTTGTTGTTAACCATACATTGAACCCTGATTTTAGATAAAAAATGAAGTGTTAGGGCCTATGATATTTTTATTATGTGATCGATGATCATTTTTCATGACATGATATGCTTGGGGTAACAGAGATCCAAGAAATTTAAATAGCATGTGATATTTTTTAGATGATGGATTGGAGTGGTATGTTAAGATGTGAGATGAAAGAGCTGCATTAGTCTAGTAAAGGGATGAAATGTGGGTTGTGTGATTCCATATGTTTTCATATCATTATCCTGAAACATTTTCAAAAAATTACTACATATATGTAATAGAATATATTTTGTGATATCTGGAGGTGTTTAGGTTTCTATAACTAGGGATGTATATATATGTTTTGATGTCTCATGATATGAATGATACAATGACTTGGAAGTAAAGTGAAAGATTTTACATCCCATAGTGTGAATTATAGAAAGGGTTTCTATATGTGTTTCATTGTATCCCATTATATGATATTACTATCAAAAGTGAACTAATATTTTTTAAATTTATAACACGGTGTGGATGTTTTGATGAATAGTGTGTTATATTGGTACTAGCTAAAGTAGGTTGGGTTGAGCACCATGATGGTTAGGTAAGTTTTTATTGAATCAATTTTTAAAATTTATGTGATGGGAGTAGTGGATGTTTATATAATATTTTCAATTCCCTGAAATATATATGGAGATATATTTTTATAGTCCCATTGGTGGAAATTCATTGAGTTTTATACTCACACCATATGTTTGTACTATAGTGGATGTGATACCCTCATCAATGGGATGTACATATGAGAATGGTCCACGAGGTAAGATATTGGGAAAGTGTATCCCAATAAAAATTGTGAGATAGTTCTAATGGTATGCCAAAGAAATTTTTAAAATGGAGTTTCCAATTTATTTATTTTTATTTTTTTTCATTCCATATATTTCTTATATATAATTATTCTATTAGAATATCCCTTTATTGATTTTTGAGTGATATGTTTAACTTGAGATTATTTTTTATTACTAACGGTTATGTGTAGTGTTCTAATGAAATTGTTGATCATAGATATGTTGCTGAAGAAATTATAAAATTTATTCAAGATCATATTGTGTAAATGAATAACATGATAATAAAATAATATAATGAAAATACCTTTTTAAAGGATAATAATATATAGATAAATCTTGAATAGATAAATTCATGTCTCCTTATGTATCCATTGGTAACACTTATCACCAATGAATTAGTGGGATCCTATTCCTATAAATGTTAATCTAGTTACTCATTTGAGTAAAATAGATTGAATAATGAAAGAGAATTCCCTTATAGAAACACTCAAAGGGGAAAGTCCTTGGAACTCTTTTAGATAAAAAACATGAGAAATTTAAGAACCACCATTGATTTCTTTAAAAGGGATTAATTATAACACCCCTCCCCCGTGATATTTTCTGAAATATAGGTATTAAATAGTCTCCAAGGAATCTGAAATCATATCAAATCAATGGGTTTGTAAATATTAGACTTTAATTGTCATTTGGATAATTGAATAGCATCCAAAAGTTTCTAATGTCCCAAAATAAATGATAACATGAATAATAAACCTTTAAATTTGTTAAATGTAGTAAACATGGATCTAAAATGACCTCTATAGGTATTATAACAAACCTTCCATGTGTAATGGGCATCAGATAGTCATTAAATTATTAGTAAGTCCAAATATTTTTAGGATATTCTATTTCCTTATGTCTATGTTTTGAAAATCTAAATAACTTATTATTTATAACATAAACCCATTTTTTAATTAAGTAAATATTATTGAATTATATATTATAAATTAGAAAACTTAAATCCTATTTGGGATTATAATAAAAATAAATATTATTTTTCACATGGAATAATCAAATTAGTCTAAAAATATTGATTAGAAATATCTGAAATTATTCCCCATGGGCCCTTTGTGAAATTGAAAATATGTATGAATCTCATTAACAATTAAAAATATAGAGTGCTATCTATAAACATGTCATGTATACCTAAATTGTAAAGGTGTATTTTGAGATATAACCCACCAAATTCCTATTATAATTGTTCCCATATCAATGAAATCATGATTAAGCACGAGACATGGAATATATTAGTAGTATATAAATGGAATATTTCCCACAATTCTTAAATATACTAAATCTTAAATATTTAAATCACATGTAATTATCTTGGAATGTCCATTAATTTATTCAAATTGAGTTTAGGGTCTTATTTTATAACACATCCATTGATTAAACACATCCAAACATTGTTAATCAATCCCACCCAGTTTGAATAATGTTATACCAAATTAAATTATATTAAGATAAATTAAAAAATGAATCTAGGTAGGTTTCATATTAAGAATCCTCACAAGTGGGGATCCTATGTTACAACCTCATGTTAAAAGACACATATTCATTATTCAGTTAATTAACACCAATGAGACATATATAACTATATATGTGGTGTGGTTTATGAGGGTTAATTCAAAAAACAATCCTCCAACTTATATCATCTATGTGATTGGTTTTATTACATTAGATGTGATAATAATCAAACTAATCATAACATGTCATCACAACCCAATATGATAGTCAATGATTTCGGATAACCTATTAATGAATATATATTCTAAGTGTTTGTTATCATATCACCTTCCATGTTTTATGCAATACACATATGTGAATGATAGTATTATTTTAATTAATATATATTACATTATAAAACATATCCCTAAACCAACATCACTTAAATAAATTTTTGAAATAACACAAATAATTTTCCACTTTTACTAAATATAGTAACCTATATATATAATAATAATATATCCAGTTTGGTATTCATTCTTTTTTTTGTATAATGGGATTTGTTATGGGATTTGTATTATTTTCCTATATAAAAGCACGATACATATTAATACCGCATTTTTCTATTATGTATAAAATGATATGAAATCACTATAGAATGTGTTTTTATATTTAGTGTAACATACTTTCCTTAGCTTTTACAATGACTCTAATTTTATCATAGTTGAGTTCAATTTCATTTTCAATGATTCAGACAACTCCATGTTTAGTAATAAACTTATTTATAGAAAACAACTACTTTAGGATATTTATATACTATGATATATTGAGATTATATAATTAATTCAACATATTTATGTTTCTTGGAACCCTTCAAGATTATCTATCCACCATTAAGGAAAGAAAAATATTTGGACTGATATTTGAATTCATCTCCCTTTGATTAGAAAGAATTATCAGAGTAACCCTTAACAATGAGATATTCCTCACCACCATAGACTGCATATACATCCCTTATTACTATAAAATATTTAAGGGTATTCTTTTTTCAATACCTATTGGGTTTCACCTATATTTTATTAACATCAAATAATCATTATAAATGCATAAGATGCACTAGGATGAGAATAAAACGTAACATACAATATTGATTAAACTATTAAGAATATGAAATAATACTCATTCAATCAAGTTCTTAAAGAGTTTAAGGATGCAATATCATTGAATTATTATTTCCATATAACATTTGTAAATATCCTCTTTTATAATGTATCATGATAAAACTTTTGATCAATTTTCCAATATATGTGTTCGGGCCTGGATGATCATTCATTGATATCTATCTCCATAGATTTTTGTACCTAATATGTGTGATTCTTCACTAAGATCCTTTATTGGGAGGAAATATACAAAGAAATTGCAACTTATTAAAATATTGGGATGTTATCTCCAATGATAAGTATGTCATCAATGAATGAAATTAGGAAAAAACAATGATCCCACTAATGTAATTATATGAACAAGGATCATCTTCCCTTTTGTTAAATTAAAACTCTTCGATATATTTATCAAATCAAATATTCAAAAATAAAGAAGCTTTCATTATTTCATAAATATATTTTTTAAAAATAAAAATATTAACATTATTTGTTATATCTTCAAAACCATGGTGTTGTATCTTATATACATCGTAAATAAATTCCCTTGATGAATTTGATTTTGATATCCAATTGATACATATTACAATCATAATATGATTCCAAGAATAAAATAATCTTAATGAATTTTATTATAGGATCTAAAAAAACTTATTCATAGTAAAGACCATATTTTTATAAAACCCTTATCTATGAGATGAGTTTTTTAGATAGACACTCTATAATACATGTTGGTCATCTAACAAAAGTCCTTCTTTTAGATAATGGGATTTCTCCTTCAAATGTATTTAATAGGTTCCGTAACCAATTAGTGGACAAGGATTCCATTTAAGATTACATTTATTTTAACAATTTATATGAGTCATAACTCACTATGGCCCCTTGTTATGTTATTGCATCAACTTCTTTGACCGCTATATTACATTTATTACAAACAATAAATCTATATCTCCTAGGATCATATAAAATATTATTATGTATTGTTCTTGTTGTGTATACTGAATTGATTCATTTTCTATTTTATTTTTTGATTTTGAATCATCTATTATAATAACAACATTATTCTTTTTCCTCGAACTAATCATGTTCTTATTTTCTCTAATGAATATTTCTAAATAAATTACCTTTTGAAAAAGACAATATTTCGAGCTAAAAAAAATTTCTCTAACAAATTACTAAAATAAAAACCCATTATCTCTTTTGGAAAAATAATAAAAATATATTTATCTAATTTGGATTTTAGTTTAATTAAAAAATACCTTGTATATATTTCACAAATCCTAAAATTTTCATGACATAAAAATTATAATTCTTCTTAGTCAATATATGGAGTATTTTAAATTACCATCCATGGAACAGTACATAATATTAATGAATTATATTATAGATAATAACCCATAATGAAATAGGAGATTATAAATGGACCACCATGGACCAAAAAATTTCTAAAAACGTTTTTCTTTATCTTATGAATACTCTATTAAGTTTTGGATAACTAGTTTGAGTTAGTTGTGACATCATACCACAATATCCTAAATAGTTCTAAAAATACTGGCTCAAATATTGTCCTCCTTGACCATAATGATGTTTTTTATTTCTTTTACCAAGTTAATATTGAACTTCATTTTCAAAACCTTTAAACATTTTAGAATATTGATTCTTATGTTTCATTATATATATCAACTGATACCAACTAAATTCAATAGTAAAGGTAATGAAGTACATAAAAAATATTGGAATAATTTACATATATTACCACATAAATAAATATGTCTTATTTATCTTAAATCATTTGATCATTTATCCTTACTCTTAATTGTATTTTTTAGTCAATTTTCATATTAATAAAATTTCACATACAATAAATGATTTATAATCATTCAAATCTAGTAATCCTTTATTATTGAGATAAGGATGTTATTTTTATTTATATATCCTAGGGAAAAATTCCAAGGATATATGAATTTAAAATAATTTGTTAATACCTTCCAAATATTTAAATTATAGTTATGACTGCTTAGATCTGTTATATATAATCAATTAAACATGTTAGTAGATCCATAAAACATTTAATTCATATCAATACAACATTAATTATTCTTGATTATAAATGAAATTTTTTTCTTATCATGGAGAGAAAAAAATTCTTATTATTTATGGGACATGATAATATTATTCTAGAAATAATGAAAATACACTAGGAGGAATTAAATTCATTGACCCTATAGATAATTGATCAAATCTTTTTCTATTACAAAATCATAGGTAGAATTTTCTATTAAAATAATTATCTTAATTATTGTAGAAGCTTTAAATTAACACAAATATGTTATATGAATTTGTTATCTAATACACATGATTATATTTTAGAGAAATTAATCTTTATAATATATTATTCTTTTCAACCCTGAATCATTGGGGTTTTGATAAGCCATTCAATAATTTTAAATGATTATATTACTTTGTATACAATCAAAATATTGGGATATATGGTCTATAACACATGATATACAATATCATATGAAAAAATTAGATACATTGTAGAAGTATATTTTCCCACTTTTGAGGTAAAATAAAATAAATCCTGTAGTGTGGGTTATTGTAGAATTTTTAAATTGTTTTCTTTTTGGATAAAAATTATATAATTATAATACGATCAAATGAAATTGTTATTGTTATGATTTCCATTCCTAAATGAAAATATCAAGGATAAATTTTGAGTTTGTGTTTGATTACTTTTATATTTATAAAAAACATATGTGTCTTTATTAGTATAATGTTTATTATTATTCATAAAATAATTTTATTGAATATACTAACACAAAAATAATAAACATTTATATTATTAATTAAATGGGATGTGATCCATATTTTTACATATATATATCACCTATGATCACATCATATTTAATGTATATTTAGGTAAAAATTTGTTAATTTAATAACATAAAATTAATATATTACTGAGTAAATAACATCCTCCAAAATTCATCTCATGTATATTCTCAACAAAATGACTCTTGGAAATAATTTAATTGAATTATCTTTTCATGTTTTACCAAAAATTATCATTATATAAATTATAGTTTTCTCTTAAAACAATATATATTATTGATGCCCAGCTAAACATGACCCAAATATTCTATTGATCAAGACCTTAAAGAATATGATTCTTATTTAAAGACATCTATCACATTGATATTTTATGAAGTATTTTACCTTTAGAATCATCATTAAAATTATATTTATAAAAAATACCTTATATGATCTTATACAAAGTAAATTTATATAATGCATCTTATGATTATATATTACTTAATCCATTCCCATCATATTATAAAAATTTCTAAGACTATAATCATGTTAGATAGAAAAACTTTTACTCGCCACATCAACATCAGAAAGATGTGCGATGCATCATTCATAAACTGTGTAATGGGTTTGAGTATAATGTTTACCTAGTTAGGGAGATATTCAAATGGTTAAGTGGAGGTTAATTGACCAGATTATAAAATTTAAGATATTTATTAGTGTTACATAATATTTATGAACTGGTAAAAATATAATATAGACAAAAAAAGTATTAAAGTAGTTTTGATCAAAGTGATATAATGTCCACTAATCACATCCTTCTATCAATTAGAGAAATATAGCACACTAAATTACTAAAATATTCATTTCATAAAATACGAATTATAATCATCATTTTCTAGTGGAGGCACAACCATCAAAAGAAACTAAATTTTAAAGGAAATTCACAACCTATTACAAACATCCTTTTCTCCCAAGAGGAACATCCCAAATTTCATCAACTTTTCACAATGTCAGATCAACCCAAATATGTCATCCAATGGAAGTATAAATAATTTAGTCATATGATTGAATGAAAAATGCAAAACCAAAATTTTACTTAAACAAAAATAAGACAAAAAAATAAAATATTATAGAAACCATTGTTAAATAGTTAAATCATTAATGTTGAGTTCAACTTGATCACTTTGTAATATAGGCATTGAACATTTAATTCAATCAAAAATAATTTTAATTGTATCTTGATCCCAAAAAACATATTTCATATGTTTTTATTCACACCTTGTGTATTTTAGTATTTATAATCCGAGTCTCATTAGGCACACATTGTACTAGTTTTTTCATTCTGTCATTATAGATAATTATTTAATAAAATATCCTTAAAAATATTAGTACATGAAAATTTAATTTCTTAATGAAATGAGTCAAAAATGAAAATATAATTAACTACTTAAGAGATTTTTAAAACTCACAACTTTTGGTAACTGATATCCTATAACGTGTTTCACAAATTCAACTTTATAATTGATGTGCATGGAATCTAAATTTAACCTTCTCGAGTTATATTGAAATTTAGCTATAAATAAAAAGAATTTACTAATAAAATTTAAACATAACTACCAATAATAATATTATATTTACATAATTCATATCACATAAATAAATAAAAATATACTTAATTTTTTTAAAATTTAATTTATTTATATATATTTATATATGATAAAATTTTCCCTTCATTTCCATTAATCATAAGATTCATTTTTAACATAAGGTTTATATTTATATGAAGATCCTATTTTATATTAATATCATTTTTCATTAAAAACATTATACAAGAAGATAAATTTCTTCATATGGGTAAATATCGATGTAGATATTATTTTTATTCAAAAGGATAATTTTTTAAAATCAAGTATTTTCCTAAGAATTATATTTCATTTCATAAGTATCATATTAGTTTTCTTATTTAGTTTTTTCAATATTAATATTGATAATTCAAACTATATACTAATTAATATAAAATTTCTATGAATAAATTTCATTGACACATAGAAAAAATTGGTAAAATATTTTTTCATAACGTTGTTTTGAAAACATTGTAAGGATGATTTAGAAACATTGCGAGGATAGTCCTTTAGGAATAAAAAGATTTCTAACAACCATAAGGATTATTATATAATTCATAAGTATGGTTTCCTTGGTTAAAAATAAACTTCGTAGGGATCAACTAAAATTGTACATGGTCAATTTTTTAAAAGAATCCAATATTATGAAAACTTCACAAAATCAGTTTCATACAGAATGTGACCAGAATAACATAATAATAATAATATGAACAAAAAATTATCGAAATATTAAATAATAATTAATCATTTAATAACCAATTAAGAGTAAACCAATTCAATATCATAATTTTATTCTACGTGCTATGAAAGAATAAATGATGAAAAAAATTATTATTCAATGGAAGGAATTTGAAATTATAAAAACATAAAGATATAAGGTATAAAAAATATTTTTTATAACTATAATAAAATATAAGTCATTAAAGAGGAATTCAAAAAAAATCCACAATCTAACCATTTTTTATAATTATAAATTAAATTATATAACATAATAAAATAACCCCCCTTTGTATAGATAGTAAATAAGTTAAAAATACACATATTTTTTATAACTATTTTTTCAAATACAAATAATAAAAATTGGAAAAAGAAAATTGTAATAGTAAACAAAAAATCATTATTTAAAAGGATATACAATTTGGATTTCAACATTTAAAGAATATTTGAAGTCAATTTTAAAGAATATTTAAAAATTTTAATTTCATCAAACTTGAGAATATATTAATAATACAACTACCAATAAATTAATTCATATTTATAAAAATATAAACAAACAATTATAAAATCAATAAATATTAAAAAAATTATTTTTTACCTAAAATTTAATGTTCTATTTTCTTATAAATATGTAATGGGGTGTGATTGTTTTTTTTTGAGTACTTTTGTACCAAATAGTATCTTTAAAGGGTTTATGAAGATTGTATGAAATATTTTTAATCAATAATTGTAGAAAATTTATAATGTGTAAAACTATTTTAAATATTGTTTCAAAAATTCAAAGTGGAAAAATAATTTTCTCAAACTTTACTAGATCCAAAGGATTAGTAAAGATGTCTGAAAATTTATCATGTATTGAAAGATATTCAAAAAATATTTCTCTATTTTGAAAATTATGCTTAATAAAGTGATATCTAAATTTAATATATTTAGTTTTAGAATTATACCTGAGATTCTTAAAAATAGAAAAAGTAGAGTAATTACTATAATGAATAGGTAACATTTCATAATGAATTTCAAAATTAGTTTAAATATCGATAATACATAAAAACTAAGAATAATAGCCATGAAAAAAATATATTATTCTTTATCATTAAATAGAGAAGTTTATATTTTCTCATTTTAAATGAAGTAAATTAAATCTTTCCAAAAAAATGATACACACCAATAATGACTTTTCTATGAAATTTTCGTATTACGAAATCCAAAATAGAATAATCATTCAATTAAAAAGTGGTTCTTCCTGGACAAAATAAACTATGATTTATTTAACCTTTTACATATTTAATAATTATTTTTAGAAAATTGAAGTGACATTATTTTTGTTAAAAATTGAATCTTGCAGAAATGAAGTTATTAAATATAAATATATGTCTCTAATCACTTAATTATATTAAACTACCAATCATTCCTATACAATAATTAATATTAATAGATTTTACCCCAATATATAGACCTATTTTTATAAAATATTCATTGGGGGAATTTATTATTTTACTGTATTAAAAAATGAATCTTTTAAAGAATTCATTACAATACCTACACTAATAAAGAATAATTTCACTATTTATTTGAAAAATATGAATCCATAAAATGAATTTAAATTTTCACATAAGACTTATGTCTAATTTGAAATCCATTAAATTAAAATAATTTTACAATATAGTTCTATGGAAGATCTACACATTATATAATTAATGTAAATTTTAGTAATCAAATTATCCTTAGAGGTCAACATAATATATAAAGTTGGATTTACTTTTACTTTTACAAAACCAATTCTTTAAATAAATTGAATTAATATTTCATACTAAGATCGATGATAATTTTTATGTCAATAAAGCTACATAGATTGTTTCAAAAAAAATATTAAATTTCATTTCCTATCCATATCCATGTAGATGTTTTTCATAAATTTCATCTAAAATTAAATCATTATGAAAATAAATTTTTATATCGATTTTATAATTATCAAATCTTTGATAATTAACAAAAACTAAAAAAATCTAATATTTTTAATATTTTAACTGGTGAATTTCTTTTGATTGTAATCAGTATCTTTTTCTTGAGAATAAAACTGAGAATCTAATATGGATTTATTACTAATAATATGACCAGATTTATTCAATTTATTTTTTAATATCCATTTAGTACCAATAACTTTTTTTCATTTGGGTGATCAAATGATGTATAAAATTTACTCCTAGAAAAATAAGTCAGTTTATATTTTATTATTAAATTCTAGTTATAATTTTATAGATTCTAAATAATTATTTGGAAAAAAATCATAAATACATGGAGAATAATCAGATACATTTCTAATATCAACCCCAAAAATAGTATCCCAGAGAAAGTGATTACATTATTAAGTTAGAACTAGATAAATATTATTGCATCCCAATAATCCGAATAGATTAGTAGTCTAAAAGAACTAGATAAAAACATGGTTCCAATATTAAATTTTAAATTTTAAATACATATCATAAAAAATTCATTTATCCTTGATATTTTATAAAATATATGTCTTCGTATCTTGGGGGAAATAAAATAACACATGGGTCAGCTTAGATAATTTGTAAGGGTTATATACAATGACATAAATCATGGGTAAATAAGGTATATTTAATATAACATGGTAAATAAATGAAAAAAAGACAATTTAATCAAAAATCTGATTGAAAAATAATTGCATGGATAATTTCAAACTAGTTATATCATGAATCATAATAATAAGTTATTTCTTAATTAAAAAAATTATTAAGATTTGACAGCATGATTTCATATAGCATGGCATATAGACCCCAAATTCCATGTTCCAAGATAGTTTAAATCTATGGGCAGGCATGCACTGAACCCAATTTAATGTTATCTTACTAATTTTTATCATGACACTTTTCAATACAGTGTAGGGATATATAATTTTATTCCCTTCCCATCATACCATCCCCAATACATTCCTCATATATTGAATGAATGGTTTAATTCTTGAACAATATGTCTTATCAACAAATATACATATTGAGTAAAGAATAAAAATCTATCAATAATTCCCTAGTCAATAAAATACATTCAATATATAGAACCGTATGTAGAAATGGTGTAAATTTTAGAAAATAATAATATCCATGTTGTAAAGGATATATATATTTAAGATAAATGTACAATACAAAGATAATAAGTAAGTGAATTTTTCAAGATATGGTATCATTAAAAAATATCCTAGTGGGGAATAATTAAAATAAAGAGATTTTCATTTATAAATAGAAATTTTATTTAAATATTATTAAAACATTCATAAGGAAAACAACCATTCCATTTTTGAAATCATTTATTTAAAATAAAACAATGTAATTATAAAGTAAAACATTTTCATTGAAAATAACCTTGTCGAATTCTAAAATAAGAATAAAATAAAATATTATTTCTAATGGTAGGAAAATAAACTTATGAAATATATGTTAAAAACATCCCTTCTATACCTTTTTTAGAAAAGTGACAAAGTACATCATTCAAAATATGAAAAATTGATTCCTTTTGAATAATGTTCTAAAAATTCCAACATGGGTAAAAATGTATTTTGATAAATAATTATAGAAGTATAATTTTTTGATAGTATTTTATTGGAAATATGGGTATTGAATAAAAACATATTTCATTAGAATAGAAATAATATCAATTTTTCATTTAAACATTTTTTTCTAGTTCCAATGAGAGGAAATGTTCAAATAAAATATTGAAAATCGTTAAGAGAGTAAACATGAAATAAAAATTAATCATTATGAATAAATATATATTTATATTATATACATAAAAGGGTAAATATATACACCACATAATGATAAATAGTTGTATATTACCAAATAATTTTCAATGTAATGGAAGTTGAGATTAAATCACTTACCTCAGGTATTACTTGTTATATATGTGATCGAACATCATGTAAAGTAAATTAAAATTTTGTATACTCACATAACAGATATATATTAATATTTTAAATTTAGTATATGATCCATTTATACAATTTTATCACAGGTTTTTAAAAACCTTTTATTATTGTTATTATTTTGGTTGTTAACTACTTTGTCTTTCATGTATGTCTGGATTTAGTAGTCTAGGTCGTTGTGTCATTATTATGGTTACATAATCACTAGAATATTATTTTCCAGACACACACACATGTTTATATATATATATATATCAAATATATTTATATTAGTAATATATATATATATTGAAAAAAAATTAATCTATTCATGGAGATGGTGGACTGTAGGTATGCATGAACTATATCTTCACTTTTTGATGGAATTAATGAAAGAAGGTAAATTATAAAAAATATTTACATAATAATTATTATATCATATATATAATATATATTCCTTATTCCTATCTTTATTTTAATCCATTTTAAAAAAAGGTAAAACAGATCATATCATCTCATGAGGTTTTAGTCCACACGTACACATGAGGGAAGTTATCTTTTTCAAAATGAATCGATGTTAAGGAGGTATATATGATATTATATTTCCAAAATAATAGTTATTTAATAAATATCATAAATTATTACTATTTCAATATTTATAACTCTTTAAGTAATGTGGTGATGAAAAACAAATTACACACGTACATTGAGACGATAATCCGTATATACACATGATCAATATTTTTTTGTTGGTTGGAAAAGAGATGGAATATGTTTGTACCATAATTATAATAAAATATAAGTATATTCATGATTATGGAGTTATAATTTTTGGATGGTTATAATAAATTAGTAGTATTTTTAATATGAAATAGTCTTGAAGGAGTCGGTAAACATGGGCACATCTTCTTTGGTAGAAGCCATCTAGATCTCTTTTAAAGGGAACTAGGGTAGGTATTTTTGGGAGACCATAACATAAAAAACATGGTTAATTATTTTGGAAAATAATATTTTTAGGGTTTTATTGATCTAAATGTCTCAATTTTTTTAAATAAGAAATGAATGGGGTGACCTTTTATAATTCAACCGAGGGGCTCTTTTATTATTTCTTAAAAAAATATAAATATAATAAGAGTATTGTAGATACAAATGCATAAACATTTTCATTAATTAGAATATAAAGAGGATAGGGTTCAAATAACATCAACCAATGAAATTTATACATTTTTTGATATCATTTTAATCTTATTATTTTTTATTATCCCCAGGGTTATTTATTCTAATATTTACTGTAGTAACCATTATTTTATTCACAAATGGGTTAATAATGTAATTTTAAATAGAGAAGTGACTCATAAAGGGAGCATGGATGATGTTTTCAACCATTTTCAATTCCAATTTCTAAATATAATTATATATATATATATATTATATAATTTAACAAAATATTATTTTGATAAAATATAATTAATGTCAATTTTGACACTATTGTTTTAATTTGACATTAAATACAACACAAAAAAGGTAGTTAGAATATAATGATTCAAAACAAATCTGACATGTCATATAGATATTATAAAATCCCGGTACATATTATCACATTTGAATTAGGTAATGTTTAATATTTTTAAAAAAATTTATTTAATATTTTGATAATTAAATAAATACTATATTATAGTTAGACAAGACATTAGGGTAATTATATAATTATAATAATTATAAATAGATTTTTATTATTAGTATTAATATTTCATTACTATAAAAATAGACATTTCATTTCATTAAAATTATGATTTTTCCCAATTTAGACACCTAATAGATATTTAAAACTAAGAGAATGACATTTTGAAACATTGATTGAAATATTTTAGGGGTCATTTTCTGAGAAAAGTGTCCACTAAACAAGTCCACTTGAATATGATTATTAAAATGGTGTTATTATATTTATATATTCATAATTAATATGAAAAATTATTATCTTATCACTTAGTTTTAACATAGATGAATTGAATTTATCCTTTAATGGGATGATAAATTTTACGACTGTTACTATTTATATTGACAAAAAATCAGATGGGACTTTTTAATAAATTTAATCCTAATTATATAAAACATATACATTTTTTTATCAAGCTAAAAAATTGTTAGGGGAGGGAAATTAATTTGAATAAGTGTGAAAAAGTTGATGAAAATATCTTTTTAGAAAAATATTGTTTTAAGTTGAAATTGGTTTTATTCATATCCCATGAATATTGAAAATACTATGTTAGTGTTAAAATATCTTATTGAATATATATTATTTTTGTAATGATTATAATTCCACAATGGTGATCAATATAGAAAAAACATTATAGGCACAAAAACAATGTGTCAGAATAATGTCTCCTTATGTATGTAAATGTTATTATACTAAATCTAAAAATATAATCGATTATAATAAAATTAATTGGATTATTGATAATATAATAGAACTATTTTTTTACTTTGAAAAAAATTTAAAATAAAATGGAGCTTTTAAAATGGTTTAAACAAACATATTGTTATCAATAAAAAAATATATTTTTCTCAATTTATTGTAAAATGAATCTTTTCAAAATAATACAAAAATATCACCCAAATAAAAATGTTATATTGTGATCTAAAAAATTATATAATTTTATAAAACAAAATTTATATAATTGACAAAAAATATTTAAAAAATTTATTCACATAAATTAATGAAAATAATTTTTGAAGGAAACTTATTTTTGAATCCAAAAATAACTTATTGAAATTTTTTTATTGATTTCCTAAGAATTAATGAATGGTTTTTTATTACATATTTTATCTATATATATTTAATAATATGTGTAATACTATTAATACCCACCATTTCAATTCCTTGGTGACAATTTCCACATTGAATAATAAAATTTTAAAAGTATATTGGGCTTTATTTAGACTCCATATTTTGTGTTGTGTACACTATCAACCACTATGGTAAAATTTTAAATAATCAGAGTGACGCATTCTCCACCATTAAATAAATTTTTTCATAACATTTTTAGCAAGAAAAAGGTAGTTAAATTTTTTATATATGTGAACACATATCATAAAAAGGGTAAAAACAATCATTATGAAAAGAGGAAAGTGGATATATGAGGGTCACCACAATACTAGGTTTCCAAATAGGATAACATTGATGGGGACTGAAAATATAGACAAGGAGGATAAAACAAACGCCCAATGATTTATAGATATGGACTGAGAAATTATTCCTGATAATTTTTACCATCACAAAACCATAAATATGAAATGGGTTAAAAGGTCATTGATTTTTTTAGTAAGAAAGTCAACTGGATTTTTTTTATTTAATGGTCCTTTTCCAAAATATGAGATATTATTTTACTAAATAGATAATAAACTAAAGAAAAACCTCATACATGAATTGTTTCCAAATCGTATGAAAAACCTCATCCTTTGGTTGTTCTTTGATCAAATTCTACTTCATCTCTTATGCCATGAAATAGATATTCGAGAATAGTTCTTTTTTCTAAAGAACCTTCATTGAATAATAAGATCCAAAACATATTCATTTGACCTATAAATATTTACCAAAATAAAAAAATTTAATAGCTTTTCCAATACAATAAATCATACCTTAACATCAAAAAATAATATCCAATGTTCAACTTAATCAATCACATACGTAATTTAACTTAATAAACCATTTAAATTTTTTTGACCAAATTCAAAACGAAAAAAATATGAACAATTTGATCAAGAATTTCATAATTTCAAAATAATATAATATGAGTACCTTGAATTCCTCAAATAGTAACCAAAATTACCATTAACATTTTCTTTATTCAATATATTCCACATATAGAGTAAACTCTATGAAAAATTAAATTGTCAATAAATCCTTAACCATTTTCAGGGTCACCAATACTATCACATTTACATAAAGAGTGCTAAAATTCAATTTATCCCATCTAAACATTATTATCTCAACATTTGAAACATATTATGGGTTATCAATCATTCCATTATACATTCTATAAAAATATAACCTTACTATTTAATCGATTTTATAGTATTTTAGTACCATTCAATATATGCTTTAAAATCCACAAACAAAACTCATTTAGAACAATCCTTATATGTTTCATTATTCTTATAAAAAATTATATTTGATAAAATTTTATAAATTCTTATTGAATAAAAATACACAAGAACATTGTTCATTCCAGATCGACTATATTAACATACTAGTCATGGCCTTCTCAACGTGACTTTTTCTATGGTGAGTCCCCTTGAATATTTTGGAATATGTTTTAATAATTCCCCATATCTTAGTAGTTGAAGCACTATATAGTAGTGGATTCATTTTTTCCTTATAGTCATTATAAAAATGATCCTAATATATACAATTGTAATAAAATTCCATGAAATTTTATAAATTATATTGATGTTTCTTTCCATAATTTTTAAATTATGGTAATTTCATCATTTTACTATTATCAATTGACAATTTTCCATTTTAAGGATGCTCAGTTGACCACTTGTAATTGTGGTTTCCCATAAAGATATGGTATTTTTAAAATTACTTCTATATCATAATAGAACATGATAATATATCATCATTAGATGAAAATGATTGAGAAACTAGTTCCTTCACATACTTGGATGAATCCCATTAATGAAATGATCAATATTCATTTTCAGATTACACATGTAGTTTGAGGCATTCATTAGGAGTCTAATAAAGTCCGCCTAATACTCTTCCACACCTTCTTATTCTTTTTGATTTCTAGTGAAAGACATCCTATCCATTGGTCCATTATTCTCATGGGGATTATTTATCAAGGAAAATAATATTAAAAGTTATTCATTCCATAATTTCTATTTTTTCATCTTCTTCATTATTTTGGAACAATGACTACAATTAATCAGAATCTACATTCAAATAATAAAATTCTATAATATCATTTTTTTTGTTTCCTTACATCACAATTCTATAAATACCTTTCTGATAGATTTTATCCATTTCATTGATACCAAAAGATTTGTAGTTCCACTAAAAATGTACGATTATGTCCAATAAAAGAATTAAACAAAGGAGAATAACATTATGTTAGAACAGGTTGTTCCATACGAGAAAGGTTATTGGTCATAACTTAAGTCAAATGATGTAAAATATTCAGGATATTGTCAGTTCCAAAACCATCTATATTTGATAGCTTAGTAGGGAACTCCCTACATTGTCTACAGGTTTTGATTACATTTTTTCCATTAGGATCCATCACAAAATTATAGAGCTATTAGAGTGAGCACATAATCAGAATGAATATTGAGCTATAAAAAAATACAAACACTCTTAAGAGTTCTAAAATACTATAGCTGACTATCATACTTTAAATTTTAGTTAGGTTTATTCAAAATTGTGTTCCCGAGGTATCTTGTTAAATTTTTTTGATACCAACTATGATAACCTCAACTCCAATAGCCTAGAGATTATGATGACTTTATTACGTTAGTACTATATATAATTAATCACATCCTGAAGGACTGAATAGTTTAATATTCTTGAATAACAAGACACATACATGATTCTCAGAATACATTTCAAAAAACACATAGCATAAAAATAGTATTAGAATTATATTTTATTCATAATATCCTTATTCATATCCGATGGGAATGAAAACAAATAAAATGGAGAGCTCAGATACTCAGTAAGGGTTAAATTAATCAGTGGCTATCATTGGTAAATATGGAATAAACAATATGGAATGGTAAATTATAGAAAAAATTCAATTTAATCAATAAATTGAGTGGTAAATTCATCAATGGATAATATTAGTGTATTAATCTCATGAATTATTTTAATAACTATATTCACAATGAAGGAAATTATTATTATCAGACTCGATGATCTCGAAAATCATGGTATCTATTACATTGATGACTTGTTCCATGATAGTTTAAAACCATGGGAAGAAATACACTGAAAAACCATTTAAATATATATTACTTATTTAATTCAAATTTCAATCAAGGTATCGAGGGGATATATAATTTTAAGGCACACCCAGCACTACATGGACAATGCATTCTTCATATATTAGAGGGTTTATATAATTAATGAATAATATGCCTTATCCTCAAATATCCATTAAATAAATAGAATATAGATTTATCAATAATTTCCCAACCAATTAAATATATTCAATGTATACTACTTTATATAGAAATGGTATATTATTAAAGTAATAATCATATCCTTGATATAAAAGGTATAGATATTTATGATAAAATAACATCATATAATCATAAATAAGTGAATGTTTTGAAGGATGGTATCATTACTAAATATAATCAATAGTTAATAATTAAAATAAAATTTTATGGTAATTAATGATTTAACATTATATTAAATTTTAAAAAAACATTCAGGTGGAAAAATAAATTTCCATATAAAAAAACTTAAGAAAATAAAAAATTCACAATGATAAATTAAAATATTTTCTTCAAAAATAACATTGTAAACTTGTAAAGAATGATTTTATGAAAATATTATTTCTTGTTGTGGGATAATATACTGTATATGTTGGAAAAAAAACATTTCTTCAATTTTTTTAAGAAAATTTGCAAAGTAAATTGGTCAAAAAATGATAACAAGGATGCATTCAAATTGTTTTGTAAAAACTAAAACATGGGTAAAAATGGGTTTGATATATCATTTTAGAAATGGAATTTTTATTGAAAATATTTTTTAGAAAATATTGACATGGAAGAAAAATATATTTAATCAAAATTTGAATAATATTGTTTTTTTACATTAAAAATTTATTTATATTACTGATGTTTCAAAGAGAGGAATTATTGGACAAAAAAATGGAAATGAATAGTATTGTATTATTATCCTTATTGCAGGTGTTAGCTACTTTTTTTTAAGTTTGTTTTGATTTGGTGGTATCAATACTTGTGTCTTTCTCATGGTTATATCATATATATATTTTTAATTTTGATAAATATATATATCATATATATCTAATATATATAGATAATTATAATAAAATCTTTTGATAAATATATAAAATTTAATTACACCATTCATTGACCTGATAGGTCATCCTTTTGCAGGAATGGTGTTTTAACTATTCGATGGAAAGAATGATAGAATCATAAATAATAATTAATATTTTAAAAATAATTATTATGTCATATATATCATATATATTAATTAAATCCAATCTTATTAACATTCACATAAAATGTAAATGAAGAACAGATTACATCACTTTATGGAGGTGGTAGTTCATAGGAACACATGAGCGACGATATCGTATTCTAATACATTAGAAGAAAATGAGGTATATATGATATTATAGTTTTAGAATAATATTTATATCATAAATATCATTGAATACTCATTAGTTACATCTTTATAATATTCATGTAAAGTGGTTTTGAAAAAATAATTACACTACTATGTGGAGATGATATGCCATACGTATGCACACACGCTGTTTTCACTTTTTTTAGGAAGGAAAAGATTTGTAATGAGGATGTAACATAATCATAATAAAATATCAGTATATTTATGATAAAATATTTATTATTTCATTATTTCTACTATATTTTCTTTGGAAGTATATGAAGAAAAAAACTTGAAGGACTTGGTGATGTCAATTACCTCTTTATTGGTATAATTCCTCAAGATCTCCCTTTTAGGTACCCAGGGTATGCCTTTTGGGAAAACCATATCCTAAATTACATATATAAGGATGTTTTGAAGAGTAATTTATAGGGTATCATTGAGATATATTTTTTAATGTGGTGTAAATAAGTGAATGAAGTGGAGACCCTTTATAATTAGGTGGGGCCACTTTTGGAATTTCATAAAAAATATATATAATATAATAAGAATATTGTAGGTCTAAATGATTCCAAATGATCATGAATTAAAATCAAAATTGTAGTCGTTTAAATAACATCAAAAAATTATGTTTACTCATGTTTTTATATCATTTTAGTAATTATATAATTTATTAACCCCTTGGTTAATTATTTTTTATCTTAACTCTGATAACTAAATTTTTAATCGCAATGGGATAATGATGTTTTTAAAAATGGAAAATTTACGCACATAGGGACAATGTATGAATTTTTAAACATATTTCCATTAACATTGATGAAGATAATAATTTTTCGAATCTCAAATATTTCAATGAAATATTACTCTTATAAAATATCATTAATAACAAGTTTGATACTATTCATTTTATGTAACATTAAATAGATTATAAAATGATAATATAAATATAATAATATAATAATATAATAAATTTTATTATTATATAAAAAATTCTAGGGACGCATTATATTAATGAAATTATATCAGTTTTAACGTTTTAATGTCATTTATTTTATATTTTTTAAAATTAAATAAATATTATATTAGTGTTGAACATGAATTTAAAGTAATTATATAATTTATGAAATTATAAGTAAATTTATACCATTAATATAATTTAATAAATATAAAAATAAACATTTATTATTTTTATATCAGGTTTGTGTTTTCTATGGGAACACATAATAGATATTTAAAACTAAGAGGGTGACATTTTGTAACATTCCTTGATCTAAATGTTATAACTGTCATCATTAATAAAAAATATCCATTAAAAATATAAAATGTGATCATAATGTGACAAATGTATAATTAAATTCAACTAAATATAATTAATATGAAAAATTATGGCCTTTTAACTCTATTTTATCTTAGATTAACCAAATTTACCCTTTAATAAGGAGATAAATTTCAGCACGATTATTATTCATGTTAACCAAAAAAGACGCATATCTACAAAATTTTAACCAAAAGATTCAGAATATGTAATGTAATTTATCAAATACAATACTAATAAGGGAATAAATTAATTTTAAAATAATTTCATGGACACAACAAAAATAGTTTTTTAGAAAAATTCAGTTTTGTAGCCAAAAATGGATTTATTCATATCCCATGCATAATGAAAAATTATATGAATGTTAAAATATTGTATATAATATGTAATATATAAATATAACTAAAATCATTCACATATTCTGATAAATATAAAAAAAACATGTTCTATGTGTCAAAATAGTTTTTTTCTCCAAAAATTCCTTTTATGAATAAAAATGTTTTTATACCAAATATAATAATAAAATTGATTAAAATGAACTTTATTGGATTATTTATTATATATTATAAATAATAAATAAATTTGAAACATTTCCAAATAAAATTTAACTATTAAAATGGTCAAAAAATACAGTTTTCAATAAAATTTTGACTTCTTCTCTATTCACTCGAAAATGAATCTTTAAAGAAAAATACAATAAATTCTTCCTAAGAAAATTTAAATTTTCTAAATTAAAAATGATTCAATTTTTATAAATTAAATTTTATATAATTTTCAAAAAATAATTATAATATATTCTCATAAAAAATAGTAATAGTAATTTTTGACGAAAACATATTTCTGGAGCATAAAATAACCTTACTGCTAATTGAGTAATAATTCCCTGATCATTAATTAATTAATTTTTATTGAGTTTTTAATCTATATATGATTTCATAATTAAATTAATACTATTCATAAACATCAATTGAACACCTAGGTGATAATTTTTAAATTAAATAGAAATTTTTTAATACTATATTATGGTTCATTTAGACTCGGTGTTTCCTATAGGGTTTGCTATGAAACATTAAATTTATATTTTTAATTATATGGTTGCTAAATTTCTTAATGAATTTATGGTTTGATACATAAACTCAACATCTCTAATAAATCTATCTATAGGATACACTTTCTAGGTTTTCCCTTATGTTTCATGAGGGTGATAATCCACCTCAATAAGTTCATTTATTTATATATTTTTTTCTTCTCTAAATTTTAATGGTCTAAAATCATATTCAATATAATCTTATGTAGTTGATTTCTATATTAAATATCCCCCATCAATCATAACATGACTATATTCTTCATTACCTATATATCTTTTATTGTAGACTCTATAATCCTTATAGAAAATAAAAAAATTTAAAAATATTCCTAATTCAAACATGGATTCAATTATATGTTGGGAATATTTATAATTTAAGTATAAAACCATTAAAAATAAAAAATATATAAAATAACAAACTTTTTTCAGTACCGTCCATATTTTATTATAAATTTTCATTTAATCTTTCTTAAAATTATTATAATAGATAAATAGCATTCTTTATTAAGAACTTCTATCCAAAAATATTGAAGAAATCTATAATAATTTAAAAAGTTATAAATATTTATTGTATAGTACTGTTATTTCATTCAACTACATAATTTTTTTGGGATTTTATAGGGGAGGGAATTTTATAAATATAACTATTTTTTTCAATGTTTTTTTTTAATTAATGATTTTTAAATTATCTCTATATATAAATTCTAATGGGTAAAATTAAACGACCTCTCTAATTTTTATCCACTTAAAAACAAATATATTTTTTAAGTATTAACTTTATATGTAATGAATTAAATAAATTTAAATATACTAAAATAATCAATAATAACAAAAACATATATATTACCACCAATATATACTGTTCAATCAAGGAAAAATAAGTTTAAATTTATTATTTCATGTGGTTTTATTGAATTTATTCCTTGATAGAATAGATACTCACTTTATTCTATTTATATTTCATGCATGAATGAAAAATGTATTCGATATCTGTTTTAATATTGGGTAATGTTATAACTTTTTGGAACTTGTAAATCTTGTTTAGTAGAAAAAAATTAGAAATATTAAGTCTCTTATAAAATAAAATATTAATTGAATGTAGAACATTCAAATACATAAACATTTTGAATTTTTAGTTAATGATAACTAATGGAATACATGTTTTCCATTAAATTATAATAAAATAGAATTTATCCATCTTTAAATAATAGATATTTTTCATTATTATATTCAACAAACATACCATAATCAGGTCAATTTTAATTAATGAAATTACTTTTTTCATTTTGAAATTTATTAAACGAACCATCATCATATAACTTTGGAATGCTAACCAAATTATTTTTTAATCCTTCAGCATAAAAAATTAGAAATATCAACATCTCCAAAACCTTTAGTGTGCCTTTTCATTTGTTCTATAATTTCATAGTTCCTCTTTAACATCTATTTAAGGATAAGTTTTTTGTATGGATATATAGTCATGTTCCTAGAGTAGCCACTGTCCATGTCGCATGTGTCATTTTTTTTACAATAAATCCATATTTCTAAAAGAAATATGTTAAATTACATGATTGGTATCAATTATAATTTTAGTCCAACATGGTTAGTAAATTAATTTTTCGGATAATAAAAATATATAATACAGTTATTAATTGGTAATATTAAATATAAATAATGAAAAATAAGTTATTTTGATGTGCCCCAAAGATCCTAGATATAAGATATAACATTATCTAACACATGAACCATTCATACTACATTTAAAACATTAATCATTTGACACACATCCTATTGAAATCTTAAAAAATATTTGTTAAATTTTTTTTGGAAATTTTTTGTTTTATCCAAGTCTATAATTATTTATATTAAATTTATTCACACTCATAAATTATCGTAAATTTCATTTCCCTAAAAAAAGGTGGATACATTGTTATTTAAACATTTAATTTCCTTTTTGATCCTTTTATTTTCCATTTGAGAAATATCTAACTTCTCACATTAGAATTTGAACTTTACTTGTTCCTCTTTATTTTTTTTGAAAGAAAAATTATTTATAATTTTTTTCACTCCTTTTTTATAGTGAAGGAATATTTCTTTCATCAACATTCCCATTATTATTTACCTTAATTTTATTATACAGAGTTGAAATTTTCATAATAAATGTATATTAACATTCAATATATTCATAAAAATCATAAAAAATAGCTTTCTTGAATTATATTTATCAGAATCATATTATAAATCACCAGCTTCACTTATTTGACCCATGAGACATAGGCTGGATGATTATTTTTTGGTTTTAAATTCAATGCTAGAATCGGAATCCTTTGAGAAACTCCATCCAAATATTAATGAATTTTTCTTCTTCTTATTTACACATGTATTAGTTATTCCATTCTTTATCCACATAATATAAGTATTTATATGGAATTTTATTCTACAATAATAACCAACCAGTTATGAGGCATAATAAATAAAAATATAGCATTTTTTGCATCATTTCCCATCATTTACATGGTCAAGAAATCTAATTCTTCTAGATAAAACATTATTTCATTATAAATATAATTATTTTACATGACATAATTCATTTATTTCACTTCCCTATAACTCAATATCATAACAGTAAGAGGTAACATTCATATTTGACATAAAATTATAATATTGTATTTTCAAAATTTTCTCATCAATACACTTTATAATTTCAATTTTTTATTGAATTAATTGATCAATAATTTCATAATGTATGTATTATGTGAATTTATTACGTTTATTAATAGAAATAATATTGGAATTTCTTTTATATGGAAAATATCAATGTATTCTTTTAACATGAATATTATTATCCGTGGTTTCTCCTAAATAACTGAGGAAAATCAAAACTCCTTGAATGGGGAGGAGTATATCATAATGTAAACTTATTATTTTTTATTTTTTGGATCTTGTCCCTATGATTGTTGGGATAAATAAAACCTATATTTTTTAATAAACACATGTAATGGCCTAGACCCTCATGGCCCATTACTTTTCCAAAAGTGAGGCTCCACCAAAACAGTGGCACTATGACGGTCGCACCAGTCACGGTGGCACCGTGACGGTGGAACAATGGTGGTGGCACCGGTCACGGTGGAACAATGATGCTGGAACCGTGAGGGTGACACTGTGACAGTGGCACCGTGAGGGTGACACCATGATGGTGACACTGTGAGGGTGACACCATGACGGTGGCACCGTGTCCTCTCTGTTACTTTTCCAGTCCCACTCTCGCAACGTATTTTTTTTTGACATAAATTAATTCCTTTTCCCTTTCAAGGCCTTTTAAAGCCCATAATTAATTCCTAAAAATCCCGAGAAACCTCCCTGATGGGGGATATTTAATGAAAAATTAATTCCATCGTGTGTAACTGCCGAACCGCATGGGAAACCGCGAGCCGACTTTCCGGGCGTTCAAAATCTCTATATCCTATAACAATGGGATTTTATCTATATATTGTAGAGGAAGTTCTTCTTCTCTTCTTTCCATTTGGCCAACTCCTCTCTATCCCCCTGGTGCGATTGGTAGTTCTCCCCCCCCCCTCCGAGACTTATGGTGCACCTGCGCTCATATCATCTGCTCGTCCATTGAGTTCCTGACTTCCCCCCTAAAAATCGCGCATCCCATGTTCTTGGTGTGTGGATAAAAACGTCAATCCTTGATCAATCAAGTAGGGATTTTCTCCTTCATCTCTTTTTTTCTATGTATCATGCGGGGTGGGCATGCTTTTTCCTCTATGGAAATTGATGAAACCGAACATAATGAAGATAATGAACAGACATATAAAGAATGAAAGGGGGAGTGTGATCGATGTTTTGATGTACTCTTTATGTTGTTATGTGTCGTGAACTATAAGGGCCTATGCTCATTGAAAATCATGGTCGCTGGGGGTCTTTCTCTATGCACTAATGAAACTTGGTGCTCCTAGTTGATTAAATTACCGTAACATGGAATTCGTTAATTATGTATACTCGGATAAATAAATTTAACGCACCAGGATCAACCCTTTTCTATGATAACACCCGTTAATGCATAATGAAATTGTAACCATGGAGTGTGTTAAATCTTTTAAATCTGAAAATACATGCATGGGCCTACCTTGTGTTGGTGGTAGCGGTTTGGTTGTTTCTTCCATGGGAAGATTGCTGGGGTAATACGGCTGGGGATAGGATCCCCTATTGTTGTACCTTCGCTGGTTGTGAATTTGAGCCTGTGTGGTTACTCTGCTTATATCACAAATTGGGGTGGACTCCTCTGTTGTTGAGAAACCATTGGATCATTGATTTTGGTATCATGGGGATGTATCTCAGGGTTTTCTTTAGTTCCAGGACTTTGAGTGATCTCACTTATCCCTTTGTTATTGTGACTTTACAAGAGAACCGGGTGTGAATTTTTATGTTCTTGTTTGACTGTCTTCTTTCTCTGGTATGCGGTTTTTGCATGTTAATTTCCCAGTAGTGAATAATTCACCTAAACGGGGTTACTTGATCATGAAAAGAGGAATAGTTTAAATGGGAATTGGTTTTGGGAATGAGTTGTGGCTTTTCCGTGAGTGTCGTACTGTTCTTTCATGAATGATTTGTAATGAGGGAGTTTGTGCTTAGGTTTTGGAACCCCTAGGTTGGTATTAGTGATTGTTACCTATACCTATATCTGTAGATTTTATGTTTCTTATTCGCGCCCCACCCAAGTAGAGCACTTAAGAGCCGAACACTCCCATTTCATGGGGGAGGGTGTTTTTTCCAACACTCCTATGAGTGGATGGTTTTTAGCTCCTTTTATGTTCCCTTTCCCGAATAGACCAAGACTCTTCGGGCAGTCTGTGATGGCCTAAAGTCCATTATTTGCCCAAGAATATTCGGGTAGGGTAGTTGTGGTGGTTGGCCCAGGTGTTTGCGTGCAGGTTGTTTCCCAAGTGTCTTAGGGATGAGGACCAGCTGTCTTTGGGCGTGGCAGTAGTTGTGGCCCAGGTGTCTACGGGCAGGGTTTGGTAGTGGGACTGCGGTGAGGTTATGGCCCAGGTGTGTGCGGGTGGGGTTTGACAGTGGGACTGTGGTGAGGTTATGGCCCAGATGTGTGCGGGTGGTGTGTGGTAGTGGGACTGCGGTAAGAATGGTGGGATTAGTTCGATGCGTAGTATGTCTTCAATAAAAAGTGGGAAAGTGGCGTGGGGTACCCAAATTTTAATGTTCTATTACTATACGTTACTTGACATGCATTATTTGGGGAGTATTCCTTGGTGTGGTTTGGATGGATATCTTTTCCTTGTTTGGTGTTTGGTAATCTCTTTTTCCACGGGACATTAGAATTTCTCCGCACCTGTTCACGAGAGTCTTTGGTTTTCCCTACTGAGTATACTTGTATTCTCACCCAATGTATATAAAACTGCATTCAGGTTTTCAGGAGGACATCAGGGATCCTGCGAGACCATACTAGCTCGGACCTTTGGGGTAGTCGTTGTTGTTGATTTCCTTTTCTTGGTACCTTTTTACCTTTGGGGTTTTGTGGCTTTTATCTTTTACCATTGTACATGCATATGGGAATGGTTTACTTTCAGCCGTACTTGTACTTTCAGTTTTTTTGTTCTGGGATTTACTATCTTTTCTCCCGGTCCTATTAGAAGAAAAAGGGTAATGCCTTCTATTTAGTGTGTTATTTTATACCCTTGGTGCTAGTCGCCACTCCGGGACCTATTGAAGGTGGGTCTCGGGGGTCATTATCTCTCCTTCAACTTAAAGAAAGAATGGTTGAGGGGAGTGGGTTGGTTCTCGAAGGTCGATCTGCAGTTTGGATATCAAAAAGTGAGGGTGAAGGAGGGTGACATCTCGAAGACTGCCTTCAGCTGTAGATATGGTCACTTCGAGTTTGTAGTCATGTCGTTCGGCGTTACGAACACACCAGTTGTGTTCATGGAACTCATGAACTCCGTCTTTCGGGAGTACCTGGACCTGTTCGTAGTCGTGTTCATCGACGACATCTTGATCTACTCAATATCATAGGTGGATCACACAGAGCACCTGAGGATGGTTTTAGAGGTCCTCTGATAACACCACCTCGATGGGAAGTTGTCCAAGTGAAAGTTCTAGACGTGAGAGGTTCATTTCCATTGGCACGTGGTGTCTGAGAGAGGGATAACAGTGGACCAATTGAAGGTCGAGGTAGTTGTTTCATGGGCAACACCTAAGAATGTGGAAGAGGTTCGTTGTTTCCTCGGGCTGGCAGGTTACTACCAGAGGTTTGTGCCCAAATTCTCCTGAGTTGTGGCACCTTTGACATCCTTGACCAAGAAGGACCAGGATCTGATGGGGAATGGGTAGTGTGAGGTAGCCTTCAGCTATCTGATGGAGAAGTTGGTTAGTGCCCCAGTGCTAAGGTTTCCAGAAGAAAGGGAAACATATGAGGTGTTTTGTGATACTTCAGGGAAAGGCCTCGAATGTGTGTTGATGCAGCGGCAAGGGGTGATCTCCTATGTGTCTAGGCAGTTATGTCCCCATGAGCTTAACTATGCCACCCATGACCTAGATCTTGCGGCAGTTTTGTTTGCACTAAAGTTGTGGAAGCATTACCTCATCAGGGAGCACTTTTTAGCCTTTACGGACCACAAGAGCATAAAGTATATCTTCTCCCAATGCGACCTGAACTTACGATAGTGAAGGTGGATGGAATTCCTTCTATACTACGACTTCGAGATTTCCTACACCTCATGAAATGGGTTTGTGGTGGCTCATGATTTGAGCAGAAAGCCGCGGAAGGATGCAGTCTGAGAGTCAGCAGATGCTTGGAAGGCGATGGAGGAATTGGCTGCCCCGCACCATGATGGAAGGATGGAAGGTGGTAGACGTTTCTTGTATCAGATGAAAGTGAAATATTCTCTGTCGTGGTAGGTAGTGGAGTCCTAATGGGGAGACTCGGAAAGTGAGCTGATGCGTGACCAGGTTAACCAAGGGGATGCTCCGGAATTGTGGACGGAGGATGGTCAGAATTGGGTGATTTTCCGAGGATAGCTGTTTGTTCTAGAGGCGATGCATGAGAGAGTTCTTAGTGAGTTTCACAAATCACCACTAGCAGTGCGCCCGAGAGTTTCCAAGATGTACAGGGGCCTCAGAGGTCAGTTTTGGTGGCCCAGGGTGAAGCAGGCAGTATCAGAGTTCGTAGAAATGTTCCTAGTGTGTCAGCAGGTGAAGGATGAACACCATATTCTTGGCGGCTTGTTGAAACCTTTAGACGTTCCCGAGTGGAAGTGGGACGACGTATCGATGTATTTCGTCACAGGGATACTGAAGGTTCAAGGAGGCTGTGACACTATTTGGGTAGTGGTGGATCGGTTGACAAAATCGGATCACTTTCTGGCGATCAAGGAGTTAGGTGTAGTAGATGCCTTAGCATGAAGGTACGTGGATGAGGTGGTGTGGTTTCATGGAGTTCCGAGATCCATAGTCTCATATAGGGATGCACGGTTTAACTCACGATTTTGGAGAGGATTTCCTCATTCATTTGGCTCCCAGCTACGTCTTAGCACTGCTTTCCATCCCCAGACAGATGGATAGACAGAGCGCACCATCCTCACCCTGGAGGATATGTTGCGGGCATGTGTTTTGGACTCCGAAGGATCGTGGGTGTGACAATTGACTCTGATAGAGTTTTCCTACAATAATAGATATCACTCTACCATTGGCATGGCTCCATTTGAAGCCATATATGGAAGGTATTGTCGCTCGCCGGTGTGCTGGACTGTGGTTGGGGAAACGAGCGTTCTTGGCTTGGAAGTGGTGCAGAACACGACAGAGAAGGTTCAGCTTATACGGGAAAGGATGAAGGCAGACCAGGACCGATAGATGTCGTATGAAAATAGCAGGAGGAGGCCCCTGGAGTTTGAGGTTGGAGTCCACGTGTTCTTAAAGGTCTCCCCTCAGCGTGGACAACAGAGGTTTGGTAGAGGGAGTAAGCTTTCTCCCAGATTCATCAGACCCTTCGAAGTGTTGCGGCGGGTCGGTGAAGTGGCTTATTAGCTAGCGCTACCACCCTCACTACTGAGGATACATGATGTTTTCCATGTGTCCCACTCTATCGGTATCTACAAGACGATTAACACATCCTCGACTGGGGAGAGCTAGATATCGAGGACAACGTGACCTTTGTGGAAAGACCAGTGAGGATCGAGGATCGTGAAGAGAAGGTGCTTCGTGGGCGAACCATTCCTCTAGTTCAAGTGTTGTGGAAGCGTGGTGGGCTTGAGGAGAGTACCTAGGAACGAGAAGCATATATGCTCTCCCAGTACCCAGAGTTTTTTTCAGTTTTTTTCTATTATGTTTATACTTGTTTGTGATGGAGCGCTTCACCTTATTGACTGTGGAATGTGTGGTTTTCCTTATTCTTTGAATGTGTCTAAAAAGTCCTGGATATGGGGATGGGAGGACCCGATCCCCAATCAAGATTCATTTAGGTGTATGTGATTAAACCCATGTCGGCGAGTCAGTGCCACCCAAAAAGGATAGTATCTTGACAAGGGGGAAGAGACTCCCCAACCCATACGACAGGGCAGTTCGACCCTGGTATGTTTCTTGGTTCTTGAAAGGGAGGTGTTTCTATATAACGATGAGGTTCACTTCGGAGAGGTATCATCGAGGTGGTTGTTCAGACCCTCTCTTCTCTTCTGGGTTCTTTTGATTGTCGAGGGCGAGAATAGTTTGAGAGTTATCTAATTTAATTTCCTAGACCCTCCTGGCCCATTACATTTCCAAAAGTGAGGCTCCACCAAAACAGTGGAACCGTGAAGGTGGCACCGGGGCGGTGGAACCGGTCAAGGTGGAACCGTAATGGTGACACCGTGAAGGTGACACTATGATGGTGGAACTGTGAGGGTGAAACCGTGACAGTGACACCGTGAGGGTGACACCGTGACGGTGGCACCATGTCCCCTCCATTTTTTTTCCAGTCACGCTCCTGCAACCTCTTTTTTTGATTTAAATTAATTCCTTTTCTCTTTCAAGTCCATTAAAACCCATAATTAATTCCTCAA
This sequence comes from Viscum album, assembly GCA_963277665.1. Classification (NCBI taxonomy): domain Eukaryota; kingdom Viridiplantae; phylum Streptophyta; class Magnoliopsida; order Santalales; family Viscaceae; genus Viscum; species Viscum album. The sequence goes on along the minus strand of OY728152.1, from coordinate 1,533,212,917 downwards.
AATCCCAAGAAACCTCCCCAATGGGGTATATTTAATAACAACTTAATTCCATCGTGCGTAACTACCAAACTGCATGGGAAACCGTGATTCCTTTTTCCAGGCATTCAAAATCTCCATATCTCGTAATAATAAGATTTTATCTATATATCACAGAGGAAGTTCTTCTTCACTTCTTCCTTTTGGATGAATCCTCTCCTTCTCCCTAGTGTTCCTGGATGTCCCCCCCCCCTTTCCGAGACATTTGGTGCGCCGGTGCTGGAGTCATCTACGCGTCCTTGAAGTTCCCGATCTCCGCCTGCAAATCGTGCATTCCCTGTTCTTGGCGCGTGGAGAAAAACATCGATACTTGATCAATCAAGTATGGATTTTCTCCTTTATCTCTCCTTTATATGTATCATGCAGGGTGGGCATACTTTTGCCTCTGTGGAAATTGATGAAACAGAACTTAACGAAGATAATGAATGGAATTTTAAAGAATGAAATGGGGGTGTGATCGATGTTCTGTTGTACTGTTTATGTTGTTATGTGTTGTGAATTTTAAGATCCTATGCTCACTCAAGATCATGGATGTTGGTGGTCTTTCTCTGTGCACTAATGAACCTCACTGCTCCTGGATGTTTAAATAACCATATCATGGAATTTTTTAATTACATATACTCAGTTAAATAAATTTAAAGCACTGGGATCCACCCTTTTCTGTGATAGCCCTGGTTAAAGCACAGTGGAATTGTAACCTTGGAGTGTGTTAAATATTTTAAATCTAAAAATAAATTCTTGGGCCTACCTTGTGTTAGTGGTAGCGGTTTGGTTGTTTCTTCCATGGGCCGATTGATGGGGTGATACGGATGGGGATGGGATCCCCTGTTGTTGTACTTTCACTGGTTGTGAATTTGAGGTTGTGTGCTTACCCAAATCATATCATGAATTGGGGTGGAGTCCTCTGTTGTTGAGAAACCGGTGGCTCCTAGATTTTGGTAACATGGGGATGTATCATGGGGTTTTCTTTGGTTCTAGTACTTTGAAGGATATCACTTATCCCTTTGTTGTTGTGACTTTAAAAGAGAACCAGGTGCGATTGTTTATATTGATCTTTGACTGCCTTCTTTCTCTGGTTTTCCTTTTTTTCCTATTAATGGCCTAGTAGTGTAGAATTCACCTAAACGAGGTTACTTGAAGATGAAAATAAGAAGAGTTTAAATGGGAATTGGTTTTGTGAATGACTTGTGGCTTGTCCATGAGTGTCATCTTGTTCTTTCATGAATGATTTGTAACGAGGTCGTTTGTGCTTATGTTTTGGAAACCATAGGTTGGGATGAGTGCTTGTTACCTATACCGATAACTGTATCTTTTATGTTTCTTATTCGCTCCCCACCCAAGTTGAGCAGTTAAGTGCCGAACACTTTTATTTCATGGGGGAGTGTGTTTTTCCCAACACTCCTACGAGTGGATGGTTATTAGGACTTTTTCTACTCCCTTTACTAAATATCCCAAGACTCGTCAGGCTGGTTGTGATGGTCTGAAGTCTATTATTATCCCAAGAATCTTCAGGCAGGGTAGTTATGGTGGTTGGCCTAGGTGTTTGCGGGTAGGTTGTTTCCCAAGTGTCTTCGGGAAGGGGCCCAGGTGTCTTCGGGCATCGTAGTAGTTGTGGCCCAGGTGTCTGCGTGCGGGGTTTGGCAGTGGGACTATGGTGAGGTTATGGCCAAGGTGTGTGCGGGTGGGGTTTGGCAGTGGGATTGCAGTAAGGTTATGGCCCAGGTCTGTGCGGGTGGGGTGTGGCAGTGGGACTGTTGTAAGAATAGCGGGATTGGATTGATGCATAATATTTATTTAATAACCTATGTGAAAGTGGCGCAGGGTACCCAAATATCGATGTGCTATTACAATACGTTACATGACTTCTGTTATTTGGGGAGCATGCCTTGGTGAGGTTTGGGTGGATAGCTTTTCTGTGTTGGATGTTTCGTTATCTCTTTTTCCATGGGGAATTAGAATGTCTCCTCACTTGTGCGTGAGTGTCTTTGGTTTTCCATACTGATTATACTTGTATGCTCACCCTATATATATAAAACTGCTTTCAGGTTTTCAGGAGGACTTCAGGGATCGTGCGGGACCGTACTATCTCGGACCTTTAGGGTAGTCGCTGTTGTTGATTTCCTTTTCTTGGTACCTTTTACCTTTGTGGTTTTGTGGCTTGTATCCTTTACCTTTGAACATGCATATGGGAGTGGTTTACATTCAACCGTACATGTACTTTTAGTTTTGGTGTTGTGAGATTTACTATCTCAGCTCCCGATCCTATTAAAAGAAAAAGGGTAATGCCTTCCATTTAGTGTGTGATTTTATACCATTGATGCTAGTCACCACTTCGGGACCTATTGAAGGTGGGTCTCGAGGTTAATTACCTCTCCTTCAAATTGAAGAAGGAAGGGACTAGAAATATCCTATCCCTTCCCACATCGTGTTGAAGGCGGGCCGTGACAACACATCCACGATGAATCAGTAGAATAAATTAAAATTGAGGCATAACAGTTTTTAATTTGTTCACCAATGTAGGATATTCTATGGAGAATATACATGATATTTGGATGTGGTACAAAATCAAATAATAATTAATATTTTAGTGGATTATTTTGATTCATGGACACTCTATGGTGGGGGAACTCCTTTTTATATATGAATTTTTGGATTGGAAACAACTTCCCTTAGATCAATTCCACTGACTCCACTAAAAATTTCTTTATATGAAGGTTTCTTTAATTTAATGAATTAAATTATTCTTCTATATTATTAATAATATATAATTTAATTTGGAACATGATAGCCTAAATATAATGCTCCAAAATAGTTCTCCACTTTGACCAAATACTTCATTTCATAAAACTATTGGTTGAATAACACCCTTCACAAAGGTGAGTTTTCTAATGTATGTCTCACAGAACTCCTTCACTAAATCCTGATCTCAAAACTAAGACCAAGAAATTATATTAACACAACCTCATTTTCTAATTTAATTTATAGGATCATCTCTTTTACAACTCCTTTTTATACAACTTATTTCACCAATATAATTTGTTTGAATCCAATTCATTGAAGATACAATTACTATAACAACCCCAAAACCACACTCCTATATCTAATTAAAAAATAATAATATGCACATTAATAGATTTGAAACTAACAAATATGGACCGATTTTATATATAAAAATATTATGACATCATAAAATAGTACTGGATCACTCACAAACATAATGACCTTTTAGGGTTAGTGTTTTAGAGAATTATGACAGATTCATTCAAGTGGGAATTTCCACAAATTTTTCTTATTTCATAAAACATGAGTTATTTTTAAAGAAATTATTTCTTTATTCAAGTTAAATTCTATATCTAGATCATGGAAATTATTAGACTTTGTAGTCCTCCATAAACCTATTAAAAATCATCGTAAAATGATGGATGAAAAAAAATTAAATTTCAGTAAGATGCATAAAATAAAATTTCATTAGTCTAGTAAAAATAATAATGACCCATGATAAATTTACCTTTTAAAAAATACTCTTTGAGAATATGAAATAAATCCTACCCACATGAAAAACACACACTTTTTTATAAACAACGAACCATTACAACTCATAATAATAAAATAGAATCCCCTTTTAGTTGATATAGAATATTATATTCATAACCTGGGTTAGAAATAACTAGATCACGATCAAATCCATAAAAGAAGCCCAACTTGTAAAATACCAATTTTAATTTAATGACCTGGTACATTACTCAGTATAATAGGGAGATATAATGGGTCTCACCCATAATATAAGGAATATAAAACTCACCCATTCCTATAATCTATATCAGGCTCACCTCTTTATATAAGCTATATCGGGATCACCCATTAGTATATGATATATGATGATCACCCACTATTTCTTAATAATGATAAAGTAACATATAAAAAAATTATTATTCGTTCACTTTTTATCATATACCCCCTCAAAAATCTTTTAAAACCATATTAAAAAATTCAAAATCAAAATATCATTTCCATTTGAATCCCTATTTTCGAAAAAAACATAAAAAAGATAAATAAGGTTCTTATTTGAAGAAAAATTAAATATTTTAAATTAATATTAATATTAAATAATACTTATGGTGTCATGATATATAATTTATTCTATATACATTAAAATAGATCATTCTCTTTATGTTTTTTCTAGGAAAGTCAAAATGTTCTATCTAAAATATTTAAAAATGACTCATTTTGAAAACCATTGAAAGAATATCCAAAAATACATCAAATGTCCTTTATTAATTATTTTATGTCCATAAACATACATCCAGAATATATTTTAATAATATGTATATGGAATAAAATTATTTTGAAAATAAATCTTTATAATATTTAAAATGAGGTTTTAAGTTAAAGTGTCCCTTACCCCCATGTATGATTCATCATATTCATTTCGTGTCTTTCTGAATAATAAACATATGTTAATTATTTAATTTCTTTAAAAAAATTTAAATTTTATGATTAATATTATATTATTTTATTTATTACCATTTTTTATTTAATTACATAATCATTTAATTTCATTTAAGAATGTTTCAGGATATTCAGAAAATCTTTCCAAAATGGAATCAGTTGGTTGACTATGGTCAACAACATAATCACCTGAATAATAGTTATGATGTAATTATAAATTTAATGCCTCAATTATACTTTTAAAACCAATAATAAATTATTTCGTTGAAAAATGAACTATGTTATAATCTTACAGATGGAAAGGCACACATACGCATGAGTAATATCTCCAATTTTCAATGATTATGATGGATAGAATGTAAGTATTATTTTATATCTCTATAATGGTTATTATATAATTAATATCACATTAATTAACTAAATAAATTTTTATATATTTTCCATTTGATGTGGGGATGAAAAACGAATCACATCACATCATGGAGGTGGAAGCCTACACATATTCACATATGACATTATCATTTTTCAATGAATGAAAATATAAGCAAACAAATTATATATTATCTTCATATAATTATAATTATATCATTAATATGATATATATATATATACATTAAATCTATTATCAAAACCTTCCATGAGTGGTGGTGATGGAAATAGAAATACATTGTTTTGATAGGTGGTAGTCTGTTGTACGCTCAGTTGACGATTTCGTTTCCCATTTAATAGAAGAGGATATGAAAAAAGGTTTTAATGTTAATATAAAATAAAAAATGTTTATTAAATATATATTAGTTACTATTAAATCATATTTTAAGAAGATTTAAAATTTCTAGAATAATAAATAAAACATAAAAAGTCGATTAAAAGTTGTACCACTTCTTTGGAAAATCTCCTTTACATTAAACCTTAATCCCTCTAAGGTAGAAATTATTAAATAAATAATACCTATAAATAATGGGGAGGTATTTTATTAATAGATATGGGTAGGTATTGTCAGAATCAAAATTCTGTTGAAGTGTGAGGAGAATTAAACAGGGGTTCCCATTTATAATGAGGGGAGGGGAATTATTTGAATTTTATGAAGTATTAAATTAATATTAAATATTTATCATAAAAAATGGATCAAAATGAAATAATTAGAATATATGATGTTTATCGGTATATATAATCATATAAAACAAATTTTTACATATTTATACTTTGGTGTTTACCCTTATCTCTTTATTTTACCCTCTATAAATCTATTTGACAACTACCATAATATCAATGTTTTTTTAATGATCAAGGGTTAAGAAAATTACTATAAAAGGAAACATGAACCATAAATATATAATGATTGATATATTTAACCTTATTACATTCAATTAGATGAATATATGATTTTTAGTAATTTTAAATCATTTAAATAATTATTATTTATTAAAAAAAATTCATTAATGTCATTAATGAAAATACATGAAATATTATATTATTATAAAAGAATAAATCCATTAATTTTTTCTCTAAATGGAATAGACTGAACTATAATAAAGATATCGTCTTAACATATTCACTCAATAAATTGTTTATAAGTTTTGATATATTTTAGACTTTATATGTTGGATTCAGCCATATGATACCCAATTTAAATCTTAATTGTTTAAATAATGCTTTCCATATTAAAGGAATAAAATTTAACATATAAAAGGAAAATTTAATAATAAATTACTAAGGATTGAAATTTTATACCATTTATCATACACATTGTCATTTAATAATTTTTTTATCATTTTATATAATTTATTAAAATATTATTTAATATAAATACTTTTACTATAATTTTAATAACATCTCACAAAAATTGATTTTCAAAAAAATATGAAATCAATGGAATTAGAATAGAATCCAATTAATATATATAATATTTATCTTGAAATTTTTTTGAATAGTATAACTCATCAGAAATGTTACTTTTAGTGTTTTTAAAAATCATTTACTTGATTTTTATAATGATTTCACAAGCACTTTGTCACCACAGAAAAAGAATATAAGGTAATTATTTCACCACTAAAAATTAGAAATAAATTTCCATCATAAAATTATTATTTATATTTTAATTTATTATAATATGCTTTTATCTTGGTCCCAAAATATTATTGATATTAAAATAAATAATGTGAAAATTTTCACTTTATCTTTTATATAAATATTATAATGGTAAAAATCAAAGAAATATGTCACTAATTTGGAATATTTTAGAAACAAATATATATATAGCTTAACTAAACTCATATAATAGGATAAAGGAAATATTTAGGTTCAATATTTTTCCCTTATCATATTCTATTTAACCTTAACAACCTAATTAACTTTTTTCATGGTGATAATTACCTATTATGGTGACTGTTCATAATTAATAAAAATAAGAGGGATGTGTTTACAAAATATAGAGCTTATAATTAATTATATGGAATAGTTTTTTCAGGATTAAATTTCTATATGTGGTATAAAATAAATTATTATTAAAACCAAAAATCAAATTAAATACAGTTTCTTTAATAATACATTTTTTAGCATAATAAATATTTATAAAAAAATTTATCCATAAAATTGATGAAAATGAAATTAATTTAATTATTAATAATATATGATAAATAATTTAACTTTTAAATGATTCTAAAATAAAATTTAGCTTTTTTAAATTCGTAGAACAACAATATTTCTTTCAATAAAAATCCATATCATTCACTTTTAGCTGGAAAATCAATCATTTTAGAAAAGTTGTAAAACAATTGACTCTATGATAATTTCAAAATTATGATTTAAAAAATGATATTATTTTTATAAAACAAAACTTATAAAATGTATATAAATTAAAAAAATATATTTACCCAAAAAACCATTTAATTCATTATTGAAGAAATCATATTTTTGTTGAACAATATGACTTAAATAAAAATTTAGTACTTATTTTATAAGAATTATCAATATATTTGTGTTTAATAAAAAATTAATATATATTAAATAATTTGTTTAATTCTATTAACACCCCCTAATTCAACAACTATGATAGGCAAGTATTATTTAAATAATATGATTACACTATTTATTATGTCTGGTGTGTATCTTTCACTTTATCTAGCATAAAACTTCATTTAAAATCTTAGAATATTACATTATATCCACTTTAATAATTATGAACTCTCAATTTTAACTTTATCTCAGTTATAAATGTTTTTAAATTTTAAAATACATTTGTCAAAATACCACATCATTAAAAGGGTTAATTAAATTTTTTCATGAAATGAGGGAAAGGGAATTATGATGGTCATTCAAAATAACACATAACTAGGTATCCAAATAGGATATAATTAGTGGGATGAAAAAATAAGGACATGGAGAAAAAAATTGTTGTCTAAATAATTATTAATAGTAATAAAGATCAATTATCATAAGATTGTAATGATCATGAGATAGTGAACGACCACAAAAACATAAATCAATGAGGTGTGAAAAAGGACATTGATTAATCAAAAATGACAGAAATATGATAGTTTTTTTTGATAATTTTTCTATATTTTAAGAATTACTCTACCATATAAAAAAATAACATATTTAAATATACATACATGAAATTTATAATTTCATCCTTCAATAAATTTTCACCACAATGTCATTTTTTTCTCAAATAATGAGTATTGAAGAATAATTTTCATGCCCATCGCACTAAAGTAAACATCTAATGGATCACATAATCCAAAACATATGGTAATAATATATTCTTCCTAACATTAGAAATTAATAAAAAAAATTAGCATAAGTGAAGATAAATCCAAAAGTGAATAAACCATCATATTATGAAACAATAAATTATTTCCCAAAAAATAAAAATAATTCTCAAAGATTAAACAAAATCATTGGAAAGATAACAATCCTTAAAATTATTCAAAATATTTCAAGATTAGAATGACACCCAAAGATCAAAAGTATCTTCTCACATATGCTTCTAAGATTCATTAAACATTTTCCTCCAAAAACAATTTGTCACTCATAATAATATACCATAAATTTTATATTCCCTAATCACTTAATCTCTAAGATATGCGAAAAATTTACATTAAATCAACATAAAGTTATATTAAAATATTATATGCTAAAAATATTTTTTATCCTTCATTCCTTAAATAAAATTACATCTTATCAAATTATATTTCCATTTACATTAATCATATATGGTTCCCAAAATAGTGAAATTCTGTAACAATAACATTAATCACTTATTCACTAAAACAATATTTCATCCAATGGTTATCTATATGATAAAGCATATGTTCCAAATTTTTAATAACACACAATTACCTAAATATTCATCATCATATAAATGCTAAATGTTATCAATAAAAATAAACTTATCTCTAAAATTTTAAATTCATTCTTCCTCAAATAACACAATATGATAATCTTAAGGATTACATATACACTTTCATGATAAATCATTACACTAAATATCATTAATTACATAAAAATAATATCACTTAAAACATGAAAAGGTTTTTCTAATACAAAATAAATATGATCAACCATAAACTAATAAACTTATGATGGTATCCATCACTCTTAAGATACCCACACATAAAATAGTACTAAACTCCATTGTTGCCTAAAACCAAATCTGATACCAACTATAACACCACCAATCCAACACACTAGATTTAATTCTCAAAACACTATTGTTACATTTCAGAGTTTGATACCAATTCATGTGACCTGATTTCTTCCATCCAAAAAATACAAAATCATAAAAAATAATTGGATTACTTAAATTATCATAGAAATTTTAATTTTAGAGTTTTATATAATTAGTGCATAGCCTTTTAAGTGGACATTTCCATACATTTTCCATTTTTTCAACAAGAAAATTATTTATAAATACATGTTTTCTACTAGTTCTTAAACCCTGTGAAAAATTATTTGAAAATGTGGGATGAGAAAAAAAACTCAGAGTAAGAGACATAAAAGAAACAAATCCATTAGCCTAGTGAAAAAATGAAAACCCATAAAATGTTATCCTTTATCAAACTATTCTTTGTTACTGTGAAATAAATCATATCCACCTGAAAAACACACAATTTTGTTCTAAAATATATCAATTAAAACTCATATTATGAAAAAATAAAAGCCATCTAGGTGACTTATAGAAATATAATAATGACCCATGTTTAAAATAAGCGGATCCTGGTAAAATCTATAGAAGAAACCACATTGGTTAACTCCATCCTCTTCTCATTTCAAGACAATGTATATTACCAAATGTGTTGTAGATCTATAACGAGGATTACTCATTATATAAGCTATATCCGGCTAACCCATTCAAGTTGTATCAAGACGAAATGTTAGTATAAGATGTATCTATATCACCCATTAATATAAGCTGTATCGATCTTCCATAATATTTATCAATAATTTTCAATTATAATATAAAAAGAATTTTTTTATGATTTTTCATTTCATCATAAAATCGCTCGAAAAACCCTTCAAACCCCATATACTAAAGTGACTTTGGTAAGATGAATATGGTGAAAAGGTATATTATTAAATAATATCTTTAATAATGATCATTAATAGTTATCATTTTTTTATATCAGATATAATTTCAAAATAAACCATGAAAGATGAAAATAAAAAATGAACTATGTTACGATCTTAAAGATGGTTGGTTGTAGGAATGCATTAGTAAAGTATCCATTTATAAAATATCATGATTCAAAAAAGTTAAGTATTATTTATTCATTAAATAAGATAACATGTTTTATAAATATCATTTTTTTTCTTTAAACACATTTATATATATCATCCATGTGATATGTTGATGAAAAAGGAATCACATCTATTCAGGGAGGCGGTAGTCCATATATACACATGAACAATGTTTTCATTTTTAACAAAATAAAAATTTTATAAAATTTATGATAAATTATATTTATATAATTATAATTATTCCATTAATATAATATATATTCATTAAATCCATCATTATAATCATCTGTGAGATATGGGGATGGAAACTTGATTACATCGGTACGCGAGGTGGAAGTCTGTCATACACATGAGTGAGAGTTTTGATAACTATTTGATAGAATAAATAATAGATATTGGTTATTATTTAACACCCCAAGCTTCTACGGTACGCTTCTCTTTGAATAATGCGATAGCATGTGTTGTACGCAACACCGAGTTCTAACAACCAATCAAACTAGCCGTTATGAATAGTAATACCTACTTTTTAAAATTATATATATTTTTTATATTTCAAAATGGACTTCATTTTTGGATTCAGAATATCTAATTTAGCCTAAGGTGAAATTTTGGTACTTTTCGGATAACTTTCATATTTTGATGAATAGTGAAAATTACTAAATTTTAATTAAAAACAACATTTTTAATCAAAATAAATAATAGTGATAAATTATGAATTTTAGTAGTTTTAAAGTATATTTAGAATATATTTTTACCATTTAATATAATGTAGGTAATTGGACATAATTTTACAATTAAACCGAACATAAACAAGTGTCAATCTTTTGATAGTTATTATCTCTTAAAAACACGCTTTTTGTTTTGACAGCGGGAATTAATTTTAAATTAATTTCTGCCACTTCTGTGTTTTGAATTTAGGAAAATGGATTCCATATTTGGAATCAGGATGTTCCAATTGTGTAAATAGGTAACTTTTATTTTTAGACATTTTGAATAATTACTGCGGTAAATATTTTATTTACCATGGTTAAGGGTAAATCCGGTAAATAAGGGTTAAAAAAAATAATATTATAATAATACTAAATTACCCTAAAACGTGTCAAAACCCTATTGGTTGATACATGGTCGACCATGGGCATCTTTGGGTCGATTTTGGGACCCCATGGATCCACTTGTAAGTGATAATGACACTTTATTTTAATTAAGTTAAAATGAATACAAAAATGACACAAGCATATATCTTTTAGAAAAACAATTGTTACATAGGGTTATATATGGTGGATTTTAGATTATAAATATTCATTAGAAAGATAAAAATATTTCCTACATAATGATATTTTATTTATAATTTTTAGACATTAAATAATTTATTTTATTTATGACACAATGATGATGCCGTAATTACTATAATAGTGAAAATTTAAAATAATTGATATTATAAATACCCAAATAAATATAATATTAAACTTTTAATGAATTAAAATAATTTTATATAATAATATGATATATTAGGATTGATTTAATGGACTTTTTTCGATGTAATAAATCTGTTATGAGTTTCACAAAAATCAACTATTGAATAGTGTCAAAATTGACATAAAAGAGTTCTTAAAACAAATATTATATTATAAATTGATATTAAATTCCTAAAAATCTAAGGATCGTCCAAGAGACTTATATCATGATATTTTCATCATTAATGGACCACTTGGGGGTCGCTTGGATGTATGTAGTAAGTTTATTAACCATATTATATAAAAATACAAAGAGACATTGTAAAAGTGAAACTAATTAACTTAGAGTTAATACTTAAAGATAAGGTTAATATAAGTACCCAAACCTGTCTAAATTCTATTGGTTGAGTTTTTTTCGACCCATCCCCAGCTTAAACTTTGAATAATCAACTTTGGATCCATTAGAAACCGAATATGAATTTATTATAAATTAATATTTCTAGCTTTTCCAAAGGTGCCCCTCACCCCTCTTATAAAAGGGAACTCCTCCTTCTCATTTCTTCACACCTTAAAAGCCTTTTGGATCGGCCAAACTCTGCCCAAATACTCTCCCAACTTCCCTGACTACAACCTAGGGGCCTTAGTTTGATCAGAAAGCCAACCTAAGGAGCCCTTTTGATCAAATCAAAAGGAAGAACCCGAAGAAGAGGTAATGATTTCACCACCCTTTTCTAAGTTCATTTCTTCTTCCACTTATTCTTCCTTTGTTGTTACCATTCTAAAATAATAAATCCAGTATCATATATATACTGTGATGTTATTATAAATATGGTACAACCATATTCAGTATTCTATCCACCCTTTGAATAACATGTCACCATACGTGCGTACGTACGGCTTACCGTCTCCACGTCGTGGTGTAATTGTTATTCAATATAATATTATTTGGATGGGTATAATAATGATGTGTAACTAATGTAAATAATAAATGTAACATGTTAATGATTCTGTATATATGATATACCATCCATTTATATATTATTTTAATATCAAAAGAATGATATTGTCGCTCGTGCGTACGTACGGACTACCGTCTCCACGAACGCGAGGAGATTCATTCTCCATCGTATCCATTCAAGTATAATTGTCATTTGATGATTTAAAAATGATGTTTAAGGACTTGATATCATTCTGGATATGAATAATATAAAACCTATCCTTTACAAACATGTCTTACGTAACAAAACATATAAAAGAAAACAAGTAAGTTAACACCCGAAACAACGATAATACTAAGATATTATTATCAAATCAATATTAAAAGATCATATATGATATCATATTAATGTATATGATTATTGTATAATTTAATAAAAATTATTTCACCATTATACATGAGGTTAAACTACCCCAACCAAGGAAAAGTACAAGGTAAGGGTTATTTCTCAATCTCTTCATTATCCGAGGTTGGTTATATGTAATAATCTAATGGGATCTCTTTATCATCCACATACATGTTTTCATAAAAATGTATTTCAAAACATTTTTTATTATTTACAAGAATATGGGTTAAAGTCATTTATACCCTTGGTTGACTTGTTATAAGAGGTTTATAAAGGAATCTTTCCGTCGTTTTCAAAACAAGGTCCTTTTTAACCTTTTCGACAGAATTAAGGTAAGAATGTTTTTTTTAACTTATACGGCGGGTGCGGCTATTTTCCGCCGTTATAAAATCTTCAAAGCTTCCCTTACAAGCTTATAAGAATATTTTCAAAGAAAATGTTTTATTTTATATGGATCTTAAATGATTTCAAAATAAAAGGAGATATTTCTTTAAAAATAATTTTGATTTAATCTATGTCAACATCCTTTGATGGATTTTATGATTATTTGAAGTTGATTTATTATGATACAAAACTTCTATATTGTATTGACGGTTTTGTGATATTTTTGACTGTGGATGTGCTATTTTTATACCATTCATAGTTTATGGTGAAATTATTGACATTTTTTATGCTAGTTTTAATACGAATGTTTATGTTATGTTTAAACCTTTTCATATGGGAATGCATTGGACTTAGTAAGTGACGGGTGGAGCCCACTATAGCTCCTCGATGCATCGGTAGGTCTCATGATACAAACTAGTGTCCTGGAACAAGGCCTTGACAAAATCTTATTTGTAGTCTTGGCACGAGGCCTTGACTATGTGGTTATGATAGTCTGGCATTATGCATTCCAACATTATGAAAGTGGTTATTGTTTTTTGAATGTGATTATTCGATTAGTAGAATATCCATGTGAATAAGTAAATGGCATTATTTCATTTTATTTATGCCATATCATGTTGAAAGTTCATGTTTGAAAGGCTTTTGTTTTAGTTAAACATTGCCTTAAATGTTTATTCTTATTTATGAAAGTTTCCGCTATATTGTTATCCTTACGGGGTATTTGAGCTCACCCCTTTTCTGTGTTTTATTTTTCCCAGGAAGTGAAGAAGTAAATTATGAATGACCTGCAGGGATATTATGTGGGGATATGAGTGTGGATTATGGAGACATTATGTTGTTGTAGTAGTTTTTCATTTTATGATGTAATGTAAAACTTATGAATATATCTAGTGTTTCCAAGGATACTAAACCAATCAGTCTTTCGAGATTTGATCTTTCTTGTGATCATGCCAATGTTATGTAATAATGCACCGAATCTGGGTAACTAGGGTCGAGGCGTTACAGTTGGTATCAGAGGAAGTTTAGTACAAACCTTGTAAGCTAGATTTAGATAAACTCTTATTAGAGCACGTAGACCTAAGATGAACTTTGAGGATTAGTATAGAATAACTTCCTAGAATTTTGGTATTGTAGAGATTTTGTGAGTTTTCCTAGCAATACATCCCTGTCTGGATACGAGCAGGTAGAGGCGGCTCTGGCACAGATGTACCTAGGGGTAAAACCCAAAAACACCGCTTTGAGCTAGACTCAAACGGGAACTGGTGCACGACAACGGGCCTTGCTGCACTCTTGGTTATGACACTCCCGGGGGATATGCTTAGGATAACTCTCATTTTCTTTACAAATCATTATGAAGGGTTTAGAGTATATACTTCCTCAAAGAAAACCTTTTTATGATTATGGATTATATCCATAAATAGTTCAATTTATGTTAAGTGTTTTATAAGTATGGGATTATGTATTTTGATTCATAAACTGATCTAGTTTATGCCATTGTTTAGAAATGGCGCCTAGTGGAAGAAATGGAAACTGTATCAATGCACGCACTCCATGTAGGGATTTCCCTCCTGCTCAAGATAATTATAGTTGGGCTAGTGATGCAACTAGTGCCGATCAGCTAATCACCATACTGGGACAACTTACTCAGGTTATGAATAATAACCATACCCGTATGGAGCACCCTGATCCGCAGCGTGGAGGATCAATGTTAGATCGATTCATGAGACAACAACCACTAACGTTCAATGGGAATACAAATCCCTTAGTAGCCGAGCAGTGGATAAATTCCCTAGAGAAAATATTTCAGGCTTTGGGGAGCAGTGAAAGGGAAAAAGTTATCATGGCAGTTTACCGCCTCACTGGAGATGCTGATTAGTGGTGGTCATTGATTCAAAACATGAAGGAAGATGATGAAGTATCAAATATGGAATGGAGGGAGTTCAAAGATCTGTTTTAAAAAAAATACTTTCCTCGTGACCATCGAGCAGATATGGAAAGGCAATTTCTGAGTCTGAGACAAAAGGAGGATGAGAATGTCACAAAGTATGAGGCTAACTTTACAGGGTTAGCGAGGTATGCTGGAGATTATATTCGCAACCCAAGAAGTAAGATTGATCGTTTCTTTGATGGGTTAAACCCATTTCTCCGTCGAGCATTAGTCTCACAATCCTTTTCATCGTACGAAGACATTGTCTCATGTGCTATCAAGACCGAAAAGGAATTCTCTAAGTCTTATGACTTTAAAGCAAAGAAAGAGAAGAAGAGACCTGCTGATCAATCTGGGAATGGAAATAAGGGGAAGAAGGGAAAGGTTGAATATCCATCTTGTGGTAAATGCGGGAAGAAACATCCTGGTACTTGCATGAAGGGAATGGGAGTCTGTTACAAGTGTGGTGAAAAAGGCCACCAAGCTCGTGATTGCAAGGGGAAGAAGGAAGCTACCAACGTTCAGTTCTACAATTGCAGGGAGATGGGACATTATGAAAATGCATGTCCTAAGCGTCAGGAGAACTTACCTCAGAAAAGGCCAAGGGATCACGGCCAGGCTTATGCTATCACTACTGCAGAGGTAGAAGCTCCAAAAGACGTGGTGGTAGGTAATTTAATGGTTTCCTCAAGTTTAGCAAATGCATTATTTGACTCTGGATCGTCGCATTGTTTCATATCTTCCCAGTTTTCTAAGAAAATTAGATATTTCCAATTTGATTTAACAAGGGAGTTGTCAGTTAAAAATCCTAAGGGAAGTATCATTGCAACAAAGTTTTGTGAATCAGTCCCCATTAGAGCACATAAATTTTCTTTATCTGCTGATCTCATCGTCATACCTATGATTGAGTTTGATATAATCCTCGGTATGGATTGGCTTTCAGACTATGATGCGAAGATTTATTGTAATAAGAAAGAGGTTACGATTCTTGATGATAATGATAAGGAACACCTTATCTTTAGAGCAGAATCGTCACCACCTAATTCTTATTTAGATCCACCACCAGTAGCTCAACATAATTCAATTATTGGGGAGGAAGAGAATGAAATAACAGTCGGTGAGGAAAGGAATGTTCAAATAGAGGATGTACCTGTTGTGAAAGAATTTGTAGATGTATTTCTGGAAGATTTACCTGGACATCCTCCAGAACGAGAAGTTGAGTTTTCCATTGATTTGATTCCTGGATCAAGGCCTATATCGAACACCCCTTATAGAATGGCCACTGTAGAGTTAGTCGAACTAAAGAAACAACTATAGGAATTGAGTAATAAGGGATTTATTTGCCCTAGTGTTTCTCCATGGGGAGCCCCTGTTCTTTTTGTTAAAAAGAAAGATGGATCTATGAGGTTATGTATCGACTACAGGGAGATCAATGCTATAACGATAAAGAAAAAGTATCCCCTACCTCGTATTGATGATTTATTTGACCAACTGCATGGAGATCAATACTTTTCAAAGATTGACCTTCGATCTGGATACCATCAGTTGTGTGTGAAGAAGGAAGACATTCTGAAGAAAACATTTCGAACCAGGTACGGGCATTACGAGTTTACTGTAATGCCGTTTGGATTGACTAATGAACCCTCTGTATTCATGGATCTGTTGAATAGAGTTTTCAAGGAGTATCTCGACGAATTTGTGGTGGTATTTATTGATGATATCTTGGTATACTCCAAAACCTACGAAGATCATGAAAATCACTTGCGCATTATCTTGAAGACTCTGAGGAGGCATGAATTATATGGGAAGTTTAGCAAGTGTGAATTCTGGCATCATGAGATTTCTTTTCTTGGCCATATTTTCTCTAAAGATGGAATCTCTGTTGATCCTTCTAAGACCAAGGCAATCCAAGAATGGCCAGCACCTACGAGTATAACTGAGGTACGCAGTTTTTTTTGGTTTGGCAGGTTATTATCGACGTTTCGTCCAGAATTTTGCCCGATTGGCTACCCCATTAACGAAGCTCACACGTAAAGGGGTTAAATTTTTTTGGACAAAAGAGTGTGAAGAATGTTTTGAAGAACTGAAGAAAAGATTAGTCAATGCTCCTATATTGACTCTACCATCGGGGAATGATGGGTTCGTTATTTATAGTGATGCATCAAAGAAAGGACTTGTCTGTGTCCTTATGCAGAATGATAGAGTTATTGCCTATGCATCATGATAGTTGAAAATTCATGAACAGAACTATCCTACTCATGATCTCGAGTTAGCAGATGTGATATTTTCTTTGAAGATATGGAGGCACTACCTCTATGGTGAAAAATGTGAGATTTATACTGATCACAAGAGTTTGAAGTATATTTTCTCACAAAAAGAACTCAACTTGAGGCAAAGGAGATGGCTTGAATTACTCAAGGATTATGATTGTACGATACACTACCACCCGGGGAAGGAAAACAAGGTGGAAGATGCTTTGAGTAGAAAAGACCATGGAGTTTTGAACAATATGAGAATTGAAAGGGATCCAATTTTCATGGATCTAGTGAAGATGGACATGGGAATAACCAGGGAAGGTGAAACATTAATGCTTTTTCAAATGGTTGCCTAACAATCTTTACTAGAAAAGATTAAGAGTTCTCCGACCGATGATGAAGAATTCCAAAAGAAGATTAAAGCTGTGAATGATGGGAGATTGAGAGACTTTGTGTATGAAGATGTAATTTTGAAATTTGGGAAGAGACTTTGTGTTCTCGATTTACCTGATCTAAAAAGGGAATTGCTGGATGATGCTCATAGTTCCAATTTCTCTATACACCCTCGGAGCACAAAAATGTATAGAGATTTGAAGGAACATTTTTTGTGGGACAACATGAAGAGGGAGATTGCTGATTTTGTGTCAAGATGTATGGTTTGTCAAAAAGTGAAAGCTGGAAGGCAATAGCCTGGAGGAGTCATGCAACCTCTTCCCGTAACGGAGTGGAAATGGGACAATATTACGATGGACTTCGTCATGGGGCTACCAAAGACTCCTAGAAGGAATGATGAAATATGGGTTATTGTTGATCGTCTTACCAAGTCAGCACATTTTCTTGCTATAAGAGAAGATCTACCCCTGGAACGTCTAGCAAGACTATATATTAATGAAGTTATGATACTTCATGGAGTACCCTTATCAATTGTTTCTGATCGTGATCCCCGTTTTACTTCAAGATTTTGGAAAAGTCTTCAGAAATCCCTGGATACTGAACTTCATTTGAGCACTGCTTACCACCCTCAGAAAGATGGACAATCAGAATGGACTATTCAGACCTTAGAAGACATGTTGAGATCTTGCTCACTTGACTTTCAGGGTATGTGGGATCAATATTTACCACTGGTAGAATTTTCATATAACAATAGCTTCCATTCGAGTATTCAGATGGCACCATATGAAGAGTTATACAGAAAGAGATGTCATACACCAACCTGTTGGGATGACGTTGGTGAAAGAAAACTTGTAGGCCCAGAACTGGTGGAGGAAACGGTGGAAAAATTGAAAATAATCCAAAATCACATCAAAGCAGTTCAAAGTAGGCAGAAGAGGTATGCTGATAATCGAAGGAAGGATTTGGAATTTCAAGTCGGTGATCATGTTTTCCTGATGGTATCTCTGTGGAAGGGAGTTATACGTTTTGGTAAGAAAGGTAAATTGAGTCCCAGGTACATCGGACCTTTCGAAATTCTAGAACGAATTGGGGTTGTAGCTTACCGATTGTCAATGCCGCCAAGTCTCTCCAAAGTTCACGATGTGTTCCACGTATCTCTGTTGAGGAAATACATGCCTGATCCAACGCATGTACTCACCTATGAGGAATTAGAACTGGAACCCGATCTTTCCTATTGTGTAGAGCCCGTCAGGATTCTTGATACGAGAGAACAAGTACTGAGAAACCGGACGACACGTCTGGTAAAAGTTTTGTGGAGAAACCATAAGATGGAAGAGGCAACGTGGGAACCCGAGGAACTTATGATGAAGAACCACCCGAGTCTTTTCATGCGATAGTATTCTAGAAATTTCTAGGATGAAATTATTTGAAGGAGGGGAGAATGTAACACCCCAAGCTTCTACGGTACGCTTCTCTTTGAATAATGCGATAGTGTGTGTTGTACGCAACACCGAGTTCTAACAACCAATCAAACTAGCCGTTATGAATAGTAATACCAACTTTTTAAAATTATATATATATTTTATATTTCAAAATGGACTTCATTTTTGGATTCGGAATATCTAATTTAGCCTAAGTTGAAATTTTGGTACTTTTCGGATAACTTTCATATTTTGATGAATAGTGAAAATTACTAAATTTTAATTAAAAACAACTTTTTTAATCAAAATAATTAATAGTAATAAATTATGAATTTTAGTAGTTTTAAATTATATTTAGAATATATTTTTACAATTTAATATAATGTTGGTCATTGGACATAATTTTACAATTAAACCAAACATAAACAAGTGTCAATCTTTTGATAGTTATTATCTCTTAAAAACACGCTTTTTGTTTTGACAGCGGGAATTAATTTTAGATTAATTTCTGCCACTTCTGTGTTTTGAATTTAGGAAAATGGATTCCATATTTGGAATCAGGATGTTCAAATTGTGTAAATAGGTAACTTTTATTTTTAGACATTTTGAATAATTACTGCGGTAAATATTTTATTTACCATGGTTAAAGGTAAATCCGGTAAATAAGGGTTAAAAAAATATTATAATAATACTAAATTACCCTAAAACGTGTCTTAACCCTATTGGTTGATACATGGTCGACCATGGGAATCTTTGGGACGATTTTGGGACCCCATGGATTCACTTGTAAGTGATAATGACACTTTATTTTAATTAAGTTAAAATGAATACAAAAATGACACAAGCATATATCTTTTAGAAAAACAATTGTTACATAGGGTTATATATGTTGGCTTTTAGATTATAAATATTCATTAGAAAGATAAAAAGCTTTCCTACATAATTATATTTTATTTATAATTTTTAGACATTAAATAATTTATTTTATTTATGACACAATGATGATGCAGTAATTACTATAATAGTGAAAAATTAAAATAATTGATATTATAAATACACAAATAAATATAATATGAAACTTTTAATGAATTAAACTAATTTTCTAGGATAATATAATATATTAGGATTGATTTAATTTACTTTGTTCGAAGTAATCAATCTGTTATGAGTTTCACAAAAATCAACTATTGAATAGTGTCAAAATTGACATAAAAGAGTTCTTAAAACAAATATTATATTATTAATTGATATTAAATTCCTAAAAATCTATGGTTCGGCCAAGAGACTTATATCATGAGATATTCATCATTAATGGACCACTTGGGGGTCTCTTGGATGTATGTAGTATGTTTATTAACCATATTATATAAAAATACAAAGAGACATTGTAAAAGTGAAACTAATTAACTTAGAGTTAATACTTAAAGATAAGGTTAATATAAGTACCAAAACCTGTGTAAATTATATTGGTTGAGTTTTTTTCGACCCATCCCCACCTTAACCTTTGAATAATAAACTTTGGATCCATTAGAAACCGAATATGAATTTATTATAAATTAATATTTCTAGCTTTTCCAAAGGTGCCCCTCAACCCTCTTATAAAAGGGCACTCCTCCTTCTCATTTCTTCACACCTTAAAAGCCTTTTGGTTCGGCCAAACTCTGCCCAAATACTCTCACAACTTCCCTAAATACAACCTAGGGGACTTAGTTTGATCAGAAATCCAACCTAAGGATCCCTTTTGATCAAATCAAAAGGAATAACCCGAAGAAGAGGTAATGATTTCACCACCCTTTTCTAAGTTCATTTCTTCTTCCACTTCTTCTTCCTTTTTTGTTACCATTCTAAAATAATAAATCCAGTATCATATATATACTGTGATGTTATTATAAATATGGTACAACCATATTCATTATTCTATCCACCCTTTGAATAACATGTCACCATACGTGCGTACGTACGGCTTACCGTCTCCACGTCGTGGTGTAATTGTTATTCAATATAATATTATTTGGATGGGAATAATAATGATGTGTAAATCATGTAAATAATAAATATAACATGTTAATTATTCTGTATATATTATATACCATCCATTTATATATTATTTTAATATCAAAAGAATGATATTTTCGCTCGTGCGTACGTACGGACTACCGTCTCCACGAACGCGATGAGATTCATTCTCTATCGTATCCATTCAAGTATAATTATCATTTGATGATTTAAAAATGATGTTTAAGGACTTGATATCATTCTGGATATGAATAATATAAAACCTATCCTTTAAAAACATGTCTTACGTAACAAAACATATAAAAGAAAATAAGTAAGTTAACACCCGAAACAACGATAATACTAAGATATTATTATCAAATCAATATTAAAAGATCATATATGATAACATATTAATGTATATGATTATTTTATAATTTAATAACAATTATTTCACCATTATACAGGAGTTTAACCTACCCCAACCAAGAAAAAGTACAAGGTAAGGTTTATTTCACAATCTCTTCATTATCCGAGGTTGTTTATATGTAATAATCTACTGGGATCTCTTTATCATCCACATCCATGTTTTCTTAAAAATGTATTTCAAAACATTTTTTTATTATTTACAAGAATATGGGTTAAAGTCATTTATACCCTTGGTTGACTTGTTATAAGAGGTTTATAAAGGAATCTTTCCGTCATTTTTAAAACAAGGTCATTTTTAACCTTTTCGACAGAATTAAGGTAAGAATGTTTTTTTAACTTATACGGCGGGTGCGGCTATTTTCCGCCGTTATAAAATATTCAAAGCTTCCATTACAATCTTATAAGAATATTTTCAAAGAAAATGTTTTATTTTATATGGATCTTAAATTATTTCGAAATAAAATGAGATATTTCTTTAAAAAGAATTTTGATTTCATCTATGTCAACATCCTTTGATGGATTTTATGATTATTTGAAGTTGATTTATTATGATACAAAACTTCTATACTGTATTGAAGGTTTTGTGATATGTTTGACTGTGGATGTGATATTTTTATACCATTCATAGTTTATGGTGAAATTATTTACATTTTGTATGCTAGTTTTAATACGAATGTTTATGTTATGTTTAAACCTTTTCATATGGGAATGCATTGGACTTAGTAAGTGACGGGTGGATCCCGCTATAGCTCCTCGATGCATCGGTAGGTCTCATGAGACAAACTAGTGTCTTGGCACAAGGCCTTGACAAAATCTTATTTGTAGTCTTGGCACGAGGCCTTGACTATGTGGTTATGATAGTCTGGCATTATGCATTCCAACATTATGAAAGTGGTTATTGATTTTTGCATGTGATTATTCGATTAGTAGTATATCTATGTGAATAAGTAAATGGCATTATTTCATTTTATTTATGCCATATCATGTTGAAAGTTCATGTTTGAAAGGCTTTTGTTTTAGTTATACATTTCCTTAAATGTTTATTCTTATTTATGAAAGTTTCCGCTATATTTTTATCCTTACTGGGCATTTGAGCTCACCCCTTTTCTATGTTTTATTTTTCCCAGGAAGTGAAGAAGTAAATTTTGAATGACCTGCAGGGATATTATGTGGGGATATGAGTGTGGATTATGGAGACATTATGTTGTTGTAGTAGTTTTTGATTTTATGATGTAATGTAAAACTTATGAGTATATATAGTGTTTCCAAGGCTACTAAACCAATCGGTCTTTCGAGATTTGATCTTTCTTGTGATTATGCCAATGTTATATAATAATGCACCGACTCTGGGTAACTAGGGTCGGGGCGTTACATATTAAATTAATATATAAAAATATAAATATTTTGTAGATTATTATGAGATTATTTTATCATGTTTGAATAATATTTATAGGTTGTAGATGTATAAATAAAAAAACATATGTTTAAAAGTTATACCTCTTCTTTAGAAAACCTCGTTTATTTTACACATTATGAACTATAAGTCTTGTACTATTAAAAAACTAATTCCTCCATAATTTTTTGAGGAATTATAAGAATTTATTTGGTTAGGTATTGGATCAACCAAAAGGAAATTCAATCATGTATTAAAGAGGATAGTGTTTTCCCTTTTATTATTATTGGAGATGAATTCTTGAAATTTATTATGGTAATAAACTAATGTAAATTAATTTTATTTTTAAAATGAATCCAAAATGATATAATTTGAATATAGGAGAATAATTTCTATAAATAAACTCAAAAAATAAATTTTTTACAAAGTTAGACTATGTTTTTTCCCTAATTTCTATTTTTTAACCCCTGATAACTACTTACACAATTACTATGATATCAATTATTTTACTCTCTTGGGGTTAATAAAATCACTATAAAAGGGAAAATGTGACAGAAATATACCATGTTTTATATTTTAAATGATATAAAATTTAATTAGTTGAATATACGATTTTAATAAATTTTAAATCAATTAATAAAATATTATTTATTAAAAAATATCATTAATTTCATATTTTGAACTGCATGAAATTTTATAATATAATATATTATTAACTCACATTAAATGGTTCCAAAATGACATGTATTCAAATATAAGAAGTACATGGAAAGAAATTATTCCAAAAAATAATATTTTAACAGTATTTTAAATTATTTTAGAACTTATCTTTTAGTTTTACCCATCAGTTAACCAATATTAACATTAATAATGGTAATAAATATTTAAATATTAATGGGTAATATTATTATTATATGGTGAAAATTAGATCATAAATTTAAAGGTTATAATAATATTGACAATTTATATTCCTTATTTTCCTACCTTAATTTTTTTAATATTTTTAAATAGTTTAATTATATTATATTTTAAGAAATACTATTAATGTCATTTTACGAACTAATCATATAATTTGACATTGAAAAAAAACATTAATGTATTGTAATTATAATATTAAAAATATGTTTATATTTAATATCTTATACTTAAAATCTTATATTTATCTTCAAAATTAATTGGACACTATTACTTAGGGAAAAATGTTACTTTTTGTGTTTTTAAAAATCATTTTGTTGAGTTTTTTACTCCTTAAACTGGAAACTTATAGACCAAGTGTAAGCATTTATGGTAATTATTTCATCACTTAAAACTAAAAATAAATTAACACTATAAAATAATATTTATCATTCAAATAAATAGTTACAATTGAAAATAAATTTTTTCTATGCTAGAAAATATTATTGTTATTGAAAGAAAAAAATTGACATTTTTACTGTATTTTTTACTTCAATGTTATAATGGTAAAAATAAAAGTAATATGGAACAAGTTACCATTTTTTTAAAAATAATATTGAAATATATAAAATCTAATCAAACAGTAGGATAAAATCAAGTGTTTGGGTCATTTTTGTTCTTTACTATATAATTTTTCACATTACTTACCTGATTTATACTTGCTATGGTGTAATTATTTAGTATGGTTTCTATTTATAATGAAAAAACCGAAAGGTTACTATTTTCCAAATTTAGATATCTTAACTCAAAATATACAACCATATTCTCAAGATTAAATTTCTATAAGTGTGGGAAATTATTTTATGATTGAAACAGAAATTATAAAGAATTGTTTTTCAGATAAATGAATTTTTAAGTATAAATTTTTATTTGTTACAAATTCAACCAGAAAAATTATTTAGATGAACATAATTTGATTGTTAATAACACAAGAATACAAATTTTATTTTTAAATAATTTTATTATAAAATGGAATGTTCTAAACTACTGATACAAAAATATAGTTTTCCAAAAAATAGTATTTCTCACTATTCATTGAAAAATAAACCTTTTAAAAAAATTCCAAAAATTCATTCTAAGATAATTCAAGAATGATGATTTTAGAAACAATATACTTTTTATAAAATATTTTTAAAAAAGTTATATAAATAAATAATAATATTTCTTTATAAATATAATTAAATAACAAAAAATTAAGAACAATGCGACTTTACTAAAAATTGATTGCATATTTCCAAATCATTAATTAATACATTTTTATTGATTAGAATCTTTAAAAATATTTAATAATTTTTTAATACTATTCAAACTAGTGAGTTCAATGACTAACATGTTACATTCATATTTATATGATAATATTACGTTGGTTGTTTATATTCAAATACGTTTATCTTCCACATTTTCAATAATGTACTCAATTTTAAAATCTAATGATATTACATGAAAAAATAGAAACACTATAATAATGATATAAAACTTGTTTTCTAGATTGAATTACATTCATAGTTACATTGGTTATTCTAGAAAATCCTATGTATTTCATAATATGAAGGCAAAAAATAACCCATAAAATTTATCCCATGAACTAACGCTTGATGAGAACATATCAGTACTAGAAATCCAGTACATTTAATCAAATTTTACAAGTATTTAACCCCCTTTTAATTTCACTAGTATTTAGAAACTTTTAAAAATAAACCAAAAGAGAAATATCATTCATCTTCCAACACATCCATAAGTAATATTTTCCACTCATAACACCCTATAGATTATATCTTCACGTTAATACTAGAGCACTTCCTATATAGTCTGAATCAATTTAGTTGTTGGGAGTAGTACTTATAAACCTATCCAAGCTAAGTGAAGTGGTTTAAAACTGTGTTTCAACTGATTTTTCTAAAATGATGGAGTTTTTACCAACATAATCATGATATTATCCACTTGAAAATTACTTCCAACATGATTTATTTTGATCATTTCTTGATCAAAATTTTCAATAAAATATTGAAAATAGGTTTCTATAGTTTTTGTGTTAGTGCTATATGATATTATTCATGAGTTTGAGAGCATAGTTTGATTCATAAAAAGTCCCCATAAAAAAAATTTACTTCATCAACAATATTTTCTTGTTTTCACTTCATCAATAGAAGAATATTGAATGACGAGGTTACTAACATGTATTTTACTTCCACTATACTTAACAATGTGACTTACTACTTCTTAATCATCCAACATATGCATTTATTTTAGATTAAAAATACACCACCACTTTTGTACATAAAATTAACCAAATATCCATCCCAATACACGTTAGATAATGTAAATAATGCATGATATTTTTCACCATCAAATAAAAATCCAAAATTAATAATAGCATAGATGTACCTCTTGATTTTGTTATGTATTATGAGATGATCATTTTTTATATTACTCTAGAAATAATCCACTAAACATGTTACAAAAAACAATGATCAGTCATGTTATAATTAAATATAACAAGATTATGATTATCATATCATACGAGTTTAGAACTATTGACTTCCCATCCTCATTATTTCCAAGAACAATTCTAACCGCAAATAGAGTCAACATTATTTTATAATCACGCAT
Organism: Viscum album; assembly: GCA_963277665.1. Lineage (NCBI taxonomy): Eukaryota > Viridiplantae > Streptophyta > Magnoliopsida > Santalales > Viscaceae > Viscum > Viscum album. The sequence continues at coordinate 1,533,186,135 of OY728152.1, read as the reverse complement.
AATAGAAATCTTCATTGGTTCTCTTATATTAATCACATGAGAGATAAATTTATATTTTTCATTATAAATAACTTATACCCCTATAAAATAATACCTCTCAAAAATCATAGACATTTGAAATTAAGATATCATTTGTTTTCATACTCCTAAATTGATCTCTAACTTCATCCACCGAAAATGAAGTCATCCACATGGAACAACACCCTGATTTGTCCTTTATTGGTTGATTTCACACACATTTTTTCATCAACACTACTCTTTTTGAACTCCAACTTCATCAAGTATGTTTCTATATGATTGTACCATACACATAGTGCTAATTTAAGACTGTAAAATCCCTTATTTAACATGTATAGATTATATTCATCATTTCGAATTAAGAATCCCACTAACTATTAAATATAGACATTTTTTGGAATCACACATGTTAAAAATGTTGTTTTAACATATGTAAGATAAATATTGAAGCCTATTAGAATCATCAACATAATAAAAATGTTACCAACTCATGTTAATCTGTACGAACAATTGTTTTATCAATATAAACACCATAATTCTAAAAATAACCATTCAACACAAGGAATTATTTTTTTGAATCATATTTCCATATTTTTTCAACTTAGTTTGAAGTTCAACATCATCCTAACCACATTTTTATATTATTTATTATTAAAAATTTATCATTATAGATTATTTATTATTTGATTCAATTTACCATTTATGGATTGAACCCATTAATCATGCCTTTTTTTCTTCTAATAATATTGTTTACACCATTGAATGTAGAGTGTAATTATATGTATTTCTCATCCTTCATGAATATGATGAAGTAATTTTTTTTCTATGATTATTCTGTTTGGATCAACCTCCATTATTCTATTTCACATATGAGGCACAACATAACATTCTTCAGTTATGGACAACCATTCTGATTCAATCCTAGTGTATTCAAGATTTGGTGAACCCTATTCAACCCGGAGAGTTGTTTCAACTCCATCATATTATTCAAAAAATTCATCACAGTTCCAACATTGAGTAATCTTTTCATCTTTTTATTCAATGAATTTTATTTAATTAAATTTCACAATTTTACACATCCTTTTATTGAATCATTTATATGAATTAATTTTGGTTTAGTTAAAAAAAATAATCCTATATCAACAGAATTACAATATTATCCCCATTTATTTTTTATTTTCAATGTAACGTCATCTTCCAAAAACCTGAGAATATTTCACTGAGGGATTCAATATTTGAAACAATTCATATGTAATTCTATCCTCCCTAGGGAATAAGAAAACCTATTTTTTTAGTGAAAACTCTAACTCTTACACCTTCCTTCCATTAAGGGATTGAGGCACCACTCTATGTAAGCATTGTTTTATACATATTATTAACCTTCACGTTTGTTAATTACATGAATATATTTTTAGATGGAGTTATTACCCAGGGTAACTCATGCTTCATGTTATTCTTCTCATGCTTGTTTTCAAATTAAATAGAAATGTATTCTATTCCATTGTGAGATTATAATATTTTATTATGCAATTGATTTAATTTACAACTCTTCTTTTATACCACTTCATAAAATCCTTGACTTCTATTTCACTCCACAAGGATATAGAATGGGTCAATCTTCTATAATAATTAATAAAAAATTTAAATACCTTCCAACATATATTCTTCATGTATTACATGGGACACATATATTAATATGAACCATGGTGAGGGGATTGTATTCCCTCTTTTTTTTACAAATATATATTCTAGTATATCTTTTTCCACATATAAAAAACATATTTTATCACAATCATGCTTCAAACATAAAATATTCATTGAATATTTTTCTTTGTAAAATTTCTTAGTTTTATGTTGGTTAATGTGAGAATGACATGGATGTCATAATCTATTTTCCACTTTAGCTGTTAAGAGAGTGATATTCTATATTCAATCTAGATGATATATTTTTTTCCATCCTTTACCCTTTTAGAAGGGATTCTTTGAACAAATATTCCATAAAATATCCCTACAAATAAAATTCAACCTCATTTACAAAGTCAAAAATTTGACTCATGCTCATCAACATAATACAAAATCAATATACATATAGTAATTATGTATTCTTTGTCTCATCACCATCTAGTTGGGAGTTTCAACTACCTATGATATTCAATGATTAATCATTTCCAAAACCCATTATGCCATAAAATATTCCTTTCTTATTATGAAATAGGTTAATCTTTTCTATCTTGTGAGATGAGATCCAACACTCATAGATCTATGTTATATTTTTCATTATATCATTAAGTTCAATCTCGACCATGTTTTCCTTCTCGATTTTTTTAGATTACATTTTTTTTGTAAGAATATGAAGTCCTCTCCTCTATATATTTAGAATTGGTTATGAAATCAAACTCATGTTATTTATCTAATATAGAGTATCTATTTTTTGTGGGATATTCTTGGTTTCATTGTAGTCATTTCTCTCTAATTATTATAGTTATTTTTACACTTCCTGATCACCTACAATCAATTGATTTATGACCAAAGTTATAGAAATTAAAACCAAAGCAAACAAATTTATTCTTATATTTGATAAAGGATATGTTATAATATTTATTTTATGAATAATTAGTGATTATAGATTCAAAAAAAATCTTTTCATATTCACAGAAAGATTTTTTGTATCCATAAATCCTGTAAAACTGACATTTTATGAGACAAATCATCCTCTATCCTTCATTATTAGGCATGTATCCATCGATATTAAAACTATATTAATTTTTTGATAAACCCTAAATTAGTGTGGATTATTTTATACCCTATGATTTTTTTGTTAGGGGTTGTATTTTTCTTTACAATTGGTGTTTTATTTTTTACCCCAAAATTGCCACCCTCTTATTTCTATTTATTGTAATTTATTTCGGTTTCTAAATCAAATTCCAATGCATATAGTTATTTATTCACATCCCAAAACCTTGTAAAACTGACATATCCTTTCTAATAAAATCTCGATCGATGATCCTTCTTAAATACAAATTCTTCTATGAATCTCTAGATTTCATTTCTGATTCATATTTTTTCCAATGTGAATACCACTTCTTCCATGGATTTTACCTTATTTTTTCCCTTTTACAAATAAATTAATTTCATTTATCACCTTATTATGCTCTTAAACATTCATCTTGAAATTCAAAAAATTATATTAATTCACCTTTATAGACAACTAATTGTCCAAATCATCTTATCTCCTTTCAATATATGATTTGAGATAATCCAAAACATTATAGGACTGATTTTTTAATCAATTAATCTTTTTGTTTTTATGTGTTTAATGATAAATCTCTTTGAGAGATATGTTATATCCAACCATGAGATCAACTACAGTATATGGTTTATTTCTCACCAACTATGCAGATTATTCTTTTTCAGATGTATCTATCATGGAATCTTCAACATCATATTTAAATTCTGTTTTGATTTCCTCCAGGTAGATTCTATCATTATATTCCTATTTTCATATAAATATATTCCTATAATATTTCATTAATTTAGAACATCTTAATTTTATGTCACTCTTTAGATGTTACTTCCATAAATAATTCTATATGATTTTCACTTTACATTTTTTATAATAAAATTATCCCGTAAACCATACTATAATGTGTCAAACATTTCTTCAATAAAATAATGACATAGGAATCATACATTCAAACCTCTATATTCCTCTAATAATGTTTTTGGATACAAGATATATAAAATCAGCATCCATGTCCTATTTTCCATCACTAACTATAGTGATATATAGTTTTTCTATAGCATTATTGGTATATACTTTATTTTAATGATTTGATGTTCCTTCAAGAATACCTATATTCTCAAAGGACAACAAAATACTTAACAAATCAGAAAAGATTACTTGGATAGATCTCTCTATTAAAGAGATGATACATTCAAATTATTTTTATGTTAATGTATTCAACATATCTAATTTAAAATATATATATATCCTGAATTTTTACCCAATTCCTAAAATAGCTCTTAAAAATTTAGTGATTAGGTTGAAGAAACTGTTATCATTATCATCAAGGTTTATCTTTAAACTACCAAACATATTATACATCACTTGAAGCATTACATCCTTTACATTCCTTTCATCCATATAAATATTAGGAAATTTATCCCAAATGGACATGGTACAACTCATCACATTTATGTAGATATGGTTTTTAGGGATCTAGATAATTGATATTTTTTCTTAGTATCAATATCGAGTAACAACTTATCTGATCTGGTCATTGAAAATTTAGATGCATAAATTATTTATATCCCATATTTATGATTATGGAAAACTTATAAGGAAAGGGACTATAGGTTATATCTCATTATATTCTTTTTGATCTGATAACTCCTTCCCTCAAATAGTGGAATCCGTTTAAAATTCAGATTGTTTTATATATTGAAATTTAATGGTTTATTAGACCCTTATAACCACAAATCTGATACCATTTTTTTAATTAATAACATATGGATATGGGATGGATCAATCAAGGTTTCAAATTTTTCTTTTTTATGATTTGGACATTTTATCCATGTTGGTAGGAACTCCTTGATATTTTAGTTATTAGATGCAAATCCACAGAAATATACATACAAGAACTAATGTATATTGACAATAGTTTCTTATGTATCCAAACAAAGGGATAGTCTATAAAGATAATATGAAATTTTATGCTGGTGTATTAGAATACACTAATAGTTACTATTTAGGAAGATATAATGTCTTGTAATTGTTACTCCATGTTAGGTGCCAAACATTTATAAATAAATTCTGGGATAATGCATTTCTTAACTCAAGTCACTTATAACAACTCCTCCTCTTTTCACTTCCTCAGTTGATTTATTCCTCATATTAAAAACATGAGTAATTCTCTTATATCATCAAGAATGTATTCTTTAATTTTCAAATTAAAGGCCTATATATGATTCTCCAAAATATTTATCAACTTCACCCAAATATGAATATTAATGCAATTATCACTCCCGTCACTACATTTAAAAACTGAGTTATACTAATCATTTCTCGCACAACTCTTTCATTCAACACTATCTGTGAAATAACATTTTCACTATTGAAATTATATAACTTCCTTTTCAAAGGTATGTTTATAAAGCTTCTTTCATGAAACTCCCATTCACACAACTTCATTTACCCAATTATCTCTATAGATTCCATCTTACACAAGTAACACATACATGAAAAGAGAGACCTTAATACCCATATAATATTTTTTATTACCAAATGAGTGTGGGGAGATAATATTTATAGGCAAACCCCAACCTTCATATAACTTTTTCACCCTTCAACTTGCATGACATGTCGTATTTCTCTATTCTCACACAAGTACATCAGTGAACCCTATTCATTAAACAAAAATTTTAATGAGCATCCAAAAAAAGTAAAAATAGTTCCTCAAATTGTGTGAAAGTATTATACTAGATTAAAATCACATATTATTTCAAAAATCACTATAATTTTCACCAAAATAAACTTTTATCTTCCTTTGAAATTTCACATACAATAAACTAGAAAACACGTGAAAAAATGATTTATTAACCCTTTTATCATTCATACTTATTCTTTCCAATTCATATAAAGCAATCCCCTTAGTATTTAAATTCCATGATCTTCCATTATGTGAATGAAGTAAACAACCCCTAAATCTAGATTAAGGAACCTTGGTTCCAATTATATCTTGTTAAATTTAGTATTATAGTGAATATATGAAAAATTTAATTTATAAATTCTCTTTCACCCATTATAAAATCTTGATATCCAAATCATGATAATTAAATTTTTATTCTCTTTAACGTATGTATTTCATAATTTTGGACTTGTTCAATTCTCCATATATCATAATCAATTTGTCATGTAGATATATGGAAAACTCAATTTTAATAAATTATATTTATGTATTTATAGTTTAGAATATACATTAGTTCATATCAAATATTAAAAGACAGTCTCAACTAAATAATACGATCTTACCATGATAGTACAATAATTAATACTTAGCTATTTAAGGTATTATTTAGTTAGGGATTTTAGTATACAAAGTCAGTATCATGGAATAATAAAGGTATTAGAGAAATACAGCCATAAATAGAATTTAAACCGACCATATCAAATTATATTTTCCTTTATACAGTTAGTTATAGGTTTTAGTTAATAACAGACACACAAACAATGACAATCCTTCTTTTTTATTTCAAACTTAAACTTGATTTATTACATAAAACCTTCACTTGATACAACATGGAATATTGAGAGTTATAGAGTCTTTGGGGCTTAGTAACATTACATAACAACCTAAAACATTAAATAAAAAATCTTCATTGAAAACATCTTTTACATGACCACTACATTCCTTCGTACTTAACTTAGCACGGGTTAACCTGAGGACATGCATAAGGAAATGGTGATCTATAAAGCCCAGTAAGGGAATAAACATGGAAGAACATGAGAAATAAAATAAATTTTAGAGAATAGGAATATAAATAGAGCACAATATAAGAATAAACATAAAGGAATGATAAATAATGATAATCATTACATGGAAATGTGGTAACAACACTTAACATAGAATTAGCATGAGCCAAGGCTCATTGCACATGGAGCATGAGTAAATCCTCATTGCACATGATGCATGAGTAAAACCTCATTTAACTTGAATTATCATGATTCAACACCCAATGAACATGACGTATCAAGATACTATACTTTACACAATGCATTGGAGCGCTATGAGGGAACACCCTTCTTAAACATTTCATCTGATGCATAAGTGTGCCACATGGATCATATAACATGGATTCATAAAACATAATCATTTGTTATAAGATAAAATATTGTGTAATTCATACATAGAAAATTATAATAAATAATTAAATGTGCATAAATGTGAATTCCCTTGATAGAGAAATGGGCATGGTATTCACTGCACAGTGACATTTTCTTGGAAATTCGTTGGAATTTTGGTAGCGTAAATGCGTGATGTAAAAAATTCATTAAAATGGTAGATGATAGAGAACGGTATGTCTCATAATATTTACATGAAATGTAAAGTAAGGGGATAATATAGATACATTTCTAAACAATTGTAATGGAATTTAGAATCACGATACAAAACAATTGCTTGATTGTAAATGAGGAGGGGGAAATTCCTTTCGGAATTTCGGCATAGTAACGTGTGTACATGAGAGGCATTTAATGAAAGGTAAATGGTAATCCCACAATTCAAAAAAATGGTAAGTATAGGGGAGGTGAGAAACCATACTCCAACATTTATAATTGAAATTAAAAGGGCATAACAATTTGAATAAAATTGGACAAAATGAGAAAGGAAGAAAAAACCCTAACATGGAAGTGTTCTTCCAAAGGCCTGAGAGAGGCTTGAGAGAGGCTTATTTGGAGCTTGGGGCACCTTGGGATGATTCTAGGGAGAGTAGGTCAGATTTTGAACGAACTATGAATGCTTTGAGTGATGAGAAAGTAGTATCTTGGGTGGGTTTATATAGAAAATTTTGGGGGATTCATTATTATTTAGGGTTGGGACACCTCACATTAAACTAATTCAAACCACAAACCAGCCCATGGTTTTCCCCATGGTTTTTTTCAAAGGGGAGTGAAAAAAAATATTTTATAAGGCCAATTTCCAAACTTCTTAAAATAATCTGGTTGCTTATGTGGAGGTGAGTCACACTCCCAAGGAAAACAATTTAAAAAGACAAGATGTTTAATAAGCCTTGAAGGGTCCATTAATGCTTTGTAAAATAAATCAAAAAAACCCAAAATCACATTATTTTAATGGTAAAACATATATTGGCCGAACATAAGGATTATATTATTTTATTACCTCACTATTGGGTCATTATGATGTCATAAAACACATTATATATTTAAACGGTATTTAGTTTTTTCCCAAAAATTTGACAGTCTCAGAAAATTATGAAAAATTCTTCGTTTGATAATTTCGACATCTAGATTCCATAAATAATACTCATTTTATATAAATAATTTCCTAAATAAGTTAATTTTAACTTTTAAAATAAAAACCGATATTTATTGGAAATTCATGGGTTTTGACAAAAATGGCTTTCCAACCTTAAAAAAAATTACAATTGCATTCATAAACTTATAAAATAATTTATATTTAAAAAAATGTAATAGTAATAATAATATTTTATAAAAATATTATTTAATATAGAAATCCATTAATTCATCAAAATGGATTTCTTAGTGGAATATTAACTAAAAACACTATTTGAGCTTTAAAAACTATTTACAAGGTAACAAAAATAAAATGAAAATATATTCATTATTGTATACAAAAATAATGTACGTAACCATAGTGAAATGGTTTTGCTACATAACCCCTTATAACACCCACATAAGACTGAAGAGTAAGGTGTGCAATGATGACAGACTCTTGGGTGGCTTAGATAACATTTCTCGGGTGGTATTCTCTATCAACATCCAATCCTCTCTTAGGCGTTCCCGCTCGAGTTTAACCTGTTGTAGCTCGTCTTGTGATTGGTCAAGAGAAAAGTCCAATGATGCCTCCTCTTTTCTGAGTTCCAACAAATGGGCTTCTTATGGGGAACGTCTACTGGATGAGGTCATCACTTCCTTTTCTGAGTAAATTTGATTCGTTATAGCCATATATTTATATTAATCATGTGATAATCGTTCAATGGCTATATTAGCAACGATCAAAATTGATAAAATAAAACCAAATAATTTGACATTTTATATAAACATTTTACATAAAGAGACATTTTATTAGATCAAGAGGGATTTCCATTAATGAATGTTTGGGTCGTTATAATCTTCACCCCTTATAAAATTTCTCCCTTGTAATTTTCCATTTCCCACACTAAAACAAATGTGGGTAACTCTACTTCATCACTTCCTCTGATTCCCACGTCGCTTCTTCAAACTTGTGGTTTAACCACAACACCTTGAAGAGGCGAATTGTCTTATTTCGTATAGCTTTTTCACTACGGTCTAAGATCTTCACTGGATGCTCCTCATAAGAATGATCATCCTCAAACTGTACCACCTCTAAAGAGAATAATTCTAAAAGGGTCCGATATGTACTTCCTTAATAGGGAAACATGAAAGACATAATGTACTTTGGCAATGGTAGGTGGAAGTACTAGTCGATAGGCCACATCCCCAACATGATGAAGAATCTCGAAGGGGCCGATGTACCTTGAACTTAACAACCATTTATTTCCAAACCTCATGACCTTCTTCCATGGAGATATGCGTAGAAAAACCATGTCTCTAACTTTAATCTCAATGTCTCACCGGCAGTTATCTGCATAACTCTTCTATCACCTCTGGGATTCCTTGAAATTATGCTAAATGGTTTTCACCTTCTCTACCATTTCTTCTACCATTTCTTGTCCAATCAACTTAAGCTCACTGACCTCATCCCAACATGTTGGTGTTCTACACCTTTTCCCATAAATGGCATCATATGGTGCCATTTGGATGCTCGAGTGGAAACTATTATTATAAGAGAACTCAACCAAAAAAATATGTTGATCCCATCTTACATTAAACCCCATTGATAATTCTCTCAACATGTCCTCAAGTTTTTGGATAGTCCGTTTGGATTTTCCATCAGTTTGAGGATGATAAGTCGTAAATAAGTTCAGTTTAGTATTCAGAGCATATTGATGACTCTACTGAAACTTAGAGGTGAATCTCAGATCTCAATCAGACACAATAGATAGTGGTACTCCATGTAACCTTACCACTTCCTTGATATATATCCATGCCATTTGATCCAATGAGAAATCCTCCCAAATAGAAATGAAGTGTGAAAACTTTGTAAGACAATCCACAAAAACCCAGATTTCGTTGTTGCCTTTGGATGTCTTCAGAAGTCCGATGACAAAGTCCATGGTGATGTTCTCCCATTTCAATTATGGTATGAGAAATGGTTTCATCATCCCCTTATACTTCTTCCTCTCTTACTTCACTTTCTAACACACCAGGAATGTTGACGTATATTCAGTGATCTCCTTATTCATATTATCCCACCAATAATGTTCTCATAGATCTTGATATGTCTTTGTGTTTCCTGTGTGAATAGAGAAATTTAAACTATGTGCATTAGCCAAAAGTTCCTTCCTCAGCTCCTAACTTGATGGAACTCATAGTATTTTCCCAAATTTCAAAATTCCTTCTTCTTTAACATTAAACTCTGAGGATTTCCCTTTTATGATAGCTTCAACTTTTTCCTGAATTACCACATCAACCATTGAGCATCCTTTAACCTTTCCAAAAGTGATTTTTGATCAATCATTTGTGAAAGTATTGATGATGTTCCCTTCTTTATTATTCCCATGTCCATCCTCATTAAATCTAAGAAGATTGGATCCTTTTTAATTATCATCAATGATAGAATTGTTTGGCCCTTTCTACATTGAGCATCCGCCACCTTGTTCGCTTTCCCAGGGTGGTAGTGGATTGATCAGTCACAGTATTTGATCAGCTCTAACCATCTTTTTTGGTTCATATTCATCTATTTTAGTGTGAATATATACTTGAGGCTTTTGTGGTCCTTATATATTTCACACTTCTACCCAAAGAGATAATGTAGCCAAATTATCAAAGTGAATATCACTGCAACCAGCTAGAGGTTATGTGTTGGATATTTCTATTAATGAACATTCAATTTCCTTGAAGAATAGGAAATGACTTTGTCATTTTTCATCAACACACATCCCAAGCCCTTCGTCGAAGCATCACTGAATACCACAAAAAGTTATCCACTTGTGGGTAATGTGAGCACATGAACAGTGATAAGCATCCTTTTCAACTCCTGGATGATTTATTTGAAATCATCACTCCACAAAAACATTACTCATGTCCAAGTTATCTTGGTAAGAGGGTTTCACAATCATGTGAAATTTCTCCCAAATCGTTGATAATATCCAGATAACCCCAAGAAGCTACGGATATCTGTTACTGATGTTGGCCTTGGCCATCAGTCAATTGCATTTGTTTTGGAGGGATCCACAGATATCCAATTGCTTGTGATGATATGGCCCAATAATGATACCTCCTTCAACAAGAACTCACACTTTTTGAACTAGGCATAGAGATTCTCCTTCTGCAAGGTCTCTAGTACAGTTCTTAGATGCTCATCATGATCCTCCTTTGTTTTGGAGTATAACAGAATATCATCTATAATGACATCGAAAAATTTGTCGAGGTAATCTATAATGAATATATTCATCAAGTCCATCAAGATTATTGGAGCATTAGTGGGTCTAAAAGGCATTACTATGAATTCATAGTGCTCATACCTTGTACGAAATGAAGTCTTGAGGATATCTTCCATCTCCCACCCTTACTAGATAATATCCCGACCGAAAATCCCCCTTGGAGAATTATTGTGCTCCACACAGCTTGTCAAATTATTAATAAATTCATGGGAGATGCTACTTGTTATTTATCGTTATTTTTTTGAGCTCACAATAATCGATGCAAAGGCGCATTGATCCATCATTCTTCTTGACGAAGAGGACTGGTGCACCCCATGGTGAACCACTTGGGCGTATAAACCCTTTATCCAGATTCTCCTATTGTTGTTTATTAAGCTCCTCAAGCTCCACAACAGACATTATATATTGAGTTTTGGATATTGGCAATGTCCCCATTATAAGTTCAATTGAAAATTGAACATCTATTCTAGGAGGGAGACCAATCAATTCAGTTGGAAACACTTCAGTGAATTCTCTCACAATAGTAATATCTTCAATGAAGGTTTCTTTCTTGGACTCAATCATCTGAGATAGATATGAATTCTCATAGGGCATTAATATCCACTCTTAAGATGATGGATCAAAAGAAGATTCATCTTCCTCCTTGAACATGTAAATAATCGGGGGTCAATTCTCCACATGGAGAGTGATTTCCCTATCACGGCAATTTAAGTTGGATTTATATAAGGAAAGTCAATCCATCCCAAGAATTGAATCAAAATCCACCAGAGGGATTATGAATAGGTTCTCTAGGAATTTCAATCCATAGATTATGATAGGGGAGGATTTATATTCATGGGATGCAATAATCATCCCATTTTCCATAGTCACCAAAATCATCACTTCCATGATTTTTGGTAGTGGTGGTATTGATCTAATAAATTTTTGAGATACAAAAGAATGTGTATAACCAGAATCAAAAATTACGTTTTCTATTCTTGAATGAATAACTGGAACACCTGTCACCACTTTATTGTCGGGGTTCACTTCAGTAGTAGTGATGGAAAAAACTCACCCTTGCTACCTTGTAGGTTGTTGGTTGTCTCCGAAAACTCTTATCTTAGGGCACTGATTTGCTCGATGCCTTGGTTCTTTGTAGTTGTAGCAATAAATCACACGTTGAGGTTCAAACAGAGCATTCCTCTCCTCTTTCGTAGTCGTGGGTCTTTCTTATCGACGATTAACAGCCAGATTCCCTTCTCTTCCACACCTAGAGAATTTTCTTGTACCCTTCTGGGAATTTTCAGGGTGCTTCATTCCCCACCTTTGGCAAGTGGGGTGCTATATCTTATTAGCACCGTTGGATTTATCCATCGGACCACCAGCATTGAATTCCACCTTACACTTCTTATCCCCATGATTCCCATGAGATTCTAAGATCTCCATTTCAACCTTGAGAGCACATCAGACAATTTCCTCGTAGCTATTGAAGTCACAGATTTCCAGTACTTTCCACAGGCTAGGTTTTAGCCCACCAAAGAAGCGTTAAACCTTGCATTCAGGGGTAACGACAATGCTGGAAGCGTATCATTCATGTCGTGTGATGTTTTCCTTGTATGCTCCAACATATTTGTCATCACTTTGCTTAAGGGAAAGGAAGTCCCTTTCCATCTTTAGCCGTAGGGTGAATGGAAAGTATTTATCAAAAAACATCTTTTGGAAATCTGTCCATTCCAACGCCTCGATCTCCTCCTCAGGCTACATATTTTTTTATCAAAATCCACCATTAATCAGCTTCACCCTCCGTATGATTAGAATCCAGGATAACCTTATCTTGTTTAGAACATTGAAGGATGGAGAAGATCTTTTCAATGTAGTTGATCCATTGTTCAGCAATTGATGGATTAGATGATCCATTAAAAGTAGGAGGCCTTTGTCTCATGAAGCTCTAAAGAGAGACTTGTTCTTTCATGGGGTGGGGGGTGAACTTTCTTCTTGACCCATGTTTATGTTAAAATAATGAGTTAGTTGAGATTGAAGTGTGACAATGTTTGCAATTCCCGCTCCCATTGGATTCGGCATCTCATTAGTACACTCATCACATTGATCTTCACATCATTTGTTAGCCTGACTCCTCATATTACCGGGCATTGGCTAGAATACAAGGAAAGTTAGGGGTAACACATAAAGTTTAATACAATGAGAAAACTAATGACTTATAAATAACTCTTACTTCCTTAACATATGAATCTATTGGCTTTAGTATGTGTTACCCATGATCTACTTTCTAACATATATTCTTAGGGAATTTTTGTCCCTTTATAATGGTTAATACTAAGCTTTTGAATTTACCAAAGCATATCCACTGGGAGTGTTAAAACAAAGAGTGAAGCAAGGCCCGTTTTCGTGCACCAATTCGCATTCGATTCTAGCTTAAAGCTGTTTTTTTAGGTGTTACCCCTAGGATACATCTGTACCAGAGCCACCTCTACCTGCTCGTTTCCAAACATATATGTATTTTCTTGATAAACCACTTACTCAATACCCACCAATACATCAGGATGTTTTTATTATACTTAGTCTTGTATCTAAGGTTTTACTATGGTTTTCTAATCCTAATCCCAAAAATAACTAAACATATCCTTTTGATACCAACTATGACAATACTGCTTTTTCTTTCAAACTTAAACTTGATTTATAACATAAAACCATCACTTGATACAACCTGGAAGATGAAGATTTCTAGTGTTTTTTGTGTTTAAGACCATTACATAACAACTTAAAACATGAGATAAAACATCTTTATTGAAAGCTTCCTTTACATGACCACTACATTCCTTCATACTTAGCATTGCATGGGATAACCTGAGGACATGCATAAGGAAAGGGTGAGCTATAAATACTAGTAAGTGAATAATCATTCAATAAAATGAGGGATAAAATACATGTTTGACAATAGGCATATCAATAGAGAACAAGAGGATAATAAACATAAATGTCTTGATAAATCATGATAATCATTACATTGAAATGTGGAAACAACACTGAACATGATATTAGCATGAGCCAAGGCTCATTGCACATGGAGCATGAGTAAATATTCATTGAACATGAAGCATGAGTAAAAACTCTTTGCACTTGAACTGGAATGAGTCAACACACATTGCACATGATGTATCATGATACTATACTTTACCCAATGAATTGGAGCACTATGAGGGCACACCCTTCTTGAACATTTCATTTCATGCATAAGTGGGCCACATGGATCATAAAATTTGGATTCATAAAACATAATAATTTATTCCACGATAAAGGAATGTGGAATTCATACATGGAACCTTATAAGAAATAATTAAATGTGCATAAAGTTTAATACTCTTGATAGAGAAATGGGCATGGTATTCACTACACAATAACAGTGACATGGAAAATTAGTGCAATTTCGGCAGTGTAACGGCGTGACGTAAGAATTCATAAAAATGGTTGATGGGAGAGATAAGGATGTATCATCCTATTTACATGAAATGGACAGTACGAGGTCCATATAGATAGATTTCCCAACAATTTTAATGGAATTTAGAATCATGATAAGAAATAATTGCTTGAATGTAAATGAGGAGAGGGAGATTTCTTTCGGAATTTCGACATTGTAACAGGTGTAAATGGGAGGCATTTAATGAGAGGTAAAGGGGTATCCCACCATTCAAACATAAATAGGTCATTATGGGGAGGTTTTAAACGATACCCCAACATTTATAATTGAAATTAAAAGGGCATAACAACATAAAAAAATTTGGAAAAAATGAGAAAGGAAGAAAAAACCGTTACTTGGAAGTGGGCTTCCAAAGGGTTGAGAGAGGTGTCGGAGAGGATTCTTGGGAGATTGGGGCACCTTGGTAGGATTATAGGGAGAGTAGGGCAGAGTTTTGTCGAACTAAAAAGGCATTGAGTGAGGAGAAAGTGGGAGCTTGGGTGGGTTTATATAGGAAAGGTGAGGGAATACTTTATTATTTAGGGTTGGGACACCACACATTAAACTAATTCAAACCACAAACCATCCCATTTTTTTTTTCCAAAGGGGAGTGGAAAAAAATATTTTATAAGGAAAAATTCCGAACTTCTTAAAATAATGGGGTTTCTTATGTGGAGTTGAGTCACCCTCCCAAGGTAAACAATTAAAAAAGACAAGATGTTTAATAAGCCTTGAAGGGTCCATTAATAATTTGTAAAATAAGTCAAATAAACCCATAATCACATTATTTTATTGGTAAAACATATATTGGCTGAAGATACGGATTATAGTATTTTATTACTTCACTATTGGGTTATTATGATGTCATAAAATACGTTATATATTTTAACGATATTTAATTTTTACCCAAAAATTTGACTGTCTCAGAAAATTATGAAAAATTCAGCGCATGATAATTTCGACTTCTTGATTCCTGTAATAATATTCATTTTATATAAATAATTTTATACACATGTTAATTTTTACTTTTAAAATAATAACCGATATTTATCCAAAATTCATGGGTTTTGATAAAAATGGCTTTCCACCCTTTATAAAAATTAAAATTGCATTTATAAAATTATACAATAATTTATATTTAATAAAAATAAATTTAATAATAATAATAATAATTTATTAGAGTATTATTTAATAAAAAAATCCATTAATTCATCAAAATAGATTTCTTAGTTTAATATTAACTAAAAACACTATTTGAGGTTTAAAAAGTATTTACAAGGTATCAAAAATGACATGAAAATATATTCATTATTGTATACAAAAATTATGTACATAGCCATAGTGCTAAGGTCTTGTTACATAACCCCTTATATCACCTGTATAAGACCAAATATTATGGTGTGCGATGGTGGCAGACTGTTGGGGTGGCACGGATAAGATTGATCGTGTGGTAATCTATATCAACTTCCACTTCTCTCGTAGGTGGTCCCGATCGAGCTTAACCTCTTGAATCTCGGCTTGGGCTTGGTCAAGAGTGAAGCCCAATGATGCCACCTCTTTTCCGAGTTTGGACAAATGGGATTCTTATGGGGCACGTCTACTGGATGAGTCTATCACTTCCTTTGTCTCAGTAAATTGGATTTGTTAAAGCTCTATATTTATACTAATCTTGTGATCACTGTTCAACTGCTATATTAGAAATGGTCACCATTCGTAACATAAAACCAAATAAGGTGACATTTTATATAAATATTTTACATTAATATATATTTAATTAGATCAAGAGATATTTCTATTTACGAATGTTTGGGTCGTTACACACACACAAGATCTAGGGTCATGGATTGAAATCAACTGTTTTTTTAATAAGAGAGATGACCAATTAGTTAAGAGGAGTGGAAAAAATATGGACATAAGAAATTTTATATTAGTTCATATCAATGTGATCTATGTATACTATTGACCTTTATCTTTCCCAATTTAAATAGAAGATGATAAAATATTGATTTATTCATGAGATTAAAAACCAAATAAAACCATTTTTCTGGTGGAAGTACATTGAACACGAGAACCTGAATTTTTATAAGTATCCACCAAATATTCAACATACCTCTTCTCCCTAGAGGTAGAACCCAAGTAACCTAACATATTCACCTTAGAGTCACAACCCAAAAGTAATGTTTACTGGAGGAACGACCAATAATTTATTTCTTCTTAATTAAAATGAATAATAAAATTATTAACACACATAGAAATATGATTATGTAATCTAATAATATAAAATACAGAGTTAAAAGGAAAAATATTAAATTTCGAGGTAGCCTTAATGTCATGACCCGTCCTAGTGGGGCCCGAGCCGCAACTACCCAAGCCCACCTCCAATAGGCCAGGGGCTGGTCACTAGCACCGAGTAGGCATGGTAATAACATGGGAGGCATTTCATATAAACCTGTATGCATCCACACACATCTCCAAGCCCAAAAACCTGAAAATTAAAAACTACTAAAAGGAAAATATGCATGTATAAACTGAAACCCAACCAACAGAGTACGACAGGAAAGTAAGTACAAGAATGTAAAACCATGGTCCAAAAGTACAAGCCCACAAAAGAGAGTCTGTTACAAAGTCCAACCTGTAAAGAATGGAGCTGGGAATGCAGTCTGTAGCCGTAGGAACACACCTCGGCCTGTTTGATCTCACTGAGTACCGTCCGGTCCCGGTCTTCCTAGAATCATGTCAAAGGCTCGCTCGTCTCCACATGACACAACACGTGCGGGAAAAGCCCCTGCAGGGGTGAGTATAACAACACCCAGTAGGACACCCCGAAACCACAAAGGAAAAACAACACGTGAAAATACCACAAAGGAAAGATACAGTCAGCTCTACATAGTATATGTCTACTGAACATATAACAAGAATATCCAGATATACTCATACACGATCGACTATCGCGAAACCACCACTATGATCCAGCTCGAAGATACCACTAAGCACTTAATAAGGAGAACACAGTCCTAGGTCTGAAGAGAGATATATTAAGTACTCGTTCCGGGAGAACACACTCCAAATGTACTTTGAGAACATGATGCTCAGATGAGGATCACAACGAATAGCCATGGGGTGATTCGAACAACTTAGTCGGAACTAATCTGCTAAGCAGAGGATCATCTCCTAGGTAAAGTTGGTCATATCGATACCACGAACTCTACTAAGGGTTCCGGGAATGAATAGAGTATCTGGCTCTGAGTCTCACAGAGGGGATTCCAACAACTCTATTCATGTAGTCCAGCTGAAGGGATCAAACTCCTGTATATAAGAAATGATGCCAGAACCTTTAGGGAAAAGACCAAGGGTACGAATCCTAAGAAAACTAGTCCAAGTCATAGAAGACAAGTGGCTCATGCCATGAAAAATTGATTACATGACATGTTGTATGGTTACACGCCATGTTCCTTGACCCCAGGTACTACCTGTGTAAACGGCCCATGTCATCCGTTCATGCTGTGTAAAACTCAGCTACACTGGGTGTAGAAGAATCACACGCCGTGTTCCTTGACTCCGGGTACAGCCTATGTAAGCGGCCTTTGTCATTCGGCTTGTCGGATTGAAAGTAACTACAGGACGTGTATAAGAATCACATGTCGTGTCCGGGCACCTAGGGCTCACATTGTGTAAGCTGGCCATGTGCCCGTACATGGTCTCTGTCGGTGTTGCCTGCACATGTACCGGCACACGGGGTATCCCATGTATCTGGTCGGGTCTGGATGGGGAGGGGTATACACGTCGTGTCCTTGGCCTTATACCCAACCCATGTCCATGTACTCTCGGAGTACACGCCAGGTGATCCGCTGACGAGCACATGCCCTGTAGCCCATACTACATGCCATGTTGTCAAGACTTTTCCAGAAACGTTGTCTTCCTCCTCGCACCACGGCCGATCCTTCGGATCCACGGTTTCTCTTCAATTCATCCCGATACAGCAGGTTTTGGTTCATTTCATCATACAAACACCGTAATGGGTGTTTTTGGTCCTTAAGTCAGATCATAAACATTGAACGATCCATCCGAAGACAAATGCCCGAACACTCATAACTCTCAATCCGCTCTGAATTGTCCGCCAAAACTATCGTCACACCTCTATGACATCACTCTGGGGTGGGATCAACAATTTGGGATCGTTGCGTCTCAGAATGGATGTGCAACTATCCGTTGTTCATCACCCCATGAAGAATTTCAAGAATGCGAAGGAGAGAAATACTAGAAATCCAATAAACCAAAATTGAGGAACAAACCTCTGTCGTCGTTATTTATGACGTTGATCTGCTCCCGTTAATAGGATTAAACAAAGTATAAAAAATCAACAACAATAGATCAACATGGACTCAATCTCCCAAAATCCTCAAAAAAGTCCATCATGCAAGAACGATCGATCAACGGACTAATCTATTTGTGGATTAGCCCGCGTTCATCGTAGAAATCAAGATCGGGGAAGAAATCAAAAATCAAACATCCAACCTGGATTTGTGGCATTTGATGGTGAAGATCAGTTTGCAATGTTGTCATTGCCAGCGAAGTTGGTCAAGAATGTTGTTGATGCTTCAAGACGCTTTCTCCAGAGCTGTCCAGATAAATTCAGAGTTATGGGAATGGTAACCCAGACCCCCCCTGTGAAATTTTTATTTAAAATAAAAAAATATTTCGCTGCAACAAATATTTAATAAAATATTTAAAATTAAATATTTTATTACGGTTACGTCCAAAAATCAGATTTCGCCACCAACCTGCACCAACCGATGTTAGGCCTCGTCTAAGGTAAAATCGTTGTTCCGAACGCAACAGTTCCCTTAGATTTCTGATCTGAGAACCCACTCAAGAGTTATTCCACTTTTTCAGGAAAACTACACGCGTGCGTAATTTAATTATTAAATTAAATTCAAGCATTTGTTCCGGGAACACCGGGCCTCAGAACTGCACGTTGTCTCACAACCTGGTCTCGAATTAATTCCCATATAATATTAAAATAATACATGGAAAAATACAGGACATTACATCGCACCCACATTAGGGCTTTCACGTCCCCAAAAATCCAAAACAAGGGCTACTCAAAAAGATGTGGATGCTGCACGCGAATCTGAGCCTCCCTCTCCCGCCTGCTCTCCGGGAGATTCCCGTGCTACCACTGGACACACACTAAGGGAAATAGCTCACCCATGAAGGATATTCTCCTACTGATCCTCGATTTTCACTGGGTACTCAGCAAAGGTCGATCCATCATCGATGTCCAGCTCACCCTAGTCGATAACGTGCGATGGATCATGCACGTACCTCCGTAGCTGTGACACAGGGAAGACGTTGTGTACCCGGTCCATCTGAGGAGGTAGAGCCAAGCGATACGCCACCTCTCCAACTCTACTCAAAATCTAAAAAGGGCTGAAAAACCTCAGAGATAGCTTTCTGCCTCAGCCAACTCACTGCAATCCCAGTCGAGGTGAGACCCGAAGGAAAACATTGTCTCCCTCCTTGAAATCCAAGGGCCTCCACCTCCTATCGGCATAAGACTTCTGCTGACTCTGTGCAGTCCTCATCCTCTCCTGGATAACCTACACCTTCTCTGTAGTAGCTCGCACCATCTTTGATCCCATGAGTGTTGACTCTCCTGGGTCAGTCCAGCAAAGTGGTGACCTGCAAGGTCGCCAGTACAGTGCCTTGAATGGTTCCATACCAATAGTGGAATAATAATTGTTGTTATAAGAAAATTACACCAGTGGTAGGTGAACCTACCAGCTACGACCGAAGTCAAGTATGCAAGCTCGAAGCATATCCTCCAGAACTTGGATGGTCCACTCTATCTGACCATCAGTCTGGGGATGAAACGATGTGCTCAAGTGTAACTGATTCCCAAAAGCTTCCTGTAATCCCTTCCACAACAGGGATGTGAAACGAGCATCACGATCTGAGACGATCGTGGATGGAACTCCATGATGTCGTAATATCTTCTGCACGTAGAGGCATCACATGCTCTCTACTGAACTCTGCTCTCGGATGGCTAGAAAGTGAGCTGACGTGGTGAGTCGATCAAAGATCACCCAGATGGAATCATGTCCCCTGGACGTACCTGGTAAATCCATTACGAAGTCCATGGATATTCCATCCCACTTCCACTCTGGAACCTCAAGGGGCTGAGTCAAACCTGCTGGCACCTGGTGCTTAGCCTTTACTTGCTGACAAGTAAGGCACTGAGAAAAAAACACTACCACACTCATATTCATTCCTAGCCACCAAAACGGACGTCGGAGGTCTGCATACATCTTTTCCACGCCTGGATACACCACCAAAGGGGATGTATAGATCTCCCTCAGAACCACCTCCCACAACGTCACTGGTACTACTGTACACCCTTATAAAAGAACAAAGTGCTGCCCACCTTTTGAATATCCATCAGCAGCATCACCTGTGGATATCTGAGCTCTTAGAGTCTCACAACTATCATCCTTACACTATGCTTCTTTGACTCGTTGTAACAGTGGAGGGGTAACAACCATCGATTTAAGGTAAGCTACCTCATCTCCATCCATAAAGGATAACTGTAAGGAGGCCAACTACCTCGTCGCCTCATCTAGCAACTACGAACTGGATTCCCTGCTGAGAGAATCTGCCACAACATTACCCTTCCCAGGAGTATAAACGATCTCAAAGTCATAATCCTGGAGGAACTCAAGCCACCGCCTCTGTCTCAAATTCAAATCCTTCTGAGAAAAGATATATCTGAGACTCTTGTGATCAGATTGGACGGTAAACTGCTCGCCCATCAGGTAGTGCCGCCACATCTTCAATGCGAAGACTACCTCTTCCAACTCAAGATCATGGGTAGCGTAGTTCTGCTCGTGTGGCCTCAACTGACGTGAGCCATAGGAAATCACTTCTTGCCTCTGCATCACAACACAACCAAGCCCAGTTCCTGATGCATCACATAACACTACGTACTCGACACCCTCCTCCGGTAATCTCATGATCGGGACACTCGTCAGACTCTGTCTCAACTACTGGAAAGCCTGCTGGAATATCTTGGTAAACATGAAAGGCTTCCCCTTCCTGGTCAAAGCTGTCATGGGTGCTGAAATCCTAGATAAATAATGAATGAATCTACGATAGTATCCTGCCAACCCAAGGAAACTCTGCACCTCCGTCATGCTCTGAGGTGGCTTCTATGCTAGTAATACCCCCACCTTGGATGGGTCCACTGCTACACCATATGCTGAGATAACATGTCCCATCAAGTAGACTTATTTTATCCAAAACTAGCACTTTGAGTCTTTCCCATACAACTGGTTCTCTTGGAGTGTGTCCAGAACCATCCTTAGGTGTCTCGCGTGCTCCTCCTCGGACGCATTGTACCCAAGGATATCATCGATGAAGACTACTACGAACCGATCTAGATAGGGCTGAAAGATCAGGTTCATAAGTCCCATGAACACTGTCGGGGCATTCGTCACGCCGAAGGGCATCACCATGTTCTCATAGTGACAGTAGCGACATCTGATTGCCGTCTATGGTACATACTCATCCCGCACTCGCAACTGGTGATAGCCTGATTGTAGATCAACCTTCGAGAACCATCATGCCCCTCTCAACTAGTCGAAGTGGTCATTGATCCTCAGTAGTGGATACCGGTTCTTCACGGTCACCTGATTCAGGCGGCGGTAATCCAGACATAGCCTCAAGCTCTTGTCTGCCTTCTTGGAAAACAACACTGGGGCGGCCGAGGGTGAAATGCTAGGTCTTACAAAGCCCTTCTTCTGCAAGTCTTCCAACTTCACCCTCAGCTCACAAAGCTCTGTAGGAGCCATCCGATATGCTGATGCTGATATCGGTATCGTCCCGAGTTGTAACTCAATGTAGAAATCTATCTCCCAATGGGTAGGTAGTCTGGGGGAATCCTCTGGAAAGACGTCCTCATACTCAGCCACTACTGCTGGAAACTGGAAACTCGTAACATCTGCTGCACCAAGGGCTAGGCTAGCCGACTGATAGGATATCAGTTGCACCCTCCTACACATGAGTCCATCCTGTGCTGCCTGGGTCTCTCTTTCACCGACAAAAGAGAACCTCATTCCATCACTGTGGACACACCGCACCCTTTGCCTAAAACAGTCGATCTGGGCATGAACTGTGGATAGCTAGTCCATACCATGAATGACATCGTAAGGCCTAGAAGCTACTACCAAGAGGTTCCAACCGAAACTCTCGCCTCTAAGGATCTAGTCACACTGTATGCAAAGGTGTGGGATCTCTGAATCTTCTCCAGTCTGTGTTTCTAATTGTATGGGTCGAGTAAACGGCTCAACTGGAATCTCAAGGTCTCGAACAAGATAAGAAGCTAGAAAGTAATGACTAGCACCTGTGTCTATTAGTACGGTATCCAATGTAGAAAAGATACATATTGTACCTCTAATCATTCTGGGAGTACCTGGGTCATAAGCCTTTGTCGCCTGCAGCTGTCCCTGCCTCTATCCACCAGCCCCTAAGCCTGGGGTGGACCTCCTAGGGGTGGTGTTGGTACTAGGTCAAAATGCCGGCAAACTCCAGCTGCTCTCCCAGCTCCCCTACCACGTACACTACCCCATGGATCTGTCTGCTCCACATGTGGCCTATTCCTCGGTGGTCCATCCATTTCTCCCGTGTCAGTAGTACAGCGGGTCGTACAATCTAGGGTGAGATGTCCCCTTCCATCACATGAGTAGAATAACCTCTCTCAAGGCTGGCTAGATGTGCCCTGCAAACCCTGTACAGCAGATCCCCTATTTGGGGATCTCCTCTAAAAATGCCTCCCATGCCTGGGTCCCTGACGTCAGCTCCCTACTGTCGGGGTCTCTACTCCAGCTTGCCCACTACTGACAATTGCAGCCTGTCTCTACTCTTCAATGAAGCACTCGAACACCAAAGCTTTCTCGAGCACCCCCGCATAAGTAGGAATGCTCATAGGGACGTTGCTAGCTCAGATATCTATGTGCAAGCCCCACTCAAATGTCTGAGCTCTGATGTACTGATCTATGACCATATCTATCAAGTACCGCGAGAGGTCGTTAAACCTCGATGAATAGTCATCCACTATCATGGTCCCCTGTTGGAGCTGAAGAAGCTCTTTTATACGTACTGATCTCAGGGTAACCGGTGAAAACTCCTCTCTAATGAGATTCTCAAACTCCGACCACGCAAGAGTCACCTCATCGTGAGTCTGAATGACCAAACTCTACCATCGCCCTACCGAGCCCTGCAGAAGGCTTGCTGCCAGGATCACCATCTGGTCTGATAGTGTCCTGACCAAACAGAAGATGCTAGTCACTACCTCAAGCCAGTCCTCTACTGCTTGAGGGTCAGGCTCGCCTCGAAACCTGAGGGGTATCTGTCTCTGAAACTCGTGGAGTGCGCTCAGCCTACGCTCCTCATAAACGGGTACAGTAGGCACTAATCACTACTTCACAGGTCGTGGGATAAATGGCACACCACTCGATGAAAAAACCGCGGGATCTGGTCCCTGAATCGAAGCTTCATCACTGAGGGGGTCACCCTCGTGATTGAGCTGGTGGATCCTAGCGGGTTCACGTCACAGAGGCATGCTGTAAAGAAACAAGATGCATCTTAGTTAGTGATTATATCTGGAGAGCTGACTCAAGAAGGACATGGAAACCACAACCCATTCCTAAATGATGCATATACCATAATTTTCCCCTGAAACTAGTGTCCTCATGTTACGAGTCGAAAAGCATGTTATCAGAGTCCTGGTGTATGGATACGTCAGCTGCCCGCACCAACACTGGGGTCCCTGTCCTAAAGGCCGAACTCGAAACACTTAACACTGTTGCCCCAAACCAACTCATAGAATCTCGTTCCTAAGGTAGAACCGACCCCCTCTGATACCACTCTTTCACGACCCATCCTAGTGGGGCCCGAGCCTCAACTCCCCAAACTCACCTCCAATAGGCCAGGGGCTGATGGCTAGCACATAGTAGGCATGCTACTAACATGGGAGGCATTACTTATAAACTTGTACGCATGCACACACATCTCCTAGACCATAATGATGAAATGTAAAAACTACTAAAAGGAAAATATGCATGCATACACTGAAACCCAAACAACAGAGTACGATAGGAATGTAAGTACAAGAAAGTAAAACCCTGGGCCAAAAGTATAAGCCCACTAAAAGAGAGTCTGTAACAAAGTCCAACCTGTAAAGAAAGGTGTTGTGACAGCAGTCTGTAGCCGTAGGAACACTCCTCAGCCTGTCTGATCTCACTGAGTACCATCTGGTCTTGATCTTCGTAGAATCCTGTCAAAGGCTCGCTCGTCTGCACAAGACACGACCCATGCGGGAAAAGCCCGCACATGGGTGATTATAACAATACCCAGTAGGAAACCCTGAACCACAAATGAAACACAACATGGGAAAATACAACAATGGAAAGATATATTCATCTCTACATAGTAAATATCTACCGAACAAATAACAAGAATATCCAGATATACTCATACATGATCGACTATCATGAAACCACAACTAAGATCCAGCTCGAAGATTCCACTAAGCACATAACAAGGAGAACACACTCCTAGGTCTGAAGAGAGAGATGAAAAGTACTCATTCTGGGAGAAAAAACTCCACAATTACTATGAGAACATGATGCTCAAATAAGGATCACAACCAATAGCCATGGGGTGATTCCAACAACTCAGTCTGAACTAATCCGCTATGCTGAGGATTGGCGCCTGGGTAAAGTTATTCACGTCTATTCCAAGAACTCTAAATAGGGTTCCAAGAATGAATAGAGGATCCGGCTCCATGTTTCACAGAGGGGAATCCAAAAACTCTATTCAGGAAGTCCTGCTGAAGGGATCATACACTTTTATATAGGAAATGATGCCAGAACATTCAGGGAAAAGACCAAGGGTACGAACCCTAAGAAATATAGTCCATGTCACAAAATACAAGTGGCTCAAGCCATGAAGAATTGATTAAACGGCGTGTAGTATGGTTAAACGTCGTGTTCCTTGACCCCAGGTACAACCCGTGTAAATGGCTCGTGTCATCCGTTCAAGCTGTGTAAATCTCAACTAAACGATGTGTAGAAGAATCACACGTCATGTTCCTTGACTCTGGGTAATACCCGTGTAAACGGCCCATGTCATTCGGATTTTCGGATAGAATGTCTACATGGCATGTAGAAGAATCACATGCCGTGTCGGAGCACCTGAGGCTCGCTCCGTGTAAGCTGGCCATGTTCCTGTACATAGTCTCTGTCTGTGTCGCCTGCCTGTGTACCAGCACATGGGGTATCCCATGTATCTGGCCAGGTCTAGTCGGGGAGGGGTATACAGGTTGTGTACCCAACCAGTGTCCTTGTACTCCAGGAGTACACACCAGGTGATCCGACGATAAACACACACCGTGTAGACCATACTACACGCCATGTAGTTGGGATTTTTACAGAAACGTTGTCTTCCTCCTCGCGCCACTGCTGATCCTTCGGATCCACGGTTTCTCATCCGTTCATCCAGATACTCCAGGGGTTGGATCGTTTCATCATACAAACTCTGTAACGGGTGTTTTCGGTCCTTAAATTGGATCATAATCCTCGAATGATCCATCTGAAGACAAATGCCCGAAAACACATAACTCTTGATCTGCTATGAATCATCCGCTGAAACCGCCGTCGCACCTCCTTGACATTGCACCGTGGTTGGATCTACAATTTTGGATCGTTGCATCACAGAACGGATGAGCAACGATCCTTTGTTAATCACCCCTCGAAGAACGTGAAGAACGCGAAGGAAAAAAAGTGGAGAAATCAAATGAAATAAAATTTAGGAACGAACGTCCGCCTTCATTCGTCACAAAGTTGATCTGCTCCCGTTAATAGTTTTAAACATAGAAGAAAAAATCAACAACAATAGATCAACATGGATTCAATCTCCCAAAATCCCCGAAAATTCCATCCCGCCAGAACGATCGATCCGCAGACTTATCTATTTGTGGATTAGCCTGTGTTGATCATAGAAATCAAGAACGAGGAAGAAATCACAAATTAAACATCCTACCTGGATTTGCGGCCTTCGATGGCAAAGATCCGTTTGTCGCGTCGTCGTTGCTGGCGAAGTTCGTCAAGAACGTCATTGAGGTGTCAGGAGGTTTTCTCCAGAGCTCTCTAGAGAAATTCAGAGTTATGGGAATTGCAACCCTGACCCCCCTATGAAATCACTATTTAAAATAAAATTATATTTTGCTGAAAAAAAGATTTAATAAAATATTTTTAATAAAATATTTTATTACGGTTACGTCGAAAAACCAGATTTCGCCGATGACCTATGTCAGCCAATGTTAGGCCTCGCCTAAGGTAAAATCAATGTTCCGAACGCAAAGTTTCCCTCATATTTCTGATCTGAGCAGCCGTTTAGGAGTTATTCCACTTTTTCGGAAAAACTGCACGTGCGCGTAATTTAAATATTAAATTAAATTCAAACATTTGTTCCTGGCTCACCGGGCCTCAGAACTGCATGCCATCTCAGAGCATGGTCTCGAATTAATTCTTATATAATATTAAAATAATACATGGAAAAATCCATGAGATTACACTTAATGACTTATTAAGTGATTTTATGAACATTGAAGTCCACTAGGAATGTTTCCAAGAGTATCATGATTTCAAAAATATATTACTTCTATGTATCATAGACCTCATGAGTTTTACATTCCACAATTTGAGCCTTATTCTCCACATCTCTACTAGTTCATTCAATCTATATTTATAGGGATTTAATATTTAAAATGACTCCAAAAATAATAGGTATTTTATTTTTTATTTCCTCATGAAAACCATCATGAATGAATATACAACTAACCACTTCACAATATTTCAAATATTCACAATGTTTGGTCACTAATTTCTTAGAATGTGTTTAATGAGTTAATCTCTTAATTAATGTGCATGTAATCCTTATTTAAAATCCTCAAGTCTTTTTTTAATGTAGATGTAAATAATAAAACATTAATATGAATCATAAAATATAATTACTAAAAATAATCCATTTTTAACATAATTTTAAACAAATAAATAAATAACATGATATTTAATTTTTCATGAATAATGTTTTTAATTATAAATCCTTATGATTCAATTTTTCTATTAGAATAATTTATTTTAAGTATCAATTTCAATATAATGGTAATATTTTCATAAATAAAATATTTTATATAAAGATCTTTGTTTTTCTGTTAGATTCAATCTGTGTGAGGATTATCTTATTTGAATAGATCAATATCAATATAAAGATATTTGATAATCAGAATGAACAATTTTAAAGGGATCTACTATATTTATAGAGACCATATTCCACACCGTAAGGATTATAGTTTTCTTCATATGGATAATATTTGACAAGATTAAATATTTTTCCAACAATCTATGGATTAGTATACACTTAATAAAAAGAAATTCCTTCAATACAATTTTTTTTAAAAAAAAATATATTTTTTAAGGATTGTTGGAGAAATTCAAAAGGTTGATTTGAAAAAATTGTAAATATAATCATTTATTCTAATTATTTTGATCAAATTGTAAGGAAAATTATATAAATTGTAAATATGTTCTCTATTTTTAAAAATCCACTTTATAAGGTTTAATTGATTTTTCATAAGGATAACATAAAAAATATTTTTTCCAATATTTTGAAAACTTCATAAAATTATTTTCATATAGAATATGTCTATAATAACATAATAATGACTATATTTATAAATAAATTCTAAAAAAAATTTAAAAAAATTATCAACGAATAAACAATGAACAATAAACCAATTAAATATCACGTTTTTTTATTTTACAAGTAGTGCAAGACTCAATCATGAGTCATTTATTTTTAGAAAAAATAATTTATAGTAATCAAAATATAAATTTAAAAAGTGTAAAAAATTTATTTTTGTAATTATACAATAAGTTAAAAAAAATTAAAGATCTTATCTGACTTATCCAACACACATGGGTTGTTATATTTCAAGAATGGGATGAGTATAATCACACTACCCAAAATTAACCTTATGGGAAATGATCAAATCGTTAAATATATCCTAAATGTTTTATATGATTCTTAAATGATGTTTTAGATAGTATCAATATATCCTAGGTAATAAAACATTCAAAAAATTATATTATTCATTTTTTATTTTTTGAGTGTGGATTTAATAACATTGTAGGATCTGAATGTCAACGTATAACCTTTGTATACAAAGAATCAGTTATAAAACACTTCCAAGATCATATAATATAATTCAAAAACAAAATAAATAAATATTAAAAAAATATTTAAAAGGGTCTAAAATATTTGATTGAAAATTGATTTAAAAAATTCAAATATCCTTTTGTATATATTAATAACATAAATCACTAATTTCTGTTTGTGATTCTCTTCCCATACAAGTGATTCTAGTAACTCTTGTCACATACAAACTTGGTTCAACCCGAAATAAGAAACATGATTCCCCTTACAATACGACACATGACGTGTTCCTAATCCTCTTGTTCTGATAACTTGTTCTAGGAATCCCATATAATCCTGTTTGAACTGATTTATACCCTGAAAAAACTAATAAAAATGCCAAATGATATAAATAATGTAAATGGAAGAAAAAACAGACAAACATAAAACAATGTGACCTCACTAGTATCCACTATCAACATAAATATTCTTTCTTCATAAATAATCAAGAACTGAGAAAACCTGGAACTGAAAAATGATAGTAAAAATAAGTGTGAGAAATGAAATCCCAAGTATGTATTCTATTATAGAAACCATTCCCCATGCCTTACCATTAAAATGAAAAACATTTAATACTAGTTTGAAATATATATATTTAAAATAATGTTTTCATTTTCTTTTTAAAATTAGTGACAAGATAATAATTATAAAGAACAATTTTCCTTTCCTTTTTCCAAAATAGTTTTTAATAATTAGACATTCCAAAAACCCCTTTATAAAAATAAACATACAATGGAGAAACATTTTAATGAAAATTAATTAGTGAAATACATATAACATGTTCTACTGAAATAGATGAAAACTAAATATATGTAGATAGTTTATAATGAAATAGGTTACAATAAAAGTATAACAGTAAGATTGATATTATGAAATCAACCAAAAATATGAGAAAAAAATAAATATAAATTTTTTTCTGGGAATATAAATAAACACCACGTGAAGATACCCTATTCAAACTCGATTGGAAACCATATGTAGACCTATTGATGTGATCTGTAGTCAATATCCAACTAGACTGCACTCAACAAACCTACTAGTAGCATAGCCCACATAGATACTCCATGAGGATCTCTTCCACCTAATTACTAATACATAACAACCATCTATAAAATTTCTGTAGGACACCAAAAATCACATGTTTTTAGATAGTGTTGGAGGTGAGGCAGTAGAAGTAATTAAAAAATCATTATCAGGAAAATCCATCATACATACTAATCCCATGTCCCAATACCACCCATTCTAATTCCCTTAATTATAGACAAAATCCAGGACAGTTACATATTTTAAGAGAACATTGAAAGTTTACAACTGGGAATTATCATTTTAAATCCAACCTTCCTCATTTTTAAAATCATTTTTAAAACTCTTTGAAAAATTAACTTTCCATTAAGCATTTAAGAAAATATCAACTGATGGGATAAAATCATAGTTTTTTTCTAACATGCATATATAATATATTTTATATGTTAAATCAAAATCATATATGCTTCAATGATTAATTTTTTTTGTAAAACACTTCATTAGAAAAATAGCATGGAAAATGTAAAAAGAATCTTGAAACACAAAAGATGAAAATTTGGTCAATAATAATAAATTTTCATATTATACTTACATAAAAATATAACATAAAAATCATAATAAATAGTAAATCAATCATTGTTTCAAAATTAAAATATTGAACAAAGTAAGACAAACATAAATCATTTATAATTTGATAATGGAATCCCAAATCAACATCTATTAGGGCCATGTAAGTAACATGGACCAATAAGAAGTATGGTGAAGACAACCCCCTCTTTTACACATACACACATAAACACTTCTATATATACATCACTTGATCCAATGATTATATTACTGTCACTAGGAGTGAATATGTACAATGTGGGTATATATATATATATTCTCACTTATGTATATATCTAAAATCCTACTTAAAATTTTTATTAGTCATAACCTTAGAGGAATATTGGAGAAAACACATGCCTAAAAATGGCCCTCGTGAACCCTAGGAACCAAGAGACAACAAAATTAAACATCCCTTTTAGGTTGGGGTTTTGATAAGGAGTTTTCAACACGTGGATGAAAAAGGAAACTAAAAAATAGGTGATGATGTAGGAGGTGGAGGTGAAGAAGAAAATTTCATTGAAGATGATATCACAATAAAGTGAAAGTAGAAATGACCAAAAATCATAAGAAGAGTTTTATGTCTCTATACTATAGAGGGGGATGATAGAACCTGATAAGTGATGGAGAGGGGAGAGGGATAAACAAGTATTGTAGGGGAAGACAATTTAATTTATTTAGGTTTATTATTATTTTTTATTATAATTATTTTCAATTTATTTTATTTCATTTAATATATATTATATTTTTACCTAGGCTTGCTGCATCGTTGGCCAAACCATGAACCATCCATTTCCATCCCTTGAAAGACAAATATAGACTACATGGATGTGTGAAAAGATAAATAAAACATAGACTAGAAATATAATGGACTCTTATAATAATCACAAATGCCCTCTCATGGCCTACATATGGTTTCTACTAATCTGGCGTAGACCATGTGCCTTTGATGAAAAAATCGAAATTTTTAAATTTAAAAACCAATTCAACTTAAAACTAATAAACAAAGATAAAAAAATAAAAAATAAAAAATAAATAATATTTCACGGTCTTGATATTCCAACTCTCCGCACCACGAAACTTTCTCCCCCAGAAAGTAAAAAAGATTTGATTAACCCATACATAATGTAAGGAAGAAACACCTCCCAAAATAAAACCTCCACCATTCAAAATCATAATAGTTGAAACTCAATTTCCAAAAAAACCTAAAATGTTGACATATAAAAAAATTTAGTAATAATTCCCCAAATGAACCTACCTAAAATCGAGTAAAATAATGAATGAGATCAAAGGAATCAAAATAAGAAATGAACTAATAAAGATCAAGGGACACACAACTCTCACCAAACTCTGAAAAAATAGAATACCCAAAACCCTATCATAGAAATAAACAAGTGAATACCATCATGGGGTTTTTAGGATCCCAATAAGTATCCCCTAAATTATCCAATATACATGATAAACATACAACTATGACTGGGTTCTAGAGGGAAATATGATTAAATAATCCAATCAGGAATAGCTATAAAAGGCCTTCAATAGTTTTCTCCCCACTAGATTAGGATTGTGTTTCAAACCTTGATTTAACAGGATGAAACATCTCACAAGATCTAGTAAAAAACAAATTCAAGAGCAACAAAACAAGGAATAGAAAATGATATTTCCCACAACGAAAAGAGTCATAACATCCCAAAAGGCACTTCTATTGAAAAAATAAATCCCTAGTGGATATAAGGAATTGAGATTCATATAGAAAAATCAAAAAACCTCCAAATAATAAGATGTAGGGAAGAATAGAGGGATCCAAAGAGACACCCACGACATCCAAATAAAAACCATAAACACTAATTAAACCCAAACACTCCAAATATTACCACCAGTTTAAAAAAAATGAGTACAAGAAATCAAAATAATGAGACAATATATATCTATGAATTCCCAAAACTAACTTGCCTCAACAAAATCAACAGGGTCTCTAGTATTAGATTATGGGAAGAAACCCTAATACTATCTCATGGAACCCTAACCAAGGGTGAACTCAACCAATTTGAATCATACAACACCTTTCTACATTTTCCCAAACACTTTCCCATGACTTATCTATTCATAAAATAACATCATCATCGAGATTAGAAATTCATCAGAATAGAAAATCAGAAAATAATCAATGGTCTCTATGGTGTTTTCAAATTATTATACCTGGTGAAACACTTATTTTGAAAACCCTTAGAGATTCTAAGCACCATAAACATGATGAGATCAAACAACTAAATGAAATAAACCAGGAATAACAGATTATGAGGATTCCCAAAAATAGAGACACATAATAGGGGAAAACTCAAATAGTCTCTATTACAACATTGAAAAAAGATGATTTTGTTAACATCCACCAGACATATAAGATACACCATTGAAAGAAAACATTCACTCTAAGGACTATGACTGGAGCCCTGATATCATGATGTATCTTCTACCCAAGAATTTAGAGTTGATAATACTCTACTAAAACCTCATATTTAGGTAACACAACCTATGAAACAATATTAGGTGACACAAGTATCCACACTCTAAAAAAAAAGAAGGCATCCAAGAGATAAACCACTATCTATGTTTTTTGTATTTTTTAGGAAAACCTCTAAAATAATATTCAAAACACTAAATCAAATCAAATTATAAATCAAAACATACACATCTCAATCAAAAATTAATAATAAAAACATGATGAAGTATTAAAGTAACATGTCCAATTCAACAAAAAAAAACTCCAAAAATGAAAAATATCCAAACAAATAATTGGTATATCAAATAGAATTTTCTTAAAAATACATTAAAAGTTTATTTTTGGAGACACATTTTTAAAGAAAATAAAAACCAGAAAGGTTGAGAACCTTCCAAAATGCGTCATAAGAATAAAAACACACATATATATACCAACCAAATTAAAGTTATTCACATACATGTACATGTAATTAAAAATGCATCTACCACCCACATTCACATATATATGAACATTCATAAGGATACCAAAGGTCAAATACTTTTTTAAACCATTATTTTCCAACCAATTTTGAAGCCACAGATGATCATAAAACTATAAATTACCAAATTATCAATTTACATTCCACTCAACATTTCATAAAGTCTTTTCAAAATTTAAAAAAATTATTTTAAAATAACCCAAAGATCCCATTTTTGAAATCTAACTTGTAAGAACCAGATTCATCCATTGTTGTATGAGTATTTTTCTTCATTTTTGAGTTGTTTGTGAAATGTTTTTGAGGAGACATGGGAATCTTGGTAGGTTTTATAAATTATTGGGTCACACTCCGTGTACTCCCAAGTACATGTTGTGTACCCTTGTCCATGTGTGATGGCCATATGTGCCATGTAGGGGCAGTCAGTGAGAGATATATTTTACAATATATATGTCATGTCTTCCTAGTACACACCTTTTAGGTATTTACCATGTATTTTATATACATGGAGTGCATGGGTGACGTTGAGGGTAGAAAAGTTTGACTATGTACACGCCATGTACTTCCTAGTACATGTCATATAGTCATGTCAGAAAGGTCGTTGGCCGCCAAACAAATAGATAAATAAGTCACATGGCATGTAATTTTTGATACACACTGTGTATTTATTAATTATGATTAAAATGGTTTGTAGCTACATTTTATGTTTCTGGGCAGAACCCTCGATGGGTTTGATCAAGGAGCATCGCCAAGGATGTTTTTCTCCCGATCAATCGTACAAACTCTGTTTCAATCTTCATCAGATGTGCTGGAAACCCCTCAGTAATCCCTTAATTCCCCTTCAGCCTTTCATCTTGATTTCTATTCTAAAATGAATTTTATGGGTTTGAGTGTTAATTATATTTTTTTAGATCTACTATGTTTTAGACCAAATTAGTGGTTGATATTAGAGGAGGATCATCATGCTAGTATAAGGCAGGGGGTGCATTCATTGTTTTATATTTTGTGGACATTTGGGTGGCATGTCCGTTAGTGTGTTTTCAGGTATTTTTGAGCAAGACCTTTTTTATCTTCTATTTCATATTGAATAAATTTCTAGACCCATGGGATGCCTTTGGAATAAGCTTTTTCCTAAATTTCATGAGCAAGTCTAGGTGAGAGGTTGACGCTCATTATGAAATTTTGACCTGGGGGGCCAAAATGGTTATAATTAGTATAATTAGTTTTAGACTAGTATGTTTAATTTGGTAAATCATTATTAGGGTATTTAGAGGAATTCAAGACCTCAGTTATGATGTGTGATAGTGATTGAGCTAGAGTAATTCAACTATTTAGATTGTTTTTCCTATTTATGTTATTTTTTAAAATGTAATAAATATGTAATTACTGAATTTCATATGTTCGAACCTTTGGGTTTTGTTGGTAAAAGCCCATATATTTTTCGGTGATGTTGATCATAGGTTGGGATTGGCCCAGATTATTTGTGTGGTTTGAATACTAGATTGGGATTCATAGACGTCAGATTCAAGTGTGACTGTCAGGTTGGACATGGACTAGATAACATGGATGGAAAGGCCATATCATTCTGAGAAACATGGTCATATGAGAATGAGGTTCCATGAAGTTTGTGTCTTGGGTTCTTTAATTGGTGAATACCGCTCACTCGTGATTTAATACTTGTGCTCATAGGTTGACTCCATGATGAGGTGGTTTTGACCAATCATGTGGGTTGAAGTTCCCGATAGTTGTGGCTTAGGAACTATTGGTTTGGGGGTTCATTCCATAGGCATCCATGTGGAAGGTGAGGTTCCTATGATTGGTAGTGATGAGGCTACAATGTTATGAGATTGAGGATATATATCGTTGTCTTCATCAGTTATTTATTTGAGGATAGAGATTGATGTTTCTCCAAGTATTATTTGAGGAAACTCATCAATGTTCCTCCATTTTTTGTGAAATGGACATACACAAGATTTTGAGCTTGGGTAAATACTTCTTGGGAGTGCCATCAGGTTGTTGGTACTTGAGACATGAGGTGTCCGGAGGAACGTGGTGACGAGTTATGTGACTGAGATTCCGGTGTCGGCTGAAGCTAGTGACTCTCCTTGGTGGATGATAAGAAACATTAGAGTTTGTATTTGTTAAGGAATTTTACTATCTACATTCCTTATAAAATGCATGCCTGTTTAAACAACAATACTTGGTACACATCGTTAGGTGGTATTCTACTGAGATTTGTCTCACACCCTACACAGGCACTTAGGAACCTGTGTAGACTTTATTGATATACATATTGGAAAGATATGGTCTTTAAGAGATGGAACATATTTTATATTGCTTGGGGATTTTTCATAGACCCTAAAGTATTGCCTAACAGAAGCTTAAATTGTTTTTTTCATTCCTGTATCATCATGCTTACATTGTTTTATAGCTATTTTTGGATTTCCATGGGCTCTATTGTTTTTTACATGTATGACATACTTTGGATATATGCTTTTTTGTTTTAGTAATTGTTATACGTGGAGTTACACATGTTGTTCTATTTATTTTATGTACCATTGTTTATATATATTTCATCCACTATTTATTGATATTGAATGTGCTTATTCCATGTGGGTCCAGTTCAAGTCTAGTAATTCATTTATTTCTTCTGCATGTTTTATTTTATACTGATACTAGTACCTTGGTTTCCTTTAAGAGGTTATAGCCTTCCCACTATACTTGTTTACATTGTTTGTGCTAGTTGGAAGCATTTGGTGTTTGGGGAGGAGCACCTATAATAGTAACACCCGACCTGTTTCGCACTATTTGGGTGGCTGTTTTTGTCAGTACATCTCAAAGTAAAATCAAAGGAGGTTGTTCTTGAGAGGGATTTACTAGAAGCTTTTGATAGACTACTAATGAGATCAATACTACCTTTTTATTTCTACTAGTTTCACTATTTTTGATATGGAATACTAGAGATAGGTTGTTGTTGGAACGAGGATGGTAGCTTGTTATTGGGTTCATGTATCCCCAGGTATGAGGGATGGACCATGTTTCCTTTGGTGGGAATTTTAGTTTTTATTTTTCATAGATTATAGTTTATTTTATTTCTACCCCAGTAGATCACTTGTTGTGTGATATTATGGATGTTGATATGTTATCCTTGAAATTTTGTGGTATGGGACAATTAGACCTTGTTTTGGTATAGAACGGTGAGTTTCGTGGCTTTTGATAGGTAAATTTTTTGGGTATTTAAATTTCATATCTACTTGCATGCTTTGTGAATTGATAATACCATGTGAATAAGATCAATTGTCAGGCTATAGATGCTTTTGAAATGTGAAGTGTTAATTTCCTAATACAATTTTTTGTTTAATGCAATGTAATATGCTATGATTTAAATTATGTGAAATTTCATGTGGTATGAGATTGGGCATGGCTCATATATGAGCTAGAATGTACTATGACTGAGGTGATGTATATCGCAAGCATTGGGGTGACTCGGTTATTGGTTTGATGAAACGATGTTTGTGAGGATAGGTTGGCCCGGGGTACTTTTGATACATGGATCTATTGAGGGTGGGTAAGAAGTCTGTGAGGCTGAGATACCATGGGGCATGGATGCAGTGGAGGAGAGTAAGTGTAGTTTTTATGAACTACCTCTTTACTGCATTCACTATTTTCATTATATATATATTGTTATATATGTCTGTTGTCAGACTATTTATGGTATACTCCAACTTCATCCTAGATGACTTGATGTAACATTAGGCGGGCGATGGTAGAGTGCCACAAGATCAAAATCAGGTTTAGACACCTAAGGGATGGGCAGAGCATGACACATAGGTACAGGGTGAGGGGTAGGATCATGTTCAGGATCCAGTGTTGGTAGGGTAGTTGCGGGGTTTAGTAGCGTTCGAGTTCTGGCATGACGAGCAAATCTATTCTATACTGGTACATTTTTTTTCAGGGGATCAACATAGTGGCATAGGGTATAGATCCCTCTATGGAATATTTGACGAGGGAGTTCCAGTCATAACACCCACCACTTTTCTAGGGTGTGGGTGGACCATAGGCAGCTGAGAAATTGATAGAGAGCAATCGTATTTTCTTAGAGAAGCTCGAGACACCTCTAGGGAGGAGGGTCAAACTGGCGATGTACATGCTGGGAGGAAGAGTGATTCATTGGAGGGATGTGCAGGTTCAGGCTGATAGAAAAAAAGGACTAGAATAGAAGGACTTTGAGGATAGGTTTTTCAGGCACTTTTTCCTAATGTTGTTGAGGGTATAGAGAGATTGGGAGTTCTTCAGACTTCAGTAGGGTGACATGTATTTCATGGACTATAAATGTACTTTTCCTTAGCTATCTCTCTTTGCACCAGGTATGGAAAGCTATGTCATGACCCATCCTCAGGACTCGTGTCGTGACTACCCTATGCCCTCCTTTCATAGGCTAGGGGCTGGCGACTAGCACCAAGCAGTAAATCCCGACAAAAAGGGGAAGGCATTGCCTTTATAAAGTAAACAAACACCACATAATAATCCAGCAGAAGTAAACACTATGTAAACTGAGTACAATAGTATGTGCGGAAAGTAAATGGGAAAGAATACAAACCCAAACTGAAAGTAAAGTACAACTAGAAAGAAATTACAGCAACTGAAAGTAAAGCAGCAACGTCGAGCCATCCACTGGTAGTCCCACCTGAAGGGTGGGTACAGATAGCCTCCTCAGCTCCTCGGGTCCAGCCGTCCGCTCCATATACGTCCCGGCTAGTGGTCCAGGTCCAGGTACCGACTACTCCACAAGCCTCAAACACGATCAACGTTGTCTGTCGTCTACATCGAACACAACGTAGTGCGGGAATATCCTGTGCAGGGGTGAGTATACGCTACTCAGTAGGGACCCCGAGACCTCCGAAGGTCTCCCAGAAAACACAAAGGATAATCCAAAAAAGAAAGGTACAATCATGAAATAACATCCAACAGTACTTAGGTATATGACCATACATATACCTAAGTCATCAATTCCATTTCGGCTCCAACATCCGATCCCACATTTGATCACATCCACAGAGGATAGTTCAACCCAGTCCATGCAGGAAAGCACAACACAATCCACATAGGAAGCAAGTCAATCATGTCGAAGATAATGATTGAAAGTCAAGACTCAGATCACACAGGTATACTTCTTCATAAGGTGATAGAGATGATCAGATGTAGCCACTGATTCATCTAAGCTAGGACCCACGTAGGATACTAAACCAGCTAAGCTGACAGACCCATATAGGATACAAGACCAGCTACTCTTCCAGACCCACGTAGGATACAAGAACATAGTCAAACACCGCCGGACCCACGTAGGTTACAAGAACAGTAGTACTATAGGACCCACATAGGATACAAGAACAGTAGTCATCGTTGTCGAACCCACGGAGTATTTCAGTATGGTCGTCATCGCTGTCGAACCCAAGGAGTATTTCAGTGCAGTCATCATCGCTGCCGAACCCACGGAGGATTTCAGTGCAGTTGTCATCGTCGTCGCAGTCGCAGCCAGCTCTAGGGTTCCCGCACACAGCATGTTCAATTCTAGGAGGGTCCACTCCATGAGCCAAGGGGGTCGATACATCATCTGACATGTAGTCCATTGTTGATGTATCCCAATGTTCCGTCTCAACAAAAGGAACTCAACATGACAGACGTTGTGTCAATCAGACGCCCGACCTGAGAGTTATTGGCTTTTTCGTTCAAGGGGCCCGGTTGATTTTTAACTCAAAACCTACCCGACCACACTCCAACTATGTCCAAACCTTGACCAGAGTAAGCCAAAAGGTATGTCTCACTAAGAGGAATCCAACAAAGTCGACGGCATGTCAATCGGACGTCCAGAGCTCAAGTTATAAGCATTTCCGCTCCGAGGGCCCGATTGGTTTCATGTTCGAACCAACCCAGCCATACCCAATGTTCTCTAAAACCTTGAGTATAATATACAAAAATGACCGTCTTGATCCAAGGATCACATCTCAACTGACGGTGCGTCTATCGGAGTTCTGTATCCCATGTTACCGGCATTTAAACAATCCTGTCAGGTATTAGTGGGTTTTGGGCCCAGCCGTGTTTGTGCGGTCCGACCTCCTCCCGTTAAATTGATAACAATAAGACCAAATAAATTGATGATGAAAAAAAAATAATATTCACGAAAAAAATCAAACCCATACCTCAATAACTAGTTGAAGATCGATGAGTGTCGCAGAAAAGGGCGTCGTGGGGTGTGGCTCTGTACACGTTGACGGAGATTGTCTGAGGTGAAATGGCATATCCCTTCCTTTGTCGCGGGAAAAAGAATGAAGGAAGGCGCGTCAGTGTTCTTCACATTATTCAAGGAGGATGATGATTTTCTTCAATGGTAGAACTCTGCCTCTCTTGACACAATGAAGCAACCAAAATAAAATAAGGCTTTAGCCTTATTTTATTACTTTTTCCAACACTTTTAAAAATTCAAACATTCACAATTTAATTCACTTCATTTAATTAAGCATAACTTATTAAAATTAATTGAAGTGATAATTTGGCAACATTAATGACAAAAGAGGTTTTAAAAAGGAGTTAAGGAAAAATGAAATGGTGGGGGCAGGTGTGGGCCCCACCTCATCATAAATCCTCTCAAGGGGGGTTAGAACATCAGTGGGTCCCACCCTAACTCCCTCACATGCGCTAAACCACTTAAGAATGAGGAAAACAATTGTAACACACTTTTTATTTCACTTTAATATTAATCCCCTTTTTTTAAACAACTAATTCCGAACAAACACAACTCCAGAAAAGGTCTTCCTAAGAAAAAACTTACGTTGTGGATTCATCGGTGCCCTTGGTTTTCGATTCCGAACACCAGTTCAAAAGTTAGGAAAACATGCTCGTTCGTTCACTGAACGTACCCAAGCTAAACTATGGAAATTGATTCCGGGCATACCGGGCCTCAGAATCAGGTTCCAGCAGATACTGCGTACTCGTAAAATCCCAAACAAAATTAAGAAAAAATTTCTCTTGAAATTTATGGGTCCTTACATTACTCCCACCTCAGGGATTTACGTCCCCATCAAGATACATCACAACCTAGGGGAAAAAATGAGGGTACTGAGCAGGCATCTAAGCCTCCTGCTCCCAAGTGCTCTCTTGGAGGTTCCCGTGTTGCCACCTGATGTGCACTATAGGAATCGACCGCCCACGTTGGACCCACTCCTGTCGATCGACGATCTACACCGGGACCTCCACAAAAGTCACCCCATCATCACTGTCCAGCTCCCCATGGTCGATGATATGCGTCAGGTCATGCACGTATCTCCTCAGCTGAGATAGGTGGAAGAGGTCGTGCACCCGGTGCAACTGAGGTGGTAGAGCCAGGTGATAAGCCACCTCGCCTATCCTGCTAAGAACCTAGAATGGTCCGATGAAGTGCGGAGATAACTTGCCACCTCAGCCAAATCTCAGTAATCCACATCGAGGTGAGACTCACAAGAAGACATGGTCGCCATCCTTGAACTGTAGTGGTCTCCACCTCCTGTCAGCATAAGACTTCTGTCGGCTCTGAGCTATCCTCATCCACTCCTGGATGACCTGGAAATTCTCTGTCATGGCCTGGACCATCTGCGGTCCCACATGTGCTGACTCCCCAGGGTCTGTCCAGAACAATGGTTATCTGAATGGTCGGCCATACAATGCCTCGTATGGTGCCATCCCGATGGTGGAGTGGTAGATGTTGTTGTACGCGAACTCCACCAAGGGTAGGTGGTCCTCCCAGCTGCGACCAAAGTCGAGGAAACATTCATGGAGCATGTCCTAGAGGGTTCGAATGGTCCTCTCCATCTGACTATCCGTCTGAGGGTGAAAGGCGGTGCTCAGACGTAGTTGTGTTCCGAATGCCTCCTACAACCCATTCCAAAGCCAGGAAGTAAAGAGAGAATCTCGATCAGAGATGATAGATGATGGCACACCATAAATCCATACAATCTCCCGAACGTAGAGACGCCCCAAGCTCTCTACTGAGCCCTGCTCTCTAATGGGTAAAAAGTGGGAAGACTTGGCGAGTCAGTCAAAAATCACCCAAATGGAGTCGTGACCTCTGGAAGTATGGGGATGTCCAGTCACAAAATCCATATATATCCCATCCCACTTCCACTCTGGGACCTCCAAGGGCTATACCAAGCCTGCTGGTACCTGGTGCTCTGCCTTCACCTGCTGGTAGGTGAGGCATCGAGAAACAAACTCTACCACAACCTTCTTCATACCCAGCCACCAGTGCTGACGTCTGAGATCCGGGTACATCTTCGCCTCTCATGGATGTACCACTAAATGGGAAGTGTGAAACTCTCTCAGTACCTCCTCCTACAAAGTAGCTGGTACCATGGTACGTCCTCTGAAAAGGACAACATGCTCTCCCCCTATAGAAAATCCATCAGTTTTCTGTCTTGAAGATATCTGTGCACGCCGCGTCTCACAGTCAACGTCCCCACAATGTGCCTCTCTGACCCGCTGAATAAGTGGAGGAGTGACTTTGAGTGACTGAAGAAAGGTTGCTTCGTCTCTATCCACGAAGGATATCAGCAAAGTGGCTAGCTCCTCTGTCGCCACCCCAAGTAGCTGAATGTCTGTCCTCCGGCTCAGAGCATTGGCTACTACATTCCCCTTTCCAAGAGTATAGACTATCTCAAAGTCATAGTCCTGGAGGAACTCGAACCATCGTCGCTGTCTCAGATTCAGGACCTTCTACGAGAAGATGTACCAGAGACTCTGGTGGTCATATTAGACTGTAAAGCGCTCGCCCATCAGATAGTGTCACCACATCTTCAGAGCGAAGACCCCTGATGGTAACTCTAGGTCATGGGTAGCATAGTTCTGCTCAAGCTGCCTCAACTTTCATGATCCATAGGTGATCAACGCCCATTCCTGCATCAGGACACATCCGAGTCCAGTCCCTGATGCATCACAGTAGACTACTTACCCTACTCCCTCCTCCAGTAGACACAAGATAGGTGCGCTGGTCAACCTCTGTCTCAGCTCGAGGAAGCTCTGCTTACATCTGTTTGACCACACGAAGGTTTTCCCCTTCTTTGTCAAATCTAAGAGTTGTGCCACAACTCTGGAGAAGTCTAGCATGAATCTACGGTAGTACCCAGCTA
Source organism: Viscum album (assembly GCA_963277665.1). NCBI lineage: Eukaryota > Viridiplantae > Streptophyta > Magnoliopsida > Santalales > Viscaceae > Viscum > Viscum album. The sequence goes on along the minus strand of OY728152.1, from coordinate 1,533,143,305 downwards.
TCCCCAAGAAACACCGCACCTCCACCACGCTCCTGGGTGTCTCCCAAGCTAGCACTTCCTCGATCTTCGTAGGATCCACCGCAACTCCCACCTCGGAGATGACGTGTCCCAAGAAGTGGACTTCATGTAACCAGAACAGACACTTCGATAACATACCATAAAGCTGGTTCTCTAAGAGGGTGTCCAGTACAACACACAAGTGGTGGGAGTTCTCCAAATGAGTGGTCGAGTATATCAATTTGTCTTCGATGAAGACCACAAAAAATTGATCGAGGTATGGCTGAAAGATCCTATTCATGAGACTCATGAACACTGCTAGAGCATTGGACATGCCGAAAGGCTTCACCAAGAACTCATAGTGGCCATACCGACATCTGAAGGCCATCTTTTGCACGTCCTCGTCCCGAACTCTGAGCTGATGATAGTCTGACCTAAGGTGTATCTTTGAGAACCTCGGTTCTCCCTTGAGATTATCGAAGAGGTCATCAATACTCGGTAGTGGATAATTGTTCCTCACAGTCACCTGGTTTAGTTGAATATAGTAGACACACAGTCGCAAGCTCCCGTCCGCCTTCTTGGAGAACAAAATCGGGGAAGCCTAGGGTGAAACACTTGGTCAGATGAATCCCTTGCCCTGTAAGTCCTCTAGCTATACCTGTAGCTCTCGAAGCTCAGCAGGAGCCATCCAATATGATGGACTGGATATCGGGGATGTCCCAGGGTACAGGTCAATATAAAAGTCTACCTCTCTACGAGAAGGTAGTCCTGGAACATTGTCAGGAAAAACGTCCGCATACTGATCCACCACTACAGGAAAACTCGGATTTCGCACGTCAAATGCTCCTAGGATGAGGCTAGAAAACTGATGAGTGATGGGCTGTCCTCTCCTCTGCGTGAGTCCATCCTGTGCTTCAATGGTTTGCTTCTCTCCGGTGAAGGTGAACCTTCTCCCGTCGGTGCGAAAACAACGCACCTTGCGCCTAATACAGTCAATCTGAGCATGGACTATAGATAACCAATCCATGCCCAAGATGACGTCTTAAGGCCTCGACACCGCTATAAGAAGATCCAGCCGAAGATCTTACCTCCTAGAGTAAGCTCACACTTCTGGCACCAGTGTGTAATCGTCGAGTATACTATCGTAGGAGTCTCTAGCCGTAAGGATCAAGCAGACAGATCCGTCGGAATCTCTGAGCTCCGAACAAGGGCAGCGACAATAAAAGAATGACTCGCTCATGTGTCTATAAGAACTAAAACAATGGTAGAGTAGACACAGATAGTTCCTCAAATCATCTTTGGTGGTCCGTTGTCATAGGCCTATGATGCCTGAAACTGAGCCTGCCTTTGTCCGCCAGGTCCCTGTGGTCGGGGTGGACCTCCTGCTGGTGGTGGTGGTAAAGCCTCAAAGCGTCGCCCACCACCTGCTGCTAGTCCATCTCCTCAGCCTCGTCTGCCTTCTCCCTGTGGACTACCACGGTCAACCCTATGCCTCTTACTGGGTGGCCCCTCAACTGTCTGCTGCTCCTCTGCAAGGCAGGTCAGGAAGTCATGAGCCATGTGGCCCTGCCTGCCGAATGCGTAGCACTGTCTGCTCCTCGGAAGGCTGGCTCTGCGCCGGGTACCCCGCACCTCTGAGCCACTGTCCCGAGGTCGTCCTCCTGATGGTATGGTCCGCCTAGACCCCTGTGATGTTCGTCCACTGCCAGCTGCATACGACTCTACTACGTGCCGCCCTGCGGTAGGTCTCGCTGCTGGTGTGGGCTCAGCAAGAAAGCTCTCTATGAGAAGGGATCGCTCCAGTACTCCTGCCTGTGTCAGAATACTGAGGGAGATCATCGATACCCTGATCGCATGCCTCAGTCCCTGGTCGATGGTCTGGGCATTGAAGAATGGGTCATGTACCATGTCTGTCGAATAGCGCGAGAGATCGGTAAATCTCGCCCAGTAATTGGAAACCGTCATGCTTCCATGCCGTAGCTGTAGTAGCTCCTGGATGCGCACCGCACGGGGGGTGGCTGCGATAAACTCTGAGCGGAAGAGGCTCTCAATGTCCATCCCGAGGAGAGATTCCTTGCCGTGCACCTGGAGAATCATGCTCCACCATCTGCCTACTTCCACGTGCAGGAGGCTCGCTGCAAGGATCACCATGAGGTCAGCTGGTGTCCCCACTAACCTGAAAACTCGAAATATAGCCTCCAGCCAATCCTTGGCTGCCTGAGGGTCCATCTCCCCACAGAACCTGGGCGGTCTCTGATGCTGAAACTCGTGCAGTGCACTAAGGCAACGTTCACTCTTAGTAGCTGTGGCAGGTGGCATCGGTGGCTCGGTGGGTAGAGGTACCGCCGGTGCCTCCGCTGGAAAAGGGCCCTACACCGAGGCCTCATCACTCGATGGGATGTCGTCTTGCACAAAGCTCTGAACCCTAACTGGCTGCCATCATGGGGCCATCCTGAAAATAGAGAGATGCGCCACGGTCAAAACAGTATACCTGGTGAGCTGACACAAAGTAATCACAAAAGAAAACTTTTGAAACACACATGAAATCAATGTTTTCATGCATTTTGTCGGAAATCAGAAGTCAAGGTTCTGGTGTATGGATAATTTGGCCGCCAAAAAAACACTGGACTCCCTGGACTGATAACCACACTCAATAGCCTTAACACTATTACATCACATAGAAGAAAGACCAGATTCCCGAGTTCTGCGGTAGAACCGAACTCCTTTGATATTAATTTGTCACGACCCGTCCTCAGGACTCGTGCTGTGACTACCCCAAGCCCGCTTTCCATAGGCTAGGGGCTGGCAACTAGAACAAGGCGTAAATCCCGACAAAAAGGTGAAGGAATTTCCTTTATAAAGTAAAAAAACAACACAGAGTAAGCCAGTAGAAGTAAGCACTAAGTAAACTGAGTACAATAGTAAGTGCGGAAAGTAAATGGGCCAGAATACAAATCCAAACTGAATGTAAAGTACATTTGGAAAGAAAGTACAACAACTGAAAGTAAAGCAGCAACGTCGAGCCGTCCACTGGAAGTCCCACCTGAAGGGTGGGTACAGATAGCCTCCTCAGATCCTCAGGTCCAGTCGTTTTCTCCATGTATGTCCCGCCCAGTGGTCCACCTCCAGGTACCGACTGCTCCACAAGACTCAACCACGATCAGTGTTGTCCGTCGTCTACATCCAACACAACGTAGGGTGGGTATAGCCCATGCAAGGGTGAGTATACTCTACTCAGTAGGGACCCCGACACCCCCGAAGGTCTCCTATAATCCACAACGGATAATACACAAAATAAAGATACAACCATGAAGTAACATCCAACACTACTTAGGTATATGCCCATACATATACATAAGTCATAAATGCCAGTTCATCTCCAACATCCGAGCCCAAGTTTGATCACGTCCACACATGATAGTACAACCCAATCCACACAGGAGATCACAACACAATCCACATAGGAAGCAAGTCAATCATATCAAATATAATGATTGAAAGTCAAGACACACCTCACATAGGTATACTTCTTCGTAAGGTGATAGAGATGATCAGATGTAGCCACTGATTCATCTATGTTGGGACCCACATAAGATACTAAACCAAGTAAGCTATCGGACCCATGTAAGATACAAGAATAGCTACTCTTCCAGACCCATGTAGGATACAAGAACAGAGTCAAACATTGCTGGACCCACATTGGATACAAGAACAGTAGTAATCCCGGACCCACATAAGATACAAGAATAGTAGTCATCACCGTTGAACCCATGGAGTATTTCAGTATGGTCATCATCACTGCCAAACCCACAGAGGATTTCAGTGCAGTCGTCGTCGCTACCGAACCCACGGAGGATTACAATGCAGTTTTCATCGTCGTCGCAGTCGCAGCCAGCTCTAGGGTTCCCGTAAACAGCATGCTCGATTCCGGGAGGGTCCGATCCACGAGCCAAGGGGGTCGATACATCAACTGACACATAGTCAGTATTTTATGTATCCCAATGTTCTTTTTTGACAAAAGGAACTCAACGTGATAGACAGCGCGTCAATTGGACGCTCGGTCTGAGAGTTATTATTTTTTCGTTCGAGGGGCCTAGTTAGTTTTTAAGTCAAAACCAGCCCTACCACACTCCAACTGTGTCCAAACCTTGAGTGGAGTAATCCAAAAGGTCCTTCTCACTAAGTGGAATCCAACAAAGTCGACGGCACATCAATCGGACGTCCGAAGCTCATGTTATAAGCGTTTCCACTCCGAGGGACCGTTTGGTTTCCTGTTCGAACCAACCTAGCCATACCGAAGTTCTCGGAAACCTTGAGTTTAATATACCAAAATGTCAGTCTCGATCCAAGGATCGCATAGCAACTGACGGTGCGTCGATCTGAGGGTTTTATCCCATGTTACGGGATTTTAAACGAACCTGTCTAGTTTTAGGGGGTTTTGGGCCTGGACCGACCCGGGTCTGGGTCCGGCCCAACAGGGCGCAGCCCAACCCGCCTGGCCTGGGTGGCCAGTAGGCCTAGCATGGGCGCGACCCGCGTGGCCAGCTCGGCACTGGCCGAGCTGTCGCGGAAGGGGGGGGGGGGGGCGCTGCCCTCCTGTTTTGAAATGGCAGCCCCCACGGGGGGGGCTCCTTTTGCAAGCTGGGGGTTACGACCCCCAGCCTTCTCCGAAAGGCCGGTCCGGCTGGCCAGCCGGAACCGCCGGCCGCTGCTCCCTACTCCACCGCGGCCCTGCTCTAGCCTCAGTCTCTTCGTGGTTCTCCGGCGCGGCGCGACGGCGCCATACCCCTTTTCCACGGCCCCGCTCCAACCGCGGCTTCTTTCGGCCTCAACGGCGCGGCACGACGACGCTGCGCTTCTTAGACGCATTCCTCCAAGTTTCCACATGGTGCCGTTGCACCATGACACCTTCTTTCGAGCCACAAAGAACACACCAACAAAGGGGGAGGAGGGTCGTCCGTGTTTGTGCAGTCTGACCTACTCCCGTTAAATTGATAACAAGCAGCCCAAAGAAATTGACGATGAACGACAAAGAATATTCATGAAAAAAATCAAACCCCTACCTCAATAACGAGTTGATGATCGATGAGCATCACATAAAGCGGCGTCTCGGGGTGTGTCTCCGTACACGTTGATGGAGATTGTCCGAGGTGAAATGGTGTCTCCCTTCCTTTGTCGGGGGAAAAAGAATGAAGGAAGGTGCGTCAGTGTTCTTCGCGTTCTTCAAGGATGATGATGAAGTTATTCTATGGTAGAACTCTCCCTCTCTCGACACAACGAAGGAACCAAAATAAAATAAGTCTTTAGCCTTATTTTATTACTTTTGCAAACACTTCTAAAAAATCAAACATACATAATTTAATTCACTGCATTTAATTAAACATAACTTGTTAAAATTAATTGAAGTGATAAGTTGGCAACATTAATGACAAAAGAGGTTTTAAAAAGGAGTTAATAAAAATGAAAAGGTGGGGGCTTTTGTAGGCCCCACCTCAACATAAATCCTCTCAAGGGGGGTTAGAACATCAGTGGGTCCCACCCCAACTCTCTCACATGGGCTCAACCACTTAAGAATGGGGAATAAAAATTGTAACACGATTTTTATTTCACTTTAATCTTAATTCCATTTTTTTAAACAACTAATTCTGAGAAAACACAACTCCAGAAAAGGTCTTCCTAAGAAAAAACCGAAGCTGCGGTTTCATCAGTGCCCTTGGTTTTTTATTCTAAGCACCAGTTCAAAGGTTAGGAAAACCCGCTCGTTCGTTCACTGAACGTACCCGAGCTAAACTTTGGAAATTGATTCCAGGAACACCGGGCCTCGGAATCAGGTGTCGTATGATACTGTGTACACATAAAATCCCAAATAAAATTAAGAACAAATTTCCCTTGAAATTTATGGGTCTTTACAAGCGATGACACCCTGAGGGTGAGACACTTTGATGATGGCTTAGAGCTTGTCATCCAGATTCATGTAAACATTTATAGGATTTCCTTATTATTGGAGGTAGTGAATTAGTTGCTCATAGATATGGGAAACATGATGGATAAGCCCCTTTTGAGCTGGGTGATGACTTCAGGTGAAGGTTCAAATAGTATAATGTGAGGTCTGGATGAATTCAAGTTGGGAAGTTATGCCTTGGACTCATCTGGACCACCACTTAGTAGTTCTGAAGTGGTTTTATATAACAACCCGAGATTTTATGAGAATTATTCTTTTTAATTTCATTGATGTCTTCTATTGTATGCTACACCAAGATTATCTTGTGCTATACGCAACACCGTATTAGCTTGCAGTATGCGCAATACTATTCTTGGATCGTGTTACACACAATTTCATGTTTTTTTATAGTAGTTATTCTACGCAACATTGAGTGTATATATATATATATATATATATATATATTCAATGTATAAATTAAATATGGTTGGATTATGTTATACAAAACAAAGAAGGAGTCATTTAAAACACACAACCCTGACGTGGCTTGCATTACACGCAATCGCGACCTTCCTCGATAGCGTGTGTAGTACGCAATACCGGGTTTCACTAAACAATGATATATTGATATAATATTATTATGGACTAGCCGTTATGAATAGTATTAACTACATTTTGAATTTTATAACATTATTATTCATCTTACATATTTTATAGAACACGGTATGAGAACAAAATCAATTTTTCGAGTAAAATAAGTATTTTTAAAAAAATGTAGTTTTGCCACCTTTTGATGGTGCACCCACTTTAAATCTTGTTTTTGACATGTCTATATGTTCAATTTGACAAAATAAAATTCTTCCTTGGAATCAGGATATAAAAATTTAATTTGGATAATTTTTTCTTATTATTCTGATAACTTTTATATTTTGATGAATAATAAAAACACGCTATATTATAATTAAAAACAACTTTTTTCATTGCAATAATTTATAAGGCCAGATTATCTTTTTAATTTGATTTAAAGTTTAATTAGAAAATATTTTTACCATTTAATCCAATGTTGGTCATTGGAATTAATTTCACTTTGAAATTGGACATAAACAAGTGATGATCTTTTGATAGTTACTGTTTCTTAAAGACACACTATTTGTTTTGATAACGGGAATTGATTTTAAAATTAATTAATGCCACTTCTATGTTTTGAATTTGGAAAAATAGACATCATTTTTGAATTCAGAATATCAAATATATCACAGGCTGAATTTTTTGTATTTTTCTGAAAAACTTCAATTTTTGATGAATAGTGAAAACACTGAGTTTTTGGTTAAAACCGACGTTTTATTTAAATAATAATTTATTTGATTTAAATTTATTTTATCTAGAAATATATACATAATAATTATATATGTTCAATGAAATTCATTGGAATCATTTTATAATAATTTTAGATTTATAAAAATTGTATTTAACTTTTCACAGTCTTTTACCAACCTCCTAGGAGCATTTGTAATTGTTCATAAAACATAATTTTACTGCTTCTGTGAGTTGAATTTCAAAAATCCAAGAGACACGGTTAATATCAAGGAGTAAAATATGGTTCAATTAGATAAAAATAATTTTTGGTGAATAGTAACTTTTTACTTTTATTTACCACTGTTAAAAGTAATTAGGGTAATTCAAGGTTAAAAGAATATTATAATAATTAAAAATTACCTTAAAACATGTCCAAATCTTATATGGGGAGTAAGGGCCGACCATGGGCATCCTTGGGTCGATTTTCAGACCCCGTGGATCCACTTATGAAAGACAATGACACATTAGATTAATTAATTTAATGTAAAGACAAAATTGGCATTAACAAAAACCCTTTAGTAATTAATTTTTATAAGGGGATATATAAATTATCTTTTTGACTATAAATATTCATTGCAAATATAAAAGGATTTCCTACATGTTGGTATTTTTTTTATAATTTTTATACATCATGTAAATTAAATTATTTATGACACAATAATGATGTAGTATTTACCTCATTAATAAATAATTTAAATAAATAGATGATAATGATTAAAATATTATCCAAAACCTGTCCAATTCCCATTGGATGATTTTATTTCGAATATTAGTCATCTTATATTCGAAATTAATGTGTTTTTGACCTCTTGAAACAATGTATATGTTTATATTAAAATAATGTTTTCACACTTTCCTAAAGCGCCCCTCCTCTCCCTTATAAAAGGAGACCACATCTATGCAATTCCTCACACCTCTCAAGCATTTTGGATCACCCAAACTCTACCCTAATAAGATCCCTACATCCCTATCCTCCCCCTAGAATCCTTAAAATAGGCATAAGGAATTTCAAGAAGTCCTTTGGTTCAACCCAATGATAGTTACCCAAATTAAAGGTAACAGTTTCTCTTAAATTGTTTTCATTTATTTTACTTCTCCAACCTCTAAAATCTTTTTATTTCCTTTATTTTGTAACAAACACAGTATCCTAAATATACTAGGATTTTTTTATAAGAATAATTCAAACTACACTTACACAAACCTCAATCTAATGGATGAAGAACATAATGTCTCTGTGATGGCAAGCTAACGCCTCATGAAACGATGATTGTTCGATTTTCTCCTATAGCCTCTCATGGTGGACATTATGATGGAACTGTATTTATATATGATATATATTATTTTTTTATTTCCTTATTCTTATTTAATTCACAATTATATCAATCATTTATGGTTCCCATAGTGGGGTAATACGATGATCTCATTTGAGGAAGTGCAGACTACCGCCCCCTCAAGGTGATATGATTCGTTAATACCTTATTTGGGATTTATTAAGGATGTGGTTAATGATATTATATATGATATTATACTGTAATTATTATATACCTATGTAAAATTATGTTTTAATTCCATTAAAATAATAAATAGAAATGAAAGTAGTGTTCATGCGTACGTACGGCTTACCGTCTCCACGAACGGTGCATTTCATTTCTTACCTCCATATGTTATGTACTATTATAAATACATGTATATGATGGATATATAATGAATATATATGATATATAAATCATTATTTACATTCTGGAAGTAATTAAATCATGATATAAGTAGTAATAACATCAATAACAACAAGTCCAAACACGTACGATAAATAAGATGATTTTACCCAAAACGTTGCTTTAACATGGGATTTACAAAAGAACGGGTAATATAAAGTCATAAGTGAACCATATATGATATAATAACAATGAATATGATTATGTAATAAGTCAATTACATTATTTAATCATTATAAAGGAGGTTCGGATACGTACAAAGCATATCGGACCTAAGGTAATGGAGAACTTCTCCAATCTTGTTTTTTATCCGAGATTGTTTATTTGTAAGTATTCACTAGGGTTATATTTATCATCCATGTCCCTATTTTATAAAAATGGTTTCATGTATGTTTATAGTACTTTTTACCCATTTTTGAATTTTACTACATGGTATGTAAGGAATCTTTCATTTGATTACATTACGAGGAACTTTTTTTGAATTTTCCGGAAAAATTACGAGAAGAATGTTTTTTAACTTATACGGTATGAAAGGATTTTTACAGTTTTATAAAGCCTCATTTTCATAAATATTCCTCCAAAATATTTGATGACTATTTTCAAAAAAATCTCTTTCTTTAAATTTTCAAGGCATTTTGTGAAAAAAAATGATTTTCCAGATGAAAGGATATTTTCCTCCAGAATTCATTTCAAGTGCTTTATCAAAATGATTTTCCATCTAGGATGACATTATTTCATATGTGTATGTTTCAAGTATAATGTCTCTATGATTTATATGGTTTCAATTTTCTTATTATTAAATGATATCCATTTGTTTTATATAGATTATGTTATGATAGAATGATGTTTATGAAATCCAATTTATTCTTTGGGTTATGATGAATGATTTGTGATTGTTTTGTGGAACACGTTAGAATGATTTCAATATGAGATGGGTGGGACCTGTATCTCTCTCAAATGCATTGGGTAAAGATTTATATCTCAAGAGACATACATGGCTGGAAGGGCAAGTAAATCCGGTTCAGTAATACAAGGCTGAATCATCAAGTAAACCCGGTTCAGTAAGGGACTTTGTCCACTAAGATGGTCTTGGCAGCAATGCCTTGGCTACTATAGAAATAATATCATGTTCTTAATATTTTTCCACAATTACATGTTTTATTCCCATGCTATTTTATATTTATTAATGTTTCTTTATGACCTATGCCTTATGTACTACCTTTTTTTATGTCATTGATCAAGATTTTGATGTTTAAACATTATGTTCATTTTTTCTAAGTTCACATTTATATGATTTGTTTTATTTTATCCATGCTTACCCTTACTGAGCATTAGATCTCACCCTTTATATGTTTTCTTTTCCCCAGGATTTAAAGAATGTTTTTAGGTAGTAAAACAAAAGGGGAAGATCTTTATGGGAGATGTTGAAGATCATTCACCACAATTAGAAGATTATATTCCGAGTTTCCAAAGACACTAAACAATTATGGTCCTTATGTGTCTATTTTTGTTATGTATTTAGTATTCCGCTAAATTAATGTAATTTCCTTGTATGTCACGCTTCGAGTCTCTATAGTTGGTGTCAGAGGAAATTTTTAGTCAACCTTTGAAAACTAGGATCTGAAAACTTTAGAGAGATCCCTAGAGATATTTCTAAGGTATGTCTAGGGATATCCCTAAGGTTATGTATAAGTATAGGTTATAGTCCTAGAATTATAGTAACAATCTTAGAATTAAACCTAAGATGTTAGATATTGAATTTAAAACCCCTTTTTAATGTTGTTTTATCGATCATTATTTTTTCCTCTCACACTATTCTTTTTGGGTTTTAGAAAATGGCTGGAAACAGGAAGATTTACGATAATGGAGAATATAATGGACAATGGAATGATATTATTCATGATCAAGAAAATGAAATGGGATTTGGAAGGCGAAACATAGTTATTATTCCTAATCATAAATCTTGTAATATGAGTAATAATCTCAGATTTGGTTTGTTTCATGACTCAGCTAATAAGAGAAAGATGGAGTTTCATGATGATCATAGATGAAAGAAAGTTCAATTTCCCTCATGTAAGTCATGTCTGAAGAGGCATCAAGGAGAATGTTTCAAAGGAACTAGAAGATTATTTGGGTGTGGAAAATAAGGATAGAAATCTAGTAATTGTAAAGGAAAAGGTTTGGTTAACACCATGGACAAGGATAATGGTATTGCTAAGACATCAACAACGGTTAAATGTTTTAAATGTGGAATGCACGGGCTTTATGCAAACCAATTCCCTAAGGGAAAATCTCATAATGAGAATAATCATGGTCATATGGGTAGTATTTAAGTGGATGATGATGAAGTGACTACAAATGATATATGAGATGGAATAAATGATGAAGCTCAATCAGTGGGTTAAGAAGGTAGTGTAATGATTGTATGTTTATCATGAATAATTTGTGGTACTATGGAATAAAGAAAAATATATGGATTGTTACATTGTTTCCTTTGCTTGAAATTTGAAAGTATATGATGAATGGTACCGGTAACCATGAATGGTTATTCCGATATTTTTGGAAAATAGATGATGTGTTCATAATGAAGGGATAAGGAGATAATGATATGTTTGATAGTATTAATGATCTCATGACTAATATAAGGACAAAGTGATATCATGGTTTGAGTATAAAGTATTTTTGGGATTTTGGGATGTGGAAAGAGTTAACTTTTGATAGCATTCATGTTTTCACTAAGGTTTAATGGGTATTCATTTCTCAAGAGAATACATGAATAATCTATTCACATGATTTGAATGTGATCAACAAGATATATCGGGGATAAATGATGGTAATCACATTCTCGGTAGATGAAATTTCTAGTAATTATTTTCTTTATACTATAAGCATGGACAGAAGTATTTTGGACAAGCCTAAGCATTTGAAATGTATTATGTTGGACATAGGTTAGTACTGTTTAAGGATAGAACTATTTTCGATATTTTTTATGGAATGTTATAATGATGTAATTTTAGAAAAAGGATAACCTACAGGATGGGTGACAACCCGTCACGTTGGACAAGGCTGTTGGAATCGAACCCACAACCAAAGTGTGAAAGGCCTTTATTTTCTACCACTGGAACACCGGAAGTCCCTATTCAGTAGAAACTAGTTTTATTTTATTATGTAGGATGATAGATGAAATCTAAGTCCATTTGGGAACCATATATGATTAATCTCACCATAGATGGAATTATGTATATATGTTTTGCAAACATTTGTTTGTGACAGATGGAATGCCCTATCATTCTATCGCATGATCTGCTGAAACTTCCCTAAAGACAAATTCAACTTCATTTCTTAAATAGATGAAGTGGAAATTGTTCAAGGCATGAACAACGGCGAGATTATACCAAAATAATGTAAGTATTTATTCTGATTCAGATTATTTATCTTTAGGGAAATGATCTTGAAAACCAAAAATGTTGTCCTATTTCCCTTATATCGGATGAATCGGATGGTACCTTAGATCATCAAAAATTTATGGCTTTGTGATTGATTTAATTTTCATATCCATGTTCTCTACCACTCTCCATCAGAACTTGATGGTTTGATTTCTCCTCCATATCCATATTTTCACCTATGTTCTTCTATGTGGAAACCCAGTGCTGAGTTAATTTGGGTAACCGTTATGATTCATACTTTACTTTTTAAAATTATGTTTTAGTATTACTTTTTTCGATGTGGGTTTCTATGAATGAAACTTTAATGTAGTAAACCATTTATAACCCCGACGAATTTCGAGGGTGAAATTCATTTTAAGTGGGGTAGAATGTTACAACCCAAGATTTTATGAGAATTATTATTTTTAATTTCATTGATGTCTTCTATTGTATGCTACACCAATATTATCTTGCATTATACGCAACACCGTATTAGCTTGCAGTATGCACAACACTATTCTTGGATCGTGTTACACACAATTTCAAGTTTGTTTGATAGTAGTTATTCAACGAAAAATTGAGTGTATATATATATACTCAATGTATAAATAAAATATGGTTGGATTCTGTTATACAAAACAAAAAAGGAGTCTTTCACAACACGCAGCCCTGACTTGGCTTGCATTACACGCAATCGCGACCTTCCTCGATAACGTGTGTAGTACGCAATACCGGGTTTCACTAAAAAATAATATATTGTTATAATATTATTATGGACAAGACGTTATGAATAGTATTGACTAAATTTTGAATTTTATAACATTATTATTCATCTTAAATATTTTCTAGAACATGGTATGAGAACAAAATCAAATTTTTGAGTAGAATAAGTATTTTTCAAAAAATGTAGTTTTGCTGCATTTTGATGGTGCACCCACCTTAAATCATGTTTTTGACATGTCTGTAAGTTCAATTTGACAAAATAAAATTCTTCCTTGGAATCAGGATATAAAAATTTAATTTGGGTAAATTTTTCATATTATTCTGATAACTTTCATATTTTGATGAATAGTAAAAACACGCTATATTTTAATTAAATACAACCTTATTCATCGCAATTATTTATATGGATATATTATCTTTTTAATTGGTTTTAAAGTGTAATTAGAATATATTTTTACAATTTAACCCAATTTTGGTCATTAGAATTAATTTCACTTTGAAATTGAACATAAACAAGTGACGATTTTTTGATAGTTATTGTTTCTTAAAAACACGCTATTTGTTTTGATAACGGGAATTAATTTTTAAAATAATTAATTCCACTTCTTGGTTTTGAATTTTGAAAAATAGAAATCATTTTTGAATTCGGAATATCAAATATGTCATAGGCTGAATTTTTGGTATTTTTCTGAAAAACGTCAATTTATGATAAATAGTGAAAACACTGAGTTTTTGGTTAAAACCGACTTTTTATTTAAATAATCATTTATTTGATTTATATTTATTTTAGGTCAAAATAGATACATAATACTTATATAAGTTCAATGAAATTCATTGGAATCATTTTATAATAATTTTAGATTTATAAAAATTGTATTGAACTTTTCAACCTCTTTTACCCACCTCCTAGGAGCTTTTGCAATTGTTCATAAAACATAATTTTACCGCTTCTGTGAGTTGAATTTAGAATATATGAGGGACACAGTTAATATCAATTAGTAAAATTTGGTTCAATTAGATAAAAATAATTTTTGGTGAATAGTAACGTTGTACTTTTATTTACCACGGTTAAAAGTAAATAGGGTAATTCAAGGTTAAAAAAATATTATATAAATTCAAAATTACTTTAACACTTGTCAAAACCTTATTGGATGAGTAATTTCAGACCATGGGCATCCTTGGGTATATTTTGGGACTCCATGGATCCACTTATGAAAGAATATGACACATTAGATTAATTAATTTAATGTAAAGACAAAATTGGCATTAACAAAAATATTTTAGTAATTAATATTTATTAGGGGCTATATAAATTATCTTTTTTACTATATGAATTCATTATAAATATGAAAATATTTCCTACATGTTGGTATTTTTTTATAATTTTTAGACATCAAATAAATTAAATTATTTATGACACAATAATGATGTAGTATTTACCTCATTAATAAATGATTTAAATAAATAATATTATAATGATTAAAATATTATCCAAAACCTATCCAATTCCTATTGGATGATTTTATTTATAATATTATCCATCTTATATTTGACATTAATGTTTTTTAGATCTATTGAAAACGAAGATAAGGTTATAATAAAATAATGTTTTCACACTTTCCTAAAGAGCCCCTCCTCTCCCATATAAATGGAGACTACTTATATGCAATTCATCACACCTATGAAGCCTTTTTGGCTCATAAAAACTCTTCCTAACTAAGCTCCCTACATCCCTCTACTCCCCCAAGAATCCTTAACTTAGGGAGAAGGAATTTAAATAATTCCTTTGGTTCAAACCAATGATAGTTACCCAAATTAAAGGAAACAGTTTCTCTTAAATTGTTTTTTTATTTTACATCTCCAACCTCTAAACTCTTTTTATTTCCGTTATTTTGTAACAAAACCAGTATCCTCAATATACTATGATGTTTTAATCATAAGTATTCATAGTATACTTACACACACCTCCATCTAATGGATGAAGAACATAATTTTTCTGGGATGGAAAACTAACGCCTCAAAAAAGGATGATTGTTCAATTTTCTCCTACCGCCTCTCATGGTGTAATTATGATGGCACTGTATTTATATATGATATATATTATGTTTATGATTTACTTAGACTTATTTACTTCCAATTATGTCAAACCTTTATGGTTTCCATAATGGGGTAAATACGATGATCTCATTTGAGGAAGTGCGGACTACCGCCCCCTCAAAGTGATGTTATTCGTTAATACCTTATGTGGGATGTATAAAGGAAGTAATTAATGATATTATATATGATATTATACTGTAATTATAATATACCTATGTATCATTATGTTTTAATTCAATTAAAATAGGAACTATAAATGAAAGTAGCAATCATGTGTATGTATGGCTTATCGTCTCCATGAACGGTGCATTTCATTTCTTACCTTTATATGTTTTGTACTATTATAAATACATGAATATTCTGGATATATAATGAATATATATGATATATAAATCATGATTTAAATTCTGTAATTAATTAAATCATGGTATATTTAATAATAACATCAAGAACAACAAGTCCAAGCACGTACGATAAATAAGATGATTTTACCCAGAACGTTGCTTTAAGATGGGATTTACAAAAGAACAAGGAATATAAAGTCATAAGTGAACCATATATGATATCATAACAATGAATATTATTCTGTAATAATTCAATGACATTATTTAAATCATTTTACAAGAGTTTTGGATACGTACGAATCATATCAGACCTAAGGTAAGTGATAACTTCTCCAATCTCGTTTTTATTCGAGATTGTTTATTCGTAAGTATTCACAGGGGTTATATTTATCATCCATGTCCCTATTTTCTAAAAATGGATTCATGTATGTTTAATGTCATTCTAAACCATTTTTTGACTTTTACTACATGGTATGTAAGGAATCTTTCTTTTGTTTATGTTATGAGGTACTTTTTTTTGACTTTTTCGGCAAAAGTATGAGAAGAATGTCTTTAACTTATACGGAATGAAAGGATTTTTATGGTTTTATGAAGCATTATTTTCATGAAGCTTCGTCCAAAATATTTCATGACTATTTTCAACAAAATATCTTTTAAAATTACATGGCATTTTGTGAAAAGAAAATGATTTTCAAGAAGAAATGATATTTTCCTCAAGAATTCATTTCATGTGATTTATCAAAACCAATTTCCATCTAAGATGACATTATTTCATATGTTTTTGTTTCAAGTATAATGTCTCTATGATTTATATGGTTTCACTTTTATTGTGACGAAATGATATCCATTTGTTTTATATGGAATTATGTTATAAGGGAAGGATGTTTATGAAATCCAATTTATTTTTTGGGTTATGATGACTTATTTATGATTGTTTTGTGGCACACATAAGAATTATTTCAATATGAGATGGGTGGGACCTATATCTCCCTCCAATGCATTGGGTAATGATTTATATCTCACGAGATAGACATGGCTGGAACAGAAAGCAAATCTGGTTCAGTAATACAGGCCTTGAACGACAAGTAAACCCGGTTCAGTAATGGACTTTGTCCACTAAGATGGTCGTGGCAGCAATGCCTTGTCTACTATGGAAATAATATCATGTGATTAATGTTTTTCCACAATTACATGTTTTATTCCCATGCTATTTTAACATGATTAATGTTTCTTTATGATCAATGCCTTGTGTACTTCCATGTTTTATTTCATTGCTCAAGATTTTGATCTTTAAACATAATTTTCATGTTTTTTAAGTTCAAATGAATATGATTTGTTTTATTTTATCCATGCATACCCTTACTGAGCATTTGAGCTCACCCTTTATATGTTTTATTTCCCCCAGGATTTATAGAAAGGTTTTAGGTAAGAAAACAAAAGGGGAAGATCTTTATGGGATATGTTGAAGATCATTCATGACGATTAGACGATTATATTCCGAGTTTCCAAAGACACTAAACTATTACAGTCCTTGTGTTTATATTTTTGTTATGTATTAAGTATTTTGAAAAAGTAATGTAATGTCTATGTACGTCAAGATTCAGTTTTCTGCATTTTATTTTAGTGCGGGTAGCCAGAACTTGTCCAGACTTAGTGTGATAAGCCTCCAATAGAGTGTTGGTCATGTGGATAGGTTGGACTTCTTGAGAGGATTTGCAACAGACTTCTCAGATAGTCAGGAGGAAGGGACTAGGATAGACTGTGGGGTTTTGCGTCACATCATGGTTAGTACCATGTGAGGTTATCTGAGGTTTAGCCTCATGAGGAGGACGTGGCAAAGATAGTTCTGCCCAGTCGTGGGGTCAGTGGCTGATGGCTGGTGCAACACCACATGGAATATAGGCTTCATGAATCTATGTCTCAGGCCAGGTGCACACCATGGAGCTACTAGAGGATGCGTAGGCTGGTGAGATGACGATTGTTAAAGGTACGTTGTGGGTTGGCCGTGATTACTTTTTTCCTTTTTGAAATGTCATGTTGAGGCTTGTTTGTTTTTAGTGCACAACGTGTACATGATTTATATGGACTGGCCAGATTCTAGTTAGTATGATGGCACCATTTTGGTTGTGTGATATATTTATATATATATACGAGACGCATGTCATGAGGAGAATCAAGGATGAGGGTTACATGAAGTTCCTTGGGCATCGTGGCATCAAGGATATGTGTTACTTGATGTGTCATCGACATCATGGCATCAATGATGTGAGTTATATGAGGTACATGGAAATAGGTTCTGTTTTCAGCATCCATTAGATAAATAACCTTATTGAGGAAGACACAGATGTGGTGTGGGACATGAATGGGTGTTGGGAGTGGCACAAGAAAAACTCATTAGATGGAAGGGTTATGATGTGTCACCGGAGGACCATGGGTCCAGAATTAAGTCAGTAATCCTTTGCATGATTTGAGTTTTGTGGAAAGAGTTATATGGGGGTTTTCTTCACCACCATGGAAAGGAAATTCGTTGATGAATTTCATTAAGGGGGAAGTTTGTAAGAACCCTTTTCTTCCATTGTGGTACGAGTCTTTTTTTGTTTTTGAGTTTTTTCAAAACTGTTTTTGAGGAAATAGAGGAATCTGGGCAGGTTCTAGATATTTTTGGGGTACACGTCATGTACTCCCAATTACACACCGTGTACCCTTGGCAATGTGTGATGGCCATACATGGAGTCTAGGGGATGTCGTTGAGGGAGAGATTTTACCATGTACAAATTGTGACTTCCTAGTATACACTGTGTATGTCTTGATTGTATAGTGGCCGTACATGGCCTGTATTGGTGTTATTGAGGGTAAAAGTGTTTGACCATGTACACGCTGTGTATTTCCAAGTACACGATGTGTAGTCATGTCACAAGACTAGTTAATGCTAAATGAATAGTTAAAGAAGCCACATGCCATCTAATTTTTGATACACGCTGTGTATTTCTGTTTTTTCTGTTAAAACGAGAAGTAGACTCATTTTCTGTTTCTAAGAAGAACCCTCAATAGGTTTGAGTGAGGAGCTTTGCCAGAGCTCAGTTTTTCTCATGATCTTCTGTATGAACTCTATTTTGATCACCATTAGATGCGTTGGTACCCCCTAAATAATCCATTTATTCCCCTTGAGCCTTTCTTCTTGATTTCTTTTCCAAACCGAGTTATAGGGTTTTTATAATTAATGCACTTTGGGTAGATATACAGTATTTTAGACCACATAAGAGGTTGATACGAAAGGAGGATCATCGTTCTACAATGAGGTAGGTGGTTCATACATTGTTTTGTGTTTTCATGGACATTTGGGAGGCATGGCCTTTGGTTCATCTTTGGGTCTTCCTGAGTTGGACCCGTTTTATCTACTATTTCATATTGAATAAATTGTTAGAACCATGGGAAGCCTTTGAGAATACCCTATTGCCTAAATTTCATGAGAAAGACTGGGCGAGAGGCCGACGCTCATTGGGAAATTTTGGACAAGGGTGCCAATATGTTTATAACTAGTTTTCTTTGTTTTAAACTGGCATGTTTAATTTGGAAATGAAATATTAGGCTTGTTATAAGTAGTCAAGACCTCAATGCTACTATGTGATAACAATTAGCCTAGTGCAATTAAACTCTTTAGATTGTTTTTCCAATTTTTGTGATTTTTTTAATTGTGATAAATATGTAATTGCTGAATTGAATATGTTGGAACCTTTGTGTTGTGTTGGGTGTGGTCCATATATTCTTGAGTGAGGATGATCACTGGTTGGTCTTGGCCTGTATTATTTGGATGGGTTGACCATGGGATTGGGCGTCGTAGACATTGGATTGAGGTAGTGTGACTTTCATGTTGGGAATGGCCCAGGTTACATTGATAGGAAGGCCATCAAATTCTGGGCGAGATTTTTGTAGGGGCATGAGGTGCCAACGAGGTTGTGTATTTTGTTTTTTATTGGGTGATTATCACTCACCCATGATTTGAGTCATGTTCACATTGGTTGACTCCATTATGAGGTGTTTTTTACCCCTAATATGGGTAGAGGCCCCCGATATTTGTAGTTTAGGTAAAATTGGTTTGGGGGTGCTTACCATAGGAATCCATGGGGAAGGTGAGGAGCCTTAGGTTGGTTGTGATGAGGCAACCAAGTTATTTGATTGAAGATAGATATCGTTGTTTTCTATGGTTATTTTTTTAGGATAGAAATTTTTGTTTTTTAGTCTTATTTGATGTCAGAAATCATTGTTCCTTAGGTAGTTATTCCATGGGAGGACACGGGTTTTTTAGCATGGGTTACTATTTCTTGGGAAAGACATTGGAACATCGGTACCTGAGATAGGAGGTGTTAGGAGGCACATTGCGCTGGGTTTTGTGAATGAGGTTCTGGTATCATCCGAAGTAGGTGACACTCCTTGGGGGCTGATAAGCACCATTGGGTTTGTCTTTCTTTAGGCATCATGTTGTTTCCTTTCCATATAAAATTCATGCCTAGTTAAACACCTATACTAGTTACGCACCATTGGGTGGTATCCTACTAAGATTCATCTCTCACCCAAGCCGAGCCCTTAGTGATGCCTATATACTTTATGGATTTACATGAAGAAATGATATCATCATCAAGAGTATGATCGTATTAGCTATCACATGGGGATTTGGTATGGACACTGAGGTCATTCCTAGATATAGTTTACATTGTTTTATATTATTTCCTATATTTATAGGCTTATGTTATATTTTAACTATTGTTGGTTAGCCTTGGGTTGAATTGTTTTTTACATCTATGACCTATTGTGGATGCATGCATTGTTTATTCAGTAGTTGTTATATATGGAGTTCGACATGATGTTCTTTTATTTTTTGTTCTCATTTTTATATATATTACTTATACTGTTTATTGATATTGAATGTGCTTCATCTATGCGGGTCTGGTTCGAGTATGCTATTTCATTTATTTCTGCTGCATGTTTTTTTACACTCAGTTTAGTACCATATTTTACTTTGAGAGGGTATAGCCTCACCATTATTCCCGTTTACACCCTCGCTACTAGGCGTAATCTTTTGGAATTCAGGGAGGTGCGCCTAAGGTAGTCCCACTGGTACGTTTAACACTGTTTGGGTAGCTGTTTGAGTGGGGATGTTATATAACTTTACCATACAAAACAATTTTTTCAAATTTCATTAAAAACTCCACAAAACTAAAAATAACCAAAAGGATATAATAATAAAAAAACATCACTCTCAAGGAATAAAAAACAAAAAAAATTGACAAGAACAAAAAATTCACATATTTTATCTACACATTTTGGTAATCTATGAGACAACCATGTGTTACCCACTAGAGGTATACAGATGTAGCCACATGGTCTGTGTACAATTTTCAAGGCTATGCATAATAATTGTGCACCTTATAAATCCAACAAAAAAGAAAAACCAACCACTAGAGTTTCTAAGACCAACCCATTGATGCTCAAAATAAAATCTAAAAACTCAAACAAATAAATCATTAAAGAAACCCAAGGAATAATCCCAGATTTTGAGACACCAACATCCTAAACCACATGGAAATTCAAGCGTCCTTCTGAATAGTTGGTGAACAAGAAAAAAACAATGAATAACCAATTTAATTTCAAAATATCATAATTTAGACAAACAAATATCCCTAAAAACAAGATAAAATGATTTGATACCATTTTTTCATGAACCAACCTTGTTCTTCCTCGAACCAGCCACCTGATCTGGCCTACGATAAGGCCTAAGTGGCATTCCTGATCCTCCAGAGCTGGAAAATAGTGTGAAAAATCATTAATAACATATTTGCGATTGATTTTTCCAATCAGGAAACTAATAAAAAAAATATCATATTAACTAAAATTAATACTGATTGTGGAAACAATAAAAATAAAAAATCATACCTATGTGTGACCTTATAGGTCACCACCATCCAAAAAAACCATGGTCACTTCAAGATAATTACAAAGCCAAGTAATACATAGAAAATAAAAAATTGGGATAGAAGATAAGTATAAAGAATTAAATTCATAGTAGGGATTTTGAAATAGAATCCATGCCATATGTCGTAAATTTTAAAATAAAAAATTTCCATGCTAGTTTAAAATACGTATATTTAAAGTAATCAATTAGTTTTTTTAAAAATATGTAAGGAGGTAATAATTCCAAAGAACCATTTTCCTTTAGTTTTACAAAATATATTTTGAGTAATAAGTCTTTTCAAAATCCCCTTTATAATAAGAAAAATTCAATTAAGAATAATTTTAGTGAAAAGTAAATATTAAAACACATATCATAAGTTCTACTAAAATAGAGGAAATCAAAATACACGTTGATAGGTGTTGAAGAAATACATTCCTATATAAGTATTATAATTATAATTTGACATTGAAAATATAACAAAATGAGTGAGAGAAAAATACACATATAAGAATTATAATGGGATATTCTGAGACACAATTTGAATAGACCCTAGATGTACTCAGTTCAGAAACATCTTACGACCCGTCAATGTGATGTAAACTCAATAACCAACCTCACTTCTCTCAACCAGCCTCGTGAGTGGAACAATACAAATGGCCAAACTAAGAGGATATGGTCCGTATAATAGTACTAAATAATAACCATCTCTCGATTTTCACCATGACCCCTAGGATCTCATCGATTTATAAAAAGTGTGAGGTGAGGATGAATTCATAAATATAACCAATCAGTCATGAAAAGCCATCATATATGTTAATACCACCTCCTGACAACATCCACCAAAATTCCCCAAGAATAGAGAGTATCCATGGAAGTACCCTCTCTCATGGAAATGCTCAAGGTACCAATTAGTGCTTATCATTTGAAAAAAATTACCATTTGGAAAACCCTTTTTTAAATGCATTACAAAATTAATATTACATTAATTTTTTTATAAAATATTGACAAAAGGGACAAGAAATATATGATATTTTCCTTCTTGTTAAAATAAATTATTTTAAAATATATATTAAGCACTTATGTGATTCACATTTCAAAAAGAATTTTTTAACACTACACATCATAGAAAACCCGTGGCCAAATTATTACATAAAATGGAAACCCGACAGAGGTAAATTTCATCCATTAATTTTATTTTTCTTATTATAATTACTTAATATGATAATAAATACCCCCAATAAAATTATAAACCATTCATAGTTTCAAAATTAAAGGTTTCGACATTGGTAAAAACCTCAAATCATGTTTTTATTAATGATTCCAACCTAAATCCCCTTCAAATAGGTACATAGAAGTATGAAAGACCAATAGAATTTCTAGAGAAGAAAAACACATTTTGTAAACTTACACACATATTCACTTATACATATTTACATCCATCCCTTAACCCAATGTATATATTCCCCACAACTATGAGGGATTATGTATAAATATAGTATATAAATTCATACATATGTATATGTGTTCAAGATAACTTCAATGAGACATATGTTTTTTCAATTGATTAACACTTCAATAACATGCCTCAATATGGTCCTCACATACCGTGTGAACTTGGAGACAACAAAAATAAACACTTGTTTGGGTTAGGTCTCTTCCATAGTGTGAATACCATGTATAATTAAAAGGAAACCAAGAAATATGAGAAGAATGATAAATATAAGAAGAATAAAAACAAACTGGAGGTGATCACAACAGAAATAAAATGAAGAAAAATGAAAAAAATTAAATGAAAAGGATATGGTCAATTTAATATAGAAGGGGGATACTCACATGCAATAGGTGAGGGATATGGGAGAGTGGTTGGACAATTGGATATGGGAGAATTGTTATTAGATTTATGATTATTTTTGTTAATATTATTATTGTTATTATTCCTAAAAATTATTTTAAATTTATTCATTTATAATTTTTTTTATTCTAGTGTGATCACATGGTTGTCCATAATGGGCGTCAACTGCGAAACCCTCCAGCAAGGTATTGATAAAATTCATGGGAAGAGAACATGATCATAGAAACCATGCACTGATCGTTCGATGTACTTAGTTGAACATAAATGATTCAATTACACATATTCTAATAATGGTGCGCCATCATGCACAAATGATGAAAAAGAAAAAAAAGTAAAATTTTAACCTCAATCTAACCAGAAAATAAAAAAAATACTCTAAAAAATTAAATAATAAAAAATAAGTCAGGGTTAGGATGTGAGAAATATTTTATGGAAAAGGGTGTAAAATTAAAAATAAAGAAATAAGGTAATAACTTAGATGAGGAACATCATAGAAATCTCTTGGATAAGAAAACTAGAGAACATTGAACACTGTATTTGTTTTCTCTCAAAGTAATAAATTATAAAACCCATCATCATTTCTATTTATAGAAATAATGTAATTAAGCACCTTTTAAGGTAGCCAATGTACATAGAATAAAATAACTGATTAATAAATTGCCTTAAATGGTCATCTAGTGTATTAAATAACCTCATAAGTGGATTAACACTCAAACCAACATAGGGGTACATTAAGAACCATCTAAATTAGTTAATTTTATTAAAGGAGGTTAATGATATCTCTAGGTGGAATATGAATTTTTCACATGTAATCATACCTGGAAACACATTACTTAAATCCCAATCACAAATACCATTTCATATTTTCCATTTCATCAAGATTATATTTTAATAAAGTAAATAATTATTTATATTTAAATAGAACATTTATTTATTTATTTAAAAAATTATAATTTTATTAAATTTTTTTAATTTGTAATACACAAGTCATGTTTTTTTTATAATAAACACACACATTTTTTCACTTGGAATAATTTCATTATTATTGAATGTCTAATTATCATTATTTTATATTGGACCCAAGGGTGCATTGATAAATTGGAAATAAATATGAATCTCATTTTTAATAATAAAATAATAGTATGATCTAAAAAACTGCCATATTTACCCTAATATCAAGGGGGTTAGTTTGATCTAATCCATTATATATTCATTAGAAATATTTCATTATCCTTGGAATCAAATCAAATAATAAGACATGTATAATTTCAATCACTTATAACATAACTCCTCTAATAAATTCATGAGTCGAATAAGTATTATATAAATATATCATAGATTATTATCTTTATAAGGACATACAACTACATATTCAAAATATAGTTGAGATCTTTGATATCACAACCCATCATATGGGATGCCACATCCAATATTGGTTAATCAAATCCCTCTGCATAATTATTTTCATACAAAATTAACTAATAATGACCCATATTTTTAAATGACTATAGATAGGTATAAAATAATGAAACCTCACAAGTATGGGACCTATATTATAACATAATTTCAATGGATCAATATTCAATGATTACATCAATAACACTAATTAAACACATATCAGAATCTATGTGGTGTAATTTAAATAGGTAAATCAAAATAAATGTTTGCAAAAATATATCCTATTAGTGTTTTGTTGTATCTCTATACATGAGATCTTACTCAAACTGATCTTAATATATCATCACAAACCAATATGATAATAATTTATATATTGATGCCCTAGTATTACATATATTATATGGAGTTTTTGTCACATAATATCTAATTTTATTCAAAATAAAATTAAATGAATAATTATCTATTTCTGTTAATATATATTTCATTATAAAATATTTCCCTATGTCAACATCATAATAATTACTTTAGGGAACAAAGAGTAAAATTATGTTGTTGTTATGGTTGTAATTCCACCTCGATTACATATGTACTTAACTATTGATTTTTTATCGATGTTTACTTATTTATTTTATTGAGGATCACCCGACCATGGGTACATAGAACCAAACCCCTAATAATGATTTAAAATCATTATTTTTGGCATAAAACTCTGTAATATGTGGAGACATCTTTGACGTCGCATAATGGACCTCATATTTGACCTTTGGTGACATGTGGGTCAAGGGATATTACAAGACGGTATCAGGGACATTGATTTCGTTTTGAATGACATTGTAGATCAATAGATAAAAATAGAAAGGTTGTAACTATGGAAAAACATTGTGTTTTTTCTTGATCAACACTTCTATGGTGAAATTCCTTATTACAATGGTTGTGGGATATGATTTTGTTTGTTTTCCTATTATAATTGAACTATTTTTTATAATGTATTATAGTGAGGTAATTTTTTTGATTTAATCATTATATTACATGGATAGAGATTATTTTTATATGAATCATACTTCATAAGTAATTTCACATGACATGTACATGACTGCATTTGATCAAAATATGTTTTTTTAATCATTTATTATATTTTTTTTTGAAAAAAACATTTGGGTTAATTAAAATATCATTAATATAATATTTATAGGTTATCTATAAACAATAATGTGGATTTTTTAATTATTTAAAAATAGTATTGACAATTTAATGGTTGTTTAACATTATTATGTGAACTTATTGTTGATACACACATGTAGTTTTCTAATTACCCTAATATGGATAGTGTATGAATTATATTCCTTGGGTGGGGATTAGTGTATCCACTAGATTCATTAGGATATGATTAGTATTGTGATTGGATGTGTTGGTTGTAGATTATTACATTAATTAGATGGATTAGGTGGAATATAAACTCTATAATGGGTAAAAGTAGCATGTGGATTTCCTTATAAATGTATAGGAATGGAAGCACATATAGTTATTCGTGATGTGTGTGAATGGTATAATTAGTTGGATGATTACATTGATTACTGTTATTATGATCTTAGTGACTATTAGATAAGGCTCATGGTTTATATTGTTTGGGGTGAAATGGTAGGGCAATATAGTAGAATGTACTTTCTTACATGTAAGTCTCAATGTCTTTAGGATTATTATAGTGTAATGGCTTCCCACATTCCATGAATGAATATATGAGTTTGTTCAATATAAATATAAATTTATATATATATGGTATGAAAAATGGAATCTTTGTGAGATAGTACAAGTTCTAGTGTGATTAGTTATGACATATGGACATGAAATATGAAAATTGTATCTGAGTGTTGGGATTATAAAGTGAAATATTATTCACATGAAAGTTTGAATAGTAGAAATCATGTGAATGATATTGTTATAACTATTTTGAAATGTGATTTTTTAGATATATTTTGAGAATGATATGTTGGGAATGTTGAGATGAATTTAAATAGATATTGTATGTAGATCAAATAAGTTAAATTCCAATAATGTGACTAAATTGATAATGTATATGAGAAATGTATCATTCTTGTAAGCATGTTCAAGATGAAAATGAGTTTTTAGAGAGATATTTTTAAAGGGAATGCTGGATTTTATGCGGTGGTGTATATGTGATGAGTGAACATTGTATTAATATATTGTGAAATCACTTGTGATAATACTTTTCGGTGATTTGGGTGATTATTGAATCATTATGGAATAAATATTTGAAAATAAACCTTATATTGTAACTGTGATGACTGAGAGGTTGTGGTTCTGGGAGTACCCAGAAAATGAAATAAAGGATTCATGGGATTTTTAGAATGGAGTTGAGAATGCTTGGTTTATGTTAAATATGTTAGTATATTTATGGTGATATCATTTGAGATAACTTATTGTAAAATATAATTTTTGGAGTCATATTTGATGGAGGGATATAGAACACATAGGGAAAGGTAATGTAGGGCTCACAATTTGGGGACTTGGGGAATATACTGAGGTTTTGTATAACTTTTCATTAGAAGGTGTATTATCTATTTTATAATTAAACATGCGTATATTGTGGTAGTGACTATCGGATATTGATTTTTAGGTATATCATGAATGATTATATATATGTATATAATTTAAGGGTTGTGTAGCTAGTGTTTCTTTGATTTCTAATATGATTTTTATATGGCACATTTTTAGGTATTTTGGTGTAGTGATGATTGATGTTTTATTTAATAATGGAATTTGATGATGTTAGATAGTGGAATTGTGCACCATGATATGATTATTTCTTAGGGTTGGGTCTTGGGATTATATTAGGAGATATTTTGAGTTGGGATCATGAGTGATGTTATTCAAGATGATGTCATAATTCGAGCACATTATCATTAATGGATGGATGAAATGGGAAATCCTTTAGTAGGTAGGACCCTATAAGTTTCTTATTAGTCTGACCATGGTTATAAGTGATGGATAGTGGATAACAAAATAGTTATGTGTAGTTAAATATGATAATGGTAATTGACTCTTCACTTTAGAAACTAGAATGAAATTGGATGAGTAATATCTAGTTTTTAAGGTAGAATAGTATTGATAAACTTGACTTATGTTTATCAGGTGGATTCAATTCTTGGGGTAATTTATAGGGATCATTGTTCTATGAATGGTTCATGAATGTATTATGATTGGAGTTGTTAGTGCTTCTGATGGGGAGTCAATGACAACTTTACTGTATGTGATTTTACACAATTGACTAATTCTCAAGTACATGACCATGACTTTGTTAAGGATGATCATGTTGTACAAATTTTCTATTTAGAGAAGTAAAATACCATGTACTAGTTATTTACATTTATTATTGGAGTTTTATTTTTTAAAATGGGTTTTTTAAATTATGTATGATCTGTTTGGAATCATGTTCTGAAGATGAAAAAAACAACTGACATATGGAACTGCCCTGTCGTGTTTTTGAAAGACAATGTTATAGTAGTATTTGTGTTGTAATTTGGAACTTATATCCCATGAATTAAAACCACAATATATTTCATGGCAGCATATAATAATGATTGGAATCTTCTTAGACTAGAATAAATCCATGCATTGTTTTACTAGAACATGGAAATCCAGTTGTACCTAAGACACCACACGGAGTCACCACACTCACACACTCAAACAAGATTGATTAAAAAAAGAATATAAATTAAAAAAAATAATAAAAACAAAATATGGAAATCAAATATTTACATGGTTTGAAAATCCATTCAACATACATGTGAGAACATTTTATCTTTGATTTCATGGAAGTTATAAAAATTGAAACCACAATTCAAAAATCAATCTATTATATCCCTAAAAAATTGAAAATTCCACATGTATGTGTAGTACCATCCCACCTTTATTATGGTATATTTCGTATCAAGTGGTTTCAATATCCTATAATTCTTATTGGGGAACCATTATTTTTCATGTTAACCTCCTATTACCTACATCTCTACTAGACACAATTGCATATTTTCATTTAATGTGAAAGTTACTCTTATATATGAAACTATTAATCATTACATAATCAATTATTCACAAAATACTTCTAGAAATCAATAAATATAACTAATACTAACCTTTACATATTCCATAACATTCACACATCCATATTTCAATAACTATATACACTCTTGGTTCCATAACATGGCATTTTAACCATAACCTCCATTTGAATTTCTCTACTGTGAATCATCATCAGACTAAAACATAAGTTTTTCAGCTTCTCCATCCAAACAAAATATATTTGAACTATAAAGGGACTTCACATTTTATAATAATGTATTACATTAAGGCTTTTTTAAGTTAAAATAGAATAACCATCAATTCATTGATGAATAACCAATCATAATAACTTATTTAAAAACAATCAGAAATGTCTCCATTCTAACTTATTATCATCCCAGTAAAACTAAATCACATTGATAACAAAACATTTCTCAACCTAAGACCTTGATAGATATGTCATTTTCTATTCAATGTCCTACTTATATTCATTATCTCTAATACTCTATATCACGACATCTTTTCAATGAAATGATATTTATGGTCAATGTGTTTTTCCCTTGAGTGAAGTAATAAATTTTTATCCAAATGAAAAGTATTTTTAATTTCTTAGTGGATAAATCTATCTTCTTGAGTTCATTATGGATCCCCAAAAAATATTAGTATTATCAATTTTTATACATAATTCCATGATAAAAACAAATTATGATTCCATTGTATAAATTTCTTTCACTTACAACAACATTATCATCCATCTTAGGGTTTTTCCTATAAAGGGAAAAACATAGCTAGTGAATCACTTTAAAGTGTATGTATTTCCTCTAAAATCTATTTCAAAAATTCCCAAATAATTGAGAATCCATTCTAATAAAAAAATTATCTTATTAATCATTGATATATATGATAATTCACTTAAATAATTCCCAAAATTTCTTTTTATATTTTCCTTAAAATCACTAAAAACTACAACTTTAAATGAATTTTATATCTCTATATATACCATTTTGTATTTAAAGCTACCCATTGCAGATGAATATGGTACATTAAAAATATAAATATCTTCATAATCCATTTCATGTGATTTATCCTTGGATAGTGTTAGGTGTTTTTCAAATGGTAATGAAATTGGTTTTCATATTGTCATTCCAAATTTCTTAATGACCTTCTAGATGTATTCCCTTTAAGACAAAACTAATCTTCTAATATTCACATCTATCTTAATATATATATACACTTTATTTTCTTTTCATCCATGATATTATTTAGATTGAACTAAATAGAGAAATAAATCTTCAACTCCTTAATCTATTTGTTGTCCAGACCCACTAGGATGAATTATTTCATGTACAAGAGAAGGATGAAAATATTCACATCCTTAAATAGCATATGGCAACAACAGATATTGGAGTTTGTTTGGAAAAAAAAATTCATACACATAAATGAATCAAACTTCCATCTTTAATTCCCTGGTGATTGTTTCAATTTGTATAATGTACTTTTTATATTTCATAGTAAATCCCCAATTTGTTTCAAAAAAACCATCTTACTACATCATATATATTTCCTCATCAAAATCAACATGAATGAATTCTATTTTAACATCCACTTTCTATGGGTGAAATAGTCTATGGGCAACCGAATATAGTACCAACTATAAGGTTTCATTTTTGAGAACATGTCATAAAATTTTAAAGTACACTTCAGCATTTATCTAAAACCCTT
This sequence comes from Viscum album, assembly GCA_963277665.1. NCBI lineage: Eukaryota > Viridiplantae > Streptophyta > Magnoliopsida > Santalales > Viscaceae > Viscum > Viscum album. The sequence continues at coordinate 1,533,112,708 of OY728152.1, read as the reverse complement.
TCATAACTATCCTATCTTTTTTCCACTTAATTTATCAATGTTTCTTTTAGTTGGAGTACCCATTTTTTCAATAGTTCATTTCTCCCCTATAGTAGTATCCATAGATCCTAGAGTCTATTTTAATCCAATGAATCCATCTTATCATTCGAGCATAAATCTAACTTTAAGGAATAAATGGAACTAGTTGATTCTTCTGGGCTCTTAGTTTCTCCTCCACCAATAGAAAGTATGAAATGATAATTAGTTCAAATATTCAATACCATTCATCTAATTATGGTAGATCTTCATAATTTATATCTTTATTGTTCTCTTTCTCGTACCACCACTATAAGAACATCAAAATAAATTCCCTTACCCAAGCTTTCATATTACTTGAGCTCTCTAGTATATATTGAGTTAACATAACTAAAACCTCTAAAATTTTAGTGCCGAAAAACTATTCCAATCATATTTACTTTTTAAAACTCTATTTAAATCAATTTTGACTTAGTTGATTACTTAGTCTATAAACGATATTCCACCAGTGGAAACTTTTCCATATGTTCATATCATTTAAGAGAATATTTTACCTTCCAATGACCTTTAATTTTCATTATCTCAAAGTCAAAGAATAAAATTTTCATCACAATTTCCAGAAAGAATCACACATTGGAATTTATATCATGTTTTTCAAAATTTGTATCCTCATAATAAAAAACGGACTAAATTGTAATAAAAATGAGGTGGGTAAATTTCATTAGTTTTCCATTCCAATATTATTTGAAATCTCTATCCCCATCGAGGTAGAATGTCACTTAGTAATAACGTACATTGTGAAATTGATTGAATCCACCCAAATTTTGTTTCAAATTATATAATTTTATCTCATACTTAAAGCCTTTTCATTAAACATATAATTTATCCACAATATCGCAAAATTATTATCTTGTGTTATAGGAACAATCTTCTCAAGACTAATTGATTTACATTATAAAAACATTTGGTAATATTTACCACTGTATTATCCATAATTGCAGAACCTTACCCATTTTAGATTATTTTTGGTATCATTTAACACAATGGACCTCCATTGAACAAACAATCCAAACACATCATATTATTTATTAGTCAATAAACCAATATCTTCATTATATATCAATTAGTGAATATATTGAACTTTCATGAGAAATAATCAGTACATGATCCAAAATGAATATCAAGACAAGAAATAACTATAATGAGTTATGTATCCCTATATTCATATTGAACACAAATTTATCTGATTTTTGAGTATACACACTATCAACTTCTAAAATATAATTGATTAAGATAAAGTTACCCTTATCTAGGATAAATTAAATGTCCTTCCCACTAAGGTATCCAAGATGATAGTTCCAAAACTAAAAACATTTTAATGATATAATTTTATAAATTTTTAAACTTTCTAATATTCCTATGAGATACAAGTACCATATTTTACCTCTCTAGAAAAAAACATGGAAGCTCACTTTATCTTCCATACTCTATTTAAAAATCTATTTTTGAATCCTTCTTCATCTATAAAAAATAAACTTTATTTCTACCATTAACCTAGAATGTGTACATCTTTTATTAGAAAAAATTTCAAATACATAATTTTCCATACACCCCCTCTCATCCTATAGGGTAATAAATCCCAAAAATCAATGATCCGTGATTCCAATGGAATGTTGAAGCTCATAGGAAAATTATTATGAACATTAGTTTTAATGATGATGGAACATTCACATAATAAATCACCCCTTCTAAAAATCCCCCTAAGATATTTCAATCTTCCTTTAAGTTCAAAATATTCTAATAATTCCAATATATGAATCTAGGACCACTATATGTAACTTAAATTCTCTGCCTTGATTCATATTTTAATATTAAATGACATATTTAATGATTCAAACATACTCTACAATAACTATTGAGTGTGGTTCATATATCTTTCTAGAATTATCACCACTAATGCTCTTAATTTAGAATTATATCACTCATATTCTCAAAAAATAGGTCATAAAAATTACTTATATTTGATACCAACATTTCCTAAGACTCTAGTAAAAATGATAACAATAGTAGTTGCGGATCATTTTTGAAGAGTTTGATCTCTAACTGATTTTATATGACAAAGAATTGTGTAAATTCACTTAAATGATCATATGTTGGTCTTCCTTCAAAAATCCCCTTCAAAAATAACATCTATATCATGAACACTATATTCATAGTTGTTGGATTCTCATATATGTCCATGAGAAAATTCATCTGATATATATTATTATTTATCTTCTAGATGGTATAAAAATAATTCTTCTCAAATTAAATACAAATAAATTCATGTTCCTTTGTACCAAACCTTTTCTATTTATATTTTCCATTGTTTATAAATTTATCCCTTTAAAAGAACCAAATTCTAATTTTGAATTAGATAGTCCTCTAACTACATCCTCTATAAAGTAAAGCCTATATTGTCAAATTTGTCAATTTATACCTTACATTTATTTTATATTATACCATTAGAAACAATGACTCTCACTGAGTCAAAAAACCTTAATACATATTTGTTTCCTAATGAAACTACTATTGTGTGTGATGTCAGGAATTACTAGACCACATGATATGATATATGTTTTTAGGAAATAATTGACTAATCACAAAAATTAAAACCAATAAAATCACAAATAATAAAAAATATATCCATAAATTCCCATACGGAGAGAATCTCATGAAACTGATGGACTGGAACATAGGAGTCAAGATACACTTAAGACACAACATCAATTCAACCCACTCACACATTTAAACCTAGAAAACTCACATTAACAAACATAAAAGTGAAATTAAGTAAAAAATAAATGGAAAAAATTATTTACATGGTTAGAACATTTGTCTAAAATAAATTATATAACACTATTTATTACTTTCATTTCATGAAATTTACAAAGATTAAAATCATAATTGAAAAATAATTAAATTATATCACTAATCACACAATAAATATTCCCCATTTAAAAGTGGGATATCTAAACCTTTTAATGTGGTCCATTTAGTCAATTGATTCCATTATCCTTTAATATTCTCATGGGATCCACCAATTTTCACAAAAACCTCAGATTTCATATTTCTCTCCCAACCAAAACTTTTGATTTTCAGTCAATGTGTATGTTATTCACTCATATCAATGTATTTAATAATTTAATAACCCCTTTATCATAAATGTATCCCAATAACATTTATATATCATCACCAGTAATCTTTCAATATACCACAAAATCAAAAAATAAATCTTCTCAAGTCTAATTTTCCACCTAGTTCAGAAATTTGGCATCCATACCACTACATACACCCAAAGAATTATTCCAAAGTCTTCATTAGGATAAAAAATATGTAAATGACTTCCTTTTTCTAGGAATAATCTATCAAAACATAAAAGAATATTCTCATTTTCTAAAAATAATTTCAGTATTTATACACATTATTGGTTGTAGTGAGATCTAGTTAGAGTTGAGTGTGATGTCTTTGAATGACTGATATAAGGAACTAACCTTAAAAATTAAATAAATCCTAATATTTTTGTCCAGAATTAATTTTATCACATTCTTTAGGATCATTACTAATTATATTTTTAATGATTTATGTCATAACACATATATCATAAACCCAGACATTGGAAGATAATGAATCTACTTAGTATATATTTTTCACATAATATAAAACTGTTAAAATAAAACATTTTTTATTTTCATGAAACATATTTATTGCTTTCAACTTTTCATCTTATTTGTTCTAACACAAACAAAATCAATTTAATTGTTTTTTAAATTTTGGATGAGTAGAAATAACTCAATAAAGGATATAAAAACAAGTATTCAATTAATTCATATAAAAATATATAATCCAATAAACATAACTTTAACACATAATTATTAGAGAATATGATGTTAATATTTTCCTCATGAGTAACACAAATTTTTAACAATGAAAATTGTAAAACTGACAAAAATAAAATAGAAATTCATTTTAGGTGACGTATTGAATCATATTCATAACCCTTTTTAAACTTGTGTTTGAAATAACTAGAGCCTACCAAACTCTATATGAGAAACAGAAACCTTTAACTCCCTCCATATTTCCATTAAAGATAAGGAACATTACACAATTAATTTGAAAGATATAATGTGTCTCACCAATTGTACAAGATATATCTGGATCACCCCTTATTGTGAGAAATAACGAGGCGCAACCATTTATATAAGTTGTATTGGCATCTCTAATTTATTATATATAATTATCAAGTATTATATGATTATCTAAAAATATTATTCTTGAATATTTTCATAAAAAACATGGAAAATTATAGTGAACCTATATGCATAACACTTGCAGATGTTGAAATACCATTTGTTTTCATAACCCCTTCCCAAAACTAAAATACGTAAAATGGAGAAGAAATTGTTTTTATTTCAAGAATATATGAAGTAATGTTAAGGTATACCCAAATAAAATAATAGTTATTGTGGTAGGAAAATTTTCTCCCATCATATAAATTAAAATAGAACATTCCTCTTTCCTTTTGTAAAGATATTTATAACATCCCATAAAATATTTCCTCTGAAAACCATTGAGAGAAAGTAAAAAGAGATATAAAATGTCCTTTAATATTCATTTAGGTCCATATAAATATATCCATAAAATAATAAAAAATAATATGACCATGGTAAAGAAGTATTTATAAAAAAATCCTTAAAATATGTAAAATATAGTTTTAAAATTAATGTGTCTCCCATTAAATATCTTAAAATGATTCTTTTTAAAACATTATAATGAATGTAAAATCTGGTAAAAATGTCCTTTTACAAAAATTTATGAATAAATAAGAATTTTTTTGGTTATATTTCAAATAAAATGTATTTGGAAGCAAAAACGTTTTAAGGAAAACCTTAAAAGTGTATTTTAAATTAAATTTCCTTACATTTAGTTTGACACATCATGTACATTCTTTGCCTTCTTATTCTTCAAACAGTCTCTTACGGTTTATGCCAAATGATTTAATATTGTGGTTTGTTAACAATAAAGGCATCTAGGTCATGGGTAGGGATGTAAGAAAGTGATATGGACAGGTCATGGTGGAGATAAGATGTTTTTAACTGTGAAGAGATATAGACAGAAGGATCCCTATTATAAGGGATGAGAGGCGAACTCTTAGAATTTTAGAAAACATTATATTATTATAAATTAATTTTTCTATTAATATAGATCAAAACTGATAATATTCAAAGATAATATATTTATTATTCTATATCATGTTATCCAATACATAGTTCATTTGTTTAGGTGATGTTTTCCCCAATATTTTTTGTTTTTTTAACCAATGATATCCCTTTTTGATAAATACCATGGTATTAATGGTTTTACCCTTTAACGGTCAACAAAGTTACTATATAAGGAAACATGAACCATAAATGGAAATTGGATGATATTATCATCCATATCCAACTCACTTGGCTAAATTAATTGTTTTAAATTTTTTTATCTTTTAATAAAACATTATTTATTATAAAAAACATTAATGTCAATTTTGAAACTATTAATTTAATTTTAATTTTAAAACATCATGAAAATGATTAAATTAAAATATAAATATTTAAAAACTCCAAAAAATTTATACATATTTAAAATTTTCATAGTACTCTACAAATCACTCAAATAGTACTACATTTTATATTTTTTAAACCATTTAATTAAGTTTCTATTTATTTAATAAATACGATGTTGGAGTGGTCTAAAATTTATGTTGATTACTTCATTGTTAAAAATTGAAAATAAATTTCCATGATAAAAATATATTTATCATTTCAAAAATTAATAAAAAAAATACATTCTTTTTTTCTGCTTGCCAAAAATTTAATGTTAATAAAACATAGAAGACAAACTTCTAAATTTTTTTTTAATAAATTATTATAAAGGTCACGATCCTAGACACATAAAAAAGGTTATATATTTAAATTTTTGATAATTATGGATGAAATATATCTATAAAATGAACTTAATAAAAGTGTTGGGGTTACTTTTTTAGTCCTTATCAATTTATTTTCACCCTTAATTAACGCATTTTACTTTTATTGGGACAAAAAAAATATTTAATATAGTTACTCTTCATAATGAAAAAATAAAAGGGAAATATTAAAAATATTTGAAACTCTTAATTAATAATATGGAATTTATTTTGAAGATTCAATTCCCAAAAGTGGATGAATTTAATTTAAATATAAATAAACAAACCATGATAACATGTTTTTTTCAAAGAAAAAGGCTTTTTAAGAATAAAAATGTTTTTATACCAAATTCATGCATAATAATATTTCTAAGGACTATATTTATAGTATGTTTAATCATAAATAATTAATGATATTTTAAAAATAATCTATAATAATACATAAATTTGTTAATATTTCTAAGGAAATTAAAATTTTCAAAAGAAAAGGTTTTTCACTACTTGTAGGAAAATAAATCTATTCAGAGAAATCCTAAAGAACCACTCAATGATAATTTTTACATGATGAATTAAAAAATTATATTCATTTTTTCATAATTAAATTTCTATAATTTAAAAATTATTCTTTTATATATGAATGTATATGAATATATTTTACTAAAACTATTTCATTTTTTATTTTAAAAATTACATTATATATTTATATTTAACATAACTATTTTCATTATGAATAAAAATAAGCATGGAAATGATTTATTCTATCCACACATAAGTAGTTACATTCCAACCCTTTCAGGGAAATTTAATCCCCAAATTTATTTTCACTTTTTAAATAAGTGTGTATATTATTCCCTTATAGCATTTTTAGATTCCCATTTTTCTTTTTCATGCATAATAGTTTTCTATAATAAAATAAACTAGCCATTCACCTTATTCCACAACACTTTCTCTCTACGGACGGGAATCTATAATTTTTTTTCATCATTAGAAATTCCATATTATAAATAAGCAAAATCAAGTATCAAAGAATGAGATGATGATGAAACATATCATTATTACATCAAAACATGAAAAACATTGTGTACATAGGATAAACTCGAAGGAAATTCCACTTAGAAGGAAACTGCTCCAACTTTCTAAATGATTTCATATATCCCAATGAACAGTTTACATAGACCCCCTTTCACCAAAATTCAAAACACTTTTCCATAGAGATATGTTAAGAGAAAAATTTCCATCTAGTTTAAAAGAAATATATATTTTTTGGTTTGCTGCATAACCGTTTTTCCCATCTCTGAGCCATATTCATATGTTTCTAAACTATCTTCTCCATCTAAAAATTTCCACTACAAAAATTTTCATGTTAGATTAATTTGTACTAACTCATCCCAAAAATAATGGTTTTGACACCACTTTAAAAATAATTCATAAAAAGGTTCTATATTTTACTGGAATTTTTTTTTGTTAAGAAAACTCAATGAAATAAATATGCTTTTTCCAAATCCTGGGAAATCCATTGAAAATTTTCAAAACATGTATTTTATGGTTTGAATAGTTTTCTAAGATTATCCATCTGATTGGGGATGAACATCTATTATGAAATTTAATTTATTACCCATTTACTTTTGAGGTACTTTCTTAAAATTAAAATAGAATTTTAGATGATTGATATATACAATTAATAAAGGAATTACAAGTGACTTGATTATCTCCATGACCTAAAATCAATAAAGTTTATCTAATTATATAATATCTCAAATGAGAAGGAAAAGTGTGGATATTATTAATCTATAAAAAATAACCAAAATCACATTATTACCATGAGAAGTCATTGGAAATACCAGAATGAAATACTTGTATATATTTTCCAATTTCCACTCTTTATGTAGAAAGTGTAAAAGTATCAACATTTTAAATTTTCATTATGATTTATACAATTTAAGATTCAAAAAATTCATACTAAATTATTAAATATGTATTTTCATTCCATCATACTATTATTTCTTTCGAAGGTCTATTTTTATCATTTCATTGCCTAGATGGATAGAAAATTGGGAACAATGGACTTCACTAAATAATTTCATCCTTAATTAGGAATCATAAGGCACACATAATCTATTTCAAAATAATATAAATCCTTATTAATCAATATTGATATCCTAAAACATAACATTCTTAATATAGATGATTATACTAACACCTAAAATAAAAAAAATGAAATTTTATGCAATCAAAACATCTAGGATAAAATTCATCAAATATTTATCCTAAGGGGAATTTCACAAATATATAATGGTTAATTTTTCATTTTTTTGAATAAATGAATCAAATATTTTTTTCATGGTAGTAATGAATCATGTCGTCATAATCCTTAATCATTTCAATCTATATTCTCTGCCTCATGTTCAACTCATTACATGAGAATATATACTTCAAAATATTATGATCACTATATATTCCACAATTTACACAATATAAATGATGGCTCTAATTTTTTAAATAACAATCCATATTTTATAATTCCAGATCATGTGTAGAATAATTTAATCACAAGGTTTCAGTTTTCATGTAGTAAAAATAACTAATAATTCTCTATTAGTAAACAATCAATTTCTTTTAATGAACCATCACTGTCGATGAAAAATTTACCATTTTTATGGTAAATTTATGAAACTAAATCATTTACCATTATTTTATATCTTCCTGAAAGAAACCATCACATTCTTCTATCCAGATGAGTTGAACTCTATTTCAAGATAACTTAATCAATGGGCTAGATAACCAAACAATGTTTTAAAAAAAACTCCAGTAGTAGCCCACTAATCAAAGTAAACTATAGATCTAATTGAAATTTTTCGGTCTTGAAGATTCTTCAACAAAATTTTTTTACGTTCAATAGTTATTCCATAATTAGAAGTAATATGTCTAGGGAAATAAATTTATTGAAACAAATGTCCAAATTTACTATATTTTACAAACATCATATTTTATTTTGATGATTGAAAAATGATCCATTAGTTTATTGTATGATCCTCATTAATTTTAGGATATATAAATATTTCATAAATAAAAATATTTAATATACTATCCCTGAACTCATGGAAAACTCTATCCCTATAGTCCATAAATACAGTTGGTGAATTTCATTACCCAAAGGAAATACCTATAAACTCATAATACACATATATATTCCAAAATGTTATCTTTGGCATATATTAATCATTCAATTTTCATTAATGTTAACATAACCTGAGATTAATCATCAAAAATACCATTGTTCTTACAGTTAATAATAAAATCATTAATAGGAAGAAAAAGATACATTTTTAATAGTTTTGTTATTCAATGATATGTAATCAATGTATGTTCTCTTTGAAACAAATTTATTTTTAAAAAATCATGTTTGGGATCCCTAGCGTGATGTGAAATTATAAATGAATCCTTTATCTAACAACACTTGCAACTTCTTTTTCAATTATAAAAGTTATACTTCATCCATTAAGTATGGGGGTTTTGAAATAAGGTTTTCTTTATGTAAAAATTCATCAATAAATTCAACCCCCAATCAATAACAAAACTAGGTGAATCATCCAGAAACACATAAATAGATTCTAATAATAGTAGAACGTCACTAATTTGAATAGTATGAATTTTGAAAAACATGACCTAGGAAACATTTAGTTATATCTCTAATGAATTTATCACATTATTAGTAAGTTTTAAAACTAAATAAATCATTTAATATAACATTATTTGATGTGAAATTTATCATATCATGATAAAATGAATGAAAATCAATGATAAATATTTTATTAAACATTATAATGGGAAGTTGAATATGATTTTATAAAAATAACATCCCACTAATAAATTTTGGAATATTCTCATAAATATTTATTTTGTTAATATTTACTTGTGGAATTCTGAAAAAAGTTCAATCTTCTTTTCATTTGGTGATATTATAATTCTACTTGAAAATTTACCTATAATGACGTAATTACAATATCCATTATCAGATATTAAATTGGAATAATTTGAATGAATATGTAACATACCTGTCACCCCTTTATTAGATGAGCCAACATCAATCATAGTTGTAGAAAATGATTTAAACTCAACATTTTCTTCTAATATTTATAATTTATAACCATATTAACTAGATTAAAAAATATGTTAGCATAGTGTCCCAACTAATTACAATTAAAACATCAAACAACTAGTTTCCTATCTATTACACTATTCCTGAATTTTTAAAAATAAATTTCATTACAGTGATGAACCCTATGACACAATTCACTTTATTGATAGCACAATTCATATCCTTCAAAACATTACTTATAATATCTTTTACAAAACATGAAACTTGTTTGGGGCATGCCAATATACATATTAGCAATTTTATTCTTCATTTCATACCATCTTGACCACTTAATTCTCTTCCCATCTAGAGGAACGTGCATTTCAATAAACACCATCTCAACTTTCTCATCAAAAAAATATTTCTCATAACTCTAAAATAATCATGAGGCCAAAGATCTTCATAAACATGGTTTCAATTAGGATTAAAATAAAATAATATTTCTATTATGGTCCTCAATAATATCTAATAAGTACATATCAATCCTTTTAAAATTTACATCGTACACATCTATTTAATCTTTATATTTTTCCCTCAATTCAAAAAATTGATTCCTTATCCTGATTCATACAACCATATAGAAATATTTCTCAAGAAAATGATTCTTAAATATGTCTCATTAGATGAAATAAAGGTCATATCTCTCTATAGTACTCTTGACCAAAGAAAAAAATAGATCAACTTTACCTTATAAATGATAAGTGGAAAAGATGCATTTTTTCATTCTAAACCCCTCAGGAAATTCAATATTTTTTTATAAAATTGATACTTCATTCAGTTACCACTAGATCTGCAGTTCCACAAAAATCTAGATGGTGCTATATAATTAAATGCTCCACAATCAACATTTCCCTCTATAGTATTTTTTTTGATATCTGATATGGATTCTTCCACTATTTATAGATTACGTCAACTAATCCATCGTTGTAAAAAATTGTCCACTTCCAATTCCATACAATCTGGGATGATGATTTGAGGAATATTTTTCTCTTGATACTTCCTGACTATATCATCACTATTTCCTATACAAAAAAACAATTTTAACATAGATATATTAAGTGAATAAACATTATAATTTTAAAATTATATACCATTTTAACTCAACAATAAAGGAGAATCAATCAAGGGTATATTATTAAAATTATCCTAAACACTAATTTTATCTAACCATTTTATCTGATACCAACTATAAGGACCTGGCCATAAACACTATCATAAATTATTGATTTTTTAGTCAGTAGTTCATTTTCATAAATTCTATAGGGTCTTTACAGATTATTGTTTTATTTAATTAGGTCACAAGTCATACATAATAAACTCATACATTACTAGTGAAAAAGTCTAACAAATATTCAGTTTTCTAAGGATTTTTTTGAAATGAAATTATATTTCTAATCATGAAAAACCACCATGCCTATCAACTTGAATTATTCTATTTAAATACTATGAAAAATATTTTAAAACATAGAATTTTCACAAATAGTTCAGTAATATATATGAAAATAATAAATACGTTAGTTTAAAAAAAAATATAACCCATAAAATAGTTACTTTTATCACTTTATCCATTGAGAAAATGAAATAAATATTTTCTACATGAAATTAAAACACTTTTATTCAAAAAAATACATTAAATCTAGTATAAATAAAACATAAATCTATTTTAGGAGACATAGAGAATCATATTCATACCCCGTTTTAAACCCGCCATAGATTTAACTGAATCCTAATAAAATACATTAGAGAAAAGGCACAGGGTAACTATATGATTATTTCATTTTATAAAAAATAATAGTACTTAATCCATTATAGAGCTATATTGGGGCCACCCTTCATATAAGAAATATTAGGATCACCAATAATCATGAGCTATAATGAGGCTTAACTCATCATATAAGTTATATTCGAATAACCCATTTCTCTTATATAATTTTCACGTACCACATAATCAAAAAATATTTTATGTTTTCTCTATTTCATCAGAAAACATTTAAAAATTTATTTTTAACCCATATGTAAATAACTTTTATATATTGAAATACCCATTCTTTTCAAATCACATTTTCAAAACTAATTTACCTAGAAGTAAAGTAAATAGGGGTTTTTAAATAAATAATGAAATACAATAGTGGAATCCAAAAATAAGATAATGGTTATAAAGGTGGGAAAAATATTTTTTGTCTTATATGTTAAAACTGGACATTCATTATGTATCTTATTAAAAAAGTAAAAAAATTACATAAAAGATTCATTTTAACATCCTTTGAGAGAAACTCCAAAGATAAATAAAATGATCATTATAACTCATTTATTTCTATATAGATACATCAAAAATATAATTTTAAGAATATGGAAGTGGATGATAAATATTTAAAAAAAATCATCAATAAAATTTAAATGAGATTTTTGAAATAATGTTTCCCTTAAAAAACATACATTTTTTAAATTTTTAAAAAAATGTCAAATGTATAAAAAATGATGTCTATAAACTATTTAGGCATAAATAATAATTTTATCAAAACATTTAAAATAACATGGACATGGAAGAAATAGGAATTTTAAGAGAAACTATAATGATGAATTTTAAATGAATGTCTCTTACCTTGAGTCCGACTTGTCACATATGTTCCTTATCTTCCTTTTCTTCGAACAACCTCTTATGGTTTTCATAAACAGCATTCCTATGCTGGTTTTAAGATAAAACCACAACCTCTAGGACATGTGTCGGGATTCAAGGAAGGTATTTGGGTACTGATTTGGAGAGTAAAAATGTTTTTGATATGTGAAAAAAATAGGTCAATAGGTCTCCGTTAATAAGAGAGGGTAGGGGAACTCTTGTAGTTTCTTAAAGTAAAAAATTAATATAATGTAATTAGCATATTCTAACAGATGTATATTTATAATATTAATATATAATATGAGTATTAGATAAAATCATCTCATCCAATTAAATTGGAAAATTCTTGGTGATATTTTCACCCTTATCTATGTTTTTTAACCTTTGTTAAACCTTTTTAGAAATTAACATGATATTAATATTTTTATACTATTGGGGTTAATAATGATACCATAAAAGAAATAAAGGACCAAAAAGGTACCATGGATGATATAATAATTCATATCTTAATCACTTTTCTAGAATAAATATTTGAAGGAATTTTAAATTATTTAACACACATTTTTATTATAAAATGTCATTAATGTCAATTTTGACACTACTAATATAATTTCACTTTAATATCAAAAAAATATATATAATTCGAATATAAATCTTTTATAACCCCAAAGTAAGATTTATGTAACCTAAAATTTTGTAGGACACTAAAAATCACTCAAATTGAACTACTTTTAATATTTTCAAAATCTATTTTTTTATTTCTAATTGAATAAATACGGTGTCTGTATTTCATAAGTATTTAAGGAAATTATTTAACAAATAATAATTGGGAAATAATAACCATCTAAAAAATATTTATATTTTAAATATCCATCTATATCTGATCATACCTTCTTCCAATAACTGTTTAAAAAATTGAATGATAATAATAAATGAAAATTAACTTTTCTTTTATTAATTCTATAAAGTATTATAAAGGTAACATTCATGTTCATATGACAAAAAAAGATCATATATTATAATTTAGTATGGATATTGATGAATTATACTAATCCAATACAATTAGATAATGTTTATGGTTACTTTTTTATATCTTATCAAATTATTTTTACTATTAATTAACTCACGTGACCCATACCGTGGAAACAAATATTTATTACATCTACTAATCATAATGAAACAATGTGACATATTTTCAAAAAATGGAACTACTGATTCAGTATATTTAATATTTTTTTAAAAAATTATATTCATAGAAGGGGTATAATTTAATTTCAAATGAATCCTAAAAAACATGATATTAAGAAGTATTTTTGTGAAAAATGCCATTTTAAGAAAAAAGATTATTTTTCACCAACATCAGGTCTAAAATTTATTCCAAGGATTATATTTATTTTGTTTTTAAACAAGTGGAACTAATTAAATTTTAATACAAACAAAAAAATAGAATATGGATTTTAAATAATTTTAAACAAAATACAATTTTCAATAAAATTAAGCATTTTTCAATATTCATTGGAAAATCAATATTTTCAACAAATTCTAAAAAATACACTATAGGATAATTTTAAAATATTAAATTAAAAATTAAATTCATTTTTTCAATTTAAAATTCATTAATTTTTAAATTTGACTTCTAAATAATACTTTAAAAGAAAAGTGTATACCAAAAATATCCCTTTTTAATTTTAAAATAAAAAAAATTATAATGAATACATCGATAAAAATTATTAATAATAATAAATATGGAAATTATTTACTCTATTAGTAACTATATTTTTTCAATTTATGTTTTTATGGGTTAGAATGTGAGCTATTTTTAAAATAATTAGTCACATTATTTCCAGAATAGTGATAACCCTACTATATCTAGTAATGATCTAGGAAAGAGATGTGGGTATCCAATATTATTGGCTGTAGTAGTCTATTAGAGGACCATGATGATTCTTCTTAAATATGAAGAGTGTAATCAAAAAGCACATAAGTACTTTTGCCTTGTTTTTAATAACATGACTATTGAAGGAACATCCAATGTATCTTACAATGTATGATGAACCTATAACAGAAAGGATGGGGGGTCTTGAAGTAAATCTATACTGATATATTATTATAGAAATGATAGAGAAATAGATTTTATGATATTTAAGCTAAAAGGGAAAATATATAATTTTATTTTAATGTGAATATTCGAGAAGATATAATAAATATTTTCCAAATGTAAAATAGAAAATGTACTTAATCTGGTTTGAAAGTTATCACAAATATGGGCTCTGAATGTTCGAAAAGTAGAAGTCGTGAATTTATTTCATTGTATATGAATTACATTTTTCAGGTCATAAGAGAAAATGATTATGCCAGTAATGTAATAAAACCCTAAGTAATAGAGTTTATATGAAAATGTAAATTTTGATGCATTAGATTTTTGGATGAAAAATAATATTTTAAAAAATATAGAAAAAGGGGAAAGAAGAACTCTTTAAAGGATATGTAATATCAACAAATAGTTTGGTAATATATTTTGGATGGTGTTCCTTGAAAAGGGTAAAAGACATTAAGTACTGTGTAAGATGTAATATATTTATGATAAATATATAAGAAATGTATTTACGTGAAAACTAAATGTTGACAAAAGAAAATTATCTTACATGTTACATCAGATATTTTGAAATGTTGAAAAATATTTTTTGATGATACAGAATTGGACAAAAAAATATTTTCACAATAAGAATATGGATTTTATTCTAAAGAAATTTTTGTGGATTATTATCCATGTCATGAAGAGAAAATATTTTATTTTATCAATAAAAAATATTAATAATAATTCAACTTGAATATTTTTTAAATCATAAAGACATTTAAAAGACAATAAAGCTATTTCAAATTTAAGTACGAACAATATGGTGTCTGTTAAACATATATATGATGAGTTCAATTCTGTTTTAGAGACTGTATAGGGATTAAAAAATACATATTAAAAATAAATTAACCTAAATCTAGTGTTTTTAAGTCATATACGAACTTCTTGTTAGTATTATTGAAATACGTTCTTAGAGATGATCATGATAGAATAATTATGAACATGCCATTAAGAATCTTAGGATGAATTTTATGGTTCAATCTTCACTGTTATATCAATATCATGGAAGAATTTCACATGAAAATGAGATGGAGGATCAAATAAAAATATTTAATGAAGTAATGTTTGATAGTTATTGCAAAGTTAATATAGCGAATACTATGGAATATAATATTATTGAAATTAAAATCCATTGGATATGTGAATACAAAAAAGTGAGATAAAAAGATTAATAGATAGATTGAAACTACTTCTATTAAAAAATCACAGGTGAATCGAAAAAATAGAGGAAAATAATTATTTAAGAGTTATGGAATATTGAAGAGGTATTAGAGACATATGTTGGAAAGTTGTAGAATAATACGAGAGAGTTCCAGGATTATGTATCATTTGAAGAGGAAAGAGTTTCATAGAGTGAATGAATATGGAGACGATTCTTGTACCATTATTATTTAAATTATTGTTAACTCTTGGTGGAGTAAAAGTTGGTTCTATATGGGTTACATTGATTTCAATATTGTATGGAGATTTGTTAGTTCCCCATTTATTTGTCAACTTTTTATACATAAATCATCATTAGGTTCATCAAATTGTATTATAATAAATATGGTATGCATTTTTGTTATATTGAAACAACACGTTTGTATTCCATTTAGATTATACCTTTGTATGAGGAAAAATTAAAATTTATGATTTCTCACATCATTTTCTTTATTAATTCATATATACTATGAGGGATAAGGGGCATTCCTACTAACTATCGATAAATATCAATGTAATAGGTATTTTATTAAAGATGAACATATCCTGATTCACCGACTCTCACAATATTTATCTTCATTACAACAAAAACGTTTTATCAAATCACAGTGTTAATGATGGAGTAATCTCTCTATAAAACTATTGTTTTAGTTGTTAACAAAAATATAATTCCGAACATTAAAGAAAATGATTTTTATTTTCAAAATAATTAGTTTAAAATATATTTTTGATCAATGGAAGTTAATGACTACATGCCTACTATATATGGGATCTCATATCAATATGGCATGTGATGAATTATTAGATAAATATTAAAGGGATAATGTTGGTGATGCTAAGTGAATCAATATTCTAGGTAGATATTGTTACTATAAAATATATAAGGAGACGACATTGTGTAAATCCTCACACAATAAGTGGTAAAAACATCTAGACATCAATTTAACTGATTTTATGGTATATGAAGCCAACTTTCATTTTCTTTGGAATAAGTTCCAGGATTTGAGTATGATTCAAAAATAGTCTATTTATGAATTATTTTATTGGGAGAAGATAATTTTGGGGACATGTGAAGGCTTAGTAAAGGCCTCAATGATATTAATATCATAAACATGATCTAGATAATAATATCATTATCATTGAACATGGTGGTCTCAATGCTTAAATAAAAAGACATAAATGAGGTGATGCTAGATAATCTTTTAAAACAACCTCATTGAATATGAGTTGAGGAAAAATACGCACTAGTCCTTGGAAAATGAGAATTATCTAGAAGATGTATATTAGGTAATAGGTAAATTGTAGTTGGAGGATGTTACTGATGATAGGGAAGTTGAATATGTGATGTTTTTTCATTTATCTATACTATATAGGAGAAAATGTAAATTCAACGTACATATTCCACTTACTTGCTATATGAGTCAAAAATTAGGCATGTCACTAAGGGGTGTTAAAGTAAATTATGAGATTATGAAAAAAGATGAATAATATAAATGAAATAATTTAAGGTTTCCAATGAAAGGGGATTTTATAATCCAAAATATTTATAAATAATAAATTTCTTTTATAAGAATATTTAAGATTATAAAAAATTAATGTGTAATAAATTGAGGGATGAAAATACCTCATTGAGAAATGTTAGGTAAGAGTTGACCTCAAGGATAAAATATAATATTCTCTTGGAGAAATTTTTGTTTGTATTGATAATCAAAAACAATACATTGGAGTGGTATTTGAATTCAAATGCTATATGATGCAGTGATAAAAGGAAACATCTTAGTTGTAGGATAAAATTGAATGAAATGTTTCTCTAAATTCTAGATATATAGTGAACGAAAATTTTATAAATATCAAAACCAATTATTATGTTTATATAATTGATGGATTTAAAGATTATATGAACAATAATTTTGAAATGATTTCATATAATAAAGATGAAGTGATGTAGATTTGATTAAATCTAAATGGTCAATAGAGAGTTTTGTCTCCTAATTTGACATTAAGAAGTGGTGAGTGTGGGTTTGCAATGAATCTAAAGGGGTAAATAGAGGATAAATAGAAAAATAATATATATTTATAGAAGTAAAATTGTGATAAAATAATGGAAAATCTATATAGGGTATTAATACATGAAAAATAATAGTGATGGTTGATGTGAAGCCAAAAGATCCACATAATTTCTAATAATCTATCGGTAGAGTAGAAATATTATAAAATGAAACATCATTAATCTAGTGTTATTATTGTGTAAAGATGGGTAACACATAGAATTTTAGTTCCATAGCCTAAAAAATTCCGGAATAAGAGAAAAAATTAGAAAAAAATCATCACCTAGTAAGTTTTCAATGACTAATGCTTATTATGTGACGGTTTTGGACAGAAAGATATATGTTTATCATAAAGGGTACAAAGAGATGTTTTATTATAGAACCATAATATAATATCATAGTTGTTGGGAGAATAATCAAGATGGATTAAAGTAGATAATCCATTTTTAACCCTCTACGATGAAGAATATCCAATGTATACATAGGTGGAATAATAACTTTTACCACCAAAGGATGTAAAGTAAAGAACATAAATCAAGGAAGGAAAATTTGAGATGAAAAATCATATAGAAATAGATTCGAAATATATATATATATATTTATCATATTGATCCGTTAATTTTTATGTAATTCAAAAATGATATAGAAAAAATATATTTTCCCCGGGACCAAGTAAGATATGTAATGTGTCCTTCCATATGGAAAATATGAATGTCTGAATAAAACATGATGCAATAGATAAAAAATTAGAAGAAACAACATTAGGAAGACCAATTTCTTAGTTTTTAAAGGCCTTCGTCACAATTTTATAAGTTTAGTCTAATTATGTAACTGGGGGGAATGTGGTAAATCTAAATCGGATGTCCTTCATTATCAATGGAATATATTGTTCAATTATCATTCAAGGAAAGTGTGCACTATGGAATCTATACATCATTGGTGGAGAAGAAGTCATGTTTTTTAACCAATGTATAATATAACATGATATGTCCTACGATTAATTCCTATTTGATCTGATATTACTTGGTTTATTTGGTGAAGAATGATCTTGTGATATCCCTAGACTCTCACATGAATAAACTCAAATATTTGATATATTTTAATAGGGATAAATCATTCAAAAGTACTATAAGATAATGAAAAAGTTTTTTTATATTATTTGAGATGGTTCAAATTAATGTATGTGGAAAAATATCACCCAAATCCATGGATGAAAATAAGTACTTTGTTCTGGTCATTTATAGTTATATCAAAATTGTTTCTTTAATTGTGATTCTCTCATATTTTATGTTTTCAAGTGCATTACACATTATTGGATATTGGAAGAGAATATGATAAGGCTAAAAATTTATAAATTCTAGCTTGATAATGAAATTCAATCTACCAATAATCAAGTGGAATAATATCCCAATAAATATGAGATAAGGTGACTTGTTTTAATGGTGGGGGATCCCTAATAAAATCCTGTCATTGAGAGGAGGATCCAAATTATTGACCCTGATGATTCCTGTTGAGAAATGTATTATAGGGAAATATAATAAATAATTAGTTATTATACGAATTTATATATCTAAAAAGGATGTTTAATATCCAAATAAATATAAAAAACCCAATGTGATTTGGTGTGGGAAGAACATAAGATTGAAATAACATTATGTTTTTTGAAGTAAGTGCTATATTCTCAACATGAAGATGAACCACATGTTTTAATATTACGGATATGAATGTATATTTAATATATATTTATCTAAAGGTATGTAATGATAATTCTATTAGAAAAATATTTGAAAATTAAATTGAAATATATAACTTCTTATTATGGAAAATGAGAATAATTCAAAATCATGTGAGTAATTTTCCTAAAAAAGAGATGAAATTATAAATTGAAACCAAAGTGGGAAACTTAGAACAATCATATAAATATGAATTATACTGAAATGAATACGATGATTATTAATCTATGAAGGTAGAGTTTTAGCTGAATTTAAATTAGAAGAGGCATTGAAATCTAAGAATATAATATCATGGGTTATTAGGCAACATCAGTGCATATAAGGAAGTGAAGACTCTAAAAAATTTTCCATTATCTCATGTAGAGACTTTATTTTTTTAATTAGTTTACATAAATAAAAATTTGGTCATTGGAATTTATGAAATGATATTATTAATTAAAATAAACCAAACATGGGAAGTAATTGTGAGGTCAGAAGACAAAAAATATCATCAAAACATTGTAATTTTTTTGGGTAAAAACATAATTATTTTGTAAGGTTAATTGAAATAAATCATCTATGATGTGAGTGGGGGATTTTAATTTTTTAAAATTTTATGTTGATGAAATACTTTCCCTATATCCAAGTTGGAAATTATCTATCATTTTTTGGGATTATCTGTTAAAAAATGTTCAAGGAGTAGAAAATGGAAGAAAAATCATCATTCCATAATAGATTCCTTAAGAAGGAAATGAATATACAAGAAAATAGATGATTTATTATATATATAATAAATTTTTGTTTCTTAAAGAAGATATTGTACAGGAAAAAGTGATAATTAAGATCTTGGAATTTTTGAATTAATAAATACTTGAGATTATATAGATTCTAGTAAGGAATAGTTGATCATAATCTATAATTAAATAAAGATTGTGATAAATTGATTTTGGTGGTTCTCTATCTGTAGTAAATGATAACCAAGGTATTAGATATATCAAAATTATTTTTTATAGAATATTTAACGTTTTAGTATGATAATTCTATAATAGTATGTTTAATTTTTTCCTTGGTTTATAGGTTACTCAAGGAACACATGGAACATTTACTTATCCACCAAAAAATAATACAGAGGTACTCAAAAGGTCTATAGTGGAAGATTCCAAGTTAAATAAAATAGTATTACCTAACTCAATGAATTTTTAAAGTGATGATGATATAAAAAATTTTAGTATTATATAACATTATGAATATATTGGAATCAAATTTCGTCTAAAAATGAGAGGACCTAACATTATTTTTTGCCACATTTCCTGACACAGGGTAGCAAAGCTCTCCTTGGGAAATACACTTAATATAATTTAATGGTATTCTTTTTTATATTAACCAAAAGGTGGATTTCATAATATTATTTCTTAAAAATTTATAAATTGAGTTGGTTTGATACACTAACATAGATTGGGTTGACTTAGTGGATGATCCTCTATAGACATATATAGGTACATATTCTATTTTATGACTGTATATTTTTGGCTGAGAAATGATTAATATATTATTCAATAGATCATTGTAAAATTTTATTATTCTGATGTTATTCAATCATGTACAAAATTGTTTTAGATAATGAAATAACATAAGGATGTTGGAGTTGATGTGAAATATCCTATTGAAATATAGAGTGATAACATGAGGATGATCAATATAAGAAAATATTATATCCATCACTCATAGAAAAATAACATAGATATAATGAATATTTTTTACAAGGGGATGGTTGATAAAGGTCTGATGAACATAGAGTACCTTCAAAAAAATAGTCAATGTACCTGATGAAAAATAATTGACCAAATATTTTTTAAATATGAATTATGGGATTCATAGATTCCAATTGTATCTATCCGAAATGATAGTTTTCATAAGTAACATCATCCCCCCTATGTAAATGTCTATTTATATTATAGTATTGTAATTATCCGAAATTAATTTTTTATTTTTATAATAATTTCTAATAAAAGACTTGAGAGGTTCAATTTATGCTCATTAACAATGTGGGATAAGGTGGCCATGAGATTCATGGGAGAAGATATTACATATTTGAGATGAGATAAAGACTTATGGCCATGATCTCTCCTGATTAGAAAGGGTGAGTTATCCCATGTTAGGGTTTTGGAAGGGGGTAGAACACTTTACTTTCTATTTTATATATCTTATTAGTCTCTAGGTGACTACTTATAAAGATAATTAATATCAAGAAAGTATTATCATGGTGAAGTTTTCATCCTATTATTATTTAACGTAATTATATTAACTCATGTGGTCTTATAGTTGGTGATTAATACATCATTAATGCACTATCTGAAGGATAATTGTCTCAAATCATGTTGCTATTCAAATATAATATTTTTGGTTAAAGAGGGGTCAGATTAATTTTGAATGCAAAATCAACAGAACTAAATGGGTATATTTTTAGAAAAAAATTTCTAAGTGTTTTTTGGTTTTGTTTATTGACTAGAAAATTATAATAACATCCAAATTATCTTACAAATTTATTAATAACATATAAAATTAATTCAAGGGGGGTATTAAAAGTATTATTGTGGAACCAGTTTTTTTGAAAGATGTGATGAATTATTTCTTGAAAAATCTATAATTAAAATGGATATTATAATATTTAATTTGAAAATGGATTTTCTAAAAGTTGTGATGAAGAAGCTCTAGAAGTAGTCCAGATGGGTAGCCAAATATTATTGAGTATTTATTTTGGAATAGGATATATGAATGTTAAAAAAAAAGAAGTTTGATTACTATGTCAGAGTTTAGTAGATGTATTCTAGAGGTTGTAGGAAGAAACCATGATTTCAAAAAGGTGTTACTCTAAGACTAATGGATTTTATGTAAAATTATAAATTATGAAACATGATGTTTTGGGAGCATTTTTATTTTTTAAAAAAATATAAAAAATTGGAAAATATAAAACTCATTAAAGGATATATAATATCCTCCAATTGTTCTGTATAATACTTATATTATAGTTCATAGAAAAATGTAAAAATAATGAATTAGTTTATAATACATAATATATTTTTGTTTCATATGTAATATTTTTGCCTAAGAACACTCTAAAAGTAAAAAAAATATTTTATACGTAAGATATTTTTGGAGGTAAGGTAATATTTTATAAAGGTATATAATTTGAAAAGGAAAAACAATCTCCCTCTATGTGTAAAACTTTTACTTTTTTAACCCTTCGATGTTAGAAAAACATAGATATTGACCAATCATAAAACAAGATTGATGGTTTATCCAATAAATCCAAAAAAATTTGTGATTTTTAAATGGCATGAAATCTATATTATTGGGTGTTGTTAAGACTCTGGTGGCTATAAAATAGGGAAATTATGAGGGAGACACCCTAGAAGGGGCATTATTTAGATTATAAAAATGTTATGAAATAGGGGTATACAAAAAATGTTAAATTTTAAAATAGTTCTCTATGAATTAATTGTTGGAAAAATTCACTAGATATGGTCATGGCATAAGAAGAATGATTTTTCCAAGAAGAATATTTGGAATATTAAAATGATTTATTATTTTAAATGTTTTCCGAGAAATGGTAGATGTTAATGCTATGATATTCTAGTAGATGACACCATGGTAAAAAATTATGAACTTCTTGAGATTTATTAAGAAGCAGATATTGAAAAAATAATAGTGCTGAGTTTTTTAGAACTAGTGTTCATGGAGTTTTTTAATACTGAAAAGAAATGGAATAATAATAAATAATATATTAACACTCCTACAAATAAAAAATAATTCATCTTAAGAAATAGAGGAGACAAATTATAGATGTCTACAAGAATTTTAAATAGGCATTAAAGAGCTATGCTAGAATATAAGATATCAAGAGAAGAGAGATCCATGAGTCCATATCACTAGAAGACCATGGAGTTTCATTAGGTGAATGAAAATGAAGCATATTGTTATATCATCATCTGTGAAATTATCATTTATTATTTATGTCATTCACACCAGTTATATAAAGAGAAAAATTTGTTACTTAATGTAAGGATAGAAGTGACTTTTCCAGGATTTTGTGATGGATTTTTACCCATAGTGTTTGTGTATCAACATCATATTATAAAACAAGTAGTGAACTTAGTGTTTATGTAATAGCATCACATTAGTGTTGTATTATCAATGGATTTCACTAATATTGGTTAACAAAATACAATTTATTATGTAACTATTATTCAATTTTTTCACTTCATATATACTATGTGGGAGATATGTGTTTTTACTTACTATAGAGAAATATTATTGTAAAGATTCATCTATTAAAGATAATAAGAGATTAATTCACCTCAACATCTAAGATATCTTCCATTACTAGAATGAATATAGAGTTCTATGGTGGGGATTTTGTAATGAAACACCTTATAATGTATCAGTGGAATAACATAAAATAAAAGTATTTTGGTACTTGGATATTAGTGAATTTAATTTTTTAAAATTTAGATTAAGGGAATGACAACTTGGATGTTGTTGGAATATTTGAATTATTGTATTCAAGATGTAAAATGGGAAGAAAATAACCATAGTGAAATATTATTTGGTGTGTAATTGAATGGAAAATTTAAGTGGTTATAGGTAGCAATCTTGTACATTATATTTTTCAACCGGATATCTTTTGGCTACTATGTGGTAATATACCGTTGGTTTTACCACTATGTAGGAAATATACTTCCATGACAAATTATTTGAGAAACTGAGTGGTTTATGGGGTGGAATAGGTACCCAGAGGTACCAGAAGTTGTTTTTTTGAGTGAAATATCAATCATTATATGGTACACACTAATCATTTATGCAATATTAGCTTACAAGGGAGGATGTTTTAGTGGAACTATCCACTATATCCCTACCTTGGTTATATCTTAGAGTATTTGTATTTCCATAGTATTATAGGTGTAATGAATTTTATAGATTGAGGAAAAATCACTCCATATTGTCTCATATACATCCCCTTATTGTTTAAGTATTTGAGGTAAAATTTTATTAAATCATATTGAAGAAAATCTATAATGATGAAGATTTTGAATTTTGTACCTAGAGAAGGATAAAAGATGATGATCACACAACTTTGATCACTTTTTTTATGGAGGTATGTTACCTGATTAGTTATCCAATAAATTTCATCAATTTTTCATTGAATTGATTATTGTTTTAGTTAGGAAGAATGTAAAATTTTCAAATAAGAGAATTAGAATTGATCAAAGGATCATTTTCACGCAATGTTTTATGGTTTTTCTTCCATACACATTGTGTCAGTGTATCTATCACATAAAGCCATTTATTTATTTCAATTATAAATGACTTATTGATAAAAAAAATTGGTATTTTTAACCCGGAATATCACATGTCATCAAGAATGGTAGATGATCACTGGTTATGATGGGATGTCCTTGTGATATTTAACCTATGATTAGAGATCATTGGATGAGATTGTTGTTATTTTTAACACCCCAAGATTTCATAATAAGTTATATCTTTAATGTATGTCAATAGCTTATACTGCACACAACACTGACTTGGCTTGAGTTATATGCAAGATTTAGTTACTGCAAAACAACACATTAGTATTATAATTATTTAAATGATATATTTATTTATCAATTAAATATTGTGATATGAATAGTAAAAAAAATAATAAAAATTATTTGTAATTTTTTCACATAAATAAGATATATTTATAATGAAATGTATATGTTTTGTCAAAATAGTTATATATTTAGAAAAAAAAATTCATAAAAGAACTACTTCAAATGTCATTTTGTTAACAATTATAAAAATAATATTAGAAACTCCTAAAAATTTAAATTGTTAAAATAGACTTTTTTTTGGTTTCAAAATATCAAAATTATCATAGGGTGAATTTTTGTTATTTTTCTTAAAACTTTCAATTTTTTGATGAATAGTGAAAATTACTACATAGTACATAAAAACTGAATTTTTTTAAAAAATAATTATTTTTATTTAAATTTATTTTAACATAAAAATAGATACATAATACCTATATTAGTGCAATGTAAATAATTGGTGTCCTTTTATAATAAGATTAGATATATAAAATTTTGTTGATTTTTTGACGTCTTTTACCCACCTTTTAGGGACATTTACACATTTGCATAAAACATAATTTTTCCAATTCTATGAATTGAATTTCAAAAATCTGAGAGACACAGTTGACATCAGTAAGTAAAATCTGGATCAATAAGAAGAAAATAATTTTTTGGTGAATAATAAATTTTGGATGTTATTAACCACAGTTAAAAGTAAATAGGGTTATTAAAGGTAAAAATGATATTATAATTACCCAAAAACATGTACTAATGCAATTGGATAAGTGTATTTCACCCAAAATTAACCATAGGAATAAATTATGATACTCTTTGATCCACTTGGATTACATTATGACATTTATTAATATTTTATTTAAAGAAGAGTTAAAAGTGATAAATTCAAATTTTAATAAATAAAACATTTTTAATATAGGGTTATCAATAATATAAATTCGACTATAAATATTAATTAGAAGGATAAAAATATTTCCTACATAATATTTTTTTATACTTTTTTGATATTAAATAATTAAAATTATTTATGACACAATGATGATGCAGTAATTACAATATTAACGAAAAATTAAAATAATTGATATTATAATTATAAAAATAAATGTAAATTGAGAATTATGATGTATTACACGAATTTTCAAGGTCAATATGACATTTTAGGATTTATTTAATGTATTTTTTCGAAGTAATCAAGTTTTTTAGACTTTCACTAAAACCAAATACTAAATAGTGTCAAAATTGACATAAATGAGTTTTTAAAACAAATACTATATTATTAAATTATATTATATTTCTAATAATCTAAGGATAGGCCAAAGTACATAAATAATGATATATATGTCATTACTGAACCACTTATGGTTCTCATGTAATTTTATAGTGTGTTTATTAACCATGTAATATAAAAAGACAAGAAGACATTGTAAACGTTAAACTATTTAACTAAGTGTTAAATCTAAAATATAAAGTTAAAATGGAGACCTAAACATGTATAAAACATATTGGTTGAGGTGATTTAGACCCATGCTGACTTTATAAAAGAAATAAATCCATTTGGAGATATTATAAACTGAATATTATTTTGTAATAAAATAATATTTCATGCTTTTCCTAAAGTGACCCTCACCTCTATTATAAAACGGTATTTCCTCTTCTCTCTAAATCACAGCTCCAAAGCCATTTGGCATAGCCATCCCCTACTCAAATATCCTCAAAACTACCCACACATAAACCTGGCAGCCTTACCTTGATATTAAATCCATTTTATGGAGTCATTTTGATCAAATAAAAAGGAAGCACGTGAAAAAGAGGTAATAATTTCATCACCTCTTTCAAAGTTATTTTCATATTCCACTTTTTATTTCTTTGTTGTTTAAAAACAAAATAATAAATCCAGTTCCTTTTACATAATTTTATGTTTTTATAAATATGGTACAACTATATACATTATTCTATCCATCATATGAATGACAATTTCATCATACATGCGTATGTACGTCTTACGGTCTCCACGTCATGGTGTTGTTTGTTATTCAACACTTCATTATTTGGATGGGTATAATAACGAGTGTAATTAATGTAAATAATAAATATAACATGTTAATGATTAATTATATACGATACACCATCCAATAACATATTATTTCACCATTAATAGAATGGTATTGTGGCTCGTGCGTACGTACGGATTACCGTCTCCATGAATGCGATGAGATTCATTCCCCACTGTAACCATTCAAGAATAATTTTCATTTTATGATAAAAAATAATTCTTAATAACATAATATAACTCTGGATATGAATAAAAAAGATCATATACATAACAAACTTGACTTATATAACAAATGATATAAAATAAAATGAATCAGTTAACACCTTAAATAACGATACTACTGAAATATTATTAACAAAGAAATATAAGAAGATCATATGTGACATCATGTTTATGTATGTGGTTGTTGTATAATTTAACAAAAATTATTTTACTATTATACATGAGTTTAACAGACCATCAACCAAGGAAAATTACAATGTTAGGGTTAATTTTACAATCTATTTATTATCTAAGGTTGTTTTTACGAAATTATCTATTGGGACTTCATTATCATCCACATCTATGTTTCATAAAAATTTATTTCAAAAAAATTACTATTTCCTATAATATGGGTTAAAGTGATTTATACCCCTTTTTTACATTTTATAAATTGTTTTTAATGGAATCATTCCATCATTTTCTAAACAAGGTACTTGATGACCTTTTCGACAACTTAAGGTAAGAATGTTTTTTAACTTATACAGTGGGTGAAAATATTTTCCGCTATTATAATGCCTTCTAAGATTCCCATTCAAACTTATAAAATTATTTTTAAAATAAATTTTATTTATAATTATATGGAATTTAAATAAATTCAAAATAAAAAGAGATATTTCTCTCCAATATTTTTGATTTCATCTATTCCAATATCATCTAATGGATTTTACCCTTTTTTGGAGTTGATTTATTATAATAAAATCATCCATATTGTATTAAAGGTTTTGTGATATGTTTGACTATAGATGTGATATTTTTATAACATTCATGATTTATGGTTTAAGTTTTAACATATTGTAGGCTAGTTTTAATATGAATTTTTATGTTATGTTTCAACCTTTTCATATGAGGAATGCATTAGACTTAGTAAGTGACGGGTGGAACCCACTATAGCTCCTTGATGCATTGGTAGGTCTCTTGAGACAAACTAGTGTTTACGCACAGGGTCTTGAAAAATTCTTATATGTATTCTGGGCATGAGGGCTTGACTATGTGGTAATTATGTCCGGCATTACGCATTCCATCATTATAGAATTGGCTTTTGATATTGCATGTGATTATTTAGCTAGTAGAATATCCATGTGAATAAGAAAATGGAATTAGTTGATTTATATTTTACATATTATAATAATTATTTTGTTTAAAAGTCTTGTGTTTTAGTATTATACATTTCCTTAATTATTTATGCTTATTTATGATAGATACTGTTATATTTATATCTTTACTGAGCATTTGAGCTCACCCCATTCTATGTTTTATTTTTTCTAGGATGCGATGAAGTATATAATGATTAACTTGCAGGGATAGGCTAAATGATATGAGTTTGTTCAAAGGGGACAAACTGTTTTTTCATGATTCAATGTAAAAAATTATGTATGTATCTAGTACTTCCAAGACTACTAAACTAATCGGTCTTTCGAGACTTGATCTCTTTTGATCATGAAAATATTTTGTAATAATGCACTAACTCTGGGTAACTAGGTTTGGCGCATTATAGTTGGTATCAGAGAATTTTTAGTACAAATTTGGAAAGTATTTTTAGAAAAAACATTATTAGAGAACATTAGACTAAAATATACTTTGAGGATTAGTATAGAATAACTTCCTAGAATTTTGGTAATGTAGATATTTTGTGTATTTTCCACATAATACATCCATGCTTGGATACAGGCAGGTAGAGATGGCTCTGGCACAAATGTACCTAGGAGTAAAACTCCGGTAAGGAGTTTCTTGCTTGACCCGGGGTCCCATGGTACATAGAAACGGGTCTTGATGGACTCTTGGTTATGACACTCTAGGGGGATATGCATAGGATAATTCACATTTTCTTTAAAATGCATTATTAAGGATTTATGAGTAAATAGTTCCTCAAAGAATTTTTTTATGATTATGAATTATATGCATAAACTGTTCAATTTATGTTATCTATTTTACATGTCTGGAATTATGCATTGGGACTCAAGAACAAACCTAGTGTATTCCATTGTTTTGAAATTGTGCCTAGTAGAAGGAATGAGAACTCCAGAAATACACATGACCTAAAGAGTAATAAGGATCATATTTTCATAGTCTTAAGCCAATATTTATAAGAGGAATAGTCTCAAACCTATTCTCATCATATGATGAAATAATATCTTATATTAATAATATAAGTAATGAATTCGCTGAGTCCTATGGAATTTAAGGGAATTATGAGAAGAAAAGTATGGTAAAGAGAATGATGGATAATGGGAAGAAGGGAAAGAAAACTTTTCCCATATGTGATAACTATAGAAAGAATCACCTTGGTAAATGCCTGAAGGGAATGTGAGTTAGTTATAAGTGTGGAGAGAAAGGACACCAAGTACGTGATTTCAAGGGTAAGAAAAAGGATTTAAATGTACAATTCTTCGTCTACAAGGAGTTGGGACACTACGCAAATAATTGTACAAATTATTAGAGTATGACACCAATGATGCTATTGGATAATAATGAAGTTATGATACTATTACAGATAAAGAAGAATAATTAGTGTTCTTATATTTTTATTAATGAATTATTTCATTTTATTGTTGTATCAATGATGTACTAGTTAAATTAATTATATAAATAAATAAGGATTGTGATGCAGTACTATTATATTAAGGATTTGAGATTATATGGTACTAATAAAGGCAACCCATAAACAAGTTAAACATTTTTTAAAATACTCGGTTGAAGGAAAGATAAACCTTAATTTGTTATTGATACTGAGTTAGTGATTTTTGGAAAAATAGATGGATTATTTGGATAAATTATATTGGATATTATTGACTACCCTGGAATCGATTAATGGTATGTTTATTCTATCATTGTTGGAGTATTCAAAATTTTGGGATGTAAAGAATATATATAGTATTCTATAAGGAATAATGGATAATGAATGTAATCAATAAGGATTAATGGTAATTCATGGTGTTACCATGTTTTAAGAGAATACATGAGGAAGGTACTCACATGTTATTATGTGGAAAAAAGATATCTTCATTATGTTATGTTGACCTTCCTTATAAATTTTGGACTATGAGTTTGGACACAATTATTTTGGATAAGTTTAATGAATAGAATGGATTAAGTTGAAAATTGTATATTGTGGTTTAAGTTTAAAAAATTTCTTAATATTATAATTCAATTTTTGTTTTATAAAAAGGAAAATCCCAAGTTTGGGCGATAACTCATCACATTCGGCAAGGCCGCGAGACTTGAACCCGCAACAGAAGGGCGACAAGGGTGCATCACCTACCACTATCCTATGTGATGTCCTTGTTTGTATAAAGTAGTTTTTATGATCTGATAGATGAATTATAATTTTTTGAAACCCCATAAAATTAGGATAAATAGAATTTTTTTAGTTCTATTATCTTTTGGAGTGAAATATGAGTTTGTGGTAAAATTAGATAGAGAATGGAACTCTACTTGTCAAGTATTTTTCATTCTTATTCTATGAAGAAATTAATTCTTATACATTAGGGAAATGATCATAAATCCAAAAATGTGTTACCCTAATACCTAATGTTTTGATGAACCAATGATATTTTAAGTCATTACAGATTTATGGCTTTGAGGACCTCAATTTTCTATTTATTATTCACTTTTTTGCGATGGATGACCTCAATCAATCCCTATAAATATATTTAGTTTTCCCTCCAATCATGTGTCTCAAATTTCCACCAATGTTATCATATTCAAATTCCTAATTTGGTTGTGAAATTTTCATTTCCATTTCCCTCTTATTAAGACTAAATTTTATTAACCCTATTTCCAATGTGGGTTTTCCACAAAAATATTTTCTAATTTTAACCTTTTATTTTTTATGAACAATTTCAAATTTTGAAGATGAAATTTATTGAAGGAGGGGAGAATGTAACACCCAAATATTTCATAGTAATTTATATCTTTAAAGTAAGTCAATATCTTATAGTGCATGCAACACTAACTTGGCTTGCATTATATATAAGATTGAGTTTCTACGAAACAATAAATTCGTATTATAATTATATAAATGATATATATATTTTTCAATTAAATATTAGGATATAAAAAGTAAAAAAAAGTTTTTATTATTATTTATAATATTTTCACATAACTAAAATATTTTTATAATGAAATTTATATGTTTTGTTAAAATAGTTATATATTTAGAAAAACAATTTTCTTAAAAGAACAACTTTTTATGTCCTTTTGTTGACAATAATAAAATGGTTAATAGACACTTTTAAAAATTGAATTTGGTAAAATATACATAATTTTTTGTTTTGGAATATCAAAATTAGCTTAGGGTAAATTTTTTGGTATTTTTCAAAAAACATTCAATTTTTGATTAATAGTGAAAAATACTGCATATTACATAAAAACCAACATTTTATTTAAATAATAATAATTGTTTAAATTTATTTTAAAGTAAAAATACGTACATAATAAATATATTAGTATAATTTAATTCATTGAGTTATTTTATAATATGATTAGATATATAAAATTTTATTGAATTTATTAACGTATTTGACCCACCTTCTATGCATATTTGCAAATTAGCATAAAACGTAATTTTACCAAATTTGTGAAATAAATTTAATAAATACGAGAGTCATGGATGAAATTAGTAATTAATATTTGGTTCAATAGGATGAAAATAATTTTGGGTCAATAGTAAATTTTGGATTTTAGGTACCAGAGTTAAAAGTAAATATGGTAATTAAAAGTGAAAATGATATTATAATTACCCTAAAACATGTCCTAATTCTATTTTATAAGTGTATTTCAAAAAAAATAACCATAGAAATTAAATATTATTCTCTTTGACCCACTTTCATTAGATTAGGAAATATATTATTATTTTATTTTATGAAGAGTTTAAATTTTTAAATTCAAATTTTAATGACTAAAAAAATTTTAATATAGGGTTATACGTAATATAAATTCGACTATAAATATTCATTAAAAATATAAAATTATTTTCTACAAAATGGTATTTTTTTATAATTTTTATACATTAAATAATTAAATTAATTTTTGACACAATGATGATGAAGTAATTATACTATTATGGAAGGAGTAAAATAATTTATATTATAAATATAAAAATAAATGTGAATTGAGACTTTTGATGAATTAAAAGAATTTTCTAGGATAATATGACAGGTTGTAATTTATTTAATGTAATTTTTTTAATTAATCACGTTGCTTTTACTTTCACAAAAAAATACTAAAGAGTGTCAAAATTGACATAAATGAGTTTTTAAAAAAAATACTATATTATTAAATTATATAATATTCTTAAAAATCTATGGTTCGTCGAAAAGACTTAAATAATAATATATAAGTAATTAGTGAATCAATTGGGGCTCTCTTATATTTTTTAGTATGTTTATTAACCATTTAATATAAAAATACCAGAATACAGTGTAAAAGTTAAAGTATTTAACTATTAGTTAAATCTAAAAGATAAGGTTAAAATGGTGACCTAAAATTTTAGAGAATAAATTGGTTTAGATTATTTCGACCCATACCCACATTATAATTTATATAAATCCATTTAGAGCCATTATAAACCGATTATTATTTTATAATAAAATAATATTTCAAACATTTCTTAATGCGAACCTTACCTCTCTTATAAAATGGTACTTCCCATTCTTTAAAAATCACACCTGCAAAGCCATTTTTCTTGGCCAGCACCTGCTCAAATATCCTACCAAATACCCCCACTTAAATTTAGAGTGCTTTTATTATAAAGCCAACCTAATGAGCCATTTTTATCAAATCAATAGGAAGCACCCGAAGAAGAGGTAATAACTTCATCAACTCTTTCAAAGTTCTTTTCTTCTTCCACTTCCTCTTTCTTTGTTGTTTCAATACCAAAATAATAACTATAGAAACATATACATAGTGTGATATTATTATGAATATTTTAAAACCATATTCATTATTCAATCCATCCTTTGAATGAAAATTTACCATAGGTGTGTACGTACGGCTTACCGTCTACACATCGTGGCATAGTTTGTTATTCAAAACTTCATTATTTTGATGGGTATAATAATGAGTATAATTTATGTAAATAATAAATATAACATGTTAATTATTATTTATATATGATATAAATTCCAATTAAAAATGATTTCACCCTCAATATAATGGTATTGTCACTCGTGCGTACGTACGGATTACCATCTCGACAAACACGATGAGATTCATTCCCCATTATAATCATTCAAGAATATTTTTCATTTTAGAATTAAATCTATTTTTAAGAAATTAATATCATTCTGGATATGAATAAAACACATAATATTCATTAAAAACATGACTTACATAACAACACATATAAAGGAAAACGAATAAGTTAACACCTGAAATAATGATTCTACTAAAATATTATTAACAAAGCAATATTAAAAGATAACATATGATATCATATTTACATTTGTGGTTATTGTGTAATTTAATAAAAATTATTTAACTATTATACAAGCGGATAATGTACCCTCGACCCAAAAAAATTTCAAGGTAAGGGTTAATTTTACAATATCTTTATTATCCGAGGTTGTTTTTACGAATGCATCTACTAAGACTTCTTTATCATCCAAGTCTGTGTTTCTTAAAAATGTATTTCAAAACATTTTTACTATATCCTAGAATATTTTATAAATTCATATGTACCATTGTTTTACATTGTATTAAATATTTTTAAAGGAACATTTTCATCATTTTCCAAATAAGGTACATTATGACCTTTTCTACAAATTAAGGTAAGAATGTTTTTTTTAACTTATACGGTTGGTGCGGCTATTTTCAGCTATTATAACTCTTTCGATGCTTCACATAGAATCTTCTAAAAATATTTTAAAAATAAATGTTTTCATTTATGATTATGTGACTTTTAAATTATTTCAAAATAAAAATATATATTTCTCTCAAATAGTTTTGATTTCATCTATGTCAATATCCATTGATAGATTTTACACTTGTTTGAAGTTGATTTATTATGATACAATATTCCATATTGTATTGATGTTTTGTGATATGTTTGAATATGGATGTGTTATTTTTATACCATTCATGGTTTATGGTTAATGTAATAATATTTTGTATACTAATTTTAATATTAATGTTTATGTTACGTTTCAACCTTTTAATATGAGAAATGAAGTGGACTTAGTAAGTGACGAGTGGAGATCTCTATATCTCCTCGATGCATCGGTAGGTGTCATTAAAAAAATAGTTTCTTCTCAAACGGCCTTGACGAAATATTATATTTAGTCTTGGCACTAATCCTTGAATATGGGGTTATAATGTCCAGAATTATGCATTCCATCTTTATGAAATAGGCTATTGATAATAAGTGTGATTATTCGACTACTAGGATATCCATGTGTATATGTAAATGGAATTATTTGATTTATCTTTTCCATGTTTAGATGATGTTTATGATTAAAATTCTTTTGTTTTAGTCATACAAATTTCTATAAATTTTTATGCTTATTTATGATAGTTTCTACTATATTTTTATCCTTACTGAGTATCTGAGCACCCCCCTTTCTATGTTTTATTTTTTCCTTCAATGCAAATAAGTATTTTATGATTAACCTGCAGGGATATGATATAGGAAATGAGTGTGTTCAAATGGACACAATGTTGTTTTTTCATAATGTAATGTAAAACTTATGTTTTTATCTAGTACATACAAGGCTACTAAACTAATAATTCTTTTGAGACATGATCTCTTATGATCATTCCAATGTAATGAAATAATGTACTGACTATGGGTAACTAGGTTTGGGGTGTTATAGTTTGTATCAAATAATTTTTATTATAAACCTTGGATGCTAGATAAAGAAAAACTCTAATTAGAGAACATTACCCTAAGTTATACTTTGAGAATTATTATAGAAGAACTTCATAGAATTTGGGGAATGTAGAGATTTGCTGAGTTTTCCAAGAAATACAACCCTGTCTGGATATGAGCAGGTAGAGGTGGCTCTAGCATAGAGGTACTTAGGAGTGAAAACTCTGATAAGGAGTTTCAGTCTTGACCCAGGGTATCCTGGTACATGACAGTGGGCCTTGAGGAACTCTTGGTTATGACACTCCTGAGGGATATTCTTAGGATAATTCACATTTTCATTGGAAACCATTATGAAGGATTTACAAGTAAATACTTCTTCAAAGAAATTTTTTTATGATTATGGATTATATGCATAAACTGTTCAATTTATTTTAGGTATTTTACAAGTGTGGAATTATGCATTGCGATTCATGAACTAACCTAGTTTATGCTATTGATTAGAAGTGGTGCCTAGTGGAAGTAATAGGAACTCTAGAATTGCTTAAGTTCCAAGGAGTAAGAAGGATCATATCGTTCATGTTATTAAGCCAATATTTAAAAGGGAAATATCCTCTCACATGTTCTTATCATATGAAGAAATAATATCATATGTTAACAAGATAAGTAAAAAATTAAATGAGACCTATTGATTTGAAGGGATGCCAGAGAAGAAAAGGATAGAAGAGAGAATGATTAATAAAGGGAAGAAGGGGAAGAAAGATTTTCCCATATGTGATAACTGTGTAAAGAAGGGGAAGAAAGATCTTCCTTTTGTTATGCTTCCCTTCCTTATAAATTTTGGACTATGAGTTTGGACACATGTATTTTGGATAAGTGTACAGATTAGAATGGATTAAGTTGGACATTGGATATAATGGATTAAGGTTAAACCATTTCTTATGATTTTGTTGGTTTTTTATTATAAAAAGGACAATTTTATGGTTGGGAAACAACCTGTCACGTCCAGAAAAGATGCGATACATGAACCCGCAAACGAAGGGCAACAAGGGTACATCACCAACCAATGGACTATGTGATGCCCTTGTTTTTATGATGCAGTTTTATATGATTTGATAGAAAAATTACAAATTCATTTTTTAAACCCTATATGAATAGGATAAATGGAATATTTTTTAGTTATTCTATCTTTTAGAGTGAAAGATGAGTTTTTGGTAGAAATTAGTTAAAGGATGGAACTCTACTTGTCGAGTATTTTCCTTTCTTATTCTATGAAGAAATTAATTCTTAAACTTTAGGAAAATGATCATAAAACCAAAAATTTGTTATCCTAATACCCTATGTTTTAATGAACCAATGATATTTTATGTAATCATAGAGTTATGGCTTTGAGGCCATGAGTTTTCTATTTATTGTTCACTAGATCTTGATTGATAATCTCAATCACTCCATATAAATATTTAAATTTTTTCTTCCAATTATGTGTCTCAAATTACCACCAAAGTTCTCCAATTCTAAATCCTAATTTGGTGGTGACAGTTTCATTTCCCTTTGCCTCCCATTAAGACTAAATTTTATTAACCCTATTTCCGATGTGACTTTTCCACAAAGGTATTTTCAATTTTTAACCATCTATTTTTGAAGAACAATTTCCAATTGCGAGGATGAAATTTATTGAAGGAGTGGATAAAACAGCCCCGTATTTCATAGTAAGTTATATCTTTAAAGTAATTCAATATTTTATAATGCACGCAACACCGACTTGGCTTGCGTTATACGGAAGATTGAGTTTCTGTGAAGCAAAACATTGGTATTATAATTATTTAAATAATATATTTATTTATAAATTAAATATAGTGATATTAATATTAAAAAATAAATTTTTATTGTTATTTATAAATTTTCACATAAATAAAACATTTATTTAATGAAATGTATATTGTTAGTTGAAATAGTTATACAATTAGAAAAACAATTTTTGTAAAGGAACTACTTTTTATGTACTCTTGTTAACAGTAATAAAATTATTATTAGACACTCCTAAAAGATTAATTTTGTAAAATAGAATTAATTTTTGGTTTTGGAATATCAAAATTATCTTAGGGGGAATTTTATTAATTTTTTTCCAAACTTTTAATTTTTGATGAATAGTGAAAAATACTACATAGTACATAAAAACCGATTTTTATTTAAATAATTATTATTTTTATTTAAATTAATTTTAAATTAAAAATAGATACATAATACCTATATTAGTCCAATTTAATTCATTTTAATAATTATATAATAAAATTAGATATATAAAATTTTGTTGAATTTTTAACGTCTTTTACCCACCTTCTAGGCCCATTTACAAATTTGCAAAAACCATAACTTTACCACTCCTATGAATTGAAATTCCAAAATCTGAGAGTCATGGTGGACATCATTATTTTAAATGTGTTTCAATATGAAGAAAATAATTTTTGGTGAATAGTGACTTTTGAATTTATTTACCCTGGTTAGAAGTAAATAGGGTAATTAAAGGTAACAATGATATTATAATCACCCAAAAAAACGTACTAATTCTATTGTATAAGTGTATTTCTACCAAAATAAATCTTAGAAAAAAAATATAATCATTTTTTATCCATTTTCATTAGATTAGGAAATTTTTTATTATTTTATTTAAATAAGGGTTAAATGTGTTAAATTCAAATTTTAGTAACTAAGACATTTTTAATATAGGGTTATACATAAGACAAATTCAATAATAAATATTCATTATAAATATAAAAATATTTCTTACATAATGGTATTTTATTTATAATTTTTAGACACTAAATAATAAAATTTATTTATTATACAATTAGGATTTAGTAATTACCCTATTAATAAATGATTAAAATAATAGAAATTATAAATATTAAAATAAATGTAAATTGATACTTATGGGGAATTAAACTAATTTTATAGGTTAATATGAAAATTTATTATTTATTTAATGTATTTTTTCAAAGCAATCATGTTTTTTTGACTTTCACAAATACCAAATACTAAATAGTTTCAAAATTGACATAAATGAGTTTTTTAAAAAAATACTATATTATTAAATGATATAATATTCATAAAAATTTAATGTTTGGCCAAAGAAGTTAAATAATGATATATGTTTCATTACTTAACGAATAGGGGTTCTGTTGGTATTTTATAGTATGTTTATGAACCACATAATATATAAATACATGAAAAAATTATAAAAGTTAAACTATTTAGTAAAGAGTTAAATCTAAATGATACAGTCAAAATGGTGACCTAAACATGTCTAAATCCTCTTTTTATATTATTTCAATCCATCCTAACATTATCCTTTAAATAAATAAATTTGGTTCCATTATAAACCGAATATTATTTTATAATAAAATAATATTTCAATATTTTCCTAAAATGACCCACACATCTCTTATAAAAGGTTACTTCCCCTTCTCTCAAAATAACACCCCCAAAGCCATTTCTATCATCCAAAACGTACTCAAATATCCTCCAAAATAACCTAACATCCACCTAAATGCGTTACATTTAACAAAAATCCAACCTATGGAGCCCTTTTGATCAAATGGAAAAGAAGCACCTGAAGAAGAGGTAATAATTTCATCACCTATTTCAAAGTTCTTTTCTTATTCCAATTCCTCTATCTTTGTTGTTACCATAAAAAAATATAAAATCTAGTACCCTCTATATACTGCGATGTTATAATAAATATGGTATAACCATATTCATTATTCTATCCATCCATTGAATTACAAATTTACCATACGTGTGTACATACGATTTATTGTCTCCACATCGTGGTGCAGTTTGTTATTCTACACTTAATTATTTGGATGGGTATAATAATGAGTATAATTGATTTAAATAATAAATATAACTTGTTAATTATTAATTATATATGATATATCATCCAATTACATATGATTTCACCATTAATAGAATGGTATTGACAATTATGCGTACGTACGGATTACTGTCTCAACGAACGCGATGAGATTTTTTCCCCATTATAACCATTCAAGAATAATTTTCATTTTATGATTAAAAATAATTTTAATTCACTAAATATAATTATTAAAATGAATCAAATAAATCATATCCCTAACAAACATGAATTATGTAACAAAACATAAGAAGGAAACAAACCAGTTAACACCTGAAACAATGATATTACAAAAATATTATTAACAAATAAATATTAAAATGCCATATATGATATAATATTTATGTATGTGGACATTTTATAATTTAATAACAATGATTTAACTATTATATAGGTGGTTAACCTACCCACTACCAAGTAAAAGTACAAGGTAAGATTTAATTTTACAATCTCTTTATTATCTGAGGTTGTTTTTACAAAAGTATCTGTTGGGACATCTTTACCATCCACATCTATTTTTCTTTAAAATTTATTACAATTTTTTTTACTATTTCCTATAATAGGGTTTAAATTCATTTATACCATTTTTTGAATTATTATAAAATGTTTTAATTGGAATCTTTCCATCATTTTCCAAACAAGGTACTTTATGACCCTTTCGACAAATTAAGGTAAGAATGTTTTTTCTAAATTATACGACGAGTGAGGCTATTTTCTAATATTATAATACCTTAAAATATTCTCTTAAAATATTATAAGAACATTTTCAAAATATATTTTTTCTTTTATAATTATTTAACTTTTAAATGATATCAAAATTGAATGATTTATTTCTCCCAAATAGTGTTGATTTCATCTATGTCAACATCCTTTGAATGATTTTACACTTGTTTGAAATTGATTTATTATGATACAATCTTTCATTCTATACTGAAGGTTTTGTGATATGTTTGACTAGGGATGCGTTATTTTTATACCATTCATGGTTTATGGTAAAAGTATTACCATATCGTATGCTAGTTTTAATATGAATTTTTATGTTATGTATCAACCTTTTAAAATGAGTAATGCATTGGACTTAGTAAGTGACATGTGGAGCTCGCTATAGCTCCTCGATGCCTCGATAGGTCTCATGATACATTCTACTATCTTGGCACAATACTTGACAAAATCTTATTTGTAGTCTTTCCATGAGGCATTGAATATGTGGTTTTGATGTCCGAAATTATTCATTGCATCATTATGAAATTGGATATTGATATTGCATGTGATTATTCGACTAATAGAATATCCATGTGAATAGGTAAGTGGAGTTATATTTTTATCTATTCCATATTATTCTAAATATTATTTTTAAGAGGCTTTTCTTTTAGTATTATAAATTTCCATAAATGTTTAATCTTATTTATGAAAGTTTCTGCTATATTGTTATCCTTACTGAGCATTTGAACTCACCCCTTTCTATGTTTTATTTTTCCCAATATGTGAAGAAGTATATTATGATTAACATGTATGGATAGGCTAAAAGATATGGGTGTGTTCAAAGAGGATAAAATTTATTTATTTCATGATGTAATGTAAAACATATGTATGTATCTAGTACATCCATGACTAGTAAACCAATCGGTATTTTGAGACTTGATCTATTGTGATCATGTCGATGTTATGTAATAATTCACGGACTCTAGGTAGCTAGGGTTGGGGCATAACATTATTTGATGTATAGGTAGGGAACATTGGGATATGGGATGTATGAGGAAAGTCAGAATGAAACCAAGGGATGAAATATAGGATGTGTGGGGAAAATATTGTTT
The DNA here is from genome assembly GCA_963277665.1 of Viscum album. Classification (NCBI taxonomy): domain Eukaryota; kingdom Viridiplantae; phylum Streptophyta; class Magnoliopsida; order Santalales; family Viscaceae; genus Viscum; species Viscum album. The sequence goes on along the minus strand of OY728152.1, from coordinate 1,533,071,389 downwards.
TATGCTTATCTCAAATTATTTTTTTTGCAAATTACTACCACTAGGAAGCTATCTATATATCATGAATTACTATAGTGTATAGGTTATTATAACATGGGAGTTAGTTATATATCATAACATCATGTGATGCAGAGGTTACATTGACTAGGTTGGAAACTCTTTTTCATGAAACCCAATTGTATTGATTATGGAATATTAGTTAACATAGATATCATGGTTCCTGTGATGTTATGTTCCAATGAAAAAGGACCGACACGTGTTTTTTTATACCCCATCGTGTCTATATTACAATAATGATTGCGGTAAACCAACATTATTCAATTAGGATATGGTAAATCTCATAATGTCCTGGTAGTCAAATAAAAAATCAACATACATGTTTATATGAATATTGTTTTTAATTTTAATATGATACTATACATGTATTGAAATATATAAAATATAATATATTTTAGTGGAATTTCTGTGGGGACTTACTGAGATTTTTACTTGCACCCTACATACAAACTATGTGTACCACTCCTGTTAAAGATATATGTTTGGGAAAGGGATTTATGAATTGTGATTGATATAAATAAGTTCAGAAGTAATGTGTGTGTGGCTTTGAGTTTAGTTAAAGGGCCTTTTAATAATGGATATGGAAATATTTTTAATCATTTCATTATGTATACATCCATGTATATGATCGTCCCATCATTCCATCACTCGAATGATGAATTCATGATATATTTAGCATGAGTTCATATATTATTGTATAAATTTATTTTATTTTTGTGTTTTATAGTGTTAAAATATATTCAATATCTAATCTATTATATATTCCTTATTGGTTTTTATTTATTTATTGAAATTAGTGTTACTAGTTTAATCATACGTGACCCCGTTTTGGTCATGTTTGATGATATTAAGGTGGTTTATGATGTGTTAGTGGCATGTGTGATTATGTTCTAAGAGGCATGTTCAACTTTTGTTTACGAAGGTGGTTATTTCTCAGGTGGATCATAATTCAATTTGCCTATTTAGTTGATGGTGTACTAGTGTTTTTTCATGATATTGACCACATTAGATATGGTTTTTTGTATTTTTAATAGATGTTATGGTGGTGGAAATGTTTTTTTTGAATTGATGGTTATTACCAATGATTTTACTTCTATATTAGTATATTTAGTTTGGTATTTTGGTTTGTGATGTCAACAATGTGTGGGGTGATCTTTTCATTTTGAGGTGTCTCTACCATTACATGATATTATTTTATGTTTTTTAGGATAGTTATATTCCAATGATGTTCTAATATAGTGATCATTCTTCCAAAATATGGTGGTTCATTTCATTACAACATCATTTATGATAGTTATTTTAGGAATTATTTTGAATAGTGTGGCCTCCATAATCATGTCATATAGGAATTGATGCAGCCAATCATCCTTATGATCCCTACTTAGTGGCATGACATCATGATATCTAGACCCTTTTGAAGTTTTTTTTGAATCATCTCATTATTATTTTCATTTGAAATTAGGAATTTTGGAGTTGTTGGGTCCCCAATTTTCACAAAATGTGATATAATTCTAAAAACATATGTGTATTTGGAAATAGAATTCGGTTATTAGGACACTGTTTCCTTTGGAATTGGGGATGACCTCATTTATTAAAGGTTCAAACATTCCAATCGGTTTCTAACAGGTTTGTTCGTAGAACCAGAAACATCCAATGATTCCATATCCATTTGGACCAACTTTCCAAAGGTAGGTACCAATTAGTTGGGGACTGATGAGGCATAGGAATTTGCATTGGTCGAGAGGATGGGAGGTCGGACTCATCACACCTTTTTTAGGGGAATTATTATCTACTCATGTACTATCTTTATAGATTTATGTTATGTTCATGACTCCTTATTACATTACCAGGTATAAAATGTTCTTTCATTTAAAGCTAACAATCAATGATTGATATGAATAAAATTTAGAGAATATTTTATATGTATTCGAGGTTATTCACTTATAGAGAATCATATGTATTTGTTAGATATTCTTAGTTGATGGTATCCTTAAATACATAAAAATCTCTTGGTCATTATGATGACCATACTGGTTTTAAAGCCACTCAGTAGGGCACTTGAAGTTTATTTTCATTCAGGAGGACCTAGATTATTTCAGAGTTGGGATCATACCCACTGATGGGATTCCTACATATCCTTTGTTTTGGAAAAGGAATCCGAACCCACGTAGTTCGAGTGAGGGATTATGATGTTTCTGCATGATTGATGGCTTAAAGAAGGATTTCATGATTACTTTTACACTCTAAGATAACGTGTGTCATGCTCAGTGTGAGAAACAAGAGGTATTGGTGGAACCAGAAAATTGTTCCATGTAATGATTTGGGGCTTATGTATGTATGACTGCCCAAATAGATGTGGATTAAGATTTACTTTAGGGAAGAAATCCATGAAAAGGTTCCATAAAGGTATATCTGCTTCATGGAGATTTGGATACTCTAATCATGGGGCTTACTCCTAAGGAATATGCCCTTGTTAGGAGAAGACTTATGATTAGGTTTTACTCCTGAGAAGGAATCCCAGATCAAGAAGAATTATGACTGGTTAAGAGAAAATAATACTAGGAATTTTTCCTATGGAGGAGGCCCAGGTTAATGGGATTTCAAAATTAAGGTACTCGGGGCTTCCTCCTAAAGAGGATGCCCATATTTGGGACTGGGGATTATTCTTGAAAAGGTAACCCAGGTTAAAGGAATTATGGTTTGGGGCTTACTCTTGAGGAGGATGCCCATATTTGGGGAATTATGACTGGGGCCTATTCCTGAAAAGGAGGCCCAGGTTACAGGACATGGGGCTTACTCCTAAGGAGGATTCCCAAACTAATGAGGATTTGGATTGGGGATTACTCCTGAAAAGGAGGCCCAGGTTAAAGATTCTCTCATCTTAAAGGATGAGGTTGAATGAATGAACTCTCTAACTTTTAGTGACATAAAGATGTAAAAATCACTATGTTTTGAGCGATGTTCCACGGAGATCCTTTCAGATAAGGAATCCAATCAAGAAAACATGCCATAAATGGATTTGAAGAGTGTCTTGAATACTGAATCTTCAATAGGAGAGGTTGAATGACATAAGAGAGGTGAAATGGGCAGGAAGGGCACCCAAAAATAGAAGGGTGTGCAAGTCCTGGTAGGTGAGCAGGTAATGCGTGGGCGCGCAAGTATTTGGGCACGCAGGTATACCTGCGTGGCTCATAAGTAGTTGCGTGATTCTTTCCCAGTAAAGTAAAACTTGGGCGATTCTTGACCAAAGCCTTTAGAATCATCCTAAGGTACTTCCAGAAGAGCGGCATGCAATTTTCAATGAATAAGTAAGGAGGCGCGCAAGTGTGTCCATTTCCCTTAAGGGTAAAAACACTTAAGCATGCAAGTGTTAGTGAATTTTAACATTTAGACCATATTCTTCTTGTTTAAACCTTCCATTCTAGGTAAATAATTACCTTAGAAGTCTTCGGAAGACTTGAAGAAGAGACTTGGGTGTTCAGAGCTCTCTATCTGAATTCTGGAAAAATTCCTTTTCGAAATGGGGGGACCATAGGGTCTATTTATAGGCTTATAAAGACCCTGATCGGTTTTCAAAGAGGGTGTGCAAGTCACTTGCACGACCATTAGGCGGCGCGCAAGTGTACTTGGGCGACAGTGAGGGAACATGTGCGACCCAAAGGGAAAAGAACCCTTGTTCATGCCTTTTTCAATTTTTGATGTTTTCTTCAAAGGATGAATCAATTCTGGTTCAAGGTATTTCCCTTTTCAATTCACTAGACTCTGTGACAGAAAGGAGCGTCAACAAAAGTCCCCCCTCAGAGTTGGATATGGAAAGAAAAGAGGATTTGACTCTGAGGAATAAAGAGAAACTAGGGATCTTTGTGGTTATTGGCAGTCTAAAGTCATGCATATCAGACATAAAAGGCTATTTTTAAGGCCGAAATAGATTTGACCAAGTGGATTAAAATTGAATCAATTACTTAACAATTTATCTGAGAACACATTACCATACTGAAGTATAAGGGAAAAAAATGTAAACTAGGACTTAAGAAAATTTGAATACGAGGAATGATATGAAAAAGAGCTAAAAATACATTAGAGGAAGTAGTTCCCATGAATGAAGTTACCATTATTTAACAAACCCGTTAGGGGGTTGAATTATGCAGGGCCATCTAAGGGCATTGGATGCATAGTCAAATAAATAGCATCTTTTGGCTGACATGTCCATTATATAGACTACTTATGCAAGGCCTCCTAAGGGCATGTGCTACATAGTCAGGAAAAAGACCTCTCATAAATTTAATTTTCTACTACTAAGAAGCCAGTGAAAGTTTATGGAGATTCAAATTTTCCAAAGTATAGAGTTTTTTGTATTAAAAGAGGTACTTGAATATGGAGAAGATATTTCCAAACAATATTATCGAAGAACTGGATGAATATCACTCCTATGAAGGTCTGACCCAAACGTAGGGAAGGAAAATATAAACCATAGACTTGAATTCTTTCAGATCATGATAAAGGATATGGGACAAGTATGTTAAGGACGGTTATTTTTGCAGATCCCTACATATTATCATTAAGATAAATAAGGAAAAAAGAGGCTTTCTTCCCAAGAATGAATTTACCAGTATCTGACAAACCCGTTAGGGGGTTGAATTATGCAGGTCCGCCTAAGGGCATTGGCTGCATAGTCAAATAATAGAATCTTTTGGATGACATGTATGTTATGTAGACTGTTTATGCAAGGCCACCTCAGGGAATGTGATGCATGTTCAAGAAAAAGAATTATCTAAAATTAGACATTTTGTGACCAGAAGTCATGAAAAGGGTTATAAAGATCTAGAAGTATTCAAGATTAGGATTATGACACATAAAGATGGGTATTGTCCAATGTATGCAGAGATACACGGGTCAATGATAACCCTAATCATGTTGTGGCTGGATCCTAAATTGAAATATTGGACATCACTACGTATCCCATAAGGATGGGAATCAAGCCATACATAGTTCTTAAACTACAGTTTAATGTTGTATGGGACGAAAATATAATAGATCTTAGTTTAGGGTCATAGTGCCTGGACCATTTATAGGAAATACACAGTGTGTGTTTTCATGGGGACTTTTCAGCCAACGGACTGAAAGTAGAATTTAGGGTTAGGCCCAAAAGACTTGGGGCTGGATTGGAGGGAAACTCTAACATTCCTACGTATCCCATAAGGATTGGAATCAAGCCCACATAGTTCTAGAAATACCCTCTGTACAAACTTGGTTTGTACATGTGAAGGGTGAAAGGGGACTTTAGTGCAATGATGGCATAACCCAAGATAAAAGGTTTGGGAATTGCCATGTATGCACGTAGTCTTTGGAATGAAACAGGATTGAAAAATCAATGAAAATAATTATTCCCTCTTAGTTGATGGTATCAAAGAATATTGTATTTTATTTTCGTACAGGGCAAAAAATGGTGTATAGTTTAACGTCATATAGAAAGGACAAAAGTAAACCAATGTAAAGATACTGATTCTAGGGATGGTTTCACAAATAAACATCGTATGAGATGGAGGTGAATCGATGTGAAGAGATTGGTTTTGGGCTTGAACCTTGGGAGATTGCCTACATACCCAGCCTAGAATGAAATGATCAAAGTCCGTGTAGTTCAATTAAAGAATGAATTAATGATCAAGTTGTTCTTGGGGACAACGACCTAAAAAATGATGTTTGGACTTACGTGTGGTTAGTGGCCCAAAGAGGGCGTTATGGTTGAAATTTTCTCTAAGCTCACGTGAGTCATACTCAGTGTGAGAAAAAAAATGTAACAACAACCTTAACGATTCACAATATAATGTCATGTAGGACATATAAAGGGACTATGCTGTTTAATGTCTTGTAGTTAGGACTATTGGTGCTGCACAGTTTAGTGTCATGTAGTAGGGACAAAGTACATTTTAATGTCATGTAGGACGTATCAAAGGACATTATGTATAGTTTAGCGGCATGTAGTTTGGACGATGGAGACAACACATTTTAATGTTATTTTGAAAAACAAAGAGGACTTTGCAGTTTAATGTCATGCAATAAGGGAAAAAGAGAACACATTTTAACGTCATGTTGGACGTATTAAAGACTTTTTTTATAGTTTAATGTCATGTTGGACAAAAGTGAAAATAGTTTTAGGTCATATGAATGGACCATTTCTGTATAGTTTAACGTCATATAGAAAAGACGATGAATGGGACACAGTTTAACGTCATGTTGGACGAATGAGGGAACTTTTCCACAGTTTAACGTCGTGTGGGACGAAAGAAATGAAAATAGTTTAGAGTCATATCTGTGGACTGTTGATGATGCGGTTTAACGTCATGCTGAACGTAAGAGACATTTATATAGTTTAGCGTCATGTAGTTAGGACGTCACAGTTTAAAGTCATGTGGGACGAAAATATAAAAATAGTTTAAGATCATATGTATAGACCGTTGCTGTATAGTTTAACATCATATAGAAAGGATGATGAAGGGGACACCGTTTAATTTCATGTTGAATGAAAGAAATGAAAATAGTTTAAGGTCATGTTCATGGACCGTGGGTGGTGTATTTTGTTTTTATACAAAATACTTCTTCAGAAATCTGGCATTGGTTGGAGTAGTGATGAGTCCTCCATCCATTGAGATTAAAGAATAAGCTCTATTGGAATAGACCTTATGTATTAAATAAGGACCTTCCCATTTTGTCTCAAACATGGGAGGTTTCCTTCCTGGTATCATTGTAGTTCTAAGAACTAATACCAATTCTCCCCGAATGAATGAACAAAGACGAACTTTTTTGTTGAAAGCTCGTGTTATTCTATTTTGATAGAATTCCAAGTGGTGCAAAGTGAACAATCTTTTCTCATCTAACCATTCCAATTCATCCAATCACTTTTGAGATTGTTCATCTGTAGATGATTGATCAAAAATGGCTACCCTGAGCGATGGTAATTGAACATCAATGGGATTGACTGCTTCCGTTCCATATACCAGTGAATATGAAGTTGACTACCTTGCAGTGCGGGTGGTGGTCCGATAAGCCCATAAAGCATGAAAGTGTTTATCAGGCCATGACTTCTTATCATTAGCCACCATATTTTGCAATATATTTGACAGAGTCTTGTTGAATGATTCTATCTGAATATTGGCCATTGCATGATACCGATATGAATGATTGGAATTGATGTTATATTCTTGATAAAACTTCTTCACTTCAGATGAACAGAAGTTGGTGCCATTGTCTGTCAATATGGTACGAGGGACACCAAATCTGGTAATGATGTTAGACATGATGAAGCTAAAAATTCTTTTAGAACTGACTTCCTTGAGAGGTATTTCCTCTTCCCATATGGAAAAGAAATCAGTAGTAGTAAGAATATACATAAACTTCTTGGCCGTAGCTGAAGGGTATGGTCCCACCATATCCATTCCCCATGTGGCAAATGGCCACGAGTATTTAGTTGTATGAAGTAACTCTAGAAGATGATGAATTAAGTTGGCATGTACTTGGCATTAATGACACTTCATTGTGAAATCAACATAATCTTGTATCATTGAGGCCATAAGTATCCAAGCCTTCGAATCTGATCAGACAGTCTATGTCCAGACTGGTGGGCACCAAAGACTCCTACATGCACTTCTTTCATGACAGCCATTGTCTCTTCACCATCAATGCATGTGAAGAGAACTCCATCAAAACCCCGCTTGTAGAGAATTTTCTCTATGTGATCTGGGCCATCATAAAGAGTAAAGTTGACCACACGTCACCATATTTGTTCTTTCCCAGCTCTATCAGGTGGAAGTATTCCATTTTGAAGGTATTCCCTAATAAGTACCATCCATCCCGTAGTGTGACCATGTGGTTCAGATATGGGACTAGTTTCATTGATTTCCTCTGTTCTAGATCGAACATAAGGTGATATTGTACGACGGTGGGAAATACCGATGGTTGTCTCATCCCGATTTGGATCCACCAGAGCTGTGGCTATATTAGCCAGTGCATCACCTTGGGCATTTTGTGATCTTGGGACATAAGAAAATGTCAGTTCTGAAGGAAACTCTTCCATTAACTCTCTGACGTAATCATAAAAAGGGATTAGTTCTTCTTTTCTGATTGCATAATCCACATTGACTTGTTTGATTACCAGGTCTGAATCACCTTTCACTTTTAAGTGATTCAATTGTGCTTGAAGCACCAATTCCAAGTCTGCGATGAGATCTTGGTATTCCTATTCATTATTTATACCACCTTCCCATAATACGAAGTAATAAGGTAACACTGCCTTTTTTGGAGAATTGAGTACAATCCCTAAGCCAACTTTGTTGAATTTAGGATTTTCCATTTTCATCCTTGTTAGACTTCTGGAAACACCATCAAAGTACATTTCCCATGTTTGAAGGCTTTCTTGAATAGAGAAAACTTCCTCATCAGGGAGTTCAATATCTGAAGATGTGTCATCCACTGAAGGGTGTTCAGAAAGGAAATCAGCCAGAGCTTGACCCTTTATCACCTTTTGAGACACATATTGAATATCAAATTGTTGTAAGATAACTTCCCACCTTGCCAGACGTCCCGTAAGCATCGGACGACAAAGGATGAATTTGAGTGGGTTATTACGAGATACCAATTGGACCTCATGATGTTTCAGGTAGTGTCTCATCTTCTGAACTGCAAAGATTAATGTCAGGCAGTACTTCTCAATACTTGAATATCAGGTTTCTGTTTCAAACATAGTCCGACTGAGATAGTAGAGGCCGTTTTCATTCCCAACATCATTCTTATGAGCAATAAAGGAACCCAATGATCGCTCTAGAGCTGTCATATAGAAGATAAGTGGTCTTCCTTCCATAGTTGGCATTAGTACTAGTGGACTCAAGATATATTTCTTGAGAATATCGAATGCTTATTGACATTCTTAAGTCCACTGTTAAGTGACTCCATTCTTCATCAATTTGGTGAAGGGTAAACTTTTTCCTGCCAAATTGGAGATGAAATGCCGAATATAGGCTAGGTGTCCATTAAGTCCTCTCAATTCTCTTAAATTTTTAGGATGTGACATGCCAAATATTGACTTTGTCTTCTCAGTATCAACCTCGATATCACGATGGCGTACGATGAAACCATGAAATTTCCCCGTGGTTACCCCAAAAGCACATTTTAAGGGGTTCATCGTCAAATTATGTTTTCGAAGATTGCGTAATATTACTTCTAAATCAACCAAGTGATTTGAAAGTTGTTTGGATTTGACCACCAAATCGTCCACATAACATTCAACAAACATTCCCAGAAAGGGTTTGAAGATACGCTGCATGGCATGCTGATATGTTGTGCCTACATTCTTTAGGCCGAAGGGCATTACCTGATAGAAAAACACACCCTGAGGGGATATGAAGGTTGTAGATTCTTCATCTTCTGTAGCCATTCGGATTTGATTATATCCAGAATATCCATCCATGAAGGAAAGTCTTCATAGCCAGCTGTCGCATCAATCAGGAGTTCTGTAATCTGAACTGTAAAATCATCCTTAGGAAAATGCCGGTTAGGATCTCTCAATTCAATGCAAACTCTAATTTTCCCATTCTTCTTTTTCACTAGGATAATATTAGCCAACCACTTGGGATATTGAACTTCTCTAACGAAGTTATATTTGATGATCTTATCCACTTCAGCCTCAATTTGGGAAGCATAGGTTTAGTGTGTTCTTCTAGAAGCATGTTTGAATCCTCAATGTTCTTTTGGGAAACCCAAATGATGAGTGGAAACATCAGGATCAAGCCCTGACATCTCTGTATACTTCCAAGCAAATATATATCGATTTTTCTTTAAAAAGTAAATATACATCTATTTCACTTCAAGAGTCATGGCCAAACTGATTAAAGTGGGGCGTGGATCTTCTTTTTTACCCAGATTGATTTCTCTAATTTCATCCACAGTAGTAGAGATACCCTCTTCAAATGTTGGAGGAGCATCTATGAGATCTTCGTCTTCTTCTTCAACATGTTTTATTTCCTCTGTTTCCACTTTCATAGTAGATGACGAAGCATAATTTTCATGATCAGAAGAGATGTCAAAATTTGCACATATTGAAGAAGAAGCTTTCATTTCCGATCTGATTGATGATGAAGGGTCTTCTTTGGGTAATAATGAGGAGATGATGGATTGAAAATCGACATCATCATTTACCTCTGACATTGCTATAACTTCTTCTGGCCTGGTTGGTGAAGTATAGACTTGATGGATTTCAGCAGATGAAGTGAAGACATCTCCATTTGAGCTTTCATCATTGCTTGGTGGATAACTAATTTATACCATGTTGTATGGATCAATTTCCGTAATTGACATTATGGATTTTTACATAAGAGTTTTCTGATTTCGGTCTATTCTGTCCATTTGACTGATAGTCAACACATAATATGTATTCACATGTGCTAATGGGTTTACTGGAATCCTTTCAAAACCATACGGAGCATTAACTTTGGTAATCCCCATTGTTGCAGATTCCTCCTTTCCGTTCATGTGGTAGAATTATGCCTCAATGTATTAAGATTCATATTTCTTGAATGAGGCCTTATCACCATATAATGTCCCAAATTGACCATCGGAACAAAACATGGGACATTGATGGTATGATGAAGGGATAACCACATGCTGATGTAGAAAGGGTCTTCCAAGAAATATGTTGAAGGTTGAGTCTTGATGAACAACCATGAAATCCGAATTTGACACAAGATCTCAAAACTGAGTTCTGGGTGTAATCTCACCCAGTGGTTCTTGTTCATTTTTATCATATCCTTGTAACATCAAAGTAGAAGGAGATAAATCAGATTCTGTGAGGCCCAATCGACAAAGTGTACGAATGGGCATGATGATGACTCCTGAACCATTATCAATGAAAACTCTTCGGATGTCTACGCCATTGACCTTTCCAGATAAGTACAAAGGTCTAATATGTCCATGCATGACTTCATCTTAATCTTCATCAGTAAAAAATATTACTGCATGGCATTCTGCAGGATTATTCTCTACATGTTAGACTTCACCTGCAGCAATTCCATTTTTAAACTCATGAAGACTTTAAAAATCCTCAATGAGTGCCTCCCGAATATCCTTTGATAAATTCAAAGCGTCCAGAATTGATAACTTGGATGGTACTTGGGCCAGGTGTTTCAATATATCATACTTTTGATCCAATGGTCTGTGTTTCCCAACAGGAACATGTGGTTTAGCAGGTTCCTTGGAAGTGGATGCTTTGGAATTTGATGCATCTTGTATCGGGATAGGAGTTGGTAATACTCCTGGCTTTGGAAGATTAGACCGATTAGGTCTATTTATTTGGTGAGAGGAAGAAGATGGAACCTTCAACTGATCTTCCAGAATAATTGTGCTAGGGCTCAGTCTTCCTTGTGTGGAAGAACTTGCTTGATCTTGTTGATCTCGTTGAAGGGATCTACCATGAGTTTCTACCGCATACACAGTTTTATTAGGGGTAGAATTGAAATAGTGTCCTCTGAAAGATCCACGTCTTCCCCAATATCCTGAGCCTCTTGAACTTCCTCTAATTCCTCTATTTGATATAGGGAATTCGGGCTCATCAAAATCCAAACTACGACTAGCATATGGATCTGTTAATTGAATCATATTAACAGAACCAAAAATCAACTCTTCATCCGATGAAGACTCTATCTGATTATCCTGTTTAGGTTGTGTCGTTTGATGGGTTCGTGCCCGTGAATTTGAAGTATATGGCATGAAGTCTTCCAGAGGCAAAGATAACATAGTCTTGGAACATACTCATCTTCTTCTAATTCTTTTTATTTCTTTGAATCATGTCGTTTCATTGAGGATTTTCCCTCTGATGAAGAGGGTTTTGCTGTGGTATTCATGGTAGAAGGCACAATTGATTTCTTCAATTGTGTTCGCAAACTAGCATGAGTTCGTTTGATCGTGTTTCTGACCATCCAATCAGCATATTTTTGTGCATTTTTTATTTTGACTTCTTTCCATTCTCCTTCCTCCTCTGGAACTGTAGCAGTAACACATGCTACCTGAGCTGAAGAACCTTTTAATTTGACTTGTCCCGAGTCGACCATCTTTTATAGGAGGTATTTAAAGACAAAATACTTTTATATGGGATTCCCCAACATTTGATGAAAGGGGAAATAATTGGGACGGTCTTCATCTCCTTCTTTGTTTGGATTTTTGGGCCTTGGCAACTGAATGAAATTATTTTCCAGAACCAAAATGAAGTAACCAGGAACTTGTTCATTTCAGAAAGAGTAAACTTTTCCTTTAAAATCCTCAAATTGTTTTTGTCTTTGATCTCTTTGATTATATTGAGGAAACAACCTTTGTTGTTGGCACTCAGGAGGTGGAGCCCTTCGAGAAGATAGAGGTTTTGAAGTAGAAGAAGGAACAGGTGCTTGTTTAAGCATAACTGTAGCATTCTATACTTTACCCATTCTCCTTCCTGAAGCTGATGGAATTATAAAAGCCTTATCCTTAGACTTTATAAGAGAATCTGCAATCTGTTGAGTGATTGAAGTAAGTTATCAAAACCCTCCTGTATATTTCACAGGGATCAACGGCGTGAGTAACTCATCACGCAGATTTTCCACACAGATTGGAAACAGTTCATCCTGAGGGAGTGCTAAGCTTAGGGAATATGTTAATCCCTTCCAGTGAGAAATGAAATCTGAGACCCTTTCATTCTCCCTTTTCTTACAGTTTGTAAGCTCAAAAACTGTTATCTTTGGCAACGTTGAGCTAAACCGAAGAAGAAATTTTTGGCGAAGATCTTCCCACCCGGTAATTGACCGGGATTACAAGCTTGTGTACCAAACAAAAGCTGGTCCTTGCAGAGTTCACACAAAGTATCTAATTTTCACTGCTTATTGATATTCCGGAGTTCCCATCATAGGATCGCAACAAGACACGTAATGTGTAAAATGCTATTCAGGATCACCTGATTCATTGAAAATAGGGAATACGGGTTCCCAAAACTTGATGGGGGAAGGATTGAATCTACCCATTCATGATAAGCACTTTTTTCTGGTTGAACCTGCCCACACTTCCCTTCCATAGCATCCAACCGAGCTATTAATGACTCAATAGTAGTTATTAACTTTTGATAAAGATTTGGTTGAACATGGACTTGGGTAGGTGAAATAATTAGAGCTAGTACAGATGTGGTGGCTAGTGCTGCAACTGATGGTAGCACCGCCAATTCTTGTTGCACTTGTCCAGTAGGATTAGACCTGTGAGGGTGTACTGATATAAGAGGATATTCTTGATCCATCTCAGTAACTTCAACAAAACTCCCTTGGCTGACTATCTCCAGCATTCTTAGGAGGAAGACTACCCTAAGGTAGTTCTGCATTCATCCTTATTAATTCCTTCATTTCTTCATACTGTTGTGAAAACCATTTCTCTAGTGAGAGTGATTGGCCTTCTCTAGAGGAAGGGTATGTAACTTGATTCTTTCCTTTCCCCTTGTTTTCTCCCTTTTGGAGAGGGGGAAGTGGGTTACTTGAAGGATTACCTAGATTTTGGGTAATCCTTTGATTTCGTGTACAAACACCTTCTTCATGTGTGTCTGTGCGTATAACTTCTGGAGCAGGAACCTCTTCATCTGAGTCCCCTGAGTGAGCCTCATGTTCTAGAGGATCAGAAAAAATGGAATTAATGACATTAATTGATGCATATAGCATCATATCCATTCTATCATCATTTTTATGATATTGTCTTTTTCTATTCCCCTGACGAGACATTGCCTTTCGTTGATTCGATCCCTTAGGAACTTTTTGGTGAACCATAATTTGGATGGAGTCTCCTGATAATTTTTCTCTTCATTCCTCTAGTGGTTTCTTCCCCAATTGAGAGGTGACCGAATTTCACTAAGGAGGGGATTGATGATTTGAAAAGTTCCCCAGTCTGGTGGACTGGGGCTGTTCTTGCTGCCTTTGATCAACTCCTCAAATCCAATTTGTCGATTCTGAGGGTTGGGTTAAAAGAGTCCCCAGTTTGGCAAGATGGGGTGGCTCTTGAAATGTTATGTCTGAGACTTTCTTAGAAGCTCTCCTGATCTTGTGGACCTTAGTCCGGAAATTAGCTGGATACATCAATCGATATCCACTTTTTTCACCCGGTTCAAAAGACCGTTGGATGATTTCTGACACTTCTGTCACATGATGATGTGCTTGCTCCATACAAAAGGCCTGTTAAATATTCTCATTTTCTTGATGCAGGAGTAGTTCATCAACTTGTTATTTGTATTCTTGATTTTGAGAAGAACAAGTTGAGGCCTGTTCTTGAGAAATCTTTTGATTACAAACAAAACCCATTCACTGTGGCCGACCACAGGCAATAACATTGCATGAGACAATTTTCGGCGGGCTTTTCTGACTGCAAAGTATAGTGAAATGTAGTTCTCCATGAACACCCCATCCTCTAACATGAATACCAGATGGGGATTTGGCAATTAACTAACACAATCTTCTTAGTGCGCCAAGGCATAAACGTTGAAGGGTTCTCTGCTTCTTTTCAGCCTTCTGATATCGAGAGACTGATAGAGATGCCAAATCAATCTGACATTGTAACCATTCTATTATATTAAGATGATTTTCATATTCATCATATGATAATACTTTCCTTTTCAACTGGCAAGGAGTTTTCTATATGTTAAGATGAGTATCATGAATTCCGTCTTCCGTCAACATCTCTAGAATATCATATTGAGAGTCAGCCAGAGGCCAAAACATGACTTGCCCTTCATCCTTCACCAATTGTTTTCTCATGTTCAGCATTTCATCTTTATCATTCAATGAATATTCTTCTACCTGATTTGACCAGAGCTGGTGTTTCTCTATTGCTTCATCGGATTCAACAAGATTGGTAGATAAATCAGTGATCAAACTAGAAGATGCATGACTTAGGGGTGGTTCGGAGAAATACCTACACCCTGGACTATCTTCATGTTGAGAAAGTATTTCACCTGTTAGTGATGAAGCATCATACATGACTGGTTTCTCATTTTCAAGTGCCTCAAGATAAGAGGGCTTTCTCGGCACCACATTGTCCACTGGAGCATTTTCCGAGCAATGTGCATCACTACTGTGGAGAAGACTTTCCCAGCGAAATTCTTCATCATGGGGAGGACCACAATGGTGGGTTATAGCAAAAGATGAGATCTCTCGCTTCTTTGTTTTCTGGCCACATAGAGGGTTATTGTAGCTCTTATCTGAAGATGAAAATTCAAGATCGACCGAACTGTCATAATGAAAGCCTTCATGAGGATGTGTCTATTGAAGACCTTCTGAATTAATGCTCCCACTATTGGGAAATGAGGGAGTAGAATCTTGGATGCCAATAGATAATTGTCTGAGGGCTTCAAGAACTCCAGCATCGAGTAAGGCCTTGTTACAGATTGGCTCTTGATCTCTTTACTGTGCTAGGCGGGTCTTCTTCTTAGACGACTTCTTCCTCGCCTTGGAAACCACTTGTTAACGAAAGTGGGTACTTTGAGCAGGTGTATGTGCCTGATTAGGAGAGATAGCCAGGTTAGTCTGACGATCTCTACTCAAATCAGGTGTATGTGCCTGACTTGGTTGTCTGCATGATATGGGGGAGTACACCCCACAACCCTCTTGGACTGGAACAGATGTGTGTGTCTTTTTTGGAGTGAACTGTTGATTTGTCACTCCACTAGTAGGGATAGATTTATGTGTATTTCCCTGAGATGCTGCTGAATCTATTATAATATCCTGGCAAACATCTAGAATATGACCAGGGATTTGCTTATGATATTTCACCATTGATAGAATATGTTTGGTGACTTCAGCTGCCATAACGGGGATATATGTCCATTCCATGATTTGAGTAGGTGTGTGTACCTGCTCTTGTCCTCATTTTCCTGTCAGTGAATCCTAACAGTACTCAAATGTGGGGGAAGATAGTTGATTCTGCCTCCTATTTGTCACAGGAGCTTTCCGAATGACTTCTCCGAGTGCTACCAAGCGAGACTGTTGGTAGGCTTGATCAATACTAGCAGGTGTATGTGCCTGATGATTGTACTTCGCCGAACGTGGTTGACGAGATCCATCATATGTAGTCAGACGAGCCTGCTGACTAGCTGATGATGTATAAACAGGTGTATGTTCCTGCCTATAGTACTCCGCCGGAATTTCCTGGCGGGATTGGTGTGATGTTTCCAGACAAGTCTGCTAGACAACGGACTTAAAACGGAAGAGTGTATGTGCCTGCTCATTGTTTTCCACCAAGTTAGGTTGGTGGACTTCTCTGGAGATAACAGAGATGAGAACCTGCTCACTATTGACCGGATTTCACCTCTGGAAATTCGTCTTTCATGCTCGGGTTCGAGGAACCTAATCCAAACTCTTGGAGTAGATACCCTCATCATGTTGAGGGCACACTACTGCATGAGTCTGGCAGCGATTGTTGATGGGATCCCTTAGGAAGGACTACTGCTTCCTTGAATTAACGCCCTAAGGGACCTGCTCATTCACCTCCCCAGAATATGGGAGTGAATGGTGATTGCATTCTGATGATAACGACCTGAAACGGTTGGAGATGGTAGTTAGCACCGCCTGCTTCTTGATCGTTGGTCGTCGTAGTCTGGATGACCAGGTTGAATTATTGACTTGGAGGGCTTGTTGAGAAGCTTCTAGAGTTGGAATAGATCCATTTTGACGGTACTCCTTAACCAACACATTTGATACCCAGCGTTGAAGACGCTGAGTAGGTGATGTCGTCCTCAGAGCGGACGATGATCCAACAGAAGAAGCAGCAGTGGCATTTGCAGCAGAGGTTTTCACGGCAGACGTATTCACGAATGCAAACTTAAGAGAAGTCATTTTGGAAATGCAGAAGATCATGGAAAAGAGTTCCTATTTGATATAACATACATAATCAAGATAAGTCTGAACACTACATCTTTTGGATGATAACATATGTTATTGATTGCCTTGTAGGCCCTCTCATTGAGTTTTAAATAGGGGCCTAACAAATAAGTAAAAATCATTTTAACTTGGTTAAGGATTCACGTCGGGTTCACCATTTTTTGTTTCCTCTAGAATTGGGGATGACCTCGTTGATTGAAGGTTCAAACATTCCAATCGGTTTCTAATGGGTTTGTTCGTAGAACCGGAAACATCCAATGATTCCACATCCATTTGGACCTACTTTCCAATGGTAGGTGCTCATTAGTTGTGGACTGATGAAGCTTAGGAATTTTCATTGGTCGAGAGGATGGGAGGTCAGACTCATCACACCTTTTGAGGGGAATTATTGTCTACTCTGAGACTCTCTTTATAGATTTCAGTTATGTTCATGAATCCTTATTACATTACTAGGTATAAAATGTGCTTTCCTTTAAATCTGACAATCAATGATTGATATGAAGAAAATTTAGTGAATCTTTTATATGTATTCGAGGTTCTTCATCGATCGAGAATCATTTTTATTTGTTATAGATTCTTAGTTGATGGTATCCTTAAATACATAAAAGTCTCTTGGTCATTATGATGACCATACTGGTTTTAAAGCCACTCAGTGGGGCACTTGAAGTTTATTGTCATTCAGGAGGACAAGGATTATTTTAGAGTAGGTATCATACCCGCTGATGGGATACCTACGTATCCTTTGTTTTGGAAAATGAATCAGAACCCACATAGTTCGAGTAAGGGAGTATGTTTTTTCTGCATGATTGATGGCTTAAAAAATGATTCCATGATTACTTTTACACTCTATGCTCACATGAGTCATGATCGGTGTGAGAAAAAAGAGGTATTGTTGAAACCAGAAAATTGTTCCATGCAATGATGTGGGGATTATATATGTATGACTACCCAAATATATGAGGATTAATATTTACTTCAGGGAAGAAATCCATGAACAAGGTCCATAAAGGTATATATGCTTAATGGAGATTTGGATACTCTAATCATGGGGCTTACTCCTAACGAAGATTCCCAAGTTATAAGGGGACTTATGATTGGGTTTTACACCTAAAAAGGAATGTCAGATAAAAAGGAATTATGACTTGTTAAGAGAAAATAAGACTGGGGATTATTCTTAAAAAGGAGGCCCAGGTAAAAGGTAATTGAAAATTAAGGGAGTCTGGGCTTACTCCTAAAGAGGATTCCCATATTTAAGACTGAGGCTTATTCCTGAAAAGGAATCCTAGGTTAAAGTAATTAAGGTTTGGGGCTTACTCCTGAGAAGGATGCCCATATTTGGGTAATTATGACTAGGTCTTATTCCTGAAAAGGAGGCCCAGGTTAGAGAACTTGGGGCTTACTCCTAAGGGGGATGCCCAAATTAATAAAGATTTTGGACTGGGGCTTACTCCTGAAAAGGAGGCCCAGATTAAGGATTTTATCATCTTAAAGGATGAGGTTGAATGATTGAACTCTCAAACATTTAGGGACATAAAAAAATGAAAATCACTATGTTTTGAGAGACATTCCACGGAGCTCCGTTCAGATAGGGTATTCAATCAAGAAAACATGCCATAAATGTCTTTGAAGATTGTCTTAAACACTGAATCATGAATAAAAGAGGTGGAATGGAATAAGAGAGGTGTAATGGGCAGGAAGGGCACCCAAAAATAGAAGGGTGCACAATTCCTGGTAGGCGTGCAGGTAATGCGTGGGTGAACAAGTATTAGTCGTGCAGGTATACCTACGCGGCTAATGGGTACTTTCGCAATTCTTTCCCAGTAAAGTAAATCTTGGGCAATTCTTGACCAAATCCTTTAGAATCATCCTGAGGTACTTCTAGAAGAGCGGCGCGCAAGTTTCAATGAATAGGTAAGGAGGCGCGCAAGTATGTCCATTTCCCGTAAGGGTAAAAACACATAGGTGTGCATGTGTTAGTGAATTTTAACACTTATACCTTATTCCTCTTGTTTAGACCCTCCATTCTAGGTAAAGAATTACCTTAGAAGTGTTCAGAAGACTTCACGAAGAGACTTAGGCGTTCATATCTCTCTATCTGAATTCTGGAAAAATTCCTTTTAGAAATGGGGGTCCCACGGGGTCTATTTATAGGCTTCTGATGACCCCAAGTTGTTTTCAGAGAGGGCGCTCATGTCACTTGTGCGACCAATAGGCGGCGCGGAAGTGTACTTGCGTGATAGTGAGGGAACATGCGTGACCCAAAGAGAAAAGAACCCTTGTTCATTCCTTTTTCAATTTTTGATGTTTTCTTCAAAGGATGAATCAATTTGGGTTCAAGGTATTTCTCTTTTAAATTCGTTAGACTCTGTGACGGAAAGGAGCATCAACCGACACTCATAAATGGTATCTTGTGTGAAACATGTGTTCTTATTCAACTTGTGGTTATGATTGTACAACTCCAAAAAAAATCTACCATAGGGATAACTATTCTCAATAAGACCAGAAATATATTAAATGGGTTATATATCCACAAATTTATATCCTTAATGTTTGTTAACATCACAGTGACTGAAAATTATCTTTAATCTGTGCATGCGAGATATTTTTTATTTTCTCGTCGTCAATAATTTCAAAGAAATTCAATTATTCTCCATGAAAACTAGAGAAACTGTAACTCCTTAGATAATCATCATTATCAATGTTAATCCCATTAGAAAAAAACTTGTATACCATGGAAATGGGAAATGTTGTCATCAAATCAACTATCATTGGATTAACATATATTTGATTGTTTTTACATGAAGAAATGATACACAATCCTTCAAATAATGATTCCATTTATTATAATTTTTAAAGAAACCATCTATGAAAAAGTGTTAATTCAAAATATCACAATCTAAATAATATATTCTTAATCATTTTTCATAATGATATTGGAAAAATTATATCGAAATCCACTAGTGAAATCATAAGATACTTAATAATCTAAACATATTTTGAAAATCAATGCATGTCTTATATATGTTTTTTCTTCTATAAAAATAAATAGTTTCCATATGAGTATTAAATATTCAAAATTTTCATATGTTTTGGTATATAAGAAATTTTGTTACACATTATTATATATTTCATGAAAATATTTAATTATTTTTGAGATTTATGGTATCATATAAAAAAATTGTGAAAAAATGTGTAAAAGTGTGATTTGAGCATACCCAATAAACTTCATGCCATCTCATGAAGTATGGTAACCACATAATATAATTTTGAATATAGATTGATTCTAAAGTAGATTAAAATACATGTAAAGGAAAACATCTAAGTCTTAGAAATGAAGAAGTGGTGGACACTAGGTGAAACATTCTGAAGAAAAAAAATCCACAACATGAATGCCATTGATGACATGAACCTTAATGAAATTAATTATGTTGAGTTAGTTCTCAAAACAAGCTATAAAATTCATTAGCCCTAGACGTTACAAATTAGTAATCCACTATTCACTATGTGAAATCTTTTGGAATTGAAAGGTTCAGTCTTGCCCATTACACGTCGTGTAACAATTACACGATGTGAAAATGAATAAAGAACTCGCAATAGATAGACATGACTCTATCGGTATATAATACCACATTTAATACCCTAAGACCCCAATAGGCGATTTTTGACTTATTTTGACAACATTTATGGCACGAAAAAATCAGGGACTCCATTATATAAGAATCAACAACAAATAATTTCGGATTCATTTGCGATTGGAGGTTCTGCCACTACACTGTGTTTTTAGGGTATTACTTCTTTAGGTTTTTTTGTTTTCAATTCATGTTGTCTTGTAACATTAATTCATGTTTTATTAATAGTTTTCCCTTCTCTTCTTACACCCCTATATCTTACTCTATCACTCTTCCCTCCTTCCCCCATGATCTTAGTTCACATTGAATGGCCAAGTGACTAAATAGAGTCATGGTTTTATGGGAGGGTTTATGGAATTATTAATTACTATGCCTTAATATCAAATTTTTTATATTTAATTTATTGGTTGATTTGAGACAATTTCGTATGTTTGGTGGTATCCCATAATGGCTTGGATATCAATTTAATTTCAATATTATATCATGGGTAGGGAGATTTGGTGTTTGGAATATTATTCATAGGAATTAGAAAAAACTACTCATGGTAGTGAATATAAATCAATGTGTGGAATGACATTAATTGTAATATTGAATCCCATAATGAAGTAACTATTGCAATCAATCACTAGGACAATGTAATTTTTCAAAACCTTCATTTTTATATCTTTATTTATGATTTAATTTTATATTTAATTATTTTTGCAAACCCCAAAACCCAAAATTATCATCGTTTAAATAAATTCCTAAAAAACAAAAAAATTAATAGTTCAGTTGAATAAGAAATTATTTTTAAAAAAATGACACACACCAAGTGAGATAACCCTAGTCAGTACATATTCTATATTAGGAAAAATAAAATTATACTTTCTAATGATATACTGTAGGCGTGTGTCAAGTTATAATATATATAAATATAATATGTAAAAAATATAAAACATTATATGGTGATGTTATCAATAAATTGGATTTAAACATACAGTTATTTAAAAACAACTAATTTATTTTAGAAAATTATTAAAAAATTATTAATTTTTATAAAGTTTAAACATATTTTCTATTATTTTTTTTATTTTCATACATTAAATAATATTATATAACACATATTTTTATCTTTAATATTCTAATATGAAAAATATTTATAGATCATTGAAAATAAAAAAAAATTATCAAATGTTTTTTTTCACCACATTATGATAAAATAATCTACACATGGTTCTTTTGATATATCAAATAATATGTTCTAAATTGTAAAAAGATTTTTTTGAAATAATGACTTCACATTTTATTTGTTTATAAATCACAATTATAAACCAATGTTTAAAATATTTTCACATTACTTAT
The DNA here is from genome assembly GCA_963277665.1 of Viscum album. NCBI lineage: Eukaryota > Viridiplantae > Streptophyta > Magnoliopsida > Santalales > Viscaceae > Viscum > Viscum album. The sequence continues at coordinate 1,533,049,443 of OY728152.1, read as the reverse complement.
GAATAGATTATTTATAAAAACTAAATTTAATTATAAATGGTTTATAAAACATTGTATTATAATAATCATAGATCATATTTCTTGGGAATGAATTACTTTTTTAAGATAAATATTCAATGTAATCATAATTTTTTTGTCTTGTCATGTCATATAATGTTTTTAAAAATACATTATAACTCTATTAATAAGCTCATTTTAGTATTTTCAAATAATATATAAAAAATATTCATCATTTTTCTAAGATCCATTTTAAATTTATTTTTATTCCATAACAATAATAAATTTCGAGTTGAGAAATTATATCACTTTTATTATCATTTATGTCTTTTTTCAGGACAAATTAAAAACAAATCATGTCTTGGTATGTCTTATATTTGTTTTTTACAATAATTATATTAAATTGTATTATAATTTTTCTACTTATGATTTACAATATAAGAATAAGATTAAATCCAATTTTAATATGACATAATAAAAACATAATGGTGATTAAATAATAAATATACTCTATAATAATTATATAACAAACAGAAAAAACTGAAACAAGGGAAGGGGGTTGGATTGAGTAGGGTGTTAATGTGGGGGAACGGGATGGGTAATGTTACACAAGGGGCTTAGGATTATGGGATTTTGTGGGTGAGAAGGTACTATGGTTAGGAACTATGTGACTGAGGTAAATGAGGGGAAAAATGTAAAATTTTCATATGGAAAGGGGGATTTGGTGTAGAAATAATGTTAGAGAGAAGGAAAGGGGACGAAGCTACAGGGAGAATGTGAGTAGTGGCTGGTAGTATTGTGTTGGTTGATGACGTGGTTGATAGTGAGAATTATTGAGTAGAAAGTCATAGAAAACATGGTATTTTGGGGGAAGTTATTTTGGAGGGTTGGGGTAGTGTTTATCCAATTTAAACCATTCCCATGATCAACTAGAAACACAAATCCTGTATCTATACCCAGTAGAAAGTAAATCTCTATATGTACTACTAATCAGACAACACCCCTTAAAATTTTATGTACCATAAGATAGAATGATGAAGCACCCTAATCACCTTAGAAATATAACCACTCCCACACAACAAAAAAAAATTCTAATAAGAAAAAATAAAAATTGGAAATGAATAAAACTTTAGTTTTATGTGGTTTAAATAATGAAGTCCAGCATACAAGAGAGAAAACGTATTCTATATTTTTTACTATTGAAATGTTAAAATATTCAAAATCACAATTTAATGATATAACCAATTTTTTATTACATATTTTTATACACCACATGAAATGTGTGAAAGTGGTATCAATCCACCTTTATAGTGGGTCCTGATCAGTTATCCAAATTTTTTAATGACCCATCATGTGATCATAATGACTACCGATACCCTGTAGCATTGGGAACATGAAATATAAATATAGTGAATATTAAAATTTACCATTGTGAGATCCACTGATATACATATTATTCAATTATTTTATTCAAAACAATATTGGGGTGATTTATGTATAACAATTATAATTCATAATTAATTTTTTTCATAATATTTATTCCATTGACTGTATAAAAACCCATCGAAAGAACCCCATCTTCTACTACTTCAACATAGCCAAGGAAACGATCTAGAATTCAATAAATAACTTAAATCAACATTTACAATACCAATAATTTCCCCTTAAATATAAGTTCATTAAAAACCATGGAAATAGTCCAACACTGAGGTGAAATACAAAATCTAATCCACAATAGTGTCTCCTCTTCCTTATATTAACCCATATTCCACTATGGAACAATTTTTTATCAACCATTCTTAGAATAATGCCTAGGTGAACATATATGATTGATTTTTTGTCCCTATCACATTTCACAGATCTAGATCATTTTACTTCAGAAATTTATGGATGAATTAATATATTAGTTTGATGTTTTTTATGTGATTCAAACGTCTAATTCATTTCCAATTTTATTTCACTCTAACTATCATTGTATTGTAATTCACCCTCACGGATAATTTTATGATTTTATAACAAACATGTCATTAATATAAATTTTTTCATGAATTTTTTACGACTCCATAATCTTCATCTGTTATGATGAATGGTACCACTATTTTTAGACATGATATCTTGTGGACTGGTGATCCTCTATTGGGGAAACAAAAACAAATTTCACTCTTTCAAGTATCTGAATATCTCTGAAATTATCCATATTCATACCATTGAAATGGATTATCCATCACAAAAAATTATGTTTTATATTCAATTACATTGAGATATTAGATGATCCATTTCACATATTCCTAGTTCTCTATCCCTAGAATTGACATGAAATGGATGATGATTCACACTATTTATGAAATCTATAGGAATCTTTACACCGAGGAATATATTAAACATTGTAAAACAAATGAAAATAATACCATAAAAATGTGATCCACCTAATCCTATATCTTTATCACTTTTCCATGGATAATTTTATGTGTTATCCCATCGAGGTTGAAAACATATTACATCTGGAATACCAAACCTATTGATAATATTTCAGAAATAATCCCTCCATGATAACCCCATGTTTCTAGAATTCCTATCCCAATCAATGCTCATATGATATATTTTCTTCTCCTACCAAACACCATTCATATCAAAGCTTCCAATAAAATATTTCTTTATCCCCTCAATTTTTCTAATATATAAACCTTCCTGAAACATATCCTTCATGAATAGGAAAACAACAATGAAAATATAATACAAAAATATATGCTGGTTGCAACAATGGTCCACATTACTCCACATGAAATCCTTCTCATCCATGAAGCTATAAAAATTTTGATTCCTTTATCTTAGAGATTCTTTAAGAAAAAATATTTATATTAATATTCTATACAAATTCCTTATTCTAGAGAACCATGAAACATGTTGGTTGATTTTTGTAATTTTTTCGTCCAAATATTGATGAGGGTATATTGTGATTAAATTCATTTTCTCTAAGTGAAAATCATTAGACATATACAATATTAAATATTTCTAGATGGTATTATGTCAAAATATAGATGTAAATACTTTATAGAAGTAAATTCATTATTTCTATACATACCCTTTCTCTATCAGCCTTTTCTTATACCACATTCTTCTATAAGACTCTTATATTTACTAGAAAAAACATATTTTGTCTAGTTCGATAATTCCATGTAGTGATTTCTTTATCTCCAAAGTTGTATTTGAATGAAAAAATACATCTTATCCTTCATATAATTCTCTAACATACTATAATTCATTATTAAAACTATTTCTCCCATGATCTCAGGTTCCCCTCTACCAATTAAAAGATAGATTTGTATGTTTATCCCATTCCTCTTATTAGGTTTTCCAACTCAGTTTGATGTCATTAAATCTACATATCGCTCATAACTACCTTATACATATTTACCAAATGGTTAGAATTCTAGAGTCCTAAATTTTAGTTCTGCTAATAGATCCTTAGAAATCATTGATATCTCTGGTACATCTTCTACTACCCTATCTTCATGATTGTTTGTACTAAAAACTAGATACTCAAAAAATTATTCATATTCATTGATCCAATTTAGATCAACCAAAATATAATTATTTGAATATTTTAATTTAATTTTTTTCCCATTATGTAATAGTATTTTTACAATACCTAATCATTGAATAGAATATTATCACTTCTGATGACTTGATTCTTATCATCACCCTAATGTCAAAACAGAATTTTTTCATATCTATATCTAATAAAAACATTCCTTTTATTTTTCCTTGAGTTTTTGGTAATACATAAAATCACCATGGACATATGAATGACACTGGAGAACATTTATATTGATGTGTTTTTTCCTTTTACCAAACAATAAAGATTTTGGAAATTATTTCCACATCAATTCTGATCGAATTCAATTAACTAAGTATACTAAAAATTTTTCCAATTCTTCAAAAATCTCCTTGGAAATAATTAAATTGAACCTCATGCTTCAAGAATTCTCTATACATTTCTATTTCATTAATTCGGTTACACCATTCCCCTTTGGAATTTTTGGTATAATTTTGACAATATTAATATATATGTGATATTAAAAGTGTTAAAATCTAATTCCCTCTATACTCACTATCATTATAGGACCTTCGGAATTTTATCATGATTTAATATACTTTTACTAATATTTTGACCCATTATAAATACACAAAAAATAAATCAGCTGTGATTTTTATAATGTAAACCCATGTCTTCTTCATGGAATCATCAATAAATGTCACAATGAATTGTGAACCTCCATGATATTTGATAGAAACGGTCCCCAAATATACATGTGAAAAAGTTATAGCTTCTGTATATTTTTTTCATTCTAATCAGGTTAAATGAAAACATTCTTCTTTTCATATGTTTGAATCTCCCCAAACAACCAAACTCGATATGACCCAACTTCAACATGTATTTCTCCATCATGAACCTCTAATTTCTCTTAAGTGATATTTCTATGTCAATAATTACCTAACGCTAAACTCTCATGTGTTAGGGGTACATCAGTTTCCACTCAATTTGAACATGTAGTCAGATATATGGTTATATATTTTATCATTATGGAAACAAGAAATGATCCATTAGTGACATTTCATAATCTACTAGTAAAGCTTGTTCCAAACCCTACTTCATCCAGATATCATATAAAAATTAATTTTTTTTTCTAGTACCATGGTGTGTTTAATTACTTGGAGATCAATGTAACATCCTTTCAACATTTGGAACTTCACATTTTCCATCCGTATGATTTCTATGGTCTTATTTTCTAAAAAAATTCTTAAAACAAATACTACTCATAATTGGTCTTGAATACGTTTCTTATAGAGATTTTATTGATGCTCTTGAATCAATGAGCCATAATTATATGAAAACATGCTCATTCAGTTATAGGATTCCTCTTCCCATAGAGACCATAGGAAAAAAATTCCTAGTTCTTCTCTATGCTTTCTATTTTGAATTTACCTTTATTTTATTACAGTTATTGTTAGGACCACAATGATGAATACCCTGAGAGGGGGGGGGGGTGAATCCGGGTATGACTAATTTAAAATTAAAGCCCATTCTGATCCTGTTTTTCTATTATGCAAACCACTCGTCTCTCTCTTTCCCGTTGCACAATATAAACTGAAAGTAAAGCATGCACAGGACACAACAATTTTTACATGGATCACCCACACAAGGCTACGTCCAAGGAGAATACACCGACAATGTTCCGATGTACCAAATCCAACAAAATCACACTGTTGATAACAAAGTTTAGGAAAGATAACATCTATTCCCATGATCGCTACCTTTACAAGGTTTAGGGGAACTCACTTCTTTACCAAGGGTCACTCCCTGTTTCACTATCTCTATCTCACTACCGGTGGAGAGGATCACCTACTTCCTCTTCCATTGCACACTACTCTGGAAAGGATCCACTCAATGTTTATAGACCTGTAGGTCTCTTAATCATCACAAATGAATACATCCTATGTTGTATGTAGATGCTCTGTTGATGTCCAGCTTTCACCTATAGATGAATCTCACTTTGCGTCGAAGGTATCGGGAAATCTTACAGCTTTCATGCAACCTTGAAATACTACTATGAATCAACCTTACATGGTGCCCTTGTCTAAGGTGGAACGCAAGTATCAGTGTGCAAGTTATAACTGGCGCACAGGTCTTCCTCAACCACTTGTGTGACACAAGCTTCTACAACTCCAAACTTGCGCGACTCACTTCCCTTTACGCCCAAACCAATATTGGTGTGCAACTAAGAACAACCGTGCTTCTTCAAAATAGGCGCGCAAGTCCTACTTGTGCAAACCACCACCACTTGAGTGACCACCACACCTACACGACGAGGGATCTTATTTTCTCTAAGTCATGAAATCTTTGCCGAATGAGGAGGGGTCAACTTGAATTTATAGGTGTTTGGACACCCTACGCGGCGGCGCACAAGTCTTCCTCCAGTGCGCATGTTCCAGCGCGCAAGTCTTCTTTCCCCCTTGACACTTGCGCGACCAACATAAAAACATGGGAGCCCCTTCTTTCTTTTCCATATTTTGATGATCTGATCGTGAAGGACAAATGGCGCGCAAGTTTCCAATCCTTCAAGGCACCGATGCGCAAGTCCTTCCTCGGCGCGCAAGACACATGCGCGACGTACCCAATATTGAGCTCCCCTTTTCCCTTCACCATTTTTTGATGTTCTGATATTGAAGAACATTGTGTGATCATGTTTTCTCACCTATAAGTACACGGCACACAAGTGCCTTTGCACCACCTTGTATCTGTTCTTTTTATACCACCTCCAGATCATCAATTCCTTTGCTGAAGTTCTTGAATCAAACACTGATCGATAACCACTGCTATTGAACTCAACATTCCACCATAAAATCCTCTTTCTCAACAAATTTGTATGTCATGGTTTTCTTTGTCAACATTCACAACACAGATATCCACTTTGTCAACAAACACAATCTCCTCAAAAATGCTTCAATGATGCCTTTAGGTATTTTTTCCCAGGAGTTATTCTTAATATGCTATCTCTTACTATAGTTCTATCATACAAGGCATAGATTAGAGAATTTACTAAGTATCATATGATATGATTTACCATTGTAATTTCATTGAATTATTTGATTAAGAAACTAACCTTTTCCTTATTAATTGATAAGACTCTTAGAAAATTACTAGAAGAAACACTTACCATGTTCTTCATTCCATATAATCCCCAGAACATCCAAAATGAGAAATCAATATTTCCCATAAGAGTGATCACAATAGTTACCATCAACTACTAACTTTATATAATGGATGATAAAAATAGAGGTACCTATACATCTTCCATGAAATTTAAATTAACCATTTCAAGATAAATTTTTATCTTTCTAAAATCATTCACATTATCATTCAAAGATGTACATTTCAAAAAACCCATGTGAAAAAATCTCTGTGTCATGAACACCTTATTCATCAGTACTAGATTGTCATAAAATTCTAATAGAGTCTTTATCAACTCAATTGATGTATTCATATATATGATTCTAAAGGACACATTACAATCTATTGGTATCTAAATGATACAAAGTAAATTTCCATAGAGGATATCTTGTTATTATATATCTTGTTTCTCCAACCTGATTCTAGAAAACCTATCTTCTAGGAAATTTTGAATAAGAAAATAAAAAATCCTCATTTTCAAAAACTCATTGTACATCACACGAAATATGACCACTTGGATCTTTTTTCGTTCTAATGAGATATTTTATAATATAATAAATCTCCCTAAATAAAGAAATTCAAGAGAAGTGAGTGTTACAAATATCTACTATTTAGTGAACACTATCAGCCATTGAATTAATATTTGATAATACTTCTTATCATTTAAATCTGAAATCAATCCTTCGGAAAGACACCAGTTTATACAATTTAGAATATAGAATTAACCTCTACATGTTTGACAAATTGGTTGTTTCCCCTTATGAATTTTATTTAAAAAAATACCGAAAGATAAAAAAAATTAATCAAAAGTCTAAGTAAATCAGATTTACAATGTCAAAGATACTCAAAAATTCATAAAATAAGATATTTAAAATCTAAAAAGAAAAAAAACGTTGTTTTAAAAGATTTGAATAATTAATTCCCACACCCATGAGAGAAAATTTCTTCAAAATTTATTACTACTAGATGCATTGAATATTATAATCATGATCAGTAGATAAAAGAGATATTGGACTAATTTTATTTCATTTCATAAAACACATGCATCAGCGGACCCAACCCACCTTTATAGTTGGACATAGTTAGTCATCATATTACACTACCATCCATAATTCGTGGATGACAATTGATTTTATCTTTATGAGTAATATTACCATATAGAATCCAATTCCTAGCCACATAAGATATTAAACATTCAATGCTACCCTCAATAGATGCATTATTTCCCTTACTCATCAATCCTCTTTCATAAAACTTTCTTGGTGTAATTTCAAGATAACCAACAAAAGATATCACAATTTTTTTTCACCCGATCTGATCCACTATATATTCAAAAATCCATTAAAATATGGAACCATCCAATAATCCTAGCACCACAAGAGAATCCCTTTTTTTATTCCTTCACCAAATTGATGTAATAATTCAAATTTTCTTCTTTTAGTTTATGAAATTATAACCATAAATAAGGCTTCACAGTCTCAATGGAGGTGTTGGGGAGAAGTAGAATGTTTTTTTTTCTCAAAAAAACATAGAAACAAGAATTTTATAGTCAAGTGATTTAATTTATAAGTAATATCATAATTTTAGTAGTTACTTATTTAATTTATAATATTTATATTAAATTATCATGTTTGTTAAGTCATTTATTATGTAATGGTATTTTTTAATAGAATAAAAAACCTATTTTTTTTTACATTAAACATTAACCAAATCTTTTTTTATAGGAGTAACATATTATAATGTTTCCAATTTCAATACCAAAACACTAGTATGAGGTAGATAAAATGTTATTATTTTAAATTCAATAATATTTTATATATTTTGCACACATATTTTAACCTATCATATTATAATTCTTTAGATATGTTTAAAATAATGTACATTAGTATAAATGAATAATGTTCATATGGTATCCAATGCCGATAAATTACTAAATGATAAAAAAATTCATAGATAAATAATGAAATAAAATTATTACATTTATTATGGGATAAACATGGACACTAATTTTAATCTATCTCAAAAACATTGATTTAGGGATTCAATAATAGAGATAACTAACATATGATGAAATAACGAAAAAATACATCACTACCTGAAAACATCATATGAAATTAAAATAATTTATAAATATGTATTCTCATAAAATATTTATTAGGAACTAAGTAAATAAAATGCGAAAAACTATGGAGAGGTCTCCATCTTAACAAAGATAAGGTGGCCATTAAGGTAGTGGGATTTATCAATGCGTTTGATGAATAGAGATGTCTCATGTTTGTATGAAAAAAAGAGAGAAGAAAATAATAATGTTGTTTAGGGGCATGACACTAGAGAAGATAAAAATGATATGGTAGTGGTATATGGTAAAAATGGAAAAGGAATAAGAAAAAAACAAAAAAGAAAAAATTAAAAAAATTAAAAAAATGATAAAAGGTAAACATATAGTTTCCTTTTATTTTTCAACCATTAATTTATAATACATAGCTACTTTATAAAATAATTTACAACCCATATTTGATCATAACAACAATTTAGACAACCTAGTATAGAATTTTTAATTTTTATAATGTTATTTCATAATTTTTGGTGAACCATTCATAACTCACCTAGGTACCCACATAATACGAGGAAGAAAAAAAATTAATTCTATATTTTAGTAATTTAATATTTGATTCAATTAATTTAAACATTTAAATAAAATATTAAATTAAATAAAATATATATTCTACACCAACCATTTATGTAACCTCTTAATACTTATATCTATCTCCCCCGTAAATATTTGTTAATTTTTATATGTCAAATGAAGAATGAAGTGACAATGCTAAAAAATAAGTCATAAAATTAGATTTTATATCATAGGATGCAGCTATTTTATCAAAAATAATCAAAAAAATTAATATATGAACTTCAGATAGGGTGTGATCTTCCAGACGAGCACGTGATGGTGTGCAGTGGCTTTTAGCGAGCACCCTAATGTTGTGTCGGTGTTCTCGAGTGGGTATCTAGTTACGGTGATGGATGTGGGAGATATTGTGTATGAACTATCTTCAACAGGTGAAATCTGTCATAGATCCATCTATGGAGGGAGCATGCATTGGCGATTCGTCAATGTGAAGGCTCTATTCGAGTGGTGGTGGGTATCTGTTTGAGTGACAGGGATCACCTCTTCAGGGTGACAATAGGGGAAAGCGGCGGACACAGTGGCTCTTGTATGTTTAGTGGCGAAGGCACAGGTGCGGTTTCCAACCAGATCTAGTCGGAAGTCGTCATTGTTGGTCTAATGGAGTGAATGGTGAGTTCTTGATTCATCTCAGATGGAGTTGTAGCAACGGTTGTGGTGACGTTCTTCAGTCGTGGTATTGGGCGGTTGTAGTAATGTATATCTATTTAGTTTTTCATTGACTCAGACTTTTTCTTTTGGATTGGTGCATTGGTCTTCATCTTTGGGCCCCTGGGTCTTTATTTGTTGGTTGTCTGGCTTATGACCTTCAAGAAAGTAATGAATACTCTCTATACCAATTTTTAAAGGGGATTATATTATCATATTTATTTTTCTAATAATGCGGTTGATCGCTAATCTATTTCTATATAATGTTAATAATTATAGTTCCTTAAAAGTAATGTATATAATATTTTTTAATAGTGGAAAACACCTATGTTCTGTTTTAAATGGTTATTTGAAAAAGAAATTAATTATTTTAATCATTTTCAGAATTTTTTGATGAATTATGTACCTAAAATTATTACACAACAACTACTACAAAAAGGGATTTAACTACACTCAAAACGGGCATTAAAAGTAATTAAAAATTGATGCAAAGATCAGTGATGATAAGGGGGGGGGGGTCCCCTTTATCAGTGCTGAAAAATCTCTTATAAATTCCCTTCCAGTTGTAACATAAAATTTTACCACCACACACCCAAACTAGACCTGCAAAAAAATCTGCATGTCAACAAGTATAACCATAAAAAATTAACACATAATTCATAAGGTAACTACTGTAAGTGTACACATACAACAAGTATGCCCATACAACAAGTATAATCAAACAACAAGTATACCCGTACAATATGTATACACATACACCATTAACACATAATTCATATGTTAATTAAATAAGTAAAGAATTCAATTCAGATTTTAGGGTGTTGAGGGTTGTTTAGGAGTTTGGGGTGGTTATCCAAGCGGATAGGGGGTGTCTATGGGTGGTGGTTTTCGGGAGGATGGTGGTGTATAGAGGTGGTGGGTGGTGTCCAGGGGGTTGGTGGGGCTTTCCAGCGGGTGGGGGTGTCCAGGGGGTGGGAGAGGGGGTGTCCAGGGGGTGGGGGTGGTGTCCAATGGGGTGGGGGGGTCCTGATGGTTGGGTGTTATCCAAGGGGGTGGGTGGTGTCCAGGGGGTGGGGGTGGATGTCCATGGTGGATGGGGGTGTCCAAGTGCTGGGGTGGTGTCTAGGAGAGTGGGGGTTGTCCAGGGTGTGGGGGCCATCTAGCGGGGGTTGGGGGTTGTATTGGGGGTTGGGGGGCTGTCCATTCTGGTGTCCAGGGTGTGGGGTGGTGTCCAGGTATGGTGGGGTGGTGTCCAGGGGTGGGGATATTTAATGGTTTTAATGGAATGAATTTCGTGGATTTTAATATCATTTTTATTTTTAAAATGGGTTTTAAATAGTGTTTATTTCAATAGTATGTGTTTCTTTAGGAAACAACGAATGCTTTTGGTGTGTATGTTAGGATGGGAGTTTTCTGAACATCAGTTGTTGTTTTCACTTAAAATTATGTCCATTTTAAACAAAAGAGAGACACATTGTGTGATACCAGCCACACAGTGCCTCAGATTGATGCCGGGTTGACTTGTACACGTCACAAATGTCCCATGGATCATTTTCATAAATTATCTACACAATCCGAATGTGTTTGGTCAGATATAAAGGTATTTTGGAGATTTTATTGGTTTTTCTTATCCAAAGCCCAAATAAAAGTGGTTCATCATTCTTGCACGTTGCTGGTGCATTTTATCTATTAAAATTAAAAAAAAGACTCATTTGAGAAAGCATGTTTCATTTAATAATAATAACAATTTTCTTACAAACATTTTAATACGACAATGTTTCATCTTTTGATCTCCTTAACCCCTCTAAAATATGGCCACCAATTGTACATGTCCCCAAGTCTGATCTTCATTCTATGGGTGTACAATATTTCTTCAGGTATGAAGCCCCATTATTTTTGGAAAAATCAATATAATCTTGTGAATATGAGGTATGTGATGATAGTTGTTGTAACTCCACACTAGGAGCAGCAATAGGTTCAGAAACATGTTGTTGTTCTGCACTGTGAGTAGCAGCAGTAGCAGCTTGAGAGACATGTTCTACCTCGAGGTTAGGAGCACCATAATGTCTAGAAATCATTATTAGAAAAAGTGGTCGAACAGTTTATTTTGATTACATAAAGTCAGTAGTGATAAGATAATTACATGAGATAACAAGATCTATATTACAAACAAAATATAATGTGTTTATTGAAATATCTTACTTTTTTTCAAAGGCTGAAGGGATTTGACACCCCTATCAATTATCCAGATCCCTTCATTGTGGTCTCTTGTAACATAAAAACAATCATCTACAATGAGACCACTATGAAATGATTGTGACATACCACTGAAAGGATCGTCCTCAACTGAATTTTCATCAGACCCTTTGGTAGTTTTGTACGATAACAAAACAATCAACCACTTTCGGTTTGTGGGATCTGGAACATAAAATACTTGTACTGCTTATGATGCCATTATAAACTATTTTTCTTTGTACCCGTATTTACTAAATTCAACTATCACAAATCCCAATTCATCTATTTTAACACCACCATTGTTATCAATGAATTTCCATTAAAAAACGGTCAATTTGAATGTCTTATAATCCATCTCCCATATTTTTTTTGATAATGACAATGTATGACATGTTCACATAAATGGGATTTCTGTCCTTACTACCAGAAGCATGCATCACTTCAGATATAAGTGTAACTCCCATATTTTTCATGGTACCATCTTCATCATGTTCGTTAGAATAGAATGTATAACCATATATTAAAAAACCATTTTATGATAATACACACACACTTGGTCTTACTGCTATCCATCGAAGTCATTCTGAAATTGAATTCGGATTTCTAGCTAACTCCTTAAAAATATGGTCCTGAAACCATTCTATAAACTGGTGATTATGTGTATTTGATATCTATTTTTATAACCTTGATGGATTCAACTACCTAGGAATTTCTTTTTGGGTTTCAAAATATGGATCAACCTCCCAACTATTATGAAAATCATAAAGTTGGGCCTGCTCCCAATCTGTAATATTGATCATCACAACTGCACTTCCAGAAATTCTCTCACCCTCAATGCATCCAGTGTGACCATATTTTGGGAGACCAATGCTTTCCACATCATATAAGTATTCGTTACAAAATTAAATGGATTCCTCAAAAATAAATCACTCCACAATAAAACCCTCTGATTGACTTCAATTTTTGACTTACCCTTTCAAAATATTCATATACTATTCAACGGGTATATCTATCCATACTGTAGAAGACCACAAAGTCGAATCTATATCACCAAGTGAACGATCAAATGAACCATCATATCCAAGAAAGAAGGTGGGAAGAACATTTCTAATTCACAAATATGATGACAATTTATCTTTCCATAGCTAGAAATTTCGACGGGTCTAGAACATCTATATATATAGCTTCGAAAAAGAAAACAAGTTTGGTTAATGTATGATGAACATTCTTCGGTAAAATTCAATGTAAATCTATAGAAATTATATCTTGCATCAATACAAGGAAGTCATGTGATTTCACACCTTTTAACTTCAAATCATTTATTGACACAATTTTATTGATATTTGATGAATACCCTCTCTAACTTTTACATCATTGATGAAGTTTTAAAACTGATATCTCACCTCCCTAGAATGAGTGTAAGCAGTTGGAGGAAGAAACATTCAATTTTCACCCTTCATAGGAGCCAAATCTTCTTGTATTCTCATGTTAACTATGTCCAACCTTTCCTTAATTACATCCTTTTTTTCTAGGGGCATTTAGAAATGTTCTGATAACACTATAACCTATATTTTTTTCCACATGCATCACATCAAGAAAAAGTATAAAGTAAAAAAAATTCCAGTATGGTAATAAAAAAATGATCTCTTTTTTCCAACAGATTTTTGTGTGGTTTATTGAAAATGGTTTACCAGAAACAGTGTATCTTTTACTTTCTCAAATAGCTGATCGCCCGTTAGTGGAGATGGTGTTGTGTTTTGTTATGAACATCCATTAAATGATGTCATCCATGATCGATAATTATTCCAGTGAGGTAGAAATCTACAATGTACTAAAAACCCAGATTTCGGTGAATGTTTCAACCTAATTGTTTCCTTATCTTCTTCGCACATTGGACACCCTTGAGTTCCTTTAATGCAACATCCTGGAAAATTTTCATAATCAGGGAAATCATTTATCGTCCCATGCAATATCTCTCTCAACGTGAAGTATTAAATTTTATAACTATCATACAACATAACACATGAATCCCACAATAAATTCAAATACTTGATCAAAGGAGCCAAATAAACATCAATATTGTTACCTAGTTGTTTTTGTACTGATATAAGAATAGATAACATGATGAATTTTTGTTTCATGTATAACTAGTGTGGTAAGATATAATTTACCAACATAACAGGACATGTACTATGAGTGCTGGTTTGAAAACCAAAAGGATTCACTCCATCTGTAGATAACGCTAGATGAAGGTTTCTCGGCTCATCTCCAAATTCAGGATACTCTTGAACAATTCTCTTCCATTGAGGAGAGTCAGCCGGGTGACCTAATTTCCCATATTTTTTTATTTTCTCTATATGTCATGAAAATTATCTTCCATCTTCTTCACTTCCATATAGACACATCAACCTTGGAATGATTGGAAAGTTCCATAAACTTTTGTAGGATTGAATTCATCTTTCTTGTATCGGGAAGCACCACATTTTGGGAATTCTGTAAGTGATTTGTTATCCATGTTAAACAATATACAGTCTTTCAGGTAGGCATGTATTCTTTCAAAAATCATACCCATCAAGTGTAGCATTATTTTAGCCTCATATGTCCGGCGTGGGAGCTCATTATCTTCTGGGAGCATGTCATTCAAGAGAGAAAGTAGTTCCGTAAAACTGACATCACTCCATCTATTTCATACTTTCAATTTATACTACTTCATTACAATTGAAAATGCTGTATATTTAGTGCAACCATCATACAATGGCATCTTTGCCCAACTATTTAACTTCTCAAACAATTTTGGGAAATAATGAAGTTCATCTTCAACTGTCCTTGTCATTTACTCAAAATGATCTTTATCACCATTGACATCTATAATCACATCCTTCATACGGTCTTCTTTATTATCCATATTTTTTTTCATTTCTAATCCATTAAACCCAGTTTCATCCCAGCCAGTAGTTATATTCTCTTTTTCTACATGTTTATTCCAACATTTATAAATCTAATCTATTCATTGACATATCAAATTTTTATCCAAATCCTCTAGAGTAATTATTTTACAATAACTACAACCTAAACATGGAAAAAGGATTTGAGAAGGATCCATTGCGTGATCCTTCGCAAACTTGATGAACTCTTTCACTCCATCCTCATACTCTATTGTCAAACGATTAACATCCATCCAATCTTTATTCATCTATATCCTATTTGAATTTGAAATATTATTATTTATGATTTAAATACACAAAAAAAGAATTCAAAATATAGTAGAAGAGAACCACTTATAAAAATAGAGATGAATAGAGACTAACCATTTCCAATATAGATTTTGAAATCACCAGAACCAGGATAGTCTCCCCCCATAGAAATCAACACACTTTCCAAAACCCTTACCAATACTTATAGCACCCACCACCCTTGCAGAAAAACATTAAACATCCTTCTAACCACCCCTACAATCAACCTAATTCATAATAAAATAATCAGATAAATAGCCCAAAACTAGTGACCAATATCAAAAAAAATGAAAACAAGGATATAATTTTGATGAGAAAACTAATATAGAAGATACATTTCCAAACACAAAGGGGCTCGTGGAGGAGACAAGTATACTTGGTTTATTCAAAATTACTATGGAATATCATAGGATTTTTTACCCAAATTAACATATGAAATACAAAATTGAGGTTAGTGAACATAAATTCTATCATGAAAAACTAAAAGATATGAAATAACTCTCCATCACCTTCCCCAAACCAGTAAATAATATCCACAGACAAGTCTTACATCCATTCTTTATAAAATTTCATTCCCATACAAATGGATAGACAACAATACCTTAATGTCAAAAAGCTCACACATGAGGGAGATGGACCACATTGACCATTCCTATCCAAAACCCAAACCTCCTATCAAAC
This sequence comes from Viscum album, assembly GCA_963277665.1. Taxonomy (NCBI): domain Eukaryota; kingdom Viridiplantae; phylum Streptophyta; class Magnoliopsida; order Santalales; family Viscaceae; genus Viscum; species Viscum album. Next base: position 1,533,033,233 of record OY728152.1, on the reverse strand, counting down.
CTCCTCTCACTAACTGCTAATACCTTCTATAATATTAATGCCTACTATAAATAAATTATTTCCCAAAAGCATGACCATTAGTTTAAAAAAATTCTTATCCATTTAGATAAAATAGAAATATGTTTCCTTCTTTTCTTACGAGTCATTAAATTTGAAAAAAATCCCTACCAACTCAATAAAATACATATTTTCACATTAATTTAATGGTAAAAAAGGTAAATAATTCCATTGAAAATAATTCAATTGAAACTTTTAGTATCAATTGAAATAGGGTATTGGTTAATAAAGGGTTGAGGTCAATACGTTAGGATATAATCATGCCTAGACTCTCAAACCAAACTCACCACATCCCAAAATTTTACCAACTAAAACAAGACCATCCATCTAAATAAAACTACACCACAATAAATATTTGTATAAGAAAAATAGAAAAAAGATGAGGATGAGAGGATAAATCACCAAAGATCAAATACGGGAAGCCGAGAATCTATCCTCTTAAAAAGGAATATTAAACACATATAGTAGGGTTCACAGGGAGTATGTTTCAGCGAGGAGGAGGAGTAGTAGGGTTTGATAGGAGGAAGATCTGCGGAAGGGGTTCGAGGGGGAGGATAAGGATTAGGGCTATAGATGGTGGAGGAGGGGAGTGGCGACGAAGTAGGACAACAACGATGGAGAAGGGAGAACATTGGCATAGAAGGGTAGGAGCAGTGAAGTATAATCAGTGACAGAGTGTTAGTGGCGATGAAGTGGCAACGACGGCGGAGTAGCGGCCATCAAAGAGATGATCGGGGGGAGGGTAGTTGTCGTAGGGGTACAGTCTAATGAGAGTATAAGAGAATGATAAACATAGGGTGTTGTGCACCCTATTTTATAAAATGGGAATATAGTTTTATCAGCGCTAAAATTTTAGTGCTGATAAATAGTTCCCTTATCAGCACTTTTGTATCGCTCAAAAAGGGTTATCTTTATCAATGCAGCAAAAGCACTAATAAAGTGACCCTTTATCAGTGCTTTTAATTAGCAATGATAAAGAGTTACCTATATCAGCGCTTTTTTCTTAGCACTGAGAAAAGGTGGCTCTTCCCTTGTCCGTTTGTTTAGTAGTGAACATTAATATAGTGATTTCTGAAGCTGAATAAAAATCATTTATATAAATTTTATAACAACAAAAATTAAAATTCTTAGTTTCAATGTAACCCAAGAATAAATAAGAAAACAGATAAAATATTAAATTTGTGTGAAATGTAATTATATTAATTCTATTACTTTCATGGTCTTTTTAATGTCGAATTATGTGAAATGTTTTAAAAATTAAATTGAATGTATTTTCTATTCAGTAAAATATTATTAAATAATTTTGAATTAAAAAAAATATTAAAATATGATATTTTATTAAAAAATCATTCTTAAATTTCTTCAGATAAACACGTGGGATCCATTTTCCTCCTTATATGTAAATTTATAGTCCATTAATATTGAAAATTATTTTACTATGATTAAGGACAAAATTGGATAATCGGGGGGTGGGGGGGGGGGGGGGGTTAAAACAAAAGATTAGGATTCAAATGAAATTTAAAGTTGATAAAATTTTATTGGATTAATATATAATGTCATTATATTCACAAAATTCGATCCATTTCAATTTTGATCTATATTACATTAATTAGTGAAATATTATATAGTAACATTTCCCGTCTTTTCAGAAATTAAATTAATGATATGTTTTAATAAAAGATATATTATAAATTATTTAGGACACATAAAATACCTATATTTATCCCCATGATTCTTATAGAGTTAAAAATATTAATCAAATTTTATTAATGAGTCACTTGGCCATTTATTTTATCATTTATAATGCTTGTAGAGAAAAAAATACTTGATATCAAATTAATTGTAAAAAGGGTTAAAGAAAGATTAAAACTAAGATATATAAGAGGTATAATGTTATAAAAACAATTAAAAATATTACTAGATGATATTTTTTAAACTCATTCACGTTTCATCTTTAATTAATCGATGTTTGGTTCCAATTTTCTATTAAATTTAAAATATTTGATATTAATATTTTATGTAACTCAAAGAGTGGCCTCCCCCACACATATAAATGGGAACCTATTCTCCTTCAGGATTAAATGATTTTGAGCCTTACAAATCAACCAATACCTTTCATAATATCATCAAATGTGTCATCACCACATTATAGATACTTTGTTATTTCTAAAAAAAACTATCCTTTCATGGATTAAATTATAAGAAAATAAGGTTTCTTAATGAATATGTATAGCACTTAGACATGTATTTTAAATTTTATTTTATATTATTCCTATTATAAATATATGGCATCAATAATTAAATAATTAATTTAGTATCATAACTATATATACATTTTAATTTCATTTTGGGATGACCATTATCATCATTTATTCCATAATATGGAAAACTGTTATATTTCACTTATGTATGTGTGGGATACTACATATATCAATTGATGTGATTCTTTATTATTCGTCAATAAATTGTCAGAAAAATGATGAATTTTTTATTATATATCTTATAAATGATGTAATAATGATTATGTAATTATAAATTATGATTCACCTTTATTTTTTTCCATCCATATAAAAATGGATACACAACTCGTTTTTACGTATAAATTATTGTCTACCCAAGGTAATAAAATTAATTTTAAATCAAAAAATTATATAAATTGTAATAAGATAATATATAATGATTAGATATAATATAGTTAAATTATTAATATTTAGTTTAGGATGGAACCGTGATCAACGTATTAGGAGTTTGACTTCCGAACCAAAACATGCATGAAATGCAAACCCATTATCACCTAGAACAATGATATCATAAAAAAATTTAATAAACAAGTGAAAATATGTTATAGTTAAATAAAATATTTAATGATATATATGATTATTATTCTATAATATATTTATATTCAATATATAGTTATCAAACAGAATCCTCTAATGTGCACAATGTCGGGTGATACAAATGGTAAGTCATGTGCTTCTAAATCCCATAATATTTGGATTTGTTTGTGATTAAATTTCTATTGAGGAAAATACATGATCCTTATATGATTAATATGATTATTTTTTAATAAAATATAATTACTTTTTTAGAATAAATGTTTTCATTTCATTTCACACCCATTAATTACTCATTGGACCAAAATAATTTTTTAAGGAAATATAACTACCATTAAATAATCAATTGAAAATATATTCCTTCCATGTAGATGTTATCGTTATAATATTTTCATGATTGAATTATAACTCTCCAATGAATGTTTAAAATTATTTTTCATACCCATTTAATATTTTTTACAAATAAATTCAATAAAATAAAATCTTTTCTTAATGACATACTTTTGAATGTTTCTGAAAATGTGAATGAAATATTTATTTTAACATACACATGATGAATAGAATTTCACAACATAAAGGCCAATAATTTTTTAAAATATTAAAATACATGTTAACATTATCATTTTATATGAAAAGAATTACCTTAATATTTTAGAATTATATGGATTTAAAATATATTATTTCAAAATAAAAATGGTATTTTCCTTCAAAAATATTCTAGTGGTATATTAGTGGGGTCTTAATTAATAAAAAAATAATTGGATGTTATTAATGAAATATTGGTTATTTTGTACAATTATTTGTTCATTAGTTGTTCCTTGTATGTCTAATTATTATGATTATGATATGAATGTGAAACCCATTTGTTTTCCAAGCCTTTTTCTATGATAAGTTTATTAAATTTCTATGAACCCATTTTTCATTACAAGGGTTATGATATGATAATATGATAAAGGTTTTTTAATCTTATGATAATAATATTTATTGTTTTCCATATTTTATCAATGTGATCCGAATTATAAATTCATCTCATCAACTGTGTAATGTTTTATATCTAACAAAATAAATATACAAAATAAATGTGCATGATTGATTATTTTTTGGGAAGTAGATACATATTTATGATACACTCTGGGAAATATGGGATGATTCCTAATAAACCTTGATAAGTGATTTTTTATATGGATTCACTATGAATTCCTATTATCTATATCTGACCTATTCTATAGATATAGTTTCAATAAATACAATGGCTCCAGAATTTTATGACATAATTATTATATGTAAAAGTCTTTCATGATTGATTTATGATGTTTTTACATTATTATGTTTGATATTATCTGAAATAAAAAAAAATTATATAATGAATCATTTTTTATCTTAGATATATTTTTTAGGAAGTTTTTATGTTTTTGTAATGATGTCATACCCATAGGCTTTTCTTAAATTTTACTATGATCGTCAATTTTTATCTACTATGATTACCCAATATATGAATCTATCCTTACCCATTATTATGTTTCCCATCCCTAGTTCATGATGAAATCATTTGTGTAGGGTATGTTATGAATGGTAAAAGGTGATAAATTCATGTTTACAGATGCCCAAGAATTTTCCGAAATATGATATTAATGCATGTAGTCTCAGAATCCAACAAATTTTTATAGTTTTGGAATAGATCGTAATCATGTATCTTGATTTTTATTTTAAAATGACGTAATATTGATGTATTTTATGTGTGGGTCATCACAGTTTTTATCAGATATGAGTTTTGTAATAATATATAGATTATTATTGTAGAACATGTTAACACCCCAGTGAGAAACCTATGAACATGAAAACATCCCAATATTTTGATAAGATATAAATTATGAGGTTTTCTTGGAAATGTATCCATATCTATATTCTATAAGTTGAAATGGTTTTGGATCAAATTCTTCAATGGGTAATAACCTAATTTTTTTTTCTTATTTATATAAACCATCATTATAGTATATAGTGAATGGTACTTTACAATGAACCTTGTTTGGAAGTCATGGGGGTATGATTGGGTAATCTCACTTCTTCCACATGAGACATTATGAATGATCAGAATGGACAACATGTAATGATGTACTAGTATAATATTAAGAATTCAAGGATTAAATAGAATGATTCATGATTTTAACATCCTATAAATTATTTTTCATGATTATTATGTTTCCTAGAATTTATATTATTGATCAGACTATGCTTTTTTATTTAATTAAATACAATGATCCTGGTGGAATAACATTTACATTGAATATATTAGACAATAGAATGATTGTTTTAATAGGAAATATGATGAAATTGGGCCTATAATTTGGAATATTATGACTAATCCTAATAATATAACACGTTATATGATTGAAAATCTCAACTTGGGAGAGTTTTTAAACACAAATACTTATAGAAATATTCATTTTCAAGATAAAAATGGAGAAAATATGATTCAACAACCTACCTGTCTAGAATATGGGATGAATCACTAAAGGTAATATCTTAGAGGAACGTTAAGATTATTTATGTGTGTAAATATGAGTAATAGATAAAACTATTTTTATTAAAAAAATGAGTATTTTAATGGAGGGGTAAGATGTTAATAATATTTTACAGTTTATTGTTAAATATTTTTTTTTGGAAAAATGAAATTATTTGATTCAATTATCTAATAAAATAATTGACTCTCAGTGCAAGGAAGGACTGATTATATTTCTATTATTCATATGAAAGGATTTAAGTTTTCATATAAAAGGAATGGTGAATATTTTTGTAAAAGTTTTATATGAAGGATGATATAGTTATAATTTTAATTAAACAACTACTTATTATAAAATAGTAATTTTTAGTTATGGATTTTAATCATATGGTGAATGGAACCGATAGATGTGAAAACTAATTTACTGTTTTGTTGATAATTTTTAATTAGGATTACTAGATGAATGAAATTGATGAAGTAAATAGAATATTATTGGTGACCATGAAATTGGTCACTAAATTGGTGAAAATGTTATTTAGGAATCCTTTGTTGAGGTTTATTGCATTTTTGTATTTCTCTAATGTATTCAATAGTATGTGGACTTATTTGGGAAATAAATATTATGTTAGTTTTTGAAATAATATATGATTTCATCTGATGTTAACTTAAGGTTTATGGATACCATCATGAGTTTAAATGTTTAAGGTGGATCATAATTTGGAAGATATTGAAATAAAAATTGAGGAATTAAGTGATGTTATTGTGAGTTAATATGAAAATGTAACTAGGTTTTAGTAAGTATACTCTTTTTTTGTTTTAAGGACCCTTATCTAATTATTTTATTTGACGTTATATTGATTAGGGTTTACTTTATATTTGGATATAGAAAAACATCATTGATGAAAAATGATTCATTAAAAAGGTGATATTTTAAAGATATTTATGGTTAAGATATGTATTAGCTATAATTTTAGTATATAATTTTGATTCAATGAATTTTTTTAATTTTCAATAAATTATATGAATATTTAGTGATTTATCAAAGTGATTAATTATATTTTGGGTGGTTATTCATCGCAATAAGGTATATATAAGGCTTAGTATTGACATATAATATGACATGAAATATTAATTTTGTTGAACATAATTTAATTTTTGATTTGGTATAACAAATTGTATGATATAGAATATGATATTAAAACATTATTTAATGAATATGCTATTTGAGATGTATTGTCCTTTTAGTGTAATGATTTAATTTGAATGTTGGATATGGAAATTAATATGAAGCATTATTAATTTTTTTTGAATTTTCCTTTCTTTTTAGAATAAATTTCATAGTATATAGAGGCAAAATTTGTATCTTGATATCTATTTTTTGGAATCATGTGATCCACTAGGGTTTTATTTTTGTGATTTATTCTATAAAATTACTCATTAATAATCATTATGTTATGAAACGTATAATATTGTGGAAGAAATTGATGAATGTATGATATTATACACATAAAGATAGAATATATCATGATGGTCTTAGTCTATATGGTAATGTAATTCATCAATATAGGGAAATGATATTGAAAAAAACTATGGACCTATTGTCCTTTTTAATTTATCGATGTCATATTTCTCATTGATTTGGTTCGAAGTATTTTCATAATTATCTTTATAATGAACATTTTCTTTCCATTTGATCAATTTTTATTCTACTCATGAGCATTATTTAGAAATTAAATTTTTATATCTCTATATTTTGGTTTCCCACTAATGTTCTCAAATTTTGAAACTAGGTTATATGTTATTCTAGATGACCATAGTATTTCAATTTCCCTCTATTCAAGATGATGTTTTTATTTATATTTTAATAATGTGGGGTATTTAAAAATAAATATTCATATATAAATTCATTGTTTATTATCATAAAGTTCATTTTGTTTAAAAAAAATCATAATTCTGGAGAATATAACATCCTGTAATTTTAAAAGAAATCTTTGGTTTCAGAAATATTCACCACGCAACATTGAGCATCAATGAATAATGAAAGAATAATTTTATTATTTTGAATATTTTTTAGAAATCATTGATTTGGAAGGTATTAATATTAGTAACATAAATATGAAATATACAAAAAGGGAACAATTAATTAAAAATGTATTAAATTTATTAGGAAATAAGTACTCAATTTTTTGTAGTCATTTTGTATTTCAAAATTCATTTTCATGAAAGCTAGTTTTTATTGATCAAATATTATAATTATTTTTTGAAATTTTATTAAAACTTATTCTATCAAAATAATATAATTTTTAAAATCAACATATTATAAATTTCAATTTGTAAATTATCATTATTTTCTAGAAATGATGTAATCTATAGTGAATGGTGATTAATAAAATATTTTATATAAAACTCAATTATTTTTCATGAATTTATGGAGTTCAATTTTTAAATGATTTCTAATTAATATGAATTATTTTATTTTATTATTATTCAAATTTATTTAATTTGAATCTATTTTAGGGTTGAATTTGAAAAAAAACAAATTTATACCGCAAAAATAATTTTTCTCTAGAAAACTGGATTTTAATTTATTATTGTTCTTATAGTAAATTTACTTCTATCACTACCAGAAGTATTATAATGAGAAATTGATACCATATTTTAAATCATGTTATATAAATATTTTAAACTGGCCCCTTCTGTTTTGGGTCTATATAAGTACTAACCATAGTAAATTTTTATTACCTCAACAAAGATAAAATGAATAAATCAGGGTTAAAAGTAATGTGATAACACTTAATATTCATAAAAACAAACCTTTATTTCATTTTATGTTTATATTTCATCTATTATCATCCAAACATATATAATATAACAATTTTCAATTTATCATTTATTTTTAACTTAATAATATGATTGCAATCTATATAATAAAAATATCACTTTTATACATTTAATATCTATAATATTTTTTGATGGGGATAAAAATATAAGTCTGGTTATATGTTTTTATATGAAATATTAATGATTTTAATTCACAATAATTTATTTTAAAATTTTAGTGACTAACCATAAATCCTTAATTAATGTTGACATGGTGCCCATGTAAGCAGTTCAAAAAATAATGCTTAATATTTTAAAAAATTAAAATTATTATAATTAGGTGATTTAAATTTTCACATGAAGATTTAGGATAAAATATAACATATTATATATTATTGAAAATTATATATCATAATTCTGTTGATGTCATGTTTTTTTATCAATTTCAAATTAAATGAATAATTATTAAAATGATACTATTTCCATATTATGTGCAAAAATATTTTAATTTTTTATTTAATAATGACAAAAATATTTAAGAATTACAATTATGATGAAATATGGTCAAATATACCATATCGTTTCCATTTATGATATAATTTTTTACTAATAATAATAATTGTCACCATTTAATATTGCAAAAGTCTTTACTATAGTTATGGTTAAAATTGGTTGTCCAATAAATTAATCCAGATGATATGGTTTTAAAAAATAATTAAAAATATTAAAATTTCTATTTTTATTTATATTAAGAACATATCTAAGTTATCTCTGATTCCATGTCATATTGGAACCAATTTACATGAGTTAGAAGAATATTATATTATAATAGGTCATGTATTTCTAAAAATTTATAAAATGTTATTTTGTTAGAAATAATATTTTATTAATTGATTTAATATTAATAAAAATTATATCATCATCCATTATAACTTTATATGGGTTAAAATATGATCAATGTCCCATTCATGATTAAATTTTCTCTTTATAGTTAATCTCTTGATCAATAAAAATTAAAAAAACATTTATATCGGGATAATTATTTAAAGGGTTAAAGAGAGGTAAAATTTATGGAACAACTGTAAAATATAACTAAAACAAGTAAAAACATTTTTATTTATACTGATATAATATTCATACTCAAATTATTTTAATCTGGATATTTTTACAAGAAAATTAATTTATATTGATTTTATACATTTTTTACTTCAATGGGTGCCCATCCCCTCACCCATAAAAGGTAACCTCCTATAGTTTATTATTAACTATATTTTATCCTTTTAGATTAATAAATAACCTCCCTAATTTCATATTATGATAAATTAATAAATTATATGCTTTTTTTCCTTTCCAAATGACCATACCCTTAAAGGTATAAGTTGTATCCGAAAGAAGGTTTGTCAAAAAAAGATGTCTAACTCCTAATTGGGCATTTTAAAATTTATTTATTATTTTACATACTCTAATTCTATGATATTAATTATCAAAATTAAAAAATTAGTGTGTAAAATATATAATATTTAAATTTCAATTATGGGAAATTTATTTTCCACTATCTTTTCATTAGTTCGTAAATGACAATGTCGATCGTGTGTATATGCGGACTACCACCTCCATAAAGTGAGGTCATTCATTTTTATCATATTGTTTAGATGAATGGTAAAAAGGATAATATATATATATATATATATTTGATATACATTATAAAATAATGATTCTATTAAGTGTGAATTATTATTGACCTTTATTTTATTTCATTCATAAAAATAGAGATATCACAGGTATGTTTTTAAAGACTTCCATCTTCACGAAGCGTTGTAATTCATTTTTCATCATCACATGACATGAATAGTAAAAAATTATATATAATGATTAATTATGACTTGAATATAATTATTATCATTATGGATATTAAATAACCATGAATAATGTATATGGGCCCGGACTTTCGAAAAAAAAACATGTAAGAAAAATGATACATTTATCACCAAGTACAATGATTTTAATATCAAATTGTTAATAAATGGGTGATAAGATGTTATAAATAAATATTATATGTTATTATGTATATGATTACTGTTACATAATATATTTATAATAAATATATATTTATTATACCTGATTTTAGTATATGTAAGAATCAACATGATATATGAGGTTAGGGATTTATTTATCAATATCATTTTATTTGGGATTATATATGATAAAATTTTCATTAAGGAAATTCTATGAGCCTAATTTTAGAAATACAATAAATTTTTGTTCAAGTTTTTCTTCTTTATAGATTATATATTTAACTATAATTTTACTCAAATTATGTATTCAACATATCTAGGTAATTACTTTTTGGAAAACAGTCTATGTTTTTCTATTTGAACATGAATCCTTTTTTTATTTCCATGTCTTCATTAATGTGTTTTAAATTATCCATCTACTATTTTTATTTGAATTCATGATGTCATTTTTTACATATTATTAAATATTTATAAAAATATTTCATTATCATATTATTTTCACTTTCAAAAGTAGGCAGTTCTAACATTTTTTTAAAAAATGTGAATTAACTAGTTATTTTAACACACACTACATAAATAGAATCTCTGTCAAAAATTAACACTCTATTATTTTCTGATTTTGATAAATGTTTCCTTGCATAATTTCAACTAAAATTCAAACATAATATTATATATATATATATATTTTGATTTTTAATAAATTATTTCATAAAATGTATTTTTTCTCATTTTATATTCTTGTTTTATTTTAATGGAAATTTCAGTTATGATAACATCTTTTGATATGAAATATGTTTTAATGGAGATATGATTTGATGGTATTATCCTTATATTTTATGTGGGTGTTTTATAATTATGATGATCATAAGATTAAAAAAACATCTTATTTTACAAGGGTTATGCTATGTTGAATTTATGAAATATTTATGAATTAGGTTTTCATATCATGGGTTTTGAAAAAACAATGCACCAAATGTTTTTTAAACATATGGAACACATATATAATGTCTTTATTGTGTGGAAGGTTGGAGGAGAGTTATATATCTCTCCAGTAAATAGGGTACAATGTCATATCCAATGAGATAATTTTGGTAAATATGTTGACGTTCCTGGTCACTATAGTAAACTAGTATGGATTTCTAGTCCACTATGGGAAATTAGGGATGATCCTAAATTCAATTTGATATAGAAAATATTATTTTATTACAATACCATTATAATTTGTTTTTATTTGTATTTAAAATTTTCATTTGATATTGTTTCAATACGTATGATGGTGCCACACATTTATTTCATGATTATGATTTGAAAATATGATCAATGATTGATTAATAATGTTTTCTCATAGGTATGATTCATGGCTGTGGAAATGATAATGTTTTAATAAATGAATAATTTTATGTTATTTGATAGGTTAGATATGAAAATTTTATTTAATTTTCATGATCTCATACCCATATGATTATCTTATGTATTCTTTAATCATCATGTAATATATCACATTTTTATCCTTACTAATTATCTAATCCCGCCATTTATTATATGACATTTCCTCATGTTATTTAGATTGGTTGTAGATAGAATATGCCAAGATGGGTAAAATTTTGGTAGAATGTTATTTTAGATGTTGAAGAATAAAATAAAGTCATATATCTAGACTCCAATGAAAAAGATATATTATGGCTATAGTATAGATCATAATGATATAAAATTTATATTCAGCTAATACGATGTAATATTTTCTTTATAAAAACTTGGGTAGCTATATATATATATATTGTAGATTAATATTTTTTTGTAATTTTGTGAATACCCTATAGTTACAGGCCACTGATTACCATGGATAGAGCGTATATTGGATTAGAATTTATCAGCGAGTTCCATTTCCAATGAATATGAGGTATCTAGAATGTCATAATTATCAATAGAGAACAATCCCATTGTTATATTGGGATTAAATATGGTATTATATATACAAGACCATATTTTTGTGTTTACATAGTTTCTTTTATGGTCTACTATCCTAGAGATATTATTCATATTCATAATATTTTTCTGGGATGTGATTTTAGAAAGGAACCAATATTCACATGGAAACAAGTTTTATTTTTTGGTTATGTACCCATAAACCCTTATGACTAAGACAAGAGGTCCACGAGGAATGGCATATAGCCATGTTTCTTAAATGAAATGGTTGTACCCTCCTTCCAGTTCCTTTCTATGGGATGAAAATTTTATAATCATTTATGAGGAAATTTTTTTCCTATATCCATCATAATTTCCATCTAATCTCTATAGGCTATTTATAATCATTAACAATATCATATATGGTTATATACTTTTGGTTGTATCCATTAATTATAGATTCAAATGATATATATTTGAAATAAAAGGTCATTTTATAAATAATAAGAATATCAAGAAATGTGATAAGATATATAATAATTGAAGAACCCAATTATGGAATAAATATCATGGATAAGATGTATTATGACTCAATAAAGTGAGTTATGTTAACAAAAAACCCATACAATGATAAAATCATTTGAATACAATGAAATTTAAAAAGGGTAAATGATATGTTTCTTCAAATCCTATGAATTATATTAATTTGTTAAAATTAATTATTTACGTAGTAATCACACTATATTAATTATGTCATGGTGAATATTAAGAAATATTCATTTCAAAACTAAATATTGGACATAGGACCCCTTACATTAATTCCACACGTCTACTAAAGAACATTAATTTTATTATTTTAAAAAATAATAATATTGACCGAGAATTTATGAAACTAATTGATATCTAAACATCATTTATAATTATTATATATAAATATTTGTTTTTATCAATTATTTTATCTCTTCTGAGTATCTGTAGTCATTTGAAACCTATTTTATAATTATAATGTTGTTCATTTTTTATCCTAGTTTTTATCATTACTATATAATAAATTTTATTTCATATTGTGATTTATAATTATTTATAATTTTTTACATTCCTTACATGAGATTTCTTTATTTTATCTTCAATAAAGAAATCAGTGATAAATGTTTTTGGTGATTTTTAATAAATAAATGTCCTAATCATATATAATGAGAGTAATATTATTTTTTAAATTATATAACCATTAAAAATTATTATTTACTTATTTATTGAATATAACATTTCTAATTTATTCTCATTTTATTCCACATTATAATATCATAATTTTTCAAATAAATGGTTTACCTGAACCAAAATTAAATATACCTTAATTCATTGATTATTGTGAAGATTTTTACTTTTCACATCAATTGAAGAACAGAATATTGATAATTTTTCATTTTTTATTGAATTTATTAATCATATATCAGGTTATTTGAAGAATGGAAAGGGTTGTGAAACTAATATATCATATTAATAAAATGATTCTCCACTTAGAAAACTTGTTTTAGAAGGTTGAATTTTTAAATATCCTTTTGTGGGAGACATTTTTAATAGGATATAAAATTAATCTTACAAAAAAATATTTTCACAAAATTCATTTATGTCCATTCAAATGAGTCTTATGAATATCCTCAATTAAATGCTAAAAAAATTAAATATATAGTTCCACATTGATGGTTGTTAGCTTGTATTCATGAATGGTGATTTAAATATGCATTGAGAAGGAGAAATTTATAATATATTTTATTAGTTATTAATACTATAAATTTTAGAAATATCTCAAATATTTATTAAATTACACATTAGTACTATCCATGAATCGGGTGATAGAAAATTTTACATCACAATCCATTAAGGTGGTAGTCTGCAGTAATAGATGAATGTCATTTTCATTTTCCTCAATGAAAATTAGGAAATGTAGTTAATAGATATTAAAAAATAAATAAATTATTCATTATACCATCAATATTTAATTCCTTATATAATATTTTGAAAACAATATTTGAATGGGAATGACAGAAAAGAACCAACATTAGAGAAAATTTTGTAATTACGTTAAAAAATCTGAGAATCCCATAGAGTATTCCAAAGATGCAACATCTTGAGAATTTATGAAATATAATATTTAAAATAAATTGTCTTTATTTAATGTATTTTTTATATTCTACACATAGTTTATCTTGTATCACTTGTAACTGTATATTTATCTTGTGTTTCATTAAACATCTACCGCCTTTGATGAATTATGTTACACAAAATTACGAAACTTACAAGAAAACAATATAATATTAATAATTTTTTTGATATTTAATACCATGAATTTTTAATGTTTAAAATGAAATATATTAACTAAAATTATGAAATTATAGTTTACACGTGTTTATAAGTTTAATTCATTAGTTACTAATTAATTATAATTTAAAGTAATACCCAATTGAATATAATGGTTTTAATAACCTATGTAATGGTAGACCATGTATCTTTCATATTTATCAAAATTTATTAATAAGATATTATTTTTACCTTAAAATTGAATCAATCTCAAATAGCATTCATGACATGCAACAATGAATTTTTTAGAATCTTAAATTGCACTCCAGACAGGTTTACATCGGAAAATATTATTGTGTTAATATTATTATCAACTAAATTTTGTATTAGATGGAATGAAAATATATACCAATATATTTTTTATAATTTTTTTTACATTCATCCAAAAAAATTACAATCTTAAAAAAAGAGTAAATATTATTTTAAGTATAAAAAGCTTGATATTTTTATAAATGGTCGTTTTATCAACATTTATTATAAAACCCATTTTCAATCAAAAAATTTCACTTTTATAATTTTCAAATAAAAAAATAAACTTATTTTTGAAATTAAAATATAAAAATGTTCTTTTGGTAAATTTTAGTTATTTTTTTGAAGGCTTTCATATTTGATAAATAGTTAAAAATACTGAATTTGATTTCATAACTGATTTTTATCCAATTTATTTATATAGTTAAATTCTGTTTAAAACATATTTAAAACTATAATTGGATCATTTTTGTATTATTTAAATCAAATTAGTTAATCCAATTAATTTCACTTTGGAATTGGATATAAAAACTTGGAAAGTTTTTTAATGTTTTTACATTAAAAACCAACTCTCACATCCCATCTGCGAGATTAATTTTAATTTATTTTCAGAAACATACAGGATTTGAATTTTGTAAAATGGATTAAATATTTTTAATCTAAATAATATATAATGTCTAAAAATTTCATCCTAGTTTTTTACTAATAATACTAGTGAAAGTGATTAAAATTAATAAACATGATTAGGAAAAAAATTAGCTTAACAAGGGGCTAAAGCATAATCATAAATACCCAAATGAACTAAGAACTTATTAAAAATAAATTGGGTGTCCATATTTGAACCATAATGTTAATTTTATATAATTAATACCATTATTGTATCTCCTTGACATGGGTAAAACGTGAGTGGAATTCTCTTTTCAAGAATTTACAAGAGTGGTACTCCTCCCTGACTATAAAAACGTACACACACCTCCAAAATTTTCACACCTATCAAGACACTTTTAATGGAATAATATATTACCAAAGATCTCCTCAATATAACTTCCATAATAATATAAACCTCACCTTGGGTATAAATCCATCCAAAGAATCTCTTTGGCGTAATCCAATAAGAGTTACCCAAAGAAGAGGTAACACCCTTCCCCAACCTCTTTTAGTTTATTTTCATTCTCTAGTCAATAAAATATTATCATTACATGTATAGATAATAAAATAAGTATCCTAAATCAACTATAAATTTTTATGATAATTTTTCTACCTACAATTACACAAAAATCCATCTAATGGGTAACAAACATATCGTTTATTATTACGACAAACTACAGCCTCAAAAAATGCATCATGCATTTTTTTTCCATTACCACATCTCATGGATGGAAATTATGATTGAAAAATTGTTTATATATAATATATATTGTATTAATTATTCATATATATTTCTTTAATTTTTATATATCACATGTATTTATGATTTCAATTTTTTGTGAATACGATAACATCGTTTGTGGAAGTGTTGAATACCATATCCTCATAGTGATTTGATACATTCACACACTACATAGAACATATTTAGAATAATTTTAATTAAATATATGTGAAATAAATAAAATATATATGATATTCAAGAAATATGTACCTTTCTAGAAATGTAACACATAATTTTCTTTAATAGTTTTCTACACATTGACAATGTCATATCGTTATTCATGGACGTGTGGACTACTACCTCCTCGAAGCAATGTGATTCCTTTAACATAATAATTATTTTATATTTAAGTATATATAAATAAATAATATGGTAAATAATATATAATTAAATTTTGGTATTGATAAATTTTTACTTAACTTCTTTCTATAAGGGTCATTGAAAATGATATTATTACATATGCGTACGTACGACCTACCATCTCCATGATTGTAATGTTTATTGAATTTTCATAACCATAATTCCTGACTGATTTTAGAGTTTTAATTTATATATATATATATATGATAATTATATCGTGAATATTATTCTAGGTATTTTCATATAATAACCCCTTTGACAATAGCTAACCTACAAAAGTCATTTGAGTCAAAAACCAAATATGGTCAAAACAACAGATGTAAGCAAATTTATTAAGTAGTATCATAAAACATTTTAAATTGTGTAATAAATGTAAAAATATACAATAAATTGGATCTCCATAATGTATATTATTAATATAATTTTATAATTCAAGAAGGTAAAGACACACGAGACAAGTCACACCCAAGTGAAGGGACATTGTCTCAATCTCATTTCATTGAGTCATTTCTTGATTATATGAACCCTTATTATTTTAAAAAGTGTATATAAATCCCCTATTAACATTCAACATCCATGTTTATCAATTATCATCTAATTTAATGTTTTATTAAATGTTATTATTTCATGGGTATTATGAATGAAATGTTAAAATTGGATTGCAGTGATATGAATGACTAAATATGTAATCCATTAATTATAAAAATATTTTTGATATTGATTTATATATTTATTTATATATATATAAAAGGACTGTAAAGTATATTTTATCTCTATTTTGAATTTAATTCAAATATTTTGGAGAAGGAATATTTTTACATGATTTATAATGATCGTTTTGACAAATGGAGAAAAAAATGTTCTATTTTTAACAAACAAAACGACAATGATTTTTCAGGTGTGGTGGGGGGAATTTTTATTTTTTTCTTCCATTGAAATATTTAATGTTTTCTTAAATGGAAAAACTTATTTTTTTGGGTTAGTTTTTATTCATAATAGTTACATTTAAAATGTATTTATTAGTCTTATATCATGAAATTTCTTCATTTTATTGGAAATGAAATAATATTAGTGAAATGTTAAAAATTGCAATATTTTACATGTTATGATTAAATAAATGTACATGGAAATTTTTTTGGAGGTTACTTAATAAACCAATGATAGGTGGTTTCATGATAATGCTTTGATGTGTGGGTCTATGATAGACCTCCAATGCATTGGGTTTATAAGTCAGTTGTATGGATATTCCCTTTGAAAGGGTGAAATGTATGAAAGTCAGTCATATGATTCTTCCATTTATAATAGTTGAAAGTATAATCATTTTCCATGATACCTAAATTTATTTTCTACTATTATTATGATTTTCATGTTAATATTATTATCAAAAATATTGTAATCAGTGAGATTAATTTCAGTGGAATGTATCTACTAATTATTATGGGTAAAAATTATTACTTTTTTATAAGATTCAGGGATTTTAATGTTAAGAAATAGAATAACGATATCCTTCTTTTTTTATCCCTTAACTTTATTTTTATTCACATGACGTAATTTTTTATATTTTTTATTGGACATAATGACGATTAAGGTATTGGGATAATTTATGTTGATAGTCATGATGATTTTTCATAATATAGATAATGATTCATATGTAGAAAAATTGGATACTGCATGGTAGTTTCATCTTTGTAATGTAAGGTTTTGTTATGTTTGAGTTATGTCCTAACTCTCTAAAACACTAACCCTAAAATGATCCAAAAGGTTAATGAAAGTATATTTCATTACATAACTAATGATTAAGCAGTGTTTTATGGTTGGGTCTTTATAGTTTGTATTAGAGGAATGGTTTAGATAACATTAGTGTTTAATATAATATTATGAGCATTCCCTTAGAAGACTTTTCTTTATGATTAAGTTATAATGATATAGAATTTAATGAATTCAATGTTTCATTGTCTAATATATGTTTCTTATGAATGGTATTCCACAGAAGAAATAAGAAACCTAAATTGGTGAAGAATAAAGATGAAAATATCCTTTTGATTCAGAATCCCTATATTGTTGGAATCAAAACATAGCCATTTGCTATAGTGATGGATCAGTTGACTCAGTCCATACATTTTTGTAGTTTCCAGGTAAGATAGAAACCATATCTTCCACAGTGGAATTTGATGATAATGGATCATCTTATCTGAAAACATCCAACATCATTAAAAGTATAATATTAACTTATATGGTCTGAAATATTTATACATTCCCAAGAAAAGGTATTCAATTTCACGGGTTGCTCAGATACCCAGAATGTAACTCCGGGAATTCATCATTTGGATGGTGAATTTTACCAATGGTGGTAAATGTTTTTGAATATCAAATAAAGTGAAGATATTGATTTCTTAGAATGAGATGATTTTAATTAAATTTTCAACGTGAAATATTTACCATAGGATGTTTGAATTAGGATGGAAAATAATACATGAAATTTAGATAAAATGAGGGATATTTTTTGGATTCATATGAAGACAACATCACTCGACTGGTGAGGTATGTCCCAAATTTTTTTCTAGGATATTGATTGTAAAATAAATCAATTTTCAATAGTATTAATTCTAAAATATCTAATGGAATTGGATTCTCATGAGTTCAACGGCTATAAAAAACTTCTTTGATGTGCTGATAAGATAGAAATAGTGTTTTTTGATGATCATGTGTCCCATGAAAAATAGTAAAATAAGAATCTCTATTAACTAAAAATGGGAAATAAATTAACAAAGAATGATAGAGGTATGAAAACCCAATTCTCAACTTGTGAGAAGTGTGGTAAATGGAATCTGGGAGAATTTCATTCAGTGTTTGTGAAGTGATATTGACATGGTAATTTGGGTAAAAATGGATTTTGAATACAGGGAAGATTATCAAAAAAATTAGTGAAATTATAGTGGTCGGATTGGCTTGAAGGCCTTTATTTTTATTATTTTTTTGATAATCCACCTTTCATGGGGTTAGGTGGAGCCCTTACATGGCCCGAAGGTTTAGAGATAATTACATAACCTGTAGGTCTTAAAGGAAATCACATAGACAATACAACTTGAAACTGCCCCTCCCCTATATGTGTCTTAATATGATTTAGTATCATTGTGTTAGGGAATTATTCAAATGTTTGTCCTAAGTTTATTACCTAAGGTGGAAACTAGAAGGATAAAAAAAGGTTGTGGGAAAACAACATGATACTTCTATAATTTCTTTTGTGAAATCTTATGAAGTGATCAAATCGATAGGGAGTTATGTATTATTAAAAGTTTGATTAAAATACCAATGTCTTATTCACACCTATTTTATTATTTTAAAATTTTGGAATATAATAGGATGATTTTATTAGAATCTATTGACATCTGAGGTATATGTTTAGATTTTTTTGAGGAAGGATAACTCTACTTTTTTTTATTTATGTTTAATGGTACTAGATACTTTTACCAAAATACATCTATGTATTGGTTTAGTTCCTTTAATTTTGATATTTCTATTGAACATTATAGATTAATGAATTGTCTTAATACAGTAATGTATTTGTTTTCCTACTACATAATAGTAATTTGATTTTGGTTGAAAAATAATTATAGAAGGAATATCATATTTTGCATTTTTTGATTATGTGATCAGTAAGAAGATGATTCTAGTTCTCCAGTCATGGAAAGTCATCTTTTATACTCATATTATGATGTATGAGATGATTATATTACTAAAAATTATTAAATAGTGAATCTCTACTCATTTAGTAAGTAAATTTCAGTACCCTCTTATTATATATCGGGAAGGAATATATAAAATTCTGGAAAAGGATCTCGAGGAAATTAAATATTCTCCAATTAGAACAATTTATGATAATATCAATGTCATTTTCTACCCTTATTTGTCTTATATTTTGTTTGTCATTTACTTACTATTGACCATGTTCTATATCACTCTCCATTAGCCCATGGGAAATATTTTCCCTTTACAAATCTATATTTTATTTTCCCACCAATTTTCTACTTATCTAGGATCACATTTTTTTAAAATGTCTAGTGACCATATTGTTTCCTTGTATCCCTTCTTAAGAGGATGTATTGTTAACCATTTGTATGATGTTGGTTTCAATAATGGTATTATAGAAATATTAATTATTTGATAAGAAAGAAAAATACCGAGGGAGAATTTCATTTTAATGGAGGTGGGATATAACATCAAGAGATTTTATTTAATATATTCATTCAAATTAATTTACACTATCCCTTAGATTTTGTTACAACCTATACATAGTTTATCTGACATCACATGCAATTCTATTTTTATCTTGTGTTTCACACAACATCTATATCATTTTCTAACATTTGATACCCACATTCACCAGTCTTAAAGAAAAAAAAATATACTATTAATATTTTAAATATAGTTAATACATAACCTTTGTAATGGTGTAATTGAAATATAATGACTAAAATTATAAAATTATAGTTTACACAATGTTATAAGATGAATTCATTGGTAACATATTAATTATAAATTAAAACATTGACCAATTGAATATATAGGATGTAATCACATAGGTAATGATAGAATAATTATTTTTCATAATTATTAATATTTATATAGTATATAGTAATTTTAACTTTAATGGAATTCTATATTTGATAGCATACACAATAGACAATAATGAGTTTATTTGGAATCTTACATTGCACAAAAGATTGAGTTATACCGTATAATAATATACTATTAATATAACTTTCACCTATCTATTGTATCAGTGAAAATAAATAGGGATAACTATATTATGTTTATATAGGTTTGTAAAATGTTTTCAAATTGAACCAATATATTTTATTGGCTAAAAATAAGAAAAAATCGAATTTTATGTAGCAAAAGATCTGTATTTGTTTAAAAGATAGTTTTATAATGTTTTGATGGAGAACCCATTTTTAATATAATTTTTTAATTTTATTTAAATTTTTAATTGGAAAATAATATCCTTTTTTAAAACTGAAATATAAAAATATAATTTGTGTAATTTTTTTTGAGAACTTTCATATTTTGATGGATGGTGAACAATATAGAAATTTAGTGCAAAACAATTTTTTCATCCAATTTATTTATATGGATAATTATGTTTCCTATTGGATTTAATGTATAATTATATTATTTATAAATCTATTAAACTGATTTATTTTAGTTTACTCAATTTCAATTTGGAATTGGTTACAAAAGCATATAGATCTTTTAAACGGTTTTACCTTAAAAACCCATGGTCACATCCCACCTACATTATTAAATTTACATTAATTATTTCCATTTATGTGATTTGAATTTATAAAAATGTAATAAATATTTTTAATAATAATAATTTATAATTTCATATAATCTGAATTTATTTTTTTACCAAATATATTTTTTAAATTGATTAAAATTAATTACAATGATTCAGAGACAAATGAGCTTAACAAGGGACTATACCTTAAACGTAAGGAAAAAATTACCTATAAACTTGTTAAAAACCAATTTTATATCTATATGAATACCCTATTCCAACTTTTATTTAATTTCTAACATTATTGGATCTAGTATACCAAGGAAAAACTATCATGGAATTCCCTTTTAAAAAATTTACTAGAGTGCCACTCATCCTCCTATATAAAAAGGCACTCACATCTCCCACTTCCTCACACATATCATGCCTCTTTTTCTCAACCAATATATGAACATTAATCTCCTAAAACCCAGTACAATTATCATAGAATTCAAACCTTTTTCATATATCCATACAAGTAATCCCTTTGGTTAAAATCAAAAGAAGTTACCCAGATAAGAGGTTACATTCTTCCTTAAGATCATTAATTTTATTTTCATTCTCTTCTATATAAATTACACTCATTCCATGAATAAATAATAAAATAAGTTTCATAAATATACTATAATGTTTTTATGTTATTATTACAAACTACACATACACACACATGCATCTAATAGGTAACAAACTAACCGTTTATCTATACGACGAACTACTGCCACACAAAACGATGTCGTTCATTATTTCTTAAACACCTCTCACTATTGGGAATTCTATTAGAAATTATGTCTATATAATATATACATGATATTTATTATTACTTTTTTATTTTTTAATTCTTATATTACTCATACCTCAATTCATTCTAATTTTTGGGAATATGATAACATCATTTGTTGTAACTGTAGACTACCACCTCCTCAAAGAGATGTGATACGTTCACAGACTACCTATAATGTATTAAGGATGGAAATAATTAAAAATATCTGACATAAATAAATTATATATGAAAATCATGAAATAATTACCTTTATTTAAATATAACACTTCATGGTGTTTAATACTTTTCCACACACTAAATAAATGATAATGTTATTCATGGTAGTGTGGGGCACCACCTCCTTGAAGTAATATGATTCCTTATACATCACCAGAATTATATATATAATTATATATAATTAAATAATATGGTATATATTATATAATTATCATTATTGAAAGATAAATTATAACTTACATTCATTCCATAATGATCACTCAAAAACGAGAACGTTATTCAGGTTTACAAACTACCTACTTTGTACATGACTCTAACATTGGTTCATTTTTCATAACCATCATTCATGATAGGTTTTAAAAGAGTAATTTTTTTATGGGTATTATAATTATGGTTTGAATATTATTCAATTATATGTTTATATAATAACCACTTTGACCATAACTGACTTACCAATGTCTGTTTGACAAATAAACTGAATATGGTCAAAACACCTGATAGAAACTTAATTGTTCAAGTAGTTGTATACAAAATTGTAATAATATAAATAAAATTAAAAATAAAAATGAATATGGTTCTTAATCATGTAAATAACTATTATAATATTATTATCCTGGAAGGTAAATACACATAATATAAGTCAGACCTAAGGATATAGATTCTATATTAATCTCATTTCATTGGGGAATTTCTGTATTATATGCACCTTAATTCTTTTAAAAGGTGGATATACATCCCCTTTGACAGTCTATATCCAAATTTTATCAATTATAAAGTTATTAAAGATTTTATCAAATTTTATTATTTCATAGGGATTATGATTTAAATGTTTATTATGGTATGGTATGCTTTGAATGTTTAATGATGCAATCCTTTCCTCATGTCAATATTCATGATATTATTTTATATTCTTATTATATGTATCTAAAAATACTAGAAAGGATATTTTATATCTATTATAAATTTAATTCAATTATATTTTAAAAGTAATCATTTTATTTTATTTATATGGTATATTTTGACAAATGATGAAAGGAATGTTTTATTTTTAACGTACACAGTGACCATGATTTTTACTTCGTGGTGTGAATTATTTTAATTTTTCCTTACATTGAACGGATTCATGATTTATTAATTTTAAAATAAAATTTTTCTTTTTTGGGTATTTTAATTCAATTTTACTAAATTGATTGAATATTCTATTATCTTGAAATTTTTTATGTTTGTTGAAAATGAAATTTTATGAGTGAGATGTTGAAAATTACAGTCTTTTACGTATTAGGATTATATTAATTTATTTAGAAAATTTATGGGTCATTATAGTATAAACCAATGATCGGAGTTTCCATGATAAAATAACAACGCGTGGATCTATGATAACCCTCCAATCCATTCGGTATAAAATTTTTCCATGTGGCTATTCCATTTGTAAGAGATACATGTATGGAACTTGACTATATGGTTATAGAATTTATATGACAGAAGATTATAATGATATTCGAAGTAACATTTAAATCTTTTCATTGTTTTTATAGTTTTAATGGTAATATGTTTATTCAAAAAATGGTATGAAACAATCCTATTTGTAAAGGAATGTGTTTAATACTTTTGATGGGTGATAATTATTACCTTTTCATCAGGTAGCATATATTTTAATTTTTATCAAAGGATTAATAGTTTTCTTCTTTTCATTTCACATACTGATTTTTTATGATCATCCCAAAAAAATTTATGTTTTTTCACTAGACATAAGGATGATTATGTGATCAGCAGAATTCATATTGATAGTTGTGAAGTGTTTTGATAAAAGATATAATACTTTATTTTAAATGTTTTATATGGTGAAAAAAATGGATACTTCTCAAAAGTGTACAATTTATATTTTATTGTTTCTTATTTATGAGTTATGGACTAACACTTAAATAATCTAAACATGAAAAGGTCCTCAATGTAAAATAGTTAAATTTTGGACATAAATCAAGATTATATAAAGTTTTAAGGCCAAGAAATTTTAATATAAATGGATAACATAAAAAATATTAATATACACAAAATCTTAATTAAGTGAAAAATAATTATACTGGAATGAAAACTGTATATTTTTAATAGAAAATGGATATTCAGAAGTGGCCCTGAAGTGGCTATGAGAGGACCCTTTTTTATATAGTGATAATTGGATTTTGTTAAATATTTCATATTAATGAAAAGAGTGCATATATTTAACATTTTAAGAAGAAAAAAATGAAATATAATTTATAATAAATATAATGTGGTTTAGGGAACCTAAAAATATAAATTTGATATTTTTTACATGTTATGACTTTTACACCTTTGGACTACCATTTTTCTCATTTTTTGATTTTTCTATGTTAACTAGTTTTTATGTATGTAATTAATTTTTTATTACTAAGAATAAAATATTCATTATGCATAATACATACCTTGTAAATAAAAATTAGAAAATAATTGTACTATATTAACTTTATAAAAGTGAAAAAATAAAATTAAAAATAATTAAAAATATATTTTAGGAAAATTTGTTTTGTAGAATAGTGTAACCTAAATTATAAAATATCAAACATTAGTTTGTAAAATAAAATTACTAATTTTAAATTCAAAATTTCCCTTATGATATAATTATTTTTTATGAAATTTCATTTCAGAAAATTTCATTTTATGCTTTTAAACTAATAATGTTATAATTATAACGATATGGCTAAAATAAATATTTTTTCACTATTTACATCAAAATTTATATTTTTGGAAAAGTAATTTTATTTTTACTTAAGATTATTTTTTAATGATGAATCGAAAAAAATTATTTATATTTTTAAATTCATGTTCTAGAAATATGTAATTCATCATTTAATTGAATTTTAAAATATAGTGAAACATTTAATTTATAAAAGAATTTTTTTAAGGACTAGATATTGTTATTCATATTTTCTATAAATCACTTGTAAAATACACATTATTAACTCAATATTTTTTTATGAAAGATCATAATTTAAAAAGAATATATATATATTTATCTTTAATAAAATATACAGTGAATGAAAAGGGAACTTTTAGTCAAATATATTTTTAAGAATAATATATAATTATTTTTTTAATAAATTTCTTTTAAATTAATTTATGAATATATATTTTTTAGTTATATAAATAATATTTTCACCTCCCAATTATATGGGTTGAAATTAAATGGGAAAATTTTATTTTGGTGTATTATACTTCTATTTTTTTTCAACACAGTGTATTGAATGAGATACAAATATAATATTTATTTAATGAAAATAAATAGTTGACTTTTTTGTACGTTTATGTATCCCATTGGGCATATATGATATAATAATGTTTCCAACATGATCATCAATAGAAATATGTAAATTTTCTAATAAGTCCATATTCAATAAATTTTATCTTCGTTAGATCTTTGAATAATGTAATTGAGTATTGGATTTTGATCTACCCAGAAAGCTGATTAGAGATGGATTATTGAGATTTTTAGTAGAAAATTTCAATCTAATTTAGATTCACATAATGTAAATTGAATTGAACACACTATAAATTTTCCCTATTAATGTTTCATTTTTCAATATTGTGATCATAGTATATGTATTTATTCTTGGCTTCTCATTCCTAATTTATAGAAACCTTATCGAAAATTTTATATTAGTCACAATGAAACATATACCTATAAATAATATTAGATTAACTATAATAATAATATGAAAAATATTAATCATATCT
The DNA here is from genome assembly GCA_963277665.1 of Viscum album. Lineage (NCBI taxonomy): Eukaryota > Viridiplantae > Streptophyta > Magnoliopsida > Santalales > Viscaceae > Viscum > Viscum album. The sequence goes on along the minus strand of OY728152.1, from coordinate 1,533,006,639 downwards.
TTCACGATATGATATTCTCCATGGGAAATAATGAAAATAACTATATAATTTTAGTATTTAAGATATTATTGTAGTATTAAAGTACCACAACATTTTTCCTCTTCAATAATTAAATATTTAACCTTCGTTCCATATAAAAATTATAAAGAGTTAACTTTAATGGAGGATAACCATTGAGGTGGTGTGCCCTTTCAAAAATAGCCCTTGGGTATGCGAATTGTTTCACAATCCCTTTAACTCTATAATATTAAGAAAATTATTAATGTTAATATTATTACAGTATGATAGATATCTTAATGGATTATTTACTTGGTCATTAATTGGAAAGATGACTTACTGATCATTTAGTACATCTTATGTCATTTTATTCATGGACCAAGATAAAAAATCAATATTTAAATATCATTTAAATTATATAAGACCCCATTATATATTAATTATAAATATTCCATATATGATATTACATTATTTGAGTTGATAAATATTAATAATGAAGGATGTTATGAACCATCCTAGATATCCTGGTATGATGATACCTGGTCTAACCCTGACATATCCTAATGGGAATTATTGATCCATAATAGTTTCTTACAACCACCTTGAATCATACAAGAATAATGAGGAAATAATTTTTCCAAAATTATGTGGAATATACAAGATTAATGAAAATATGACCAACACTCTAAATAGAGAAGGTAACAGAATAAAAAAATGTTAAAACAATTCTCAAATAGTACATCATCAAAATACACACATATACAAAGATAAAATCTCATAAATACCATGTAATAGGTTGATCACATCTACACTTATATGCTCAATCACTAGGGCTCTAAAAGATCAATAAAATCCACCAATACCATGTTTTTTTCCTATTATCAAACCTTGAATAAAATTATCTATAAACGATTGATTTTAGTGGTATGGTTTGAGAAATAATGTGTTGCATGGTCTCACCAAGTGTCTTATAATCAATTGATTATTAATTAATCCAAATTTTCATTAAATTGTATTAAAAAATTTGATGTAATGTAATTTACATATATCTAATAAAACATGATTTCAAAATTCAAATATTGAAATATGTAAAAACGGGATTACATAAAAAATTTATAGAAAACATTAATATAATTTATTTAGAATGAATAAAAGAGTTATCTTAATCAAAGGAATCATATAATAAAATCAAAATTTTATAGCACCGTGTTATAATGCACGTGGAATGTTAGTTTCTAGAAGTTGGATTCTCAAAATACTGAAATACTGATATCATATTAATGTGTGCTCATGCCCCACAACATATTAAATCGGGACTAAAATAACCATTAGGGAAAATTATACTAATTTTTTTTATATTTGTGTAATGATAATAAATCTTGTATTATGGGGTGAAATACTTTCATGATTTCCTTATTTTCCCACTAACTATCTAGTCTCACAAGTGCTTCAATCAATCAATTAATCAATCATAAGAAAACTAATAATTTAACATTTGTTAAAAATAGAAATTCCCGCACTCTTTTTTCAAAATAAGATTACCATTTCAAACCATATATATTTGTTTTTATAAATTCATTTATTTTCGGGTATTTTTTCAATTTAGGATACTAATATCATAATCATTTTCTAACCCAATTTCAAAATCTAGACATAAATATTTCTCTATTATAACAAATATTTTTTATTTTCTTAAAAATGGGGAGGGTTTTCACATTCTCCATGAAATTTTAAAAAACATCTACCAATATTCTGAATTCATGATTTATAAATCATTTTAAAATTCATTAAAAAAACAAATCATTTAATGATTAAATTTTTTGAAAAATTTATAATTAAAAAATATACCTTTAATTTGTGATCAAATAAACACCTATATTTGCGAATGCCAATTATAAATGAAGATGGAGGAGATAGTGATGGAAATCCTAGGTCAAAAACCATTATCATCAAACTATGATTCAATCAGCCTACTAGAGATCATACTATTGTTAAAGAAGGGTTGTGGAGAGAAGTTGACAACCAAAGAATGGAAACCTATCGAGGGTAAAATGCATAATTAATACATATAAATATGTTGAAAACAATCACTCCACATAAGAGGAGTACATTGGTTATTGGGATGATCACCTCTTGAATTTATAATGAAATGCGGTGATTTGTGAACATCAAACCACTTAAAATTTGTTATTTATGTCATAAATCAGGGGCTTAAATTTTAAACATGTCAGTTTTATCAAACACCAAAAAAGGAATCTCCTCTGGTAAAAACATTCCTAGGGATTAGTTTCAGATGTATGTATATCATTTGTGGTTTATATAATTTTTTTGTATGAAATTCACACATTATGTGTCATGTGGTAAATTTTAGACATAAAACAAGGATTTATTGCATATATTACATCTATAGACAATTCCTAGAAGTAGATCCACCCATATGACTTATAATTTACTATATACACAATTTACAACCTCTAAAGTGTTATGAACTTTAATAGTTGAGATATATTAATTCAAACAAACATAAAACCCCCAAAAATATGATATTTTCCCCCCAAAAACCCTCTATAATCAAATGTCCTTAAACATACCCAAAAAAGTGAATAAAAAACAGGAAATTATCAGATTAAATAAGGAAACAAATTCATCAAACTTCCCCACCATATATAATTTATATCCATGGAAATCATATCAAAATGATTCCAGAAAAAATTGATTTATAAACTACTCCCTCAAAATTTATTCACACGCCCATGTATTATAAAAATCATAACCATAATTGCATACCACTAGACAAATGGTATCATTATCCCACAAAGAACCATTGTCTCACAAACAAATATCTTAATGGGTTGATCAGTCATAGATAAATTAGGCTCCACATCAATATCATCTAAGTAGAGAACTTTAGAATGGATAGAAAGATAATTTTTCATATCTTATAAATGAAATAGTTTGAATATTGAGTCGACTATGGTGGATGTTCCAAATCATATGAGAATTTCCCCACTCTCTCAATAATCTCAAAAGGAACAAAAAATATAAGAAATATTTACCTTATTCCCAATATTTCATTGAACAGTCTTATTATAATATCTCAATATAAACTGGTAACCAAATAAAATATTTAATGGTTATCATTAACAATCTGTATATGGTTAAAATTATCTCTATGGAATCAACATTCATTGATATATCACCTAAATCCTCGTCACCATCTCATTAACCAAACTCTTTCAAGCCCACAAAATATTACAAGTCCTTAGCAAACACAATAGAGATATATAGAATAAGATATCAAAAACATAAAAAGGATCTATTATAATATCAAAATGTTAAATATTGTTATAGGTTAACTCATATAGTCATGAATTGTCATTCCATGTATGAATAGAATAAAATATCATGCACTCAAAATATGTATATATCAATCTATCTAGCCATATCTGTGTGGATGATTTGTTGTGATCAAACATATATGGGGTCCCAGGGGAACCTGGAGGCCTCTCCATAATTGAGAGGTTAAATTGGGATATCTGTCAAAGGATATAGTAGATATAACTCTATGAAATCTCACAGTCACCTACATGTAGAGATGTCTTATGTACCTTTTATTGGTTGTATCATGAATTGGTATAAACTTATCTTATTTGATCATCCTATTGATTAAAAAACATATCACATTTATCCCATAATGGTTACAAGGAAACAAAACGAAAATTTTAATATAAAACTCATCCCATATCCAAGGGGGAACATGAAGCAGTTGAATAAAACCAAATGGTCTCTGGGGATTGTCTATGAACTACTATAAGGTATATCAATGAGATTCAATGTTAATGATTTCTAGTATCATACTCATGCACTATAATCATTAACACATATCATAGATAGATTTGTAGTTCTAGGGTTTACCTAACCCTTAGAACTATGGAATTACCCTATCAAGGAATTTCTCATATGAAAAGGTAAAAAAACTAGTTACGAAAACATCTAATACCATATAGAGTGAAAACAAAACAAAAGTGGTCTCTATAACATAAGGAGATCCCAAAATAACATATAATTTCCCAAAGAATCATTGTGTAAAGGGAGGTGGTCAACTAAAAACTAACTATAACTAGCTTAGACTCATTCTCCTAGACTGAAAAATGAAACCGAGCATATGCATCCAAAATATCCAACCTTCATGTTGATTTTAATAATTTCCTAGGTCAGAATATTCCAACTCAAATCATAGAAAAAGTCATTCACCTTCAATTGGACGTATGGAATTTCAAAATAAAATAGAACTTGGTACTCCTCCAAAGGCCTTTATTAGAGGTTCAAATATTTGAGAGATAATATATATCACAACATCTTGTTTTTAGAATTAATAGTGAACCATTTACTAAATAGGTAATGACATCAACTCATAAAAGGATAAATTTAAATATTGAGTTTGATATCATTGTTTCGAAAATTCTTTTCATCATTCATAAGAATTATAGAACCATATGATACAATGAGATCACCCTATATTATGACCCAAGCCAATCTAATACCTAATGTGTCATAAAAGTGAACATATCCCTTTAGAACCACTGAAAGAGTCTACAATGGAGTAGACGTCAAAAGATGTTTCAGAATAAAAAAATCTAAAATTTATCTTCCCTAACAGACATCACTCCTTTCTTATTGAGATATGTGATGTGAGAAAAAAATTTGATGAAATCCATGAAGAATCAATGGTAATATACTACCAAACCTACGATTTTCAGAATCTAAAAAATCATTACACACTTTCTCCCACATCAAAAAAATCATTACCTTCCTTGGATCATATACAATAACATGATTTGAGAACACATGACCGAAGATCATCACTTCACAAATATAAAAAAATAATTTCAAAATTATCTACTAAATTTGATGATTTCTCAAGATTTACATAACTTTTCTCAAGTAACACAAATTATCATTCTTTATCTTAGAGTAAACTAGGATTCCACCCAAAAAACACCATGATGGAGAAAAGGAACTCCGAAAATATTTAACTCACCCAATTCGTAAATAATATAATATAGCTTTCAGGCCAAATCTCATAACAATATATTTATAATGGTCGTACCCACTCTTAATGTTGTCCTTTTGATTTTCAAACTCCATTATTCTAAACTTGTCTTCACAAGATAAAAGATCAGTATTTGAAAACAATTTCATACCTTAAACTAATCAAATAGATCATCAATATGTTGTAACATATATTTATTGATTTCCCTGAAACAATTTAATTTCTTCTAAAAAATACAAAAGTTTATTTTTCCCATCATCATTATTTGAAATGGAAAAATTTGATGTCGATGGTGACATAGTTGAGTGTATGAAAAATTTATCCAACATGTCATCCAACTAAGACTAAAAATACTTCATCTTCACTTGTTCCATTGAGTAGGAATGATTCTAAATTAGTTTAATAACATATAATAAAATAATGGATACCCATTTCTCTCTTATTAGTGAAAAACTAGAGAAATTAGAAGGAAATAAATGAGGAATCTCTATGAAATCTAGTAGGAGATCATCACTAAAATAGTTTCATTTAAAATAAAATGAAAAAATTGATATTACCATATAATAAATCAGAATGGAAGGTCTAACTCTACTCATTAATGGGTTCCATAATCCACAAAATACACAAAAGACACCATCAGACATAGTAAAGGATACCCACCAAAAGACAACAGTCAATCTGGTCCTTCTGAGAAATCGGTCAATCTATCCCAAAAATGACTCCAAGAGGTTTCATGTTGAGAAATATAAAATTCAAAATATTATAAAACACTAATAATGTTAAATCACAAGTAAGACAGTGAATACCCATCACTCTCTTCATTCTATGTGGTATAAAAATATCCATCACATAAGAAAAATTATTAGTTTGTTGATTCAGAAAATTGAAAACCTAGATTGATAAGAAAGGACTGAGTTATATAAATATGAAATAAATATCTCAAAAAGGATGATAGAATAATGATGGAAAATCTCATAGGCACCAGACTCACATAAATTACCTCAGGAGACTCTTCTACTACATGAATAGGATCCAATATAGAAGTTTATTTATAGAATCTCATATTTCATGAATCATACGATTTCACCATAGTACTGTTTTATGCTGACGATCACATGCCATAATGAGTAATGTGAATGAATTAGTAGATATTATTTAGATGACTAGAGATACTATCAGAAATTCATTTCACTTGTTCCTTAATATAAAATTGTTTCAAATTTTCCATCCCTCCAAACTAAAAGAATGTAAAATTTACTCTGACAGTCAGTGTAGGGGGTTATTATGATGAATTAAATCTAAAAACACCATTACACATATCAATATTCCCATTTATGTTAAATTAATTTATAGAACTTTAATTGGGAGATAAAAGAACTCCATTCAACCCAGATATATCAGCTAGTTCAAGTTCAACCGTGAACGCTCTATCCAGTACATCAATATATGAAGTGAAATTTTGAAAGTAAAAATATGATTGGATTTTACTTTAGAGAACCATAAGAAACCATTTATCACTCATCTTCTAATTAGATACACCCATAGGAGAAAATATATCATTTAAAGAAAAATGGTTTTAATATTACATCATGGTTTTCTCACCCTACTATAGTTTGATAAACTTCATGGATTTTTTCCAAGAACATTTTCTATAGATTGAACTAATGAGTGTAAATAAATATAATATTCTCCAACTACACAGTGACATTCTTTTTCTCATTCATCAAAAAAATCACTACATCTCTTTATAGGTTCATCAATCATAATGGTAGAACATTTCAAAATTATAGAATATAGAGATTCCATGGACTAAAAAAAGATAATTCTTTTTGAACCAATTCTCAGCCACTTTATGATCATTAAACCTTGTTAAATATTATTGTTTCCAAATATGAAACTCATAAAAATTATCTCTAGACACATCCCTTTGATGACCAAATACTATATTCTAAATGTAAATGAGTTCAAGTACCTTTCCCATATATTCTATAGAGAACTCCACAATAATGAGAACATTCTAGTCCACTAGAGGGTCTTCATGTTGTGGTTCACTATAAACTTCCTCTTTCATCCAATTCAAATGTATTTTTTAGGAAAATGATTTTACCCAATATAAAAAACTATAATAAATTAACTAGAAAAACCATAATCATCTCAAACATGTGATATATTATAAATTCCTTATATTATAATTAAATTTTGGTATTTAAACATACTCATATACGAGTAAATACTAAATCATTTACCAAGACAGTTTACCCAAACAACTGGTGTGAATAAAGAATCATTATGATGATAGATATCAAAGAACTAACTCAAAACTATCTCCTAAGAAACATCAATTATACCTCATATCTACAAGGATAAAAATAATAATAAAAACAAGTAAAGGTGTACAAGTATCCCATAAAACAAGGGGGTAAAAAATAATCAATCCATTACTCAAATATCAAGAACATCCACCACCTCTAAGTGGATCATTTTTTTTCTTGGTCCAAACATATTATTATCTACAACTCTCAAATACATGGGTAGGGAGTGAGATATAAATCCTAGTAGGGTATCACCATGTTCTCTATAATATATTACATAACAAATAAAAAATATATTATATTAATTATAATAAAATATGAAATGTAGTGGAATATAAATATTTTTTAAGAAATATACATATGTAATCAAAAGAGAGAATATATGTCCAAATAGGGTTACATGAACATTTAATATAAAACATCATTAAAAATATCTTCATATGAATAAACCAATTCTATAAATTAATGGAATATAGTAATCCAATTAAATATTTCCTGAATCAATGTAATAGACTCTAGGGAATGTTAGTCTTTTGGATTTTGGATATTGACACTACTCAATCACTGATCTCAACTAAATGTGTTCACATATCAAAAAAATTTGGCCGTTGAGACTCAAATATAGATCAAGGTAAATAATGTTCTTTTGAAATCATTATATTTTTTCATCATCAATCCTATTATTAGGGGTTGTATACTAGTTCTCATTTTCCAAAGTACCCACTAATTACCCTTTCTCATATGTTCTTCAGTCAATCCACAAATCCTTCTTGGGAAATAAATAATTATAAATCGTTTAAAAATAAAATTGATCACATATTTATTTTGATAACTCCTTTCTCATTTTAAAACTAAATAATAGGTTTTAATCAGTTAATTGCTTCTCAAATCAACATTCAGTTTAATCCAATTATCTTCAAATAAATTTCAAAATCACGCCACCAATTTTTCTCAAATCCTAATAATAAATTTATTTATATTGAGAGGGGGGTTTTGGAAATCTCTAAATCTTTTCAAATTCTTCTATCATTAATATGAATTCATAGTTTTTAAATCATTAAAAAACTCATTTAAAATAAATCAAAAAAAGAAAGGATTCAATTAAAGGGAAAAATTATATGCAACCACCTATCAAAAATCATCAATCACATGATCTCTCATATGAGGAAACACTAATGATGAATTAAGTTTAATGATATCAAGAGGGAAATCCTAGAACTAATAAATAAATATCAATCTCTGATTCAATCATAAAAACAGTAGATCATTCCACTATGCGAAATAGTGAAATTTTCATAGAGAAAACCATATATAGTAAACTCACCTAGGATAAACTTCCAAACAACGAAATCCATATGTGTTGAAATCACTCACTAATGAATGGATAATGGATATGATTATCTTTAAGAGGACCTATATAATTCATAATGAATTTAGGAGATATAAAAATAAGCCCAATGTAAATTAGGAAACTATATAATAATTCATGGGTTTATAGTGTAATTGCATCGTGTTTCACCAATACCATCAAAGGCATCTCCATGAGTTTGAAACACACCGAGTGATGAATTAATATCAAAAGTTCATAATTATCATCAAAAATAGTTTTATGTCATCATCCATTACCATAGAATAAGTCCAAAATGATATTTATGTTTTAAAATAATTATTTTATAATAAATTACATCCACAACTACTTACTAGAAATAGAATGACCCAAAAATAGTCCACTACAACAATGACACAAAGTGATCCCTCTAATGATGTTGAAACATTTACACAAGGATTTAATTAATTCCAAGAAACACATGTTCCCAAACATTATGTCATTTTCTCTGAAAAAATATCACCATCCATAAAAGGCGAAAAATGACCCTAAAAAGGGGAAACAAAATAACTATCAATAAATACCTAAAATAATTAAACAATATGTCACAAAGGATCTTGATGTTATTAGATTATAAAATTTATAGAGGAACAACACATCATATAGACTACTAATTGAAACCTAGCGGTGAGAAAATCAATTATACTCTTATATAAGGACTAGAATAATGTTTTTATTTCATTATTGGTGTAATTATTTGACAAAAAGGGGGATTGTGTATTGGATAATAAAAACATAAATCCAAATTATTCGATGATTTGGGGTTTGTGGGATTAAATTTTAATTCCTATATGGATGAATTATCATTATATTATTCTCAATTAATAAAATAATTATTCTAAGGAATGGAAGGTGGGAAATATGAATATTCTAATGGGGTTATTTTTATTTCTTAAATGGGATATTAACTTCAGCACAATATATCAAAATTAAAAAAAAACTTATATATTAATTCAACAAGATGGATTAATCTATGCATTCAATAATAATCTATATCTCAATGAAATAAACATGTGTAATGGAAATTCCTTCTATTTAGATGAAAACACAATTTACAGTACTCGTTGATTATATACAATATTTTTGGTCTAGGGAAAGCATGAAAATGGACATCAGATATGCTTTATTTAGAATGTAATTATTTTAAAATTCATGTTCATATTAACTAAAATTTGTTCTACAACATCGAATCTATGTAAATGTTTTTGGATATAGAACATCAAACATTATTGTTATTATAAATATATATCTCATGAAAGGGTATACATATTACTCAAATTGATATTTAAAAATAATAATTTTTCATATATATTTGGGAAAATATCCATAAAATTTTGGTAATCAAAATGTTTGAAAAAATAGTGATGTCCTTGTTTATTAGGTAATAAATATATTGATTTTATTGTTATTATCTAAATTTGTAACAAGGTTAAACATGTAGTTATAATAACTAAATAGATATAATAATAAGATACTATGGTTTCTATTCATGCGAGGAAGGTGGTTGAACAATTTAAGATAAAAATAAATTAAAATGGAAGAAAAATATATTATGGTTTCTCATAAAGTTTGGAAAGATGTTAAGAATGCCATATAAATAGATAATTGGAAAACCACACCTTCATCATCTTTAAAAAAGAATTAAATGCTTAATATAGTAGCTGAGGAGGAGTTTGGTGAACTATTCCGTCATGAAACATGAACATACTTCCCTTATGAAAATTAAATAAATGGATGGTCAAAAATATGAGGCAAGAAATAAAAATGACGATTTATCTATAATACCTTAAAACCTACACATTTAGATTTGGTTCTAAATATATAATCTATTTAATATAATAATATTGATAACTAACTCATAGAATACCAAATTTAGTGTCTTTGGGGACTAGGTAAATTTTACCTTATCAACCAATAATATTTAATCAAATAATTCATTATAATAACCATAAAAATGATAAATATAATATTAAAACAAATGTTCATCTATTGATGTGGAGAAACCATTGAAAATAGATCCCTGGAATGATCAGTATTGTTTAATAAATTCTCAATGGTACATAAAGTAGTTATCAATAAAAGAAAAAAATATTGAAGTCATGATCCTAAGAGATGTTTTACTATTATAAGAATATTATCATGAAAATTGTTAATTTTGATCTTAAAATGATATTCATAAAATAATAATCACTAAATAATTATGTATATGAATGTATAATTAAGTGAAATAAATTCTTAATAACCATAATGATTAGCCAAAAAATTATAATACATAATAAAAAAATTACCTAAATGTGGATCATATATATGAATTTTATTATAGTTAGAGGTAAAATCTCATAGTGAATACATAACAAATGTAGTTGTATACTATTACCAGGATAGAAAAAACTTATTTCAAATATTGATGAATGTACCTCAAAATAATTACTCTATGATCATATCTTACATGTCATACAAACAAGTAAATACCCATTAAAATTATTTCAATGGCATTGTAAATGATGATAATAATACCTTCTCCATTAATGGGGATATCATGATGTATAAAACATTACTTAATGGACTAATATGTCATATAAAGTGTTGTTTAACTATAATAATTATAATATTTCCATATATATGTTTTCCTGATGAATAATAATATATTAATATCATAATCATTATTAACCTATTAAAATTTAAATTAATTTAGATATGTTATGTGTATATAATTTTAAATAATCTCCAATCATGATAGTGAATACTAAGGTTTTCAATGTAAAAAAGAATAATGGGTATAAATTTATTTAAATATTTTCTTTAGTCAGTCAAATATATTGTTGTTTAGGTGAACATAATTTAATTATAAGCGGTTTTTATAGTGTATTGAGAAAATAAAACTATTATATGAATGTTTATATTTATCCATACATGATGATAATGAATGATAAAGGCAGTGATTAAATAATTTTCTCATTGAGATTTAATTTCTTCACCATTATAGATCTATATAGAAATAGAATATAAAAAAGTGTGTTAATTTAATACATCAACTATTTAAAATAAATATACAACTATAGGAACTAAATTATTATAAATGGATAAATTGGTTCAACGAAAATGTATATTAATATAGACAAATAATCATTTATAGGAAGACGAAAAGTTATAAATGTTTAAATTAAATAACTATTTTTTTTTTGAAATTTTTTTGGAATAAATTATTAAATTTACATATATTATATTAGGTCATTGTGACTTCCACAACTATTATACTTCAATAGGGTTATGTCCAAACTGGACCACTCACCATAAGACATCAGGTGTACATCCCTATATTCTAGAGGTTAATAAATAGTAGTAAGGGTGTAGGGTGTTACTAGGGAAAGACTTTTACCCACAATAAATATTATGTAATAAATAATAAATAAATCAAACATCATCACTATACATCCCTTATAATATGAAAAATTGTAAACATTAATACTGATATGTAAAATGAAATATGCTTGTATACATTTATAAAGACTCACTGTCAAAAAAATATACAAGAACATTGATCACCAATGAGGATGATCACATATAAAGAATAAATAAGAATATAAAATCATTGATCTTTTCTACCATATAGTGAGTTTCGCATATTCCCAATCCTCAATAATATCTCTAAAATTTAGCTGTCTAATCTAATCATTGAACTCTACTTAACCCGATCCTACAATATTTGATTGATGTTTGGGTAACCAAATGCCAAGTTCAACCATCTAGGGTTTCAGTAATACTCAATAGAGAACCATACATGCAGTCTCATACATAATTAATAAAATCTTATATACATATGTGACTTGATTAGTTTCATAACATAATATATTTTTGAAGAATAAATAAATAATCACTGTTAATCCTTTGGTTCAAACATTACACGCTGGTTTGAAAAAAAATTGTATGGCCATTAGATGAGTGTCCTTGAGAACATAATATGACTATGAAAACTTGTATGAGGTGAATCACCAATCCCCATGAGGAAATCCTAGATTGTTAATAGAATCTGGGTGTAAAGATTCTCCCTATGAGGTAATCATAAGTAGACCAAAAGTAATCAATAATTGAAATTGATACATTTTATATAAACATTGGTGTACCAGTAATCATTATTTTTCATCACAAATCATAAAGTTGAAATCCTAGGTAATCAAAAAAACATCAGGAGTGAACCCCATTCCTTATGTGGTAATCCTAAGAGATTAATAATATTAGTCTTTATTATTCATACCTAGAATATAATCAATTGTGATATCAAAATAATCAAGAATTATTATCAACACCTCAGAGGGGGTCAAAAGAAATTCCATAGTATTTGGATTAGGGGCCAAACCATGGGGATAGATGTGGTGTTCTATTGTTTCAGGCCCAAAGACGAATTCTAGGTAATATTATGGGAATTCTAATTTCATAAACAATGAAACTGAATGATATAGAAATATAAAAAGAGTCATATGTATCTAAAAACAAATTAGAAGGTAGTATGTTCTTCCCATAAAATAATATAACACAATTTTTATAGGGTTTGGACATCCACCAAACACATCATACTTTATTATGGACTACATCCCAACCACATGACCTATGATTTTTATAATATACTTATAAATCACTAATCATCGATTCATGTTATTAGGTGATATCTATAATAATAACTACCCATTACCCAAAAAACACAGTCAAGTGGCCAACATATCTTATGATCACCATCTAGGGTCCCCTAGGTGACAAAAAGCACCTGAAACATACATGGATTCCTGAATCTAATTCACATCTCTCGAGAAAAACCTATGAATGAAAGTGAATAGTGCATGGAAATAGTATTATAAACATGTCACATCATCATATTCCTTATATGGAAAATCACACTTTAATTAGTAAGGATAGATAGAATAATTCCCATCGTAATTTCAATGGTCATAAGATGTCATTCCGCTCAACCCAATCAACCATCCATATCTGAAATTTCTACACACAATGTTAATCAATTATCAGTTATGGGGGAACACTAACGCCGTGAATATAACTAGGAAAGAGGCACCATGTCATCATAGGGGTATTATATAGACAACATATTTCAACTAATCGTAAACCATGATTTACTCGTAGTATTGGTCTCTCAGGAAACCTACTAGTAGAGGATGTGTAATTATGGAAACCTTATTAATTTAAATTTACAACCCTTAGTGTCCATACATCATAAGGAACTTAATTATATAAATGGAATCAATAATCAATGGTAGTGGAAAACAAGTTAGTGTCTAAGGGTCCATTATTGCCCATGTGATATTGTGTAGTCTAGGATATTCATTATAATATGATAATTTATTTAACAATATCCATTATACCTTGGTTCAGAGAATGTATGTCATGTGAGAAAAATAAAAAAATTAATGAAAATCCACCTTTTTCTGAAGGAACCTCCTACCTCATGATATAGTTAATTAATTTTTATCATAGACTAAACATCTCTTACTATGATCATCAAAGTCCCTTAGGATATTTACCATTATCAAGAGTGACTACCTCATTCCAAATACAGAAATAATTAATAATGAAAATTAATTAAAATATTCAAAATTTGAAAAAACTCCCCCCAAGTCATAACAAATCACCAAAATATCTAGAAATAGTGTGTAGTCTACTAAAAACAAGAAGAAAAACCTAAACTAAATCAAACCCACAATTTGTATGTATTGTCAAATAGAAAAATTTGGTTAATTTTAGTGAAATCACCTTAATAAATTTATATAAAGACATACCTCAATAATAGAAAATTGGGGCAACATTTAGATAACATCCTAATATGTCTTATTGAAATCCCATACGAGTTTCTCATCATGTAGGATGTTTTTTAATATAATCTTGTGAATATTTTCAGCAAACCCTAGAAAAAATTAAGTTGAAATTTGTTTCCTATCATATGTGAAAAAAAAACAGAACAAATGAAATCATACCTCTCATCTACTACATAAATAAATTAAGAACATACTCTCAGTATGGAGGATCATAAGCAGGGGATGTGAGTAGCATGGACCAAAAATAGATGCAATAGACCCACTAATAATATAAAAATGTATGGGGAGTAAAATGGTGAAAAGTAGGTTTTCTATTTCAGAATAAATATACCACACAATAGATTATAGAATGAATCAAGGGATCTTATCCTAAAGGAATACCTCAGATATTTTTGTTGTGTGAACCCCTATATTGAAGTGTGAAAGTGTTATGAAAGTGGGGTTATCTATTAACCATCTCCATTAATATCACAATCCCTAAGGGTTATATGTGGATTGCTAAAACTACTCAAATTTTACCCCGAGGCCACCCAAACCCTCTCTAAAACTCCATTGAGGACCCATAACACAAACTGGATCACAAACTATATCCTGATGGAATATGTTGATATTTTTAAACTCTTGGAATTCAAATTTGATTCAGATTATTCAAAATGAATACTAATAACTCTACAAATTCAATTTTATGATATCTATAACTCATAAGATAGCAGGGTTTTACATCAATAACAACATAACACTCCTCATCTTATATAATTTTTTTATTTCAACCATTAATATGTACTTATCTCAATCAATAATTCTAAATTATCTTAACTTGATGTACATAAGAATACAAAATCATCTTCATGTACACAACACCATACACAAGACACAATATTATTCCATTTTAATGACACTACTCATCACCAGCACTGAGAAACCAACATAGAACACTAGCAATACAACCTATCTTGTTGTAGTTTACTATAATTTCTTAACATATCATTTGAATTATAATTCTCCAATTAATATTCCTCTTCTCAGAAGGGCCAATCCTAATCCATAGTTCTCCACACCATCATAATCTCATACCAAAACATACTGTAAATGGTATATGAACGCACATACTAATTATTTTATCATATATTGCACAAATAAAAACGTCAATAGTGGTTGAACTTCTATTTTCAGACCATTCATGAAAATTATAGGCTTCACCCATGGAATTCATTTCACCTAATGTCGATGCCAAAATATCTAGAGGAATAATATAATTATCTAAAAAGAAGAAGAAAAATCCAAACATGAATCTTTGTTTAATTCTATTTTTGTTTCCTTAACCAATCAAAAAGGCCACATTTATATCACATAGATGACCAAAATATTATCGATTCCAAACATTTTTAAATTAAATCAAATCATCTTGGGACAGTTTTCGATTCACAACCACCAAAACCTATTCCATCCAATCTTCAAAACTAGTATCTTCTAATGGAACTAGATAATATGGATTCATCCCATCACTGATATAAAAATTCAATATCTAATGGGGATATGTTTTAGGTTCCCTATATAAGTATGAGGCCTAAAATAGGGAAATAATTACTCACTTGGTTTGATTATTCTTACTCAGGAGACTCTATCATGAACCCTTCACAATGAACTAGAGAGAATATGCAGTCATCCCTATATAAATAAAAAAAGGCCTAGGATGATTTCTCTTTTTCTGTACAAAGATGATATTGTGTTCTTCATTGTTGGTGTAATAAGATCTTTGGAGAAGTTTAAAAACATAATCAAGACATATAAAAGTTGGAGTGGGAAAATCATTAATATCAGAAGGGTAGTATGTATCTTCTAGAGGATTACTCAACTATTAGATGAAATATCACTGACGACTAGTTGGGAATTAAAAAGGGTAGAGTCCTGATGGATTAATTAGGTGATCTCATTATAGATGTGTTGATTAGAAAATCACTTTTTAAAATTAATGTGATAAGGATTACTTCACATATTTTTTACTGGAAAAAAATACTCTCATTCGGATGTAGGATCACATTAAAAAACTATGTTTTATCATTGATTCCCATTCATATATTTTCCATTATCAAGCCCCCCAAGTTACCATAGATAGGTTGGAATATATTATTAATTCGTTCATCTGGGATAATAAAAATGAGGTGAAGTTCCATTTGGATGCTTGGAAGAAACATGCAAAACCTCTTGTAGAGGGAAAGATTAATGTGAGGAATGTATCTGACTCCATATGAGGTATTCAAGAGAGTATAGCTTGGAATATCATTGAAGTTAAATTCTTGTGGGAGTAGTTTATGAGAAGTAGGTATGGGGAATATTGGAGAGTTATGGAAAATCCTCTTAATAAGTTTCCAAGCCCAAATAAAAATATGAGGAAACACATTGGATGGTAGGTTTATAAAACTCAATGGATTATTAGGCATGGGGAAATAAGATTATATAAAGGCAATTGGTCTTGGATATTATATTCATATCGGGCTATCCGGTTCCAAATATTACATTGAAGTAGGTGATCATGTTTTTGGGATTTATCTGGGCACACTCAATGAGGGAAATAAATAATTGAATGATGGGATTATTTTTGGGGATGAACCAGATAGATGTGTTTTTACAGAGTCTGCATCATGTGTCTCTAAATATACAAGAATTATCAGATCCATGTGGCCCTCCCAATAGTTAGAAATGTAGAACTTCATTATTTAGTGAAAATATATTCCAGAGAAGATTAATTTCCGAGTTTGGAATTTACACAACAATGTTATCACTACTAATGATAATGTCCAAAAGAAGTGCATCAATTTGGAATCAATGTGCACATGTTGTGATTATCCAAAATCTGAATTCGTCAGGAACCTCTAAATTTAAGGGGATTTTTCATGATTTATCAGGGATTAGGTTTTCCAATGGATGGGATTTTAGGTGCGAAAATACAACATTAGGTATTTTCATACCATCTGGTTCTAGGGGTCTGATGTTCGGGAGTTCATTGTAACATTACATGGAATGGTGTTTGCGTCACTTTTATATGAAATCTACGATATGAGAAATAAAATTTTAGAATAAAAAATCTTCCCTCTTTAGCACCACAAGGTTTAGGCCTTATCTATAGTTTCTGATCTCATCCAATTGATTCATAGAGATGAAGATGGAATTAATCACAGTATTTTCAGCAATAATCGCATCAAATATGGTAGCTATTTTCATATTCATAGGCAGATTAAATAGAATCCTCCACCTAACGATATAAAAATTAATGTGGATGATTCCTGAAGTAAAGGAATGATAAGATAATGAGACGTTGTTCAAGATTCTAGGGTGTCATTGGTAATTGGGTTTAACGCTTTCTACAGTCTAGGAAATTCAATTTGGGTGGAGACTAGATCTGTTCACAACAATTTATCCTTAGGAAATATCTATAACATTTACATTGTAGTTGTAGTGAAAAAATCGAAACTTATAGTGGGATTTATTCAAGATAATACTAATATCATGTGGTGTCTTATCAATTTAATCAGGAAATTAATGTCTATTATCAGTACTAGATTACGGGCTATTTGCAATGAGATCCCGTCGCAAAAGATATTTTGTAATGGGAAATGGTCTCATCACAAATAAATCTCCGATTATTTACATTATATAAAAAAATTTTGATGGGCCCATCACGAAAATTATTTGTGATCGTCTCGCTTTCACATCACAAATACTTCTCTATTTATATTTGTTATATATACCTAAACCTTCTACGATGGGCATGTCGCAAAAAAACAATTTGCGAAGGGTCCTGCTCCCGTCACAAATACCTTTTAAGAAAATATAAACCATTTGTGTTGGGATCCCATTACAAAAGGACCTGTCATAAATACTAAATAAAAAATCCAAAAATAATTAATAAAACTATGATTAATGAAAAAATTATATTAATATTACTAAAATTAAAAAAATATTAAAAAATATTAAAAAATATTAAAATTCACAATATTCACAAAGAAAAATATAAAAATATAAAATATTATTATTATTATTATTATTAAAATAAAAAAACATTAAAAAATATAACAATAATAATAAATAATAAAATATTAAAATATTAAAAATAGAAAAAATAAAAAATTAAATTATGCAATATTCAAACCAATATAAAAGACAAAAACTGTAAACAGTTCATATTACAACAAATGTTGAATTTAAATGTTTTTTACATAACAAAAAAATCACTGGGGGATAGTCTTCTAGAGGAGGTGAAGAAGATGGAGGAGATGGTGGGGGGAAAAACCATCCCAAAACTATGAGTCAGACAACACATGTACTCCATCTACTCATGTTGCTGCTACTTCCATCGACGTATCTCCTCCCCATGCTGCTTCTCCTCCTGCTACTATTATCGACACATATTCTCCTCATACTACTGGTGTTGCTGCTGACACATCTCTTCCTGCTGCTTCTCCAAACTCTCTATAAGCTCAGTCTGAACTCGCAACTGCTCCAGATACTATGAGCCTGAAGATGATTCCACTCCACGAGCTCCTCTCAATCTAGACACCGACATTGAAATAGTACCATAATATGTCCTAGGAGTAAAAGGAGAGTCTATACCAATATCTCGTACATTCTTGATGGAATACTAGATCGCCTGCATCCATGCCACCTCATCGAAATGGTGGGCACTAGTCTGATCAACTGTCTCATCCTGACACTCAGCCAGTGTCTGAGAGTTCACGACCTCGAATAATTCATTCTATTCCAATTTTAAATTAAAATATTGAAAATATTATATGCAATTAATTTTCAAACTGAAAAAGAAATAATACAGACCACAATATGACACTGGCGATCACCTCTAATCTTTCTAGTGGTTGGATCATTGTACATCCTCCTATAAACATCGTACTCTATATAATCGTGATTCTAGGCTACCTATATGAATATAAAATAAACTATTTATATTTATTATTATATAAAATATTTAATAAATAAACTTAGTTGATGCTCTCTATGCATATTGAATGTATGGCTACCAGCTCGATGTGTCACCTCCTATCTCCCACGATTCTTCCGACACAATGAAGATCTCTTATAAAATCCACCACTCAACCCGTGTGAACATAATCCATCCCAAATGTGAGATTAATTGTTCTCTAGTTGGTAGAATCTAGATGAGTCATCAAATACTATCACTCTTGCTATCTAAATGGTCATCCATCTAAAATTATTCAAATACTGATGGAAATTCTCATGCATAGACACCTCTCTTATCGTGTTGATAGCATCACAAATGCTATAATCTATGGGATACCATAAATCCTACAAATAATTTTTAATATCATGTTATTAATGAAATAAAACTGAAAAAATATTATTTATTTATTTACCATCCAATGATTGAACATTCCAATCTTCACATCAATGAAAATCAGTTCCCATGTGATCCATGGCTAAGAAAAATAATTTCACAAGATAGCGCTCTCCTCTATAATAGCTACATGTGAAAAACTGTGAAAAAAGAATAAATAATCAAACAATTAGTATATAAATAAATTAATGAAAGTTAACTACAATACATAGGTAAACATACCTCTATGTGTGATGGATCAAAGCCATGACGTGGACATTGCTTGGGGATAGGGTCAGGAATCATCAGTTGCACAAGACCGCACCCCCTCCACATACCCCTTGAACCACCAATAGGATGAGTGTTAGATGATCATAAATCCTCCTCATCCAATTCTTTCTCAGCCTCCTGCAACTCACAGAGTAGATCATGGTCCTTCTAAAACAAAAAATGATTGATGTTAGCATACAATAGAAAATAACTATTATATATTGAAATATATTAGTTATGATTCTAACCAGTATTTAACTATGTCAATGTTCACCTTCATCATCATCTTCATATCTGAAAATTTCAATGTATTAATATTCATCATCGACATCACCAGTATCCATATGAGTTTTAGTTTCATCATCACTTTCCCTTTTGAATTCATTTGTAAGATCATTAACATCATTGTCACCATCGACCTTTAATTGTGGGGTGTCATCATCAATATTCATGTCTCTTTGTGAAACAAATGAATTTTGAGTAGTCTCTTGAAAAATTTCAATTCCTTGTCATTCAATTGAACCACATTTTCATTGATTAAACTGATTTTCCTAATATTTCATTTTTATTATGCTCCACCAATCACTTATGTCTCTTGAAGAAGAACAATACTTTTCATAATATATTTGATGTGCCTATTGAGCAAGTAAAAAATGGTTCATTTACTGCAACAAGACTTTTATATTTAATATAGATGATTCCATGAATCAAATGAACATGAAAGCCTCTTTCTGTATCCAACCACCAAAATTTAAACATCGTTATGTAAATTTTCCCAAGATAACATAGTTCAATAATTTTATCCATCATTCCATAAAAGTAAACATTAATTTCACTATGATGCGATCCTCCCATGAAAACTCCATTATTTATTGTTTTTTATTCCCCATATATACCTGTATGAAATTGAAAACCATTTTCCACATATTCATTTAAGATTTAACCATTTTGGATGGTAAGTTACACAATATAAATAGTCTCTTATCAATTTTATCAACATGTTGAGACACATGAAATTTTTTAAAGTAATTATCAATATAATAAATAATAAACTAAATTAAAATGTTAAACCATCAATAATTTATGTTGCCAATTTTTGAAACCATTGAGAAAAAAACTTTTTTCAGCATTCTTCAAGAGCAACTGATGTAAGTTTTTGGAGAATTTTCTTGATATGATTATTATATAACCTACAAATAAAATAAGTTTACTTACTGTGACATAAATTATAGAATAAGTGATAGAAGAACACATAGTAAAAATGATGTCATTTTTCATAGTTGAGCATAACATATGTATGAGCTCTGTGATGTTCATCATCTAAAAGACATCGTTCATGAACTCCACCAAAGACAAGCTCAGGAAAATTAAAAATTGATAATTGATTTTCCATTTCATCATCAACATTACCTTCATTTTATCCCATGTGGTTTTATTTTTACGGATATTCAGATTCCAAATAATGAGAGAAGAAAAAAAAAATCTTCCAAATAAGCTTCACCAAGTGAGCCTTCAACAGATGCATTGTTACGTACTAACATGCATCTCTCAAATGGGTAAATCCATTGAAACTATACCCGACCTCCAAATTTAGCTTCATGTGGAAGATGTAATTTATGATGTTCCATTGAGTCAAAGAAAGTCATTATGAAGATTTTTTCCAGTTTACATATAATTAAAACAACATCTTCTTCCATTTTTCTTAGTGAATCGTAGTTTATTTTCTCCATAAAAATGTATCGAAAAGAAGGATATATTTATTATCGAATCCCAACTCATAAAATTAAACAAAACTCTTAATCCAATCTACATAATTATTTCCATTATAACATGACAATCCTGACTTTGTAATCCAATAATATGACCATTCTTAAGTCATCTTCCGAAAATGGATGCATAGTAATCTAGAATTCTCAAATCATCAATCCACTAACTAAATATTAAGTGACTCTCTTTGTAAAGTGTATAAGATGATTATGCCTTCATTAACCTCTATAATCTGATATTTTGAAACAGTTCAAATTCAAGTTGCCTGTAAATTTAGGCACGATCAATTCATGCCTTTACATTATCTTTGGTCTTTCCCAGTTTATCCAAAACATTATGAAATAAATTATGGAAACAATTATTCTCAATATGAATGACATCTAACATGTGGCTAACCAAAAAATCAAACCAATATGACATATCCCAAAAAATTCTCTGTATTATCAAATTGTTTTCTTTCCCAAAGCCATGAAATTTCTGTTTGTTTACTGTGGGCCAAAATTTGATTGGAGGTATTGAAAATAAAACTGATTTTAACTCTTTACCTAAGATCATTTTGGAAGGTTCGTCCATTTCAATTGTGCATTTTCTAAAATGAGATTTTTTCCTCCAAAAAGAATGATCTGTTGGATGAAATCTGCAATGACAGTCAATATAACAAGGTTTTCCTCCATTGTCGGGCATAAATGCTTTGTTTTCTTTCATACAGTAAGTAAATTATTTCGGACCATGTGTAATCCTTCATATAACAATCTATATATCTGGATGTCACTAATTTTCCACATCAATTCAGCTTTTAATATGAAATTTTGTTTCACAGCAACATCATATGTAATACCACCATTACACGAAAAAGAATTTAACTCATCAATCATTGGATTAAAATAAATATCAATATTTTTTTTTCGGATGTCCTGGGATTAATAAGGTCAAAAATATATAGATCTCCTTCATCAACATATAGGGAGGTAAATTGTACAGTGTTATAAAGAAAATACAACATGAATACTTACTACCATAAGAACCAAACGGACATAAATTGTCAATAAAAAGACCCAATAACACGTTCTGGGATTCTAAAATAGAAGACGGATGCGGTTGATCAAAATTTTTCCATGAATCAATATCAGATTCATGATTCAAGCTTATACCAGTTGAAATCTTGGTTTTGTGCCCTGACATCATTGACATTATGTTCTATGAAATAAATAAATTCTGCAAGTTCGGTGTATACATAAATTATCTCAATTATTTTATAGGAATCAATCTAGACATCCTCGATTGAGCTTCTTTATACATTAATTTTCCACAACTAGGAAAACTATATAGAGACTCATTTTCACTAGAATATAGGACGCAATCATTTGTACATAAATGAATATTTTGATAACTATGGCCCGAATTACGAACCCGCCTCTTTCTCTGATAGTAATTTGTAAGAAACACATTTCCAGTAGGTAACAGTATTTTAAACAAAGAAAATATCTGATCAAAACAGAGGTTTGACATTGCAGTATCTGAATTAATAAAAATCAATTTTGAAACTGCTTCAAATTTTCTTATCATAAAACCAGGATATAATACCTCATTAACATACCTCAACAACTCATAAAATTCAGATGGTTCAAACACAGGAGTTAAATCAATATCATCTTATGTTTTAGTTTGTTGACCAGATGGACCTGCAACATCATGTATGAATCGTTGAAACTGTGATGGATCCAGAATCAAATTATTAGTATCTTCTCTAGAATTTCGTTCACTGTGTTGGTACCCAAAAACACAATCCGATTGAAAACAAAAATGCAAGAGATATCCCCCAACCTTTTCAAACCTGTCAAACATTCTCAGAGCACATTTTTTACAAGGAAACTTAATTGTGCCTTCTGAAACAAATTCTTGTTTTGATGATGCAAATGGTATGAACGATTCAACAACCTCAATATATATATGATTTAAAATAGAACTGTTTGGATTTTTGTGCTGATTTATCCAAGCACGATCATCTAATAATGACTGTTGTTGACTTTCTTGATCAATAATTTTCTACAAAATATCAAATCATTAGTATTTTTTAAAAATTTGAAATTAAATGAACATTATCCAAAAAGATAAGATAATTAATTACAACCACCTCTTAATAATTACTATTTATTTTGAGTGATACAGTTTCTTGTGGATTGAAGGCTACTCTTTTATCCGACGACACCTTTACTTGCAAAATTATCACACTGAAATCACAATGAACAATCTATTTGAAGGTACGCATATCCATTCTCGTGCATACGATAATGTATAACCCTACCTCTGAGGATATTCTTTATTGTGATTTCAATGTGAGAAAGATGCAATTAAATGAGGTGTCACACAAAATAGATCCCTTTTCATCTATGACTCTTCTCCTTGCAACAGTCACCTCTTGAAAACATTATAAAAAATTTGGTCTTAAGAATTCATACCCAAACTCTAGCATACGAGATTCGATATGTATGTGTAGAAGCATATTATTCATAATTTTTTGAGACGGTGAGGGTTGAAAGGAGAAGATTCATTGAGAAAAAGGAGTTCCCCCAATCCACAGGAAATTGTACAAAGTTATTACAATTAATTAAAATTTATTTTACTTCTAATTATTCCAAATTTTTCCTAATTATTCCTAATTATTACTTATTATTTCTAATTATTGCTAATTATTGATAATTATTAATATTTATTCCAAATTATTTCTAATTTTTGATAATTATTTCTAATTATTGCTAATTATTTCTATTTATTTCTAATTATTGTTAATTATTGAGAATTATTCCTAATTTTTCATAATATTTCATATTTATTGCTATTTATTGCTATTTATTGCTATTTATTAATATTTATTGCTATTTAATGTTAATTATTCTTAATTATTACTAATTATTACTAATTATTAATAAATATTACTAATTGTCACTAATTATTACTAATTATTACTATTTATTATTAATTAATACTAATTATTACTAATTATTACTATTTATTACTATTTATTACTATTTATTACTATTTATTACTATTTATTACTAATTATTACTAATTACTACTATTTATTACTATTTATTACTATTAATTACTATTTATTACTAATTATTACAAATTATTACTATTTAATACTATTTATTACTATTTATTACTAATTATTACTAATTATATCTAATTATAACTAATTGATACGAATTATTACTAATTATTAATAATTATAACTAGTTATTACTAATTATTATTAATTATTACTAATTATTACTAATTATTACTAATTATTACTATTTATAACTATTTATTACTATTTATTACTAATTATTACTATTTATTACTATTCATTACTATTTCTTAATATTTATTACTATTTATTACAAATTATTGCTAATTATTTCTAATTATTACTAATTATTTGTAATTATTACTAATTACTACTACTCATTAGTATTTATTAATATTTATTAATATTTGTTACTATTTATTAAATTTATTACTAATTATTACTAATTATTTCTAATTATTGGTAATTGTTAATAATTATTACTAATTATTACTTATTCTTACTAATTATTACAAATTATTACTAATTATTACTAATTATTACAAATTATTACAAAGTAATAATATTTATTACTATTTGTTACTATCTATTACCAATTATTACTAATTATTTCTATTTATTACTGTTTATTCATATTTATTTCCATTTATTACTATTTATTACTATTTATTATTATTTATTACTAATTATTACTAATTATTAGTAATTATAATTAATTTTTAGTAATTTTTACTAAATATTGTTAATTTTTGCCAATTTTTGCCTATTATTGCTAATTATTAATAATTATTTCTAATTATTACTAATTAATACAAATTATTAATATGTATTAACAATTGTTACTAATTATTACTAATTATTACTGATTATTACTATTTATTACTATTTATTAATATTTGTTACTATTTATTAGTATTTATTACTAATTATTACTAATTATTACCATTTATTACTATTTATTACTAATTATTAGTATTTATTACTATTTATTCACATTTATTAGTATTTATCGGTATTTATTGCTATTTATTGATACTTATTCCTATTTATTGCTATTTATTGCTATTTATTCATATATATTGCTATTTATTGTTATTTATTGCTATTGATTCCTAATTATTGCTAATTATTTCTAATTATTTCTATTTTTTACTAATTTTTTCAAATTATTACTAATTATTACTAATTACTACTAATTATTCCAAATTATTCCTAATTATTATTAGTTATTACTAAATATTACTAGTTATTACTAGTTTTTACTATTTATTACTATTTATTACTATTTATTACTATTTATTACTATTTATTACAATTTATTACTATTTATTACCTGTTATTACAATTTATTACTATTTATTACTGATTAATGCTATATATTACTCATTGTTATTATTTATTACTAAATATTACCATTTATTACTAATTATCAGTATTATTTACTAATTGTAAATATTTATTATTATTTTTTCCTAATTATAACTATTTTTTCTTAATTATTACTAATTAAAGTTAATTACTATTAATTACTACAAATTATTGGTACTAATTACTAATTACCACTAATTATTTATATACATTACTAATTATCGTTAATAATTAATAATTATTACTAATTTCTAATAATTCGTACTAATAATTTGAATTTATTATTACAAATAAATACTAAGGACCAAACAATTTAAATCTAATTTAATTACAACTAGTCAACAAAAACTAAAATTAATATAAAATCGAAATAAATATTAAATTAAATAAAACCTAAATACCTTTACACTTGATCCCTTATAATTGTAGATGACTTCAAAACTTCTTCTTAAAAAAACTAACTCTGAAAAATTTTCACTCTAAAATTAGAGTTTAGAGATGCAGAGAAAGTAGAAATTGAGGGGAAGGAAGGAAAAAAATGAGTGAGGGTATATATAGGTTAGATTAGTTGCGACAAGACTATTTGTGATTGGTCCCGTTACAAATACCTTCGGTCGCATTAATTGTTGTCACCGTTTTAAAGGGTACTTGCGAAGGGACCCATCGTAAAAGGTGATCTTCCAACACACTATTTGCGACGGGACTACATCCCATCACAAATAGTTTTTACCACTGTTGGGTATTTGCGACTGTTCCCACCACAAATATACTCCAGTAGATGCACTATTTGCGACAGGGAATTCCCCATTGTAAAGAGTATTTTCCATCTCCCAGTATTTGCGATGGGAGTTGCCTCCCCATCACAAATAACGAATTATTTGCGACAGACTGATTCTCCCATCGCAAATAACCTATTTGATGGAGTATTTGCGACAGAATTTTTACCTATCATGAATAACCCATCGCAAAAATTAGTTTTTCCCATAGTGTATCATTAATGAGTTAGAGATCTCACACACCCTTAGGGAAGGGAGCACCACAACGGATAACCTAGGCATTATTGCATGTCCTCATGAACATTTTAATATTTTTCCTAATACAGGTTCCCTCTCCCATGAGTCTAATATTATTGATAGTGTTGATGCTCTGGGGATTCAGCATTACAGACCCCCAAACTCTCTATTGCCTTTAATGTTTTTGAATAAATAGTGACTTTTGAGTGACCAGAAACTCCACATCCATGACCCTACCATAACAAGAACTGTACGTCCACAATCGATTTGATATTCCTAGCCATGAATTATCATTGACATTACACTACTAAAGAAATCATCATTTCAAAATTTCAAATGCTCTATCTATTTCTTCACGTAATAATTATGTATAGACACACTACTCACACTAGTGTGTGAACATGAATAATCAAATGCTAAAACATCTTAGATAACCAAAAACACCGCAGACAATGTTGGTGGAAATTCAACTGAAACATGGGTCACACCCACCTTGTCTTCTGATGCACTCCCCTCCATATTTCTTTCATTATAACTATCTTATATCATGACATAAATATGTTCAACCATCATGAACATGATTATACACACAACCCATATAAACCTCATCAGAAAGAATTCCTATTAAGATCAACTACCATAACAACCATACAATCATAGCTGTTACAATTCCAATGACATATCTGACCATAGGTGGGAATTTTTCTTTCAATAAAATTTCTGGTACTAAATCCCACTAGAATATCATCATAACAACCAATTCATGGCTCTTAATCAATAAATTACTAATTAATAACTCATCAAAACAAATCATAATCCTCATGTACCATCTCAATTTCATCTAAAGTAAAAAAAACATACATTCCCATACGTCCAGATCATATAACTTGAGTAACCCCCAGGAGGGGAATGGTCACAAACCTAGTATGATTTACCTAAACTATATACCATGATCAAGTGAATTTCAATCTCATATAACAAGAAGTAACCATGATTCTATATTAAAAAAAATCACTTATTCCATGGTCAATAACATGATCCCCCTCCAACAATATGTCATTTTAAAATCAAAAGTGTCTATCCACTATCCCTATACTACATTAGTAAAATATAAAATTAACTTGTACATGAATCAAACTTATCATACTCCCATAAACCAAAAATCTTTACCTAAGTACCTATGTATGTTTCTTGAAAAAACCTGAAGAATATCAAAAGTATAAAACATATACAAGTAGAACCTCAGGTTCATCGATCTCAATACCTGAATCATCAATCTTTTCTTATCACTTATAAAGAAATCATAATCCTAGACTAAACTTCATTTAATTTTATCATCATATATATCACATATAACCACTTATGATATATAAAAACCACCTATATCTCATGGTGTATATCAAGAACCTTGTAATCTTTGTTAGCCCATATATTAGCTATCATGTAAATAATAATTTATGGTATAACATCAATTCACATGTATAATAAGTCCCAAGATAACCAATTTTCGAAGTCATCCATTTTATATTCTCACAAATATGTATACTCATATCATGAATCACATTCCAAGTCATCAACCATCTATGACACTGATCTTTAATATTCATCCCTCTGTGGATGTAATCCTTCAAGAATCACAATCTCAACTTTTCAATACTTGGCCTCCACCTATGGGAGTCACGCACACCAATTGTCACACTTTAATCATGTTATATATATGTGCACACACAAAAAAATATAGAACCATACAATGATTTTCATTGATTATAACATTTTGGTATGGTTTTTTCATTTAGAATGAAACCAACAAGATTTATAAAAAGACACCATATAGGTTTTTTATCCTCTTAAATAACCAAATCTATTTTCCAATTATTAGAAAAAAAAGAACCATCATCAACTATTATTGTCTAATTATTGACATATAATCTAGATAAAGTGATCTAAAAGGGTCATCATATATTTTTATATGTTGGAATATGTAGTCTTTATCATAGAGACCCTCTTCAAAGTTCCACCTGACTATCCATCAAAAACAGAAATATATTTTCTTTCTACTAAGTATAATTTCAACCAACTAATTATCTAAAAATCCTCCATTATTGCTAATAAAGCATTAAAAATTGACCCCTATCAAATCAAACCATTATTATTTATTCTATCATTCACACAAAGGCATACACATTTTTTTGAATAAAATATTCGATGAATGATTCATGTATATTGGACTATTCAATTATGTCAATATCCAAAAACCTATAAATTATTAATCATGAAACTCCATGTGAGTAATTCTTGGGGAAATCATACAACATTAAACAAAATTTCTATTAGTAAAAATTTCCATCCATAAGTAACTCCATATTTGTACTGGAAATGGTGTTTGTGACGTAGTATTATGAAATCCACCAAATTTTCTATACATTCAGTTTTCAATAACATAATATATCCTTATATAGTAAAAAAAACTATTTGACATTATATTATATAATCCATTTAAAAGGTCTAAAATCACATTATGACATCCTCCCCTAGTTTGCATCTACTAAACAATGCTAGAAATAGAGATGTCACCGTGTGACATTATACATCCCTCCCTTTATGCTAAAGGCTCCTAACAACTAGATATGGACTAGGGTGTTACCATGATGAGATTATTCCACCGTATTAGATTGTGAAGTATCATAAAAAGCTAAAATTCATCCATATTTTTTTTAGAGTATATGTATTTAAGAAAAATGACAATTTTATATAAAATTGAAATGTGGAATCATATAGTCTTACAGAATCAATTTCATTCCATTACATATGCATTGAACACCCAATATCCATTCAAATAAAATGAATAAATAAATGAATTCAATTCATCTAAGACTTTTCTTCAATCACTAATATTCACTTCATTTAGATATCAAATTGTGTTTATGATCCCTAGGTGAATGATCCAATATATTGGTTCTTCGTATAATATACCGATAAATAGTTAATGCTACTCAGGTTCTATAGTACTATGGATTTCAATGTAGAGTGTGTGTGAAAATAAGTAAGGAACCACCAATCTAGACTCATTCATAACAACTAAATGCATAGTTAAACATGTGTTATTGTTAGATACATTAATAGGTAAAATACAAAATAATAAATAAACAACCATCATCAGTCATCATGTCTAAATATGAAACTTGAGATTGTCTATAACTACTTATTCCATTGTTGATGTGTCTCTACATGTAAGAACCCAAATCTTCTTTTTAGGAATGGATCTTTATTTTGGGTTGTTTTTTAGGGAAAAAAGAAGAAATGGTGTTTTTCTATGT
This sequence comes from Viscum album, assembly GCA_963277665.1. Lineage (NCBI taxonomy): Eukaryota > Viridiplantae > Streptophyta > Magnoliopsida > Santalales > Viscaceae > Viscum > Viscum album. Next base: position 1,532,975,913 of record OY728152.1, on the reverse strand, counting down.
ATGCGTCATGTACTTCGGTTTACACGTTGTGTACCTAGCATGTCATCTACAACTGCATACTGACTATATAACAACTGAGTACAAGATCATGTGGTGACCTGGAAGACCCACATAAATCAATGACTGGTTAAGGCTTTTAAACGACATGTTGTTTTAATGAACACGTTGTGTACATATCTTTTTATTTTATAAATTGAAGTGGGGTCATGTCTCATATCTAGAAATGTCTTTTTCTGTTTGTGGTTCATACATGAGTCCTTCTGAGAAATGAACTAACTCCAAACCCCCGATTCTCTATCCAAGCTCCGATTGAGACACCAGTGGATGTATTGGGATCCCACCGATGAGTTCACAAACCCTCTAGATCCTTTCTTCGAAATTCATCCTCTATTTTTTATTATTAATGGTTGGAATGTTTTTCACTGTTTTGAAGATCTGTACTGATCAAGACTTATTCTAGGGAAGACATTTAATTATATAGATCTTTCAACATCATGGTAGATGGTTTGTGCCTTTAGTTGTTTATCCTTGGATTATATCTACTAAAAGTGACACATACCCACTTTTGGGGAACTGTATGATTTGGAATTTAACCCTTTTATTTCTTATTATGGTTTGATTGATTGATAAAGGGTTGTTTATTTTGTTTATGGTTAAATACCTTGGTTATGGGACACCCCATGGGTGTGTTTCCCCCTTGATTGATTGTTTATGGTCGTTTGGTCTAAAATTCCTGTTAGTCTTGACTTGTTTTCCAGGACATGTTTTTTAGGATTGATTTTCTTATTATATGAAATTCATGTGATATGCACTATGAATTGTTACCAAGGGGATTGGATTATGAGAGCTTCACAAAGGTGTTAGACTGTGAGAGATGTTGAGAAGGTCATTTATAATTGATTAAGTGCATGTTGACCTAAGGGTTTATACCATGACAGCTTTCCCGGTGGTCATTTCTAACTGATTGATGCAATGTTATACAAAAGGGGTTAGACTGCGAGGGTTTCCCATATAGTCATTTATCTTTGATTAAATGAATCACTGACCCCCAGGGATTATACATTGAGAGTTTACCCATGTGTTCATTTATAATTGTTTGATCTTATGTGGGACGAAAGGGGTTAGAATGTGAGAAAATTACTAAAGTGTTGTCAATGAATAGTTGAATTATTTTGATGCATTTTCCAAGAAAAAGCACAAGCTTGGATTCGGTATAACTCAATTTTTTATATTGTCTTACGAGATGTATATTTTGGTTACTTTACACAGGGGATACAAAACATAGGCTAGATCATAGGGCTAAATTATTCAATGGATGAATAATAAGTGTTATATTAATGTAATTGAAAACTGTAAGATTGTTTAATTTTGGGAAATTCTTATTTTATTGCTTCATTCTTGCATATTACCTATTTTATATATTATCTGACACGTATGCATATATCTCTTTGTGGTTGGCTACTAGGATTTGTCTCACACCATATTTGGGTCATGATTTTGGATCCAAATGGATTATAAGATACCAGTTATAGATAAGGGTAAGAACCATTCTTCATTAGGTACTTGATTACTATTGGATGTGGAGAACATGGGACGAAGCTGAGTCTTGCGATGCTATTGGAGTTTACTTGTTTCTTTTTTCTACTTTGGTTTTTGTATTTCTTTCCAGCATTGTGACTTGTTTGGATATTTTATTCGATACATATTCTATGCATCATATATATATATATATATTACAAATTCTATTGGATTTACTTTATGTCTTATGCTGTTATACCTATTTTTAATTGTTTATTTCACTATTTTTTAATATTTGTTTTTCTACTTTGTATACTATACTAATGAAGGAATAGTTTTCCCTATTATCACTCGTTTTCCTTTTCTTATTTTCTGTAGCCTCTAGAGATTAGGGAAATGCGCTTGAGGTTATGTGTCCAACTGGGTTTAGGGAACCTTCGGGCGACACCCAGATCTGGGACGTTAAAAAGTGTTATCCGAAGAGTTTTCCAATGCATTGTATTACTATTTAAAGGAATTATAAAGGGATATAAAGGAAATGGAGTTTGGTAATTAGTTATACCTAGGAATACCATCCCCATGTAAAGGGAAAATCCAAATTACATAAAATTGAATTATGATTTTTGCATTAGGAACTATTACATTTTATTTGATTTGACTATTGGGTGACACACTTATTTTGTGCTATTTTATTTGAGGTTCTATTCTAATACAACCAGATGAGATGTGGGTATTCCATCTCATGCATTATATAGGAACTTTATTGTGATTACATTTTATGCATTATTTTTCATGCCATATTGGGTTCATTACTAATTTCATGTTGTTATGATAGTTGATGTTCTAGATATGTGTGCTGCTGTGATAAATTCTAGGACAGAATACATGCTACTCTAATAACATATTGTTATATGTAATTATTCATTTGGTTGGATGCCATGCTTTGGTCCCTGAGGTGTTATAGGCCCTCTTGGATTGTAGTATGGTGGATCAAGTTTGAAATTTCATTAAATTTTGTAAAGATATGATATTAATAAGGATTCCAAACAATAATTCATGATAATTATGGTATCTCATGGGTTAGAATGTGTCATTCTTTGGACAAATTTTATGATTTGGGGTTCTATAGAAGAATTGGAGGCTTAATATCTGAAAACAATCATAAAAAAATGTGAAAAATGTTAGGAACACACACCATGTGTTATTCTATTCTGGAAGACGTGACATTTCTTAAGTACACACTATGAACTGTATGTACATGCCGTGTAGTGGTTGACCATTTGACTGACTCTCTGAGTAGAAACGGGGTTGGTAATCTTTTGGTAGAACATGTTGTGTATTTGGATTACACGCCATGTTGTAATGGTCCATGTATCTGGTTTTGTGACTAACGACACGAGTGGATGGAATTTTCAATGTACATGTCATTTCTAGAGTGTGTACGTTGTGTAGTGTTATAGTAGTAGAACCCATGTAGTTATTTCTGTGTAGATGTACTTGGGTAGGAGGGAATATTCAAGTACACACTGTGTCTCAGGAGGAACATGTCGTGTGTATGGGGTGTTACATGACCAAGTTGACAGAGCTACAAACCCATGTTAAGGCTTAAGGGAACACGCCATGTAGTTGTTCTACATGCCATGTAATCCTTTTTTGAAAAAAAGCATGAATTATTTCCATCACCTTTTCCATTCATGTACATATGAGTATTATTTTTTTGTTAATCTCATACTGAGGTGTGTGACTGAACATTCCAAGTCATGCCACCATGATCTCTTACTATTGTATGCCAGATTCATAGTAATGAACAGACACTATAAACGGTAGATCAAGCAATACCATCAGATCCACCCATCATGCCCATTTTGGCACCAACTATTATATCAGACATAGGTATTGAAGCACTGTTCCATGAAGGATTTATTTGGATGATACCGACCTTTCAAGGAGTTCCACATCCTACCTTGACTGTTACAGAGTTGATGTGGGTGTTAGAATAGCATAATCCTCCCTCTTTTTTCTAGGGATGAAGGACCACATGCTACAGAGTCATGGTTAGAGGCCATGCTTTCTATCTTTGAGCATTTGGAGACACTTCCGGAGAGGAGAGTGATGATCATGACATACATGCTATGTGATTCTTCCATGAGATGGTTGGATGTTTTCTCATAGGTGGGATGACATCGAGATATGGTTTATAAGGAGTTTCATAGGACCTTATATGATTAATTTTACCCCAACAAGATGAGGGTCGACCGAGCCCGGGAGTTCATACATTTTTTGTATGGTACTCTTTTAGTGATAGAATATTCTTCTCACATTACAGAGCTATAATGATTCACACTTGTTTTGGGGGTGATGAGTTAGCACTAGCAAGGTGATTTGAGGATGGTCTTAAGTATGATATATGATCCCATGTGAATGTTTTCAGGTTGACATCAATGACTACTATCGTAAACCATGCGTTGATTACAGAGTTCAATCTGAAGGAGTTTAGAGTTGTGATCCAAGGCAGTTCATCATCCAGGGCAGGTAATCCTTCCACCGATAGCAAGAAGTTACATAGGTATGTTTATTTAGGTATCCAAGTGGTGTCCTACTAGTGTAGAAAGAGTAGGAATATCAGACGACATTACCCAAGGTAACCAGTCAATTGTTGATCTTTCAAAATGATGGGTCATATTTAGCATTTTTATAGGATGTTATAAGCAGTAGTGAGTGAGATGAGATATTTTATGACTCCAAATTGAAGACCAGGACCACCAGTTTCTCATCAGTTAGGTAACATGAGTTTTTAAGGCCATTCAGGCTAAGGAGGTGTTTGTGGTCGTGGTACCTAGATGATAGGTTTCTTTTAATAGTAGGGTGGATCATGTCAGGGTGTCTAGGCTGGGTCAGAGGGCCACAATACATGTCATGATTTTACGATGGAATATAATCTACGATCATAGGATCCTAAACCCTCTATAGATAGAGGTATGATTCTAGTTGCCTCAGTTTTAGATTTTTCTTTTTATGATACTGGGGAATCCCATAGTTTTAATTTTTTTGTCACTATGAAGATCCATAGGCACTGTATCTTTTATTATGATGATGTTTTGATGATAGAAAATCCATTTGGTATTAGGATGAATAGTGTACGTTAGTGAAATAAGATCCCTCATGAAGTTGGTGGGTGTCACTTCTTCTGGTACCACAATGTCTTAAAGATAACAAGCTTCGATGTCATTCTTAGAATTGAATGTTTGGACCCTTTTCCAGTCTTTGTTAACTTCTATCGCATAGGGTGAGTTTAATGTCACCATAGGTTGGATCTTATCTACACAAGGGAGAATGAGATGTCAATGAAAGAAGTGTTGGACCCGAATATCATTGGTTGTGAGGAATTACATCCCAAATTGTGATTCTATATCAGGAAGTATAGGGGAATTCACAGATGGACTTTCCTCCATTGGTGGATCATTTCTGATATGCCTTTCTAAGAGACTTTTTATGTTTACATCCAAAGAGAGATGTGGATTTCTCTATTGATTTTATTCCAGGAGTGGCACTGATGTTCGTTCCTCTATATAGTATGGATACACAAGAGTTTTGTTTGCTCAAGAAGTAGTTAAAAGAGTTATAGGAAAAGGGTTTCATCTAAACCAATACTTATCCTTGGGGTTCACCTGTCCTTTTTGTGAAGATGGTTTATGGCACCCTTATACTTTGTGTGTATTATTATAAGATGAACCAGTTGATTTTCAAAAATCTATATCCCATGATAAAGATTGGTGATCTCTTTTTTCAGAATTGAGGATCCCAGGTGTTCTCGAAGATTTACATGAGATTCAGTTATCATTAGTTGCATGATAGACCATCAGATATACCTCATACAACCTTTTGGAGTAGGTATGGTCTCTAAAAATATTTGGTTATGTCATTTAGTATCACAAATTTGGTAGCATATTTCATCGCACAGATGAACCGAGTGGTCCTTCCTTACTTGGATTATTTTGTTGTAGTCTTCATGGACGATATATTGGTGTACCCTCAAACTTGACATGACCATGCCATCCCTATTGAGATTGTATTGAGTACACATAGAGAGAATCAGGTATATGCTATTCTCACAAAATGAAACATTTGGATGGACAAGATTAATTTCTTAGGTCATTATTTCTCAGATACACAAGTATCAGTAGAACTATAGAAGGTTAATGCAGTAGTTTCCTAAGAGCATCTGAAAAACATCATTGAGGTATAAAGTTTTCTCAGGCTTGCTGGTTACTACAGTTGCTTTATTCCTGACCTTTCACACTTATCAGGGCCACTGACGGGCCACACTAATAAATTTTCATAGTACTTATGGTCAAATTATCATGATTCAACATTTTATGAGATTAAAGGGAGATTTACATCAGCATCAATACTTAATTTTTAAAAAAAATTCAACAGTTACACCATTTACTGTGATGCATCAGGTATCAGGATGGGAGTAGTGCTTATGCAGGGGGGAAGATTTGTGGCATAAAATTCTTGGTAGTTGAGGTTACATGAGATGAATTATCTGACACACGATCTTCACATGCATGCAGATGTTCATGAACTTCAATGTTAGAGAAATTATATTTTGGGAGATAATTTTGTGGAATACATTTACCAAAAAATCATTAAGTTCATATTTACTATGTATAACAAAATTAGAGACAATGATGGTTGGTTGAGTAACTTCCGTATTTTCACTTTCTGTTTTCCTACAGACTTGGGAAATGAAACACAATGGATGTTGTGTTGAGTAGGAGGACTCAGACCCAAGTATTTCAGGAGGCCATCAATGGGTGGAAGCTTGTGTCTATATTCTATGAGAAGCATTCGGAGTTGCATAAAAAACAGAGGTAGAAATTTATTTATTCTATAGCTGTCACATGTACTCTACTGGATTGAGTGTGAATGAAGAATATACCAGATCCAGAAGGGCTAGTCCTACAGAAGAGTGTGTCCAGTGAGGGCACTAATCTAGTGTAGACTATAAGTGAGGATGAGGTTTTTCATTTTCATGGGTTCATAGGGGTTTCAACAGAAATACATGAGGATATGTTCTAAGATTTTCATTCGTCAGTATGGGAAGTTCATCCTCGTGTCACCAAGATGCATCGAGATCTACATCATTAGTATTGGTGTCCATGTATAAAGAGGGATGTAGCTTGTTTTGTTATGAGATGTTCCACCTGTCTGTAGGTGAAGGTGCAACATCAGTGACCAGCATGGCTTTTACATCAGTTACCCATTCCTGAGTGGAAGTGGAGTTATTTCTTGAAAAATTTCATGATGGGTTTAATGAGTTTTCCTCGAGGAAATGATAGTGTGTGGGTTTTTATTGAAAAACTCATGATGGTTTCACATTTCCTACAGATTAAGGAAACATTAATTGTTGATGATCTTGGAAGGTTGTACATCATAGAGATTGTATGTTTACATGGGGTTACACACATTATCACTTTAGAGAAGGATTCCTGGTTTACATATCATGTCTGATAGGGATTACAGTGGTCTTTGGTTATATAGGTACTCATGAGTACAACATTATATCCCTAGACAGATTGCTAGTCTGAGTACACGATTCTGGTTTTAGAGGACATGCTTCAAGCATGCGTCATGGATTTCAGGGACTCTTGGGAGAGACACTTAACCCTATTCGAGTTTCTCTACAATAATAGTTTTTAGGAATCGATTCAGATTGCATATTATGAGGCATTCTATGGTATCCCATTCAGATCACCCCTATGTTGGGTAGAGGGAAGAGAGGAATCTATATTGGGACCTCATCTTGTCCATGAGACCACTGAGTAGGTGGTGTTGATTAAGAAGAAGATCGATACTACACAATATCTCTACAAATATTATACTGATCATTGAAGATGTCCTCTGGAGTTTGAGGCTAGAGATTAGGTTTTCTTGTGTGCCCCACGGAGGTTGGGACAGAAGAGGATTAGGAGATAGTGGAAGCTTTCACCGACATACATTAGGGTGTTTGAGGTTTTGGGAATATTCAGGACGGTTGCCTTTTAGATTCAGTTACTTCAGGGGTATCAGTCCATGAATGACATATTTAATGTTTTTCAACTATGATATTACTTTTTATACCTGTCTCATGTTTTTCTACCCGAGGAGGTTGAGTCTCATATGGATGAATCCTCCAAGGAGCATCCTATTTATATTGTGGATCACATATTGAAGGTTCTATGTGGCTGGTATATTCCGCTAGTGTTGGTGTGGTGGTAGAAAGGGCGAGTGAAGGATGAGACATGGGAGAGGGAGGCCGATGTACGTTCATAGTGGTCAGAGTTGTTTAGAGATTATTCATCACCACCCTTAGAAGGGAAATTCAGTGAAAAATTGTTTTAAGGGTGAATGTTTGTATGAAAAAAGATATTATTTTCTGGTATGGATCTTGATTTCAGGTTGTTTTTAGGAAAAAAGGATAAAATGGGGGGTTTTTATTTACACAAAATGTATGTCCATGTACACGCCATGTACATTGCATGCCACATACAATCGCATACTGACCATGTAACGACCGATTACATGGCCATGTGGTGACCTGTAAGACCTTCTTATGTTGGGTCCAACAAAGTTTACTAGATGACATGTAGTTCTAATTAAACTACCTTGTACTTGTCTTTTTTATTTGATAAATAAGAGTGGAGTCAAGTCATATATTTGGAAAGGTCTTCTTCTTGAAATGGTTCATATAGGAGTGCTCCGTAGTGATGAATGAAATCTAAAACTTTGATTCTCCATATGAGCTCTAATTGATACACTATAGAATGCATTGGAATCCCACCAGAGAGTTCTCAAACTCCATAGGTCATTTCATCCTAACTCATCCTCTCTTATGAGTTATTATATGTACAATGTTTTTCACGGTTTTATAGATCTATGTCGAACTAAGAAAATTCAAGAGTCGATGTTCAATTATATGGATCATACAAAATCGATGTAGGTGGTTTGTGTCTTTTGTAGTTTAAATTTGGATTATATAAGCTAAATATTCCACATACTAACATTTGGGGTACTACTTGATTTGGAATTTAACCCTTTTTTTACCTACTATGTTATGATTGATTGATAAAGGGTTGTTTCTTATGAATAAGGTTAAACACCTTAGATATTGGACACCTCATGGGTACATTTCTCCCTTGATTGATTCTGTATGGACATTTGGTCTAGAATGCCAATTAGGCTGGCCTTATTTTTTATTCCATGTTCTGTTAGGATGGAGTTACTGATTATATGAAATGTCTGTGATATGAATTGTGAATATTGACCAAGGAAATTGAACTGTGAGAGCATCAAAAATGGGTTAAACCAATAGAGCGTCCCAGGTGGATGTCTATAATTGATTAAGTGAATGCCTACCCTTTGGTTTAGAACATGAGAGCTTGCCCAAGTGGTCTGTTATAATTGATTAGTTCTATTTTTTGACCAAAGGGGTTAGACTGTGAGAGCTGCCCATGTGGTCATTTATATCTGATTAAATTAATATTTGACCTAAGGGTTTAGACTCTGAGATATTTCCCAGGTGGTCATTTAAAATTATTTTCTTTTATGTGGGACCAAAGGGTTTCAACAGTGATAACTTTTCCAAAGGGTATTTTTTGAATAGTTGAATGATTGTGATGTGTCTGTAAATCCAATGCATGACCTTGGATTTAATCCTACTGTATTGTTTAGATGGTCTTATGAGATGTACATTTTGGTTACTTTACACGAGGGATAAATTGTTTAGGCAAGATCGCATGGTTAAATTATTAAACATATGAATAATAAATGATAAATTAATGTAATTGGAAATTGTATGATTGTTTACTTTTGATTACTTCCTAGTATATTTCTTTATCCTTGCATATTACGTGTCATATGTGTTTACTAATAGTTAGGATCAAATATTTTGGTGGTTGCCTATTCAGATTAGTTTTAGTCACTATTTGGTTTATTCTTTTGGAACCAAATATATTATATGATTATAGGTATAGATAAGGGAAATCACCCTTCTTCATTAGGTACTTGATTATTGTTGGAGTTGGAGAGCATAGGACCAAGATATGGCTTCCGATGTTGTTGGAGTTTACTTGTTTCTTTTGAACATTGTTTTTTATTGATTTCCATCATCGTGAATTATCTAATTGTTTTAATAGATACATATTCCATGAATTATATATATATATATATATTGTGGCTTCAATCGGATTTACTTTCAGTCTTCCGCTGTTATTCCTATTTGGTATTATTACTTCCGCTATTGTTTACTATTTGTTTTTCCACTGTGTACACTCTACCAATGAGGGAATAGTTTCCCCATTATCACACCTTGTACCTCATTACTGGTCCGAAACCTCTAGTGTTTGTGGAAATGTGCTTGATGTTATATGTCCAACCAGGTTTGGGGCACCTGTGGTTGGCACCCAAATATGGGATGTTACACCACTCAAATCACATTATAGTATTAACTAGTTTAAGGTAAAATTAAACCTTGAGGAGGTAATAATGATTTTTTGATATTAGTTCGTCAAAATTACTATTCATATCAGGGTATCCAAAGTGTTATAAAAGTAATTAGCTGTTAACTCTGATCCCAATGAGTTAATATTATGAGATAAAATGTTAATGAGGAATAATATCTATTCCCTATAAGGTTATAATTAGGGATTTAGAAATCATTAATTATAATTGATAATCCCTAATATGTAATACATGGGGATAAATAATATATATGATTATATTACACTTTTAAGAGTTAATCCTACATAGTCAGGTAATCATCAGACATCATCCCTGATCCATAGGTTGTGTTCCTGGGTGATCCCATAGTAGTAGGCTCATGGACGAAATACCTGTGATACCCTTATAATTCCATATTATTATCCTCATATTTGAACCCCATGAGATATGTTTTAATTTTTATAATTATCCAGAATAAATGCTATAATCTTTTAGGATGCCCAAAACCTCCCATATACATAAATATATTTCAAATTGTAGTATGTTCTTCATAAAAAATCACATATAATGTATCTCACAAGGGTTTTCCATCAACCTAACATGTTTCAAATGATCATGGTCATGCTATCATGTGTATGACCTGTAATAATTACTATGACTATATAAGTACCATATCATTGAATTTGGTTCTAATGTGACACCATAAATTATCACTTCCTATTACCTGTATGAACTCTCTCTAGGGGTCACCATATAACTTCAAAAAACATAGGATACATATAGGTCATGTCAAGAATGAACAAACCACATAAGCTTTTCTATTTTATTCATATTACACTTTCCAAAACCATTAACTAAATGGTATTTCTCTCAAATACAACATTATAAACATTAAACAACCTCCAAACCTCATATAGAAACCCACATTAGAATCATTAAAGAGATATGGAATAAGGTCCATCTCAATAGGTATGGTTATATGAGGTCTGTCTCACAACCCATCCTAACTTGTATTTCCATATGATATACTGATAAATGTAATCAAATATTATTGGGGTGGGTAAATACTCTCATTATATCCATCAAAACTAACCCATCCTTTATATGGAACCTAAGGGTTCTAATATAGAAAAATTAGGTTGATTGATCTCAAATCAACTCTCAAAACTACTAGAGGTCGGTATGAGAATCTATAACTAGGGGCCATAATGTTAAATTCACTATATTTCATTAAATTTAAAAAATGAACTTATATAAATCTAAATGAACTTAAATATTTTGGTACTTGACCAATGACAACTAAGGAAATCAATCCAATGAAAAAGGGTAATTCATGGACCACTACAAATTATTTTTTCTACGGATTTCCATTTTATAAATGATTTTATTTAACATTGTTCAATATCACCTATTCATGAGACCACATGTGACATGCCAAAAATTTATTTGTGAATTCAAATCCCACATATGTATTCTCCTGAGAGCACCTACCATATTACCGTGTTACTTTTTTTAATCGTATCTCATATATAACTTCCTCGACCAACTCATACAGTCCCATCCATCACCCAAAATCTGGTGGCCTAAAATCTATAAAAACATGAAAACTACATAATTATATTCATTGAAAAATAATTTAACCTTATATAGTGAATTAAAAATATTTAAAAATAATATTAATCTATAAAAAATCACTAGTCTGAAACATATTTCCGAAATATTGTAGAATTGAGGATGCTATACTTCTAACATTCACATGAAAATATACCTCATGAAATTTGAAACATATATTAACTTTTAAATTTAAAACAAATTTTAAATTTTAATAACCCGATATAAATTTTAATGAATTCATAGTACTACCCCATATTCTCAAAATGAAAAGACTCTAATGGTAAAACTCTCGCCACACCATATTAAGGCCCCATTATAATTAATGAAATCCACTATGCTCTAATATATATGATGGAAAATACCTTCTGAAATGAAATTGAAATGAATGACCATCCAAATAAGATGACGAGTAGAAGAAGAAATGGATATAATACCTTGAATGAATATTATGAATACTCTAATAGAACACTGCTACTATAGAGAACTAGATGATGATAATAAAGATATTAATGGTAGCCAATAATGTTCTCTATAAACCCCCATAATGACTATAAATGATGGGGGTGACCAAGGAATTGTTTTATTTTTCTCTATCTAAAAACACCCCAAATAACTGGATACTTTTAAGAAACAGGTAATGGGTTAATGATATAAATTTTTTCTGGTAGACGTGTTCTCCCATAGGTACCAAAATTCATGACGTAACACATATAAGTGAAAATGTGTATTGTTTTAACAGTTGAAATTTTGGCCCCATGTCACCCAACCCATATCTAAAGCATAATCAAGAACCCATACAAACATCTGAGTCACAGAACATATCCAAATGAATTTATGTGAGATGTTATAACACTTTGAATTCAATTATAAATATCAATTTTGAGGGGAACTTCCTCATAATGAAAAATTTGACATTTTAGAAATTTATAACTCATAAAAAAAGAAGCATTTTAATGATGTAAATATAATATCATTTTAAAACAAATCCCATGTTTTAAAAAAGTATAAAAATTATCTATGATAAATAAATAATTTCATTCAAAAATATTTATAATAATATAGTGAAATTTTGATGAGAAATCATGAAAAGGCATAGAATAATTTTGGTAAAATATTTTAAACTACCAAGTTACAAGCCATTTACGAATGAAATTTAAAAAAAATTAAGAAAGATTTTATGAAATTATTTTATAAATATAATTTATTCACAGATAATCCACTCAAATACATACATTGAAAATTTATGAAATGTTTAAAGGAAGGTAGTAACTAGTTAGGCTTTTATGACATATTTCTCATATCCTTTATTTTTGGATTCATTGCATGAAGATAAACCTAATAAAACTCTATTAGATAATGATTCATAGTTTCTATTGGTAATTTATTATAGATAATACCAATTTAAACACTAATAAAATTAGGTAGAAAAATTTTCCATAACATAGACATAAATTTCCTGAATCATATAAAACGTCATGGGATAACAGGGAGATTTACATATGAAAGGGGTGAGATGTAAATCCTAGTAGGGGAATAATAAAATAAAAACATACTGAGATTAATAAATGTGGATCAATAGGATTATCATAGTAGAAAAAGATATTTTGGAATTAATATATTGAACATTAAATCATGATATAATAATATTACATAAAGGAAACATGAAATTGTGGCAACAATAGAATACGTGAAATCACAATCCTTTTAAATAAAAAATGAAATAAAATAACAAAATAGTGTCCTTGTGATAAAATATCCCAAAAAATACAAGTTATATCCTGATATAAAGCATCCCTAAAACCATTTTAGGGAAACAAAATTCTAGGCCCACCAATCACATTCATATATTGTACATTCATAAGTGTGCCACAGAGATCATACAACATAGGTACACATTTCATCACATTTAGCCTCATGATTAAGGAATTTGGGATACATAAATTTAATCCCTAAATAAATTATGGATATGTACATATACATGAATAAAATTATATAAATTGGGATGGGTATTCCCTACACAAATGCTTGGAAAAGAAAATAACTAGAAACTTTTTGTTGTATAACAGGGTACATAAAGATTCATAAAAGAGTTTAATGAGAGAGAAATTATTCTACAATCACTTGGAAATTATAAGTATTGATATAAGGATGTTTAAAAACATATCCCAACAAGAAAAATTTCAGATTAAAAGGCAAAATATTGAGAAATATATTCAGTAAAGAGGAGTAGGAGAGGACACCTTACCATGAGGGGAACTTCTAAAAGCATGGGAGGAGATTTTTAAGATAACGAGGCACCATGGGATAGACATAAAGAGGTATGGATTGATTAAAATCGTCTTAAAAGGGTTTTGAGTGAATATTAATGGGAGTTTGGTTATTTTTTATATAAAAATAATAGATATTTCTTTATTAATTTTTATTATTATGTTTTGGAATCTAAGTGATAAATTAAACCAAACGAAAAACTATCCCTTGGTTTTTTCACAAGGCTTCTAAAGATGTGTAGTTAATATCATTATATTATAATTATATGATCACATCATATTAAAATAAAAACCACGCTGATATGGAAGTGAGTTAAGTATATAATGAATTGAATTGAAATCCATAAAAAATAAAAAAAAATTGAATGATTTATTAAGAATATATAAAATTAAAAAAAGAACATGAAATAAAACTACTTTAAAAATGAAATAGTATTTTTGTTATTTATAATATTTATAGAATGTATTACAACATTTTTGGAGGTTTTATGATTTCATAGTACAAAATGTTTAATTATATAATATTTAATTATTTCCCAAAAACTTCAATTTCTAAAAAATTATGAAATATTTAGTTTTAAATAACTTAAATGTTCTTAATTCTAAAAATAATTTTTGTTTTTATCAAAATAATTATCTAAATATGATATTTTACACATTAAAATTTGAAATACATATTTATTGAAGAATACCTTGTTTTTTTCAACAATAATTTTAAAAACATTATAATAATTACATTTGACTTATAATAATTAGAATGTAATTTATATTTAGTAAATCTGAGTTTAGAGTAATATTTTATTAAAATTTCATTTATTATAAAAAATTATAGAATTAATAAAAAAAATTTGTTATTGAAACTTTAAATATACCAATAATGAAATTTATGATTCATCCTATAAAAATTTGTTTTCTATCAAATTATATTATTTAACCAATTTTTTAATGCAAAAATATTTTGAATTTTTTTTTCCTATTATATTTATTAGTTTTGATATTTTTCGTTGCGTGAATCACCATGTTTTCCGTTCATTACATGCAACACTACATTTAAATAGATACATGAGAAAATATTAAAATATTACTATTTAATATTATAATTATTACATTTACATTATATTTTTGGTTATGAATAGGATTAAGTAGATTATGAAAATATATTTTTTATACATGAATATATAATATATTATCTTGTTTGAAATTAATTACTAATGAAAATAAAAACTATTTTAAAATAAAGGCAATATTTTTCTAGGAAATAAATTTTATCTTCATAAATTATGTTTTCTCCAAATATGTTAATGAAATGTCTTTTTCGGAATGATTTTAATTAAATTTATATATTATATATTAATTAATTTTTTGACTAATTTATCTTATGCGTTTTATAAAAAGTAATATGAATAAATACAATTTCATAAATAAAAACTATATTTATCTAAAAAGTAGTTTTGTCCCATTTTGAAAACATATTTTAAAATTATTTTTTTCCAATTTTATAAAAAAATATTTGACTAAAAGAAATTCAATTTTTAAATCAACATATATAAATTATTTATGGTTATTTTTTTCGGAATAAAAAAAAGAAAAATTTATCTACGAATATTGAAAATATAGATTACCATTAACAATGACCATTTCTTTTAATAAAGTACAAACACAAAATTGTGTTATGATGGATTTAAAAGTGAAATTATGTCAATTATATATCTACTAATCCAATTCAGGTTCTTGATTTAATTTCATATTGATTTTTGAAATAGTTTGTTTAAAACATTTGATCATTTTATCTTTGGAAAACCACTTCCGTACTTTGTCTATGAGATTAATTTAAAATTATATTTTTATAGTTATTTTAATTAAATTTTGAAAAATTTATTTATTATTTAAAATAATAATTATTTATCTTATATATATTAATTTAAAGATAAAATTGTGTCAATTATTTATATTAATAAAATTAAAAATTAATTCTTCTGTTTATAGTAAAAGTTGGTTTTAGGGGGATTATTGAAAATGATAAGTTGTAAAAATTAGCCAAAACATGTATAAAACCTATTTACATGAAATAAATAGAACTTTTTATCTAATAGGTTATATTAATGCCAATTTTTTAGCCTTTATTCATATTAAAAAGGTCGGTACCCCTTTTTCATTAAATAATTTCAAGTGTTTCAATCACCACAATTATAACGGGAACCCCCCTCTACTCTTCTTTTCAGACAAGAAAATACTTTTATTCATAAAAGGCCTAAAAAAATAACTTTCTTCAATCCACCCTATCATTCTATAGGCCTTCTTCTATTCTATCAAATAGGTTATGAAATCAATATTCATATGTGCAGTGGACCACTACATGAAAAACATATTTCATCTATTTGTTCATTACTATATATCAAGAATGTATATAAGGATGGGTTAAATTTTTATATATGAAAATTATGATATTATTATAATATTTTTATTATTATTTGACATAAGACATCTTACACTACATTCTATGGATATATGATAATGTCACTTGTGTGTCCAGAGGACTACCGCCTCTGAAATTGATGTGATTCGATCATAATTCACATTATAGGAAATAATGATGGTTTTAATGAAAATATTTGATAAATATGAAATAAGATTTATTATTTAAAGGTAATATATCATTTAACATTATTTATTTTAATCTGTTAATAAAATGGAAATAATGTTCATTTGTGTGTCTGACTTACCGTCTCCATGAACAGTTTTTTTCTTTTTAAATCTCTAACTTTTATGGATTAGTAAAAATATATTTATAATTAATATATATTATATTTATATCATTATTAAAAAAATTTATATGTTGTATCCATGATCAAATTTAGAGGAAAAAATAATATCATTCATGAAAAAAAGTGGTTGATTCCAAAAATATGAAATTAACATGGAATTGTTAATAAACAGGTAATAAAATGTCACAAGTAAATAATACAAGATAAGATATATATAATTAGGTTTTTGTAATATATTTTTGCTAATATTATATTTGTTAGAAAATAGGATCAAACATATTGGAAGGAAGGCAAGGTTTATGGAAAATGAATTTTTTCTCACTCCTATTTTCAATAAGATAGAATCTATATTCACCACTTGTCTCTTTTATGTGGTGTATATACTGACCACGAATGTATTTTATGATTATTAATACAAATATTATAATTATTAACATATCCATTTTATGATCTCTCTTTCATGGGTTTTACGATTCAAAAATGACAACTACTTTAATGGATTTTTGTCTCAAATTGCCTGTTGGATATATAAGTCACTTTATCCTCCTATCTTATTATATGAACTATATGTAGTTCTCAATAGACTTGTTATGAAATGAATATCCACCTTTTCATTAAATTTTAATTTTTATTAAATTTTTTTATTTCATTATGGTTATCATTCAGTGCTAATAACATTATAAGAGTTTTGTGTTACAATCTTAATATTTATCAATATTATTTATGATAATGCTTCCACACATGAAATATTATGATCTATATCTCAATAAATGAATTAATATTCCTATAAAATGGTTATTTTGGGGGAATACCATTTCTCCCTCATTTTCCTTTATATAAGTACTCATGTTTTTAGAATATTTTCTTTAAAAAAATTATCATTATTTATCTATTCAATCGAAATACCATTATCTTATGAAACAATATTTCATAAATATTATTTTAAAAATTTATATCAACATTATATATATTATTTATAAAAGACGTTTTGAAACATTATTTACTTTAAAAATAATTAAATTTAATCTTCAAACCCTTTTCCCTACAATGAACATTTGGATTTTACAAAAAATGAGAAAGTAATCTTTATTTCTTCTTATACGGAATGAATTAAACTTAATACATTATAAAAAATATAATTTTGAAGCTACCTTAAAAAATAATCATTTTTCTATTTATTGGGATAGTTTTCGGGTATGAAATTAAGTTTTAATTTTTTTTATAATTGAAAGGATACATTTCACTTGTTAGATTTATAATGATTTTAATTATCCCATTATATGTTTCTAGGATACAATTAAATAAAAGGTTTCAAATAACGATTATATTTTAAAAAGTAATTAGTAATGTTGAAATGATACATTAATCAAGAAATGTTCCAAGTGAACTTTTAAAATAATATTATATCTACGATGTCATCCTTTGATGTTACTTATTCATTACAATAGATAATATTGACTGATGCCATATTTATTCTGTCTATAGTTGTTTAATTTTTATGTAGATGATAAATTTAGTAAATCCATTTTTTTATTAATGTGTTAATACATGGTGATTTGATGAAATATTATTGAAACCTACTTTGTTTATACAGGATACGATGTTATGACATGATGAATGTTTAATTATATTATTTCCTATATAAGTATGGTTTTTGTTTGGAGATTGATGTGACCTATATCATCCACAAATAAAATAGTTAAATCATTATATTTCGTGAGATAAAAATAGTAAAAAAGTCAATTTTATTGATAAATTAATGGATATATTTGAGTCCTAATCCACTATGGGAAAAATCTACATCCCCATCCACTATTGAAAATATGTGATTCAAGGTCCACTATAGTAAATTGGTGCATCTAGATGAAAAATGGTATACAGTTGATAAGTCTTGGTCCACTATGTCGATGGTGTTGGTAATTAAACTCTAAATATGAATTTTTACCCATATTTGTTGTAGTTACAAACATTTATAACATGATATTATGGTTCATGATTGATTTGTGATGATTTCTATGTCTTATGGACCATGTATCTTGAAATGGTAAAATTTAATTTCATAACTCATGTTTTTGATCTATGACTTGTTGTGTGTGAACTTCAAAAATTTTCTACATTTTCATATACTCGTATTCATAATTTATGATTTCATATAATCATTGATTGATATCTCCTATGTTTTCCCTTAATGATTATTAGATATCACCCAATAATTTGTTTCCATCCCCATGTTATGAAGAAATAATTAGTTGGGGTTTTCATAAGAGGATTACTATATGAGAATAAATTTTTGGGATATGATTATGATAATTCATGCAATAAGAAGACAATGTTTCATGTCTCCAAAGGTAACAAAATATTATGGTCTTCCAGTGTGTGTTAGTTAAATTTATTTAATATTCACAAAATAAGATATGATATATATCTATGAATGTTCTGGGAAATTACAATTATAAAATGATAAAATATAATAAAAAATATTTTTGTACTAAATATAAAAAACAAATAAAAATTCATGCTTTTAGGTTCAAGATACACTGATCCTTTACTACACTAGTTAATTCCCTTTGGTTATGGTGTGAGATAGTGATATTTTCATGGAATAGTTCAGAAAGAATTGATTGGGTAGTGATGTTAACATTCTTGTAATTACAGTATAAGTAGTCTCACTCATACTTTATTTATTAAATCTATGCTAGGTATTGATCGTGCTCAATACCTACTGATTATTTCTATACCAGAAGCTCTAACAAATAGGCTTCCATGGGAATTATTATACTTTCCAAGACCGTCGATACCTTTTTCTATATTAGTTGGATTCATTTTAACCATATATATATGAGTCCTATAATAAATTAATAAAATTTCTATTATTAATTTTTTATAATGTTTAGTTGTTTTAAAATTATGATATGATATAACATATAATTGTCCAAATTTAAAATAAGTTCATGCATTTAATATATTTCAAATTTTTTATTTCGTATTTTATCATTTAAAAATTTAATTTCAATTATAAATTATTAAGAAGTTAAATTATTCCCCATAAAAAATTTTACCCTTAGAATATTATTCATATTAAAAAGAAAATGAGGGTACTTCTATCTGATCACCTATTATGGTTCTCAAGTCTCCTCTTCAAGCATCTAGATGTACAAAAAAACATTGACCAATTGAGTTTACTTGTTTCATAGAACCTTGTATCTAAATTTTAATATCTTAACATTCTATATCTCTTTTTAATGATCATTGTTCAATGGAACCACCATTGTATTTTTTTCATGTGAGGGTTCTAGTTTTTACATAATCAAAAGAGATATATAGATCACATCATATACATAGGATAAGTTATGTGGGAGTTCTTTTTTATAGGACGCCACTCTAATGGGGTCAAGAACATACAAGGGGGTGATTTTACTTGGAATAAGCTTCACCTTACTACTAAACTTCATTATTTTCTTCTATAAGGATATATAAAAGAACACTTCACCATTGACCTCAAAAACCATGTATTAGTGAATATTTTTTCAAACTATTTTTTTCCATTTTTTTTTGATTTAAAATGAAATAAAAATTCTTGATACATCTCTTTAATCACATGTATAATATTAGGGGTCATCATATTGAACTCTCCAACTACTTCCAAAAAACATAGAGTCCAACAATGCTTCGCATTCAAGCCTCATATAGTTCCATTTGATTAATAAAATGTATTCTTTATTTATATAACAACTTCACATAGAGAATATGTTGATCCCAATGTCCCTGTAAATCAATTAAATATGATATTTACATATCCTCAAGATTTATAATAGTTGTTTTAGATTTAACACAATTATGATTATGATAAGAAGTGAAAAAGATCAATTATTTATATACCACTTTCTGAAGGCTTCCCCAAAACATCAAGGTAAAAATTGGATCTTAGTCATATGTGATTGAGTGTATACCTCTATAAATCCTTAGTACGTCCCTTGTGTATATCTTGGTGAGTTCGTGAAAATAAAAATCTGACATGATTATAATGAAATGTGTTAACCTTGTAAGGTAATAAATTGTCACCTATATGGAATTATTTCATTTAGGGGACCTGGGGACTTCTATTATTATAACCTGATCATTTATAAATCATATTTCCCTTTTAAACGAGTTAATACCTTATTATGAAATGAAATTACAAATAAGGCATGATAAAATGTTATTAATTTGGACCATTATGAGTTATATCATGTTGACTTGAGAGACCATTATAACTTATAACTATTGATTGTATATCTATTATATAGTGATTGTATTATTATTATATATAAATGTTTATGATAAATCCAATTGAAATAAAAAATGGAAGTCATGAACTCTCCCAATATGATTGTACCCTATGAATCCCATTAATTGGATGTTACAAAGGAGACAGGTTCACTAGGCTTTGAAGTAGTCAAAGACTATAATATGATTAAATGATTAAATAATGAGGGAAACCATTTATGGGAGAAGTTTAAATTCATTAAGATGATGAATTAAACCATGTTTTATAAACCACCAAAAAATTATATCACCCTAACATACCATACCATTAAATAATTCCCAATTGTAATAAAATGTTACGTATCTAGACCCTAACAATATAAAATTATATTTCTTTTTAAAAAAATAACTTTTTAATTTATCATTATTTATTTATAATGAACAAATAATATGTTTTATAAAAATTATATAATGATATGGTGAATAAAATTTTATTTTTTCTGAAATATTTTGAATCAATAAAAAACTAATTTTAAGAATACATGAATGTTTGAATTAATTGAAATTTTTGATAAAATATTACTATTAAATAATATTTATTAAATTATGAATATAGTAATATTTTATGAATTCAATTGTAATTATTATAATGGTATAAAAAAATAATTAACCCCTCCCCAAAAGGTTATCACAATGATGGGAGAGAGATAGTGGCTGCCCAAGTCCCACCAATAGTGGGAACCATGTTGGTGACTACCACTGAGGGTATAATAAAAACATGGAGGAATTAAACTATAAGAAAAGCACATAGAAGACAAATAAGAAGGAAAAGACAACCAGTACCTATTCAGAAATATATATATATATATTACCTAGTGAAATAATGAAATTCCAAAAAATATTGGATCAAATGAAAGGAAACAACAAGTCACAAAAAGGTAAATATGACGACCACCACAAAACCCAAAAAGTTCCTAGAGAACCACAAGATAATAATATCTTTCATCATCAGAAAACTAAATCACCTAACCTAAAAAATATTATATATATTCATAGGCTATGAATAATAGTATACTTAGTAGGATCATACCCAACACTTATTGTTAAAAAGATAAATAAAGCTTGCTAAAGTACCATGAACTAAAATGAATCTAACTCATTAACTATTCATGTATATTATTTTCCCAGCCTGACCATGGATATTTATCACCATTTATCTCATGTAATATATCATAAAATATAGTAATTATTGGTCCATTGTTCCTCACTACCTCTCTCCCATTGGTTTTTCTCTCTCCACCAACGCCGCATATCCTGAGCCATCACTCCCCGAATGTAATCCAACCCAAATTCACTAAGACAAGGTATCATATCATGAACACCATGAATGATAAAACTACATTATACCATCAAAATATCAAGATATATTAATAATATATTTTCATGGATCAACCACAAGACTTATGACATATACAAACATCAATAATTATACCTCAGGGAATTAAAAACCCTACACCAAGTTTGTGCTGCAAACCATCATTGACTATACCCAATATACCAATAATAATCTAGAGGATAGAATATTCAATTATTTTTTTTGAAATAACCATAAGACATCCTAATCCTATATGCACATATATAGAAAATCTAATCATCCTGTATAACAACAAATGTAAATACCAAGAGACAATATCAGGGCCAGAGGGGGTAGTCATCCTTCCATCCTCCCAATATGATGTTGGGGAAGGAACCCTCTCATGTTCAACTAGATGTTAGTCTTTCTAAATGAAATGGGTGGGGTAGTGTATGAAATAATAAAATATACACAAAAAATATTTCTCACATCCATAATATGAGCATAAAATATTTTTATACGCAACTAAATCTAATGTTACTCGAACTCCCAACTGCTAGTGCTAAGACCCGATATCCTATATGAACACAAGAACATAAAAGATATAAATTATTTACCTCATTGATTTTTATTATTTACATCCATTTATTAATTGATTACACATTAGTTAATGATTATAGTTCTTTCAGATTACATTACATTTCGTTAAATTACACAACATCAATCATCAGAGTAATGTCCATTCCCTCTAGGAGTAATCCATAACAAGTCCATGTTCTATAAATATTAAGATATTTTAAGAATTTTAATTCAATCATCAGCCAAACCCATGGGTTAATAATAATTAAATAATTATTATAATTATTATATAAACTAGTTAGTCTAGGTAAACATTATTAAGATACCACTAAAATGAAATTTGAAATAGAACACCTACAACTACCTCAAGCAGTGGGGAAAGTAATGTAGGTGGGGAAGATAACTGGCCATTGTCCATTAAAAATATTAATAAGTGAGTGTACATGATATCAATATATTATAAATTGGTAACCATAGTTACATCCCATTCCATCAACTTCCATCCCATCCTTGATAATCACGTGCATATACTGAGGTATCTCAACATTATAGGCGTCAAATACTACCACAACATCCAATAATACGATCCCAAATATATCACATCATCTTTCCTAGGATCACATTACATTCAGGTATCCACACCCCATATCTTACATCCTAGTCTAATCCATATATGGCTCATATAAGAAGGCTCATATCTAGAGCACCGCAACAAATAGATGGAACCAACAAGCAATCAACTTCGAAACTGGGCCCTAAAAATAAGGAATTCATCTATATCATTCAAAAAAGCTCCCATGACTCCATAACAAAGCACTTGACCTTATCCTGAAAACAGTAAACTGAAGCAATAGAAAATTTTATTTATCACACAACCAATTTTTAATGCTTCTTGAATTATCTGATTTATTATTTTCATTTCCAATTACTATCATTATAAGGAATAAAGATATAATAATCTATTAAAGGAAAAATGTGCTCATAGATTTTTTTTTAGTTTCAAAAACCAAGATAATTTCCACTATCAATTAATTTTTTTTTCAATTATTATCATCATGGATAAGCAGGACTCACAATATCTATTATTTACTTTAAACATATTGAAGATAAATTTAAATGAAACATAAAAATCACATAAATTTGAATATCATCTAATTAAACATACCGCCAGATTGCAAACATGTCACTTCATTAATTTATCAATCAAATTAATTATCGATCAATTATGGATTTATGTTATTTATGAATTTAAATGTGGTAATCCAAGAAAAGTAATTATCTATCAAAGAATATATGAATGATATCACAATATCTTGGAAATAAAGAGGAATAATTCTATCATTTCATGAAGAAATAACATAGTAAACATTCAATCACTATCCAATTTATTAATTGTTTTAAATAATTATAAGGTCAATTTAATTTTCCAAAAAAATGGAAAAATAATGATTAATTTTATATATCAATTAATTAAATATAGAATAAACAAACACCCTACATCAAAACTAATAAAACATCATTGCATGAGAAGAGAATGTGTTGTAGATCACCCATAACCTCTCATGTAAGAACGTGGATCAACACTGACCAAAGAACGAGGGTTGTGGATTGATTACTATTGAAGGGATCTAAAAACATCAGGGAAGGGAGCCATTGGTTTCTCAGAATTAGAGAGGGAGCAACTATAGGCCATAGGGTTTTTGAAAAACCTAAGAGTTTTCACTCTTTAAAGATGCACTATATTGGGGAGTTACACAATGCTTAGTCACCATTCACATCGTGTAATTATTGAGGTTATTTTTATGCTAAAAAATTACCTTTTATTATTTCAAATTGAGAATTTACACATTTTTAACTGGTCGTGTTCATACCATGAACCACCCATCCAAATTATATTACTTTACTGGATGAGAATACTTCTTTCTTCTAGATTTTTTCTTCCAAACCTCTCCCAACAACATTTAATGCTATCATATGAACCATGAGCCTTGGGAACACACTATGGGTTAGTCTACGTAGATCCAAGAACTATCATTGGATTCCTATAAAAAAATTCTCATTGGTGAGAATCCATAAGCAAACCAAATAGTAAATTAAAAACTGGTTGCTTGAACAAACACCCTATGACATACCAATAAAATATCTCACCATCATATGAGATAAATCACGTCACATAGAGTAAAATAGTGTAGAACCATGAAAAAAAATAAATAAAATCTTAAACACTCTCTCTGGGTAGATACCTCTAAAATGAGAGTAAATAAACAACAAGAAATAAGTAGAATCTAACTCATAAACAAAAAAATATTAACAACCAATAGGGAACAAAGTTACAATATAAAAGAAAAGCAATAATCATATTAGGGTACTCTGTTCATATATCTAACTCATATTCTCAAGCACTCTCCTCTAGGCCATTTTTTCACCATAATATATGAACCAATGGAATATAATTCCTGAAAAAATCTTCTCCTAATGGACTTGGATCTACAAAGCCGACTCCATGAAGGTTGAGTATTTTTTAACATTAATCTCACCACAGCCAATGAAATGGAAGTCATCATGAGGATAATGATGAAGCTACAACTCATTAAAAATAAGTTTTTTATATATCTCATCAATGGGGTCATTTATATTTGATATTTCACGACTCTAAGAAGAGAAAACAACTCAAATTTACCAAAAAACTAGGGGAAAGATTAATTTCCTAAACAACCCTTATTTTTCCATAACCAGGATTTACCTTAAAGAACACATAGTAACTTACTTAGAATTGTAGAGGTTACATAAATTTATCATTATAGGATTTAATATGGTCTTAAACATTATTAATTTTATCTCATGTTACCTAAAAATATCTATCAAATTTTGTACCAGTTCTAGTCCATTAATTGTATGTTCTCCAACCTTAGTCAAGGGAAATGGGGAACAACGTGGTCATATGTTCAAAGAGTCAAAATTAGTCATACGAATGCTGGAGTGGAAACTATTATTGTACGGATACCTGACCAAGGGATGGTGTATCAAACAAAAAGATCTGAAATCCATGAAACAAGAGTGACACATTTCATTATGAGTTATGATGGTCCACTCTATCTAACCATCTATCTGCGGATGAAAACCAATTCTCAATGATGACTGATAACCAAATTAATGTTAGAGGTCTCTCCAAACACTAGATGAAAAATGCGTAACTCAACTAGAAATGATCATCCTTATGACCTTGTAGAGTTGTGCCACCAACTCCACATACATAATAAATAAAATCTCCAGTGATCTTGACTCCATGATCACAATAATGTGATATTTTTTCATCAAACAATCCACTATCGCTAATATAGAAACATATACTCCCTGATGTCAACGGAAAATGGTAATGAAGTCCATCAAGATTTCATCTCACTTCAACTATGGAATATCTAATGGATGAAAAAAAACACTAGGAACATGGTTCTAAAACATCACTTTCTAGTAGACCAACCAATTAGAGACCCCCCCCTAAATTGCCGAATTCAACCCCATCAACCAAAATTATACTCTCAAAACATGGTACATATTTTCCATATTGGGATGTACCTACATTTGATAACTTTGGAACTATTAATATACCATCTCATTCATAGACACAGAAATGAGAAGCC
Organism: Viscum album; assembly: GCA_963277665.1. NCBI lineage: Eukaryota > Viridiplantae > Streptophyta > Magnoliopsida > Santalales > Viscaceae > Viscum > Viscum album. The sequence goes on along the minus strand of OY728152.1, from coordinate 1,532,949,446 downwards.
TTATTTGAAACAAAATTGGGTGTTTTCCATCATTGGACTAACCATAATGGGAATTTCCACAAAAAAAACTTCATCTCTACCATCCTATACCTCAGAATCCCCAAGGTTTGACTCCTCTAGCTACTGCACCAAATAAAATAACACCATTGTCTAGAAAATGTAACTTCATCCTCCATACTCCCCTATATCTAGATGAATCACTAATGGTTCTTCCATAAAACTCTAGGAATATATGGATTCACATAACAAATCACTATGTGAAATAATTTTCAACACATCAACTATAACATTTCCCATACTAGAAATATATGAAATCTTAATTAATTAAACTTTTAAAAATTCTATAGACCGATGATAATTCATGTTCAAGTTAGGTTAGGATAACAAATAACATTGGTTGATATAGCTAGTAAAAATAATAAAATTCTCTACATTGAGGTAATGTCCCCACAACATGAATGAGAACACCACTACATTAAAATACAAACCATTAGTGGCAAGAAGAATCTCATTGGGATGTAACTATAATGATACATAATAATCAGCCGACATCAGATGCACTGGAACACAACCCAAGACCAGAGGAAAATTTTCAAAGAAAACCTAAAACTGAACACCCTCTACTAGAAAACAATGGAGTAGAATGCTAAAAAAATTCTTTTTTAGGTGCACCAAATCTTCCTAAAATAGGCCAGTCCACATGAAAGCCTAACCCTTTGAGGGTTAAATAATCCAGAGGAGTTTCAACATGAGATAAAATAGAAAAGAACCTCATTGAATAACCTTATTTACTAGGGAAACTCCACACCTATTCCACTATCTTATGGGATTCACAATACAAAATTCTCTCTATCTTTAAAAGATCAATAGCTACTCCAAGCTCGGGTACCACATGACCCATGAAAAAAACTTACTGATTCTAGAACACAGACATCCAAAAATCCCAAATAGATTATCTTCATGAATAAATCCAAAAATTGTTTTTATAAACTTTTTCATGATCCGTCAGAGACACTGAGTACTAAAGGATTTCATTAATGATAACCATCATGATCTTATTCTTCATGTCACTAGAAATTGTATTCATCTGCCTAATGGACATAGATGGATAACTCCTCACACCAAATGACATAAAAACACATAATTCCCATGAATACAATTAAAATATATCTTTTGAACACCCTTATCATTAAACATAACCTAAGGATATCATGAAAAGAAGTTGATTTTTGGGGACCAACCTTCTCCATTCACCTTATTGAATAATTCATGAATCAGCAGAATATGATAGTGGTTATTCATTTCCATTTGTATTAAGTGATCATAATCGATAAAAATCATCAAACTGCCCTCATACTTCTTCAAAAACAAAACATTTCCACCCCAATGTTACACACTCCGATGAAAAAAAGACCTTTTAGTTGATTGTTGAGATTCACCCATATATCCCACACCATTAAATATTGAATCTTATTATAGAGACAATGTAATTGGAGACATGACTAGTTATAGCTCGATCCCATACTCAGTCACCAATCTAGGAGATAATTATATAAACTAATTTAAAAAGAGTCCATGGTACACTTCCACAACCTAGGGAGACCCTGATTATTGAGCCTCCGATGAGCTCAAAATCAAATAACCTATCGAAGACCAAAAATGAGGGAATAGACCATTGATTAATCTAATGGGTATCGCTCACCAAAAATCACTATTGGATCCCTATCAAAATCATATAACACAACCTGGAGCTTAAATAAGTCCCCAAAATCATACATAGATTGACACCAATCAAGGGCAAGGATTATTTCATATGGATATATCTGTAATTGAAGGAAATCACTCCAAGAGAGGTGATTTGCCTGTAGTAGCTCTCAACCTCAACATACTCTATAGAAGTCAACCCAAAATCACACTGGCATAATAAAATCCAAGGGAACTAGAAGCCCCATTACATAAATTCCGAAATCATGTAAGAGGGTAGGAGAAAAAAAGGAATGAACCCCTCCCAAATCAAACAAATCATGCATGAAAAATGAAAAATGGGTTCCAAAACTGAATTCTGGTTCTCCTGGAACTAGAAATGCTAAACAATGAAGCTGACCATAACATGATTTGTGACCTCTCTCACCCTGAAAAAATAAAACTCCATGAACATGGTGTTATTTATGAGGATGATGAGATTTAGGAAGATGCACTCTCCCTTCACCATCTTCTCTATGATGAACCCATTCTAGACTATAATGTTGCTACTACCTCATTTCAAAATTCCGCAATAGTGGAACCTGATGAGAAACACTTAGAACATTCTCACTACTCATAAAGGCCAGGGACACCCATGAGTAATGAATGTAGCCTCCATAAGAATAATATGAATATCATCTCTTGATATAAGTTGAAGATCCACTACCACTAGAAACATTAAGATGATGAGGGGTGAGGCCTACCCTCAATTGATAAAAATTTCTTCTATGAAGAAAACATCACACATTAGACCACATATCTACTTATTAATGAATCATGATGATTCGACTCTTGTAATGATCCATTTATTTCAATAATCCAATCAATAACACCTCCCCTCACAAATATATCAATATACGTATTAAAAATAAATGAGGTGACCCTTAATTGGATCTCTGGATACAAATAATCATCAAAATGACTCACCCTAAACACCTCATCTAGAAAGAGGACTGAGGAATATCACAAAAGGTTCCTAAAATGGATCTCAAACTCTCCAATGCTAGATCTCCCTATCCAAATTGTAAGAAAATCTAGTCGGTTGGACACAATAATGATAAAATAAATAAACTATACTCAAAATCGATCCAAAAATATATCCTATGAGTCTACTAACTCCTTATGATCCCTATAGAATAAAAACCCTCGATTCCTCACTAATCCATAGAGTATCATCATATCTCTTGAAACCCAGTGATCTTATATAGAATGAATAAAATTTAAATATATCTCAACCTCATCTAACTGGACTTCTATAACTAAATTTTAGATATATCCCTCATACTTCTATAAAATTTAGTATTGATACTCTCAGAGGGTCCTCATCCATGTGAAATCATCACTGACATCTACTATATGTCAATCTTTTACAACATATTTCTGAACATATTTATTGGGATCCTGTTGAGGATGTCAACCTAGATCCATACATAAAAGAAGAAAAAATTGTTTGGTATCATAAATATGTAAAATGAATAAAATATTAATTATTTACTTATTTTATAATCTTATAGTTGTTTTAACCTATCCAAAGGAATACACATTTCAAACACTCAAACATATAAGAATGATCCATGATCCATTCTCTGGTCTCTACCATACAACTAATATCAATTCATTTAGTAGGAATAATTAACAACATGGTCCATGCATCTGATTCTAGGGGGGGATAAATACTCTTTTCTTAGATGGTATCATATGTTATCATTTCCAAATAAATATAGATGACACCATTTCCCCACTAACCCATGAATGATTACCGATATATACTCCAAACTATATCCATTCCATTAAACCCGACTCTTTGTTACCACTCAATTAGAAACCCATCCAAACAAGATGCCAAAATTAGGGGATAAATATAGTGACTCTAGATTCCTACCTTAGTAGGCCACGAGTTCATGACAATAATAATAAAAAATTGGAGGTATTACCCTCTAAGAGAAACATGAGGAAGAGAGATAAGAAAGACACACCAACCAATACCTTATTAGACAAATATATAAAATAAATTCAATGGGAAAACATGCAATTTCGTTCAATGTTAATACAATTCAATGGAATAAATTTTCCAAAAACATAACAACAATAGTGACTATGAACCCAAAAAATATCATAAAAAACCAAAATCTAATCATATAAATCTTAATCACACACCAACTCCAGATACCCTGAAGAAAATTAATATATATATATGGTGTGAATAAATATATACACATTGGGGTCCTTTCCATATCCTCTTGGGGAAAGGATAAACTAATAATTCTAAATCATAATGATCAACAATGAAACTCACTCATCACCTAAATTGTTATACAGAGTTCCCTACCTCAACATGGATATCTCTCACTATGTATCACATATAAGAGAGAAAATAATATATTAATGAAACATCAAGGGTACCCCACTGCCTCTTACCCACTAGTATTCCACTCCTCCCTAACATCACAAGTCTAGAGCCATCACCCTCCAAAAGTATTTTGGAAAAGAAACTCATGTGAAAGTCATCACAACCTTAACCCCATCCATCACATAACCACATAATCCCATCCTAATATCCATTAATAGTAACCAATTATATTCTCGGATCCACCATAGCTTGTATGAAATATATCAAGAGTAATGTATTATACCTCAAGCCATTACATCCCATACAACGAGTATGTACCTTAACTAAGAACATCCTATACATGTCATACCTATAATAACCAGTTGTGTGCTATATCTGGTAATACATGTGTGTGAAATAACCACAAGCCATAATACCCCTCAACATAGATGCATGGTAAAGATAACAACTGTGTATACCAACACAAGTAACTACCAAGAAAATAGAATGGGCCTCAACGTGGTAGTCATCCATCTATCCTCCCACAATAATTTGGGGGAAACACGTTTCTAGAGTCCACTAGGAGTCATTCTCCCTAAGTAAATGGGTGGTGTATCTTATGAAATAACATAATATGCATGATATAATATATCTCACTGGAACATTGTAGGAATAAAATATCTTTGGACACAACTAGAGCTAACATTACTTGGACTCCCTGATGCCTCTACTAAGAGTAAATATTGAATAAACACAAAAGAATAAAAAATATACATTAATTAATTATCTCCTTTTTATTATTTACATCCATTAATTAATTCAATAGATATTAATTAATAATTATAATTTTTCAACATTTTTTTACATTGAAAAACATTACATTACATTAGTCATTAGAGTAATGTATATTCCCTCCAAGCATAATCCAAACCAATGACACTAATTATCAAGATTAACACATTATAATCATTCTCTTTATATTATCAACCATCTCATTGGTTTAATAATTATTGAATAATTTTTGTAATTATTCCATGAAACATGTACCCTGGGGAAACCATTCCAAGCTAAATACAGGTGTAAAAATGCAATTAATCACCTATAGTAGCCTCATGTAGTAGTGAAAGGAATAAAGATAAAAAAGAATCCTGACATCCGAATATTCAAAAAAATCATAAGTGAGCATAATATCTCTCAAAATACAACCAATGGGAATGAATATATTTAACCCATTCTATCACCTATTGTTCCTTCCCTAAAACACACACATATATAATGATTCATCTTTCCATCAACAGTATCAACTACTTCCACAACATACATTCCTCCCATCTCACATATATGACATAAAACATACCATGCTAATATAAGATCTATGCCTCCCCAACCCATACCATCCAACCCAATCTTATTCATATTAGTCTCATATCACAATTATCATGTCGATAGAACATTAAAAAATGAGGGAAACAAAAAAGAAATCAACAGAGAAACATGGCCCCCAAAACAAGGCATTTATCAATATGATAAAATGAACTCTCATAACCCTAGAACAAGGAACATAAACTTCTCAATTGTTGGGTAATTTTGAACGATGGAAACTTATCTTTATCATAAAACCATTTTTTATTTCATATTGAATTAAAAAATTCCTTATTTATAGGTTCCAAATATAGGATGTCTAAGGAATCAAGCTTTAAAAAGAATTAAGATGAAAACCATTATCTTAGACTTTATTTTAAGTTTCAAAAATCATGAAAAGTACTATTATAAATTAAAATTCCTTTTAAAATATTATCATGAAGAATAAACATGATACACATTATATATAAATGAGATTAATGATATGGAATATCAATTTAAATTAAACATTGAAATTGAATTATTTTGATTATCATCAAACAATTTTAACCATCAGATTAAAAACATTCCAAATCAATATTTTCTCAAGACAAATAATAATCAATTATGATTTCATTTATAGTATTTATCAATTTCAAAAAGATAACTGAAACATAAAAACAATATAATAAATAATATAACATAGATATCAAATTATCTATAAAAACAAGATGCAAACTGGAACAATGTTACGAAAGAACAGTATACTTAACACGTGATCACTATCCAATTTATTATTCTGGTTCAATGATTATTAATTCAAATTCATTTCCTTATATGGGAATAAACAAAGATCAATAGCTGATTTCATGTAAATTAATATGGATGAAACTAATCTACAACCTTATAATCCCTCAATGTTATTTTCCCAACAATACTCCATATCAGAGATCTCTGATCACCTCTCCCATTAGAACATGGATCACCATAGATCATATATAGTAACCCATTCAATGATTCCAATTGAAGGGATCACAAAATACATAGGAAGGGAGCCACTAGTCGCCTAGAATGAGAGAAGTAAGCACCGTAGGTTGTATGTATTCTGAAAAACCAAAGATTATTCACCCTTTAAATATGTGTTGCACATGATATTTCCAAACATATAATCCTCTTTCAAATCATGTAATCCTTGGGGTAATGATTGTTCCCAAAAATGTGTCTTCTTGTTTTATTTAACCTTCAAAATTTAAACATCGTGAACTAGCCACAAACAACCTATGAACCACACTTTCACACCATGTAACATCAGATGATATGAATTAATCATACATCTGAAATTTTTCATCTAAACTCCTCCAAAACACTTCAAGCCTCCTCCAAGAACTACGTGCCTCAGAATCATGGAAAGGGTCGGTCCATAGAGACCCAAGACCTTACAAAAATGTTATTGTAAAAAAACAAGTATTTTTCAACATATGGGAATGTATTATATATATCTTTTTATTTTCATATTTAGATGATTAATTTGATAAAATCCATATTTTTTTAGAATAACTAGTTTGAAATTTTGAAATATTGAATTTTTAATATTTCAATGAGATGATTAAAATTTTGTTTAAAAATTAAATACTGTATAATTATATAGTATGTAGTGTGACATCATAAAATCCAAAAAGAGATCTATTAAATAAAATAAATATAATTAACAAAACAATAATTTTTACTCTATAAAATAAGTTTCTATGATATTTTATTAGTTTTATAACCCCTTAATTAATTCTAGAAAACCTATATAATATTATAAGGTTTTATAATAAATTATTTAAAAACACGAGGGAAGTCCACATCACGATGGGTATTATTTTATGGAAATTAGATATTATCATTCTAATATAATTAGATAAAATACACATTGTTTTAATACAGGGTAAAAATCCATTGTTTTGGTTTTGGTTTGGACAATGTTATCATATTGAATCGATAAACAACATTTAGAAATTAATAATTAATTTTTTTATCCATAGATATAAAAAATAACCAACCTACCATTACTCATCAATAAAAACTGTTGGAGTACGAAGTTACTCTAAAAGTCCCACTATATATCCCTCACATGGTTCCCCAATAACATTGGAAGCTCCTCCCATTCTTTAAAAGTACTAATTAAGGTATGGGATCCTCTCATTGTCCTCTTTATTCATGAAAATTATTTATAGTTTTCCTTTTTTATATCTAATTATCTATGTTGGGAAATATTTTAAAACAACCCACTTACTATGTATTATATGAAAGTGGTGATAGATATCTTTAAATCTAATAAAAACCGCCCATTAATGTTTATATACACCTGTTATGCTGCTAAAATTATCCTGTTATTTTCCATTAAAAACATTTGTCTAATGAATACTCATTTCCATTTTCAATCAATGATATTCATCAGGATGTAATTTTCCTTCCTTGATTGTGGACATATATGAATTTAACCCACAATCAAGGATCGCGGTATTAAATGTGATGAAATGAATACTCTTTTTATATTATCTATGTTGAACCATTATGCATATAAAAGATTTGTATGTGATGGGTGGGCCCAAAATTATATAGACCTATAATTTATTGGGTAATGTATTTATCCCATTAGATACCATGAATAATTCATGGGCGGTTATCCTAAGAACAATATGTTATGATTTCTTAGTGGTTATACTTGACTTATATTTATGATTTCAGGTTTTATATTGTTTCCACAATTTGATGTTACCATTATACTGTAACCTTTTGTCATGATCTTATGATCATGTTAATTATTCTCTCCCCTATTATGTTTCAATATTATGCCTATTGACTCATATTTATTACATTTATCATGTTATACTTTTTTTTATTCCCATACATGGATTTATAGCTCACCCACTTCCTATATAAATCCCAAGGTTATATCATGAAATTTTTAATGTTCAAGGAATATTCAGTGAATGTTTGGGAGTTTGAGACTATATCACTATATTTATGTTTCATGGTTTTAATCTATGTATGAAATTACCTAATGAAACTAGGCCCCATGATCATATTGAGTTGTAATATGCTCACCATTATGTAATAAATCATGAATTAATGTGTATTCTAACATTGGTTTCCATAGGGTTTTTTCAAAAAATATTTATATTATTTAGGATTAGAATTGAATCCCTTAAGAAATCATTCAATATACAATTAAACATAATATAATATACATAAATAATTGAATATTATATATTATATGGTATTAAAAATCCATACATTGTAGTAAATTTAATGTGGATATAGATACACCAATGTTTTACCTTGTGTTAGTAACCACAAAAATGATGTATGAGCACTATGAGTTCATAATGGTGCCATTTAGACACACTAAAAACCCACAAATCATAATTGAATTAATTTATTATGTCTTTAGTAATTACCTTGATTACTTTTTAGTAGCCTATATAGAAAATATTTTTATGCATTCAAAAATCATATAGAATAATAACTATAATTTATATTCTATAATGAAGACCATGTGGAAATAAAAATTGTATGAAAATTACAATAAACGAATATTTTTGAAATAGAAAAATACACTCCATGTTCATGTTATCACTATTAAATGAATATCCACGGATCCTTAAAAAAATGTGTTTTATGGATATAACATACCACCATAAATGATGGAAATATGATGTTTTTTTGGATTAGATTGGGCAATCATTTATTTTTGAGAAAATTATTATTGTTTTCAAGCCCACGAAAAAAATAATTGGGAAGGGGATGATGTTTTTTTGGAAGGTAAGAATGTGAAAAACAATTTAATGATATAAAAAAAGGGTAATCACTACACCTATTATCTCATTATCCATAAGTAGAGAAGTATTTGTGATATAAAGTGATATAAGAAAAATGTATTAGGTTATGTATTCATGCAAGAAATAAAATTGCTATACTATTACACAATATAATTGACAATCCATGAGATAAGTACACAACATATGATATAAAACTAACATGAGTGTTATTTTCAATGGATATTTTGTGAAATTATGTCAATAGTAGATGTGTTACATGTATAATTATTATAAGATCCTCAATTATATATATATATATATATATAAGAGTACAATATGGAAAAAATTATAGAGGTTAGATGTGGTTAAGGATTAGGAATTTTCCATATAATATCATATTCTGAATGAAAATAATGTTTAAAATGATTTGAGTAGAAAATATTTTTCAACTGTATCCAAGATGAGAATTATAAGGGATTAAATATTCACAGAAATACCAAGCATATACATAGTCACAATAAAAGGATCTTCATTATACATTTCTATAATATATTCTTAACCATTTATTATTTTGATGATGAAAGAGTATCATAAGGATGATGATGTTCTATAAAAAAATATAGTAAATATTCAAGTGTCAAACATTGATAACAATGGAGTTATATATTTTAGATTCCATATATCTTTCCCAACAAAAGAATAAATTAAATTTTAACATATAGTCATGATGAATTTCTCAACCTTATATTTTAGTCTAATAAGAACTAATATTTTTTTTATATTTGCAGAAAAAAGTATGGTGGAATCACATGAGGGTGGGATTGCATAATTTGTATCTTGATACATGGTCTGAAAACAAGTCAAGGATAAATTATAAATGTGTAATGTTATGGTGAAACCATTTCTCATTACAATTTGGAAATGGGAAAACATTACCATGAGTATCATTGCAGGACTCTTGAACCCCCTTAAGGGAAATAACTCCATTTTATTGGTATTTAATCACCACACAAATTTTGGTGCATTTCATTAAAATCATATAATAATTCAATCTTGATGAACTAGGAATGGTATAAATTAAGTTTTTTATTAATAAATACAATAGTTCCACTCTTTATTTAATATGATTAATATATAAGGTTCACCTCAAGGATTTAGAGTAGACTTTAACAAGAGTTGATTACATAAATGAGTTGTAACACTGCTTATCACCATTATAAAGGTGTTGAATCTATAATAACTATTCAAACATATTATGATAGGATAAGATATATTTCGGTATATTTACAAGGATAATGGGATACTAAAATTCCCATAGTGGAGTTCTAATATAACAACTGTTTCAATAACAGTATTCCAGTGGAACCTTATGAGGCATTGTATGTGAAGAAGTGTTAGAGTCAATCAAGTTGGGAGGAAATTGAAGAGCAGAATCTAATGGGATGTGGTCTTATCCAAGAGAATATATATATGATTTAAATATTATATGAAATATGCATAGATTTTATAGTAAGTATATTGAGACAATTTTCGATAAGACTTGGAGTTTTGAGGTTTGCGATAATGTGTTCATTCTGATGTCACTGTGGAAGAAATTCACATTGTTTATGATAATGGAAAAGAGTAGTGCAAGATAAATCATCCCCTTTGAGATCCTTGATCACTTTAGAGTATTGACCTATCAACTAGAACACCCACCTATACAATCTCATGTACATGGTTTTTTCCATGTATCTATGTTGAAGAAGTATATACTAGACCCCTCTCATGCATTGAATCTAGATCTACTACTATTAGAGAGCGATATTTTATACAAGGATAAATTGGAGAACATTGTAGATTATATAGAAATTTTTTTATAAAGCAAAACAACTCCCTTGGATAATTTTATGTGGAAAAACAAATAATACCCTGATATTTTTTTGAATTGTTTTTTTGAAATAATAATTTTTATAATTTTGACTTCACACAACACTGAATACAATTTTTTAATAAAATAACTACATTTGGAATGTGTCACAAAAAACACCATGTTTATCTTGTGGCACATGAAACAATTATATTAGATTATTGTACATGAAACTTCATGTTTGGCTTTTATTACACATAATATCGAGTCCCATTCATAACTTTCATTATATTCAATGCTATGTTTTACCGAACTATAATATATTATTAATTTGATTATTACAATATTATTATAGCTACCACATAACTGTTGTAATGGAAGTAAAAAATAACATTATATAAAATGTGAAAATATGATTAAAACTTGTATATTATATTAATCCCTTGATTATCAATTAGTTTATATGAATGTAAGAAGTATTGGAAAAAAAATAAATTACTTTTCTAAGAAAATAATTTGTCAATATGAAACCATAATTTTGAATAAATAAATTAAACAACCCACTTTGATTATTGTTTTCAATAATATATATATTATATATTCAATAAATAGTTTCGATACTCATCCAATATATTTTATTTGTATAATATATGGGTAAATCAAAATTTATGGAAAAATATGCATTTTTTAATAGGTAATTTTACCGCTTTTAATTGTGAACCATTTTTAAATATGATTTTTTATGATTTTTTAACATTTTTAAAAAACAAAGTTCATTTTTTGATTTTTTATATCAAAATTTACTTTAGGTGAATTATTGAAACTTTTCTGAGAAGTTTCATTTTTTTGATAAATAGTGTAAAACAGTGAATTTTAAATCAAGAATAATTTATTTGTTTAATTTATTTATACAGTTAAATTATATTTTAAATTTGTTTTAAAATATAATTAGATATTTTTTAAATCATTTAATATTATTTATTACATTTTAACCAATATAACATTGAAATTGGACATAAAAACGTTTCAAACCTTTGATATTTTTAACATAAAATCCCTTATCTCTCGTCCTTTCTTAGGGATTAGATTGAAATTAATGTCTTACAATTCTGTCATTATAATTTGGAAAAATATAATCAAAATTTAGAATTCTGATAATTTATAATTTATAATTATTTCTAATTAGTTCTGACAAAAAATATTATAGAAAGTGACTAAAATTAATTATAGTGATTAAGATAAAAATTTGCATGACAATAGAATAATGACTAACTGTATGAGCCAAAATGACCTATAAACTTGTCAAAACTCCAATGGATGGAAATATATAGACCACATAATATCATATATATTATTTTTACCAATATTAAATCCATATTAAATAGAAAAACATCAGTGGAATTTCCTTTTAAAAGATTTACAAGAATTACACTCCTCTTGCACTATAAAAAGCCACTCACCCCTTCCACTAAATCACAACTCTAAGTGCATTTGTATCACTAAAAATCTACCCAAATAATGTCCCCAGATCACTTAAATAATTATAGAATCCCCCCTTTGGGAAAAAATCCATCCATAGAAACCCTTTGGTGAAAATCCGAAGGAGTTACCCAAAGAAGAGGTAACATCCTTCCTCAAGATCCTTAGTTTTATTTTTATCTTCCACCCCCTGAAATATAATTATTAAATGATTATATAATATGTTATCTATCAAAAATATAATAATATTAATTTATTAAATATTTTATACATACAATTATACAAAGTTTTTTATAATGTGAAACATTCTTACATTTCTTGTGTACGAAGAACTACTGCCTCCCGAAATGATGTTGTTTGTTTTTACTTTACCACCTCTCATGGTTTGGAATTTTTATAGATAATATTTTATTAAATATATGATATTATTTATTTATTTATTATTCTGTAAATATTTTAAGAAATATTACTTTTTGATTCATTCACACATTACATAGATTGTAATAAGGATGAGATTAGTGAAATATTATTATTTATATAAAATAATAATTATAATAGAATTATTATGTATATATATATATATGTAATTTAAAATCTTTATTTCAATATAAAAATTATTCGGGAACATCGTTAATGCATACAAACTGCCTAGCATCTCCATGAACGATGTTTTTAGTACATAGTTTAATCATTTATAGATTATAATAATTATTTATATACTAAATATATTGGATATCTATATCATATTATAAATTCCTTAATAAATTAAATCCGGATCAAATAAATTGTTTCAAGATTAAAATGTCAAAACATATAATAAAAACAACTATGATATTACCCAGAATGTTTGGTTAACATGGAATTGTTTGTAAAAGTGAAATATAATGTCATAATATAATAACATATGGAGTTATATATTTGAATATGGTTAAATTTTATATTTATAATAAACATAGGTTTATTATATAGGAGTCTTGATCATTTTATATGATGTTTAAGATTTATGTTAAGGTTTTTCTCATCTCACTTGTTATATCTGTCAGATACATGACTTATTCAGTAGTCATTATTTTCTTGTGGTGTATACAATGACCAGAGATTTATTATATGATTATTATAAATATTTTCTTTTTTTATTTAAATATCAATTTTATGAGAATTATTTTATTCATTATATGTTTCAAATGTAACAAAATCGGTGAAGTAATTATGCCTCCATTTTCCTTCTTTAGGACAAATTCCATGTTATGAACCTCTATTTTTCAATGGGGTGTATATAATTCATCAAACATGTTATATTATGAATATAAATAAATTAAGGTTATATTAAGATTTATTTAATGTTACTATTTCCATTTTATTATGATTCAAGGTTATGAAATTTCAAACAATTTATTACTACATTCTCATCATTTTTCACGATTTTTTTATGATTATGCTTCCATTGATAAAATATTATGATCTATATCTCAATAAATATCATTAATTCATACAAAATATTTTTATTCTTGTTATATCCAAGTAATGGTATAACGTTTCCACTCCTTAGTAGTTAATATAATCATGGAATTCTTTTTTCAGAAATCAAAATTTATTTATCCTTTAGGCCCAAAATATGTGTTCTTTCAAAATAGTTATTTATGAAAATGTTTTGAAAAATGGTTTAATATTATCTTAATATTTATAAAGGATTTTTTTAACATGTATTACATTTAATTTGTTTTGAAAGAAATATTTATTTCATTTTCTAATCCAGGAACTTTTCAAAACGTTTTTGTTGCAAAAGGAATGTTTGGAATATATAAACTTACCCGCGGTCATGACCATAATTTCATTGATTCATTCATTGTAATATTTCAGGGTTATTTTTTAAAATACATTTATTTCCTAATATTATGGAAATTTCTTGACTCTTAATTTTTTTTCAATAAAAATTTATAACCAAAAATCATTTTTTTTAAAGGTGTTTTAATTTATTTTCAAATCTCACATAATATGCCTCAAAATGGTGTTTTAATGAAATGTATTAAAATGATATAAAAACATATATGATACATTTTTAATGTATTTTTAATTATATTTCCAGAATATTTTTGATGTTGGTTAATATTTTTTTCAATCAAAAAAGAGTTAAATAAATTTTCATGCATATTTTATAATTTTTGAAGGAACAATGTTTTCAACATATTTTATATCTTCATTTATAAATTTTCACATGAAATTTTTTTCTTGATGTTTTTACTTTTATTTTATATTTTTTCAATGAAAAAAGTTTTTATAATGTTATCAAGATTCTTTGTAAATTTTCTAGGTTATTTTCAATGAAAATGGTATTCAAAAATGATTTATGTTTTAAAAATAGTTTTTTAAGGCTTAAAGGATAATTTTTTAAAGAAACATTATAAAGGTAATTTCAAAATTATTACACATCTAAGATGAAATCTGTAGGTGACACTTATGGATTTATGGGAAAATGATCCAATGCCTCCATTCATATTATTTTCCCTAAATGGTATATGTTTTCCTAAAATGATTTTTTTGAAACTGGTATATTTTTCAGGGGTTATATATTTAAGAAACCCACTTCTTTTCATGGGTTATGATTAGGTGAAATGATTTTGAAAAATGTATATTTCCCAAAAGTCTTGATATGATTACATTTTTATGATTCCTTTTAATTTCATGGTTTATGATATGATTTCCTATAATATTATTTCACACGTATGTATGATTTCATTATAGGATGGGTGTGAGATATATCTCTCTCTAATTAATTGTGTAAATATTTATCTCTCATTAGATAAACATATATGGAATTGGGAATGAACTCAATTCAGTAATAGAATTTATCCTGTAATATGGTCTTTGGATTTAACCTTGACTACTAATATGGTCATGGGAGTGAACCATGATTCTAATACAGTATGGGGAGTAAACACATTATACTAGGATGGCATTGGAAATGATTCATTGACTAATATTGAAATAATTTTATATTCTTATGTGTTTTCCACAAATTATAGGACTTATTCCTATGTTGTAATTTCATGGAATATCCTCTTGATTCCCTTATGATTCTTGTTTTATGAACTACTAATCCTTATTCCATGACTAATTTATATGATATTTGATTTATAGGGTATGATCTTCAAATGTTATTCGCATGTTTTCATACCTTTATCATTTTGTTATGCTTATGTATCTCCTTTGTTTACCCTTACATGAAATCTAATCTCATCTCTTTCTTAAGTTTCCTTTCCCCATGTTATGATTAATGGTTTTAAGTAGACGTACTAGTGTAGAATATATTTTTGGGAAACATTGTTGTTAATCCACCATGTTAGAATATCTTGTTGCATGTTTCCAAATACAGTAACATTATGGTCACTAGGCATGTATTTTTGTAATGTGTTGAATATTTATATTAAATTATGTAATATCCCGGTATGTTAAGCCTAGGTCTCTATAGATGGATTATAATGAAAGGATTAATCATCCTTTGGAAATAAGGATGATAAAACTTTAGTGATATCTCTAAGGATGTTGTAATGCATATTTCTTAGGATATTTCTAGGGATGTCTCTAATGATAAGCCTATGTTTTCTTAAATTTAAAATAATGTGTCATAATTTTAACACCATATATGTTCTTTTTCATGATTATTTAATTTTAATGTATGGTAAGTGATTCTCAAAAAAAAATGGTTTTATTTAATGGATATAAATATAAAAAAATGAGTTAATGTTGAATGTGAAGGTCAATTTTCTATTACGTAGTCAAAAGTGATGATCACTGGAGTTAATGATGTTGTGATCATTCATAGTTAATTTTCATAGAAAATTATTAACAACACATACCTTAACCAACTCTTCAAATCAACTTGGAAGATATAGAAGGAAATTTGTTTTGAGATTTATGGTAATAGAGACCATAAAGGAAAGAATATTATCTTTACATTGTTTAAAGAATGTTAAAAGAACCACCATAGTGGATGTCTTAAAGGAACAAGAAAATGTTTTCACTGTGGAATAGAATAACACAAATCAAGTAACTTAAAAAGATATTTTAAGAGTTTGGTTAACTAAATTGGATGTTAATATTTCCATCCCTAATACATATTCATGGTTTAAATTCATTAACTGGGGAATGAATGGTCAAGAAGAAAATAAATATCCTAAGAGGAAATATCCCAAAGAGAATTAGAAATGTGGTACGAGTAATGGTTATATTGCTTATAACGATGGGACATCAAATGAAATATGAATATAAATAGAGAATAGTTAATAGGGTGAGGTAGCCTTATTAGTGATTAATGATTATGTGGAACAATCAGTGGTTTTATTTATTTGGGTTCATGAATTATGTTATATTAATGGGGACATATATAAAGATTTATTAGTTTATGTTTTTTTCTTTTAATTTTTAGGAATACGTTTAAAGGTTCCAATGGACTATGAAAATGATTTAATGGAAAGTTAATGTTATTGAATAACACAAGAATAATTTATATATAACTTTTAATTTGTTCTTTATGTTAAAGTAATGTTTTTTCAAAAAATATTTGTTAGAAATGAATAAGTAAATAAGATGATATTGATTACCTTTGAACTAATTAAGGAACATTTGAAAAGTTGTTTATGCTATCATTGATGAAGTTTACAAATTTTTATGTTTTAATAAATATATCATAAAATATATTAGATTAAGGAAATATGTATGTTTTCAATATGGATTTTTTGTAATTTAGGTTACTAACATGTTTCAAGAGAATGCATGAAGAAGGTATTGGCATGTTTATATATGAGAAATAAGAGATGCTTTCTGATATACATGGGATCAATGATAATATGTTTTGAAAAATTTAGTGACTTTATTTACAAAGTTTTGGACTTCCATATTTTAGAAGGGTTATTGGATAAACCATTTTTTTAATGGTTTATATTAGTTTTTTATAAAACCATATAAATAATTTTTCATATTTGATAACTTTTTAAAATGTTTTTGTTGTGATAATGATAACTGTAATGAAATATCATCATATTTACAGATCTCATGATCTATTAATGATATGGGAATGAGAAATTGACCTCTATTTCAAGGAATAAGAATATAAAGTGGAAGTTGATCATGTAACAAAAGGTTAAGGTTTTCATTAAATCATTATAGTATTGTTTTTTAATAAAATTATATAAATTTAGGAAAAATGATATTTAAACCAAAAAAGTTATCCTAGTACCTTCATTTATGATGAATCAAATAACACCTTATATCATCATATATTTATTGATTTATGAATTTCAACTATCTCTTAACCATGTTCTCTATCAGTCTCCATAATAACATGATATTTATATTTTTTGACTTCCCACATAAGTTATCCTATGTGGAAACCTATTTAGGTATTGCATTGGGTAACCATTATGTTTTCAACTATCCTTTTTTAAAGTAAGTTCTTGTATTCAATTTTATGATATGGATTTTGTGAAAGGAACTTTCACGTATTAAACATTTAATAACATAGATTAATTTCAATGGAGAGACTCATTTTAAGGAGGTTATAATGTAACACCCTGATATTTTTTGAAATTTAATTAATATTTATTAATTTGTAATTTTGTTATTTTTCACTTCACGCAATAATAAATATCGATTTTTTATAAATGAAATATGTATGTCATGCTTGATACAAAATAATAAGTTAATATTTCTCCAGAAGAAACACTATATTGTGTTATAGTACATGCAATAAAATTGTCAGTATTACACACAATATTTAGTCCCTTCAATAGCTTATTTTACATGTAAGGAATAGTTTTACAGAACTATAATATACTATTAATATGATTATTAAAATATACTTATATCTAACACCTAGCCATTGTGATGAATTTTGTGAATAATATTCTCCAAATTGTGAAAATATTACTAAAACATGTATTTATAATTAATCCTTTGGTTTTCAATTGGTATAAGTAAATGTAAGAACTATTGGAAAATAAATTAATTTGTTTTCAAAGAAATCTATTTTTCTATGTAGAAACTAAATTTTATATCAATAAATTAAATAAGCCAATTTTATTAAATTTTTAAATAAAATTAATATTTTTATATTCAATAAATATTTTTTATAATCATGTAATATATTTAATAGTTATAAGTTAAGAATAAATCTATATTTATGAATAAAATGATGTATTTTTTCTAAAAGGTAATTTTACTACCTCTTAATAGAGAATAAAGTTTATATTTAATTGTGGAAAATTTTTTATATTTAATTTTAAATAATAATTAGTGTTTTTGAAGTAAAAAAATCAAAATTTACTTTGTGTTAATTTTTGGTACTTTTCTGAGAAGTTTTAATTTTTGATGAATAGAAAAAACACAAATTCAAAAGTGATTTTTCGTATAATTTATTTATATATTTATATTATATTTTAAATCTATTGATGTATAATTATATAAATTATACATCACTTAATAATATTTTAGTCATTTTAACCAATTTCATATTGAACATCGATATAAAAATATTTCAATCATTTGAAATGTTTTACATTAAAAACTTGTTCTCTCATCCCATATGTGGGATTATATATAATTATATTCCTCCAATAATGTGATTATAATTTAGAGAAATAGATTCCATATTTTTAATAATAATAATTTATGATATCCAGTAATGTCAAATTATTTTTTTACATTGATTGTTAGTGAAAGTGATTAAAATAAATTACATCAAGTAAGAAAAAGATTATTTTAACAAAGGATGAAACCATATTTTAAATATACAAGATGACCAATAAAAATTTTCACAAGGCATTTTTTGGAAATATATAATCCACATACTCCCTTTTATATAATGTGGTCTATTATTGGAACAACATGGCTTGGGAAAATGTGGGTGGAATTCCCTTTTAAAAAAATTATAAAAAAGCCACTCCTCTTCCACAATAAATAAGTAATCACCGATCCCACTTCTTCACACCAATAAATACTATTATATCGACAAAAATAATATAAAATTGTCTCAAAAAAAACTCCCATCAACCTGGAATAATCTATTTCAGAATTAATCCATTCAAGTAACCTATTTCGTGAAAACTATAAGCAGTTACCCAAAGAAGAGGTAGGATCCTTTTTCATGCTCCTTTTATTATTTTATTTATAATACTCCGTGAATATTCTTATTAAATGATTACATAAATACCATAGTTTCAAAACTATTTTAAGGTGTTGTAATTATTAGGGTTCTACCTACAATTACACACACTACCCACTAATGTGTAATGAACTTATCTTTCTTGTGTAAGGCAATCTACCGCCTCACAAAGTAATTTTGTTAATTTTTTCCTATACCTCATATCATGATTAGAAATTATTATGGGAAATATATTTTAAATGATATATATGATAATTATATTTTATTTATTTCTTTTAAATTATTATATACAAATAATTTCATTCTTTCTAATTTTTTAAATATTGTAATTTCATTTGTGGACATATGGACTACTGCCTCCTCTAAGTGATGTGATTCATTCATAAATTAAATATTATTTATTAAGGATGAGTTGAGGGAAAATATAGGATTTATATCAAATAATAAATATACTTTAATTATTTTATATTTATATACACATATATTCCATTTACTTTCTCTCCAACAATTCAATAATAAAACAAAAATAACATTCATGTGTACGTACGACCTACCGTATCCATGAATGGTAAATTCCATTTTATAATTATATATATTTTTATTATAATAAAAAAATTATACTGAATATATATTATAAGAATATAATTTTTTAAAACATTTTATTAATTAAATCATGATGTAAGATATATTTTCAAGAATAAAAAGTCAAAACATATAATAAAAAACAATGAGGATATTACGTGAAATGTAACGTTAACATGGAATTCCTTTTAATCAGTTAATATAGTATCATGATAAAATAATATATGGTATTATATATATAGGATTATGGGTTTTTAATAGATTTATAGTATACTTATATTTATTATTCAGTATGTTTGAACTGGTATGAGGATTGTTAGGACACAAGGTAAAGGGTTTCTCATCTCACATCATCTATTTTTAAGATACATGCCATATTCACTACTCAATTATTTTGTGTGGTGTGTATAATTACCATGTATATATTAAATTATTTTTGAACTTAAATTTATTGGTATTTTCATATCCACTTTATTATCTTTCTTTTATGGGGTTTATGTTTCCAAAGTTACCAAATCGTTAAAGTAATTCTGTCTCAAGTTTCCTTCCATAAGACACACGTGATGTTATGCACCTATTTATTTCTAGGAGGAATATATTTATCCTTCGACATGTTATATAATTAATATTTTTATTTAAATGATATTTTTTGCTTTAAATAATTTTATTATTTCCATTTTAATATTATTTAATGTTACCAAAGATGTAAATTTTTATTGTTACAATGTCATCATTTATTGAGATTGTTTATGATTATACTTACGTTTAGGAAATATTATGATCCATATCTCATAAAAAATCTTAAATTATATTACCCTATATTTATTCATGTTATATCCACATAATGGAACCATATATTCAACTCTTTTTTACATATGATAATTATGATACGTTTTTATAAAAATTTGATATTATTTATCCTTTCGGTTAGAAATCAATGTTCTTTCTAAAATCATTTATTATAAATATTGTTTGAAATTATATTACTTGTATCCAATTTTTAAAGGAATTTTCACACATATTCTAAATTTTTAAATAATGGGGTTAGCATGAATTTTATTTTCATTTTCTCATCATGGCAATTTTTTTAAATCTTCATGGTGAAAATGGATTGTTCGATATTTACAAACTAATCTATCATCATGAACTTAATTACCTTGATTATTCCTTTGTAATTTTACAAGGCATCATTTTTAAATATTTTTTTACCAAATTGTATATATATTTTTTATTTTAAAATGTTGTAAGAAAATGGTTTTCCTAAATGTATTTATGTTTTTAAATTGTTTCAAATGATTTTAAGAGTTACATTTATATGTTTTAGAAAGGATGTTTTCAAAGAAAAGGATTTCAATGCTCTCAAAAATTATTTAAAAAATAATCAATGTATCATTGAATAAAATGTTTTTAATTCTTTTTAAGAACATTTTAATTGTTTTTAAGGAAAACGTTTTTCAGTATGTTTTCAAACTTATTTTATAAAATTTCAAGGGACAATAATTTCAAAATAATTTCAAAATATTTTTATTATTATTTGAGGAGATGGGTTTTCAAAATGATTTCTCTATTATTTTATAATATTTCAAGGAAAAGGGTTCTCAATATCTTTTATATCTTCTTTATAAATATTCATGGTTATTTTTTTAGAAAATGGTTTTCAAAAAATATTATGTTTTAAAAAATGGTTTTCAATGTGTAAAGGATATTTTTGTCAATATTGTTTTAAAAAAAACTTTTATTCTATAAAAGAATATATTATTTGGTTATATACATGCCTTTATAGGGATATTATCCAATATTTCTATTAATATTATTTACTTGAATGGTTTTTGTTTTGATGGAATGATGTTTATGAAACTAGTTTCTCTTTCACGAGTTATATATTAATGAAACAAAATTCTCTTCACAAATTATGATATCTTGAAAATATTATGAATCCTATCTCATTCCCATAGCTTATAATATGATTTCATGTTTATGAAACCCATTTCATTTAATGAACTATTATATTATATCTTATGATCTTGTGGAATATGTGTTTATGATTTAATTATCATATGGGTGGGAAGTATATCTCACTGTAATTCATTTAGTATATATTTATATCTCATGAGATAGACATTTCTAGAAAAGGGTGTGAAATTTGTTTAGTAAATGAATTTTTCAACTAATATGGTCTCGGGAGTGATCCATGACTACTAAGATAGCCAAGGAAGTGGACCATGACTAACATGATGGCATGGGGAGTCAACCCACAATACTAATATGGAATTAACAGTGATTCCTTGACTAATATTGATATTATATTATATACTTATGTTTCATTCATAAATTAAATGTTATATACCAATGTAATGATTTCATAGATTATGACCTTGATTACCTTATGATTAATGTATTATGAAATGCTAATATTTATTAAATGAAACATTTATTTGATCATTTATAGACAGAGTATGATCTTCAAATGTCATTGTCATGTTCTTATACAGTTTTTCTCATAATATGCTTATGTATCTCATTTTTTTACCATTACTAAGAATCTGATCACACTCATTTCTTATGTTTTCTTTTTTCCTAGGTTATAATGAAATATTTTTGTTTTAAGTACTAGTGGGGAAGATATTTATACGAAACCATGTATATTTTTCTCAATATTATAATATTTTTTCTATGTTTCAAAATACACTTAACCATTACCGTGCTCAGGGAATTATTTTTTTTAATGCCATGAATATTAATCTAAAATATCCCTGAATATTATAGCAAGATTAAGATTGAAATAATTGTTAAGGATGAGACATTGGGACCAAAAAATGTCAGAAATAGAATTACCCTTTTATGTTTTAGTGTATGAATGAAATTTCATGGGTAATGGTTTTGAATAGAAGAATAACGTAATGAACTAACATTTATAAATGAAATTCCATTTTCAATTGAGTAAATTAATTATTATGAAATGAAATTATATAATAAAAATTCCCTAAATTTTTAATACATACACTTAAATATAATATCATGTTAGATATAAAAGATTGTTATGAATCATAAATGTTAATAGTATATATATTATAGAGTGATAATATGATGAGTATATATGGGGTAATGATAAGTCTATATGACTCATTCAAATGAAACGATGGCCTCAATCTGTAGGATTATACCCAATGAATCCAACATATGGAAGCTTCCGAGGGAGATAACACAATTGATATTTTTCCATGTTCAAGCCCAAACCATGATTTGGAAGCTAATGTATGAATGAAACCATATATTAGATCAATTCAAACTCATCGACATCATAGCCCTAACCATGTTCACAAATCAACCAGTGAAAAAATCACCACCCCTTGCACTTAGGAAATTATTTGGTGTAATTAAGGGTATAAATATTGACCCAAAAAGTGTGAATTTATAATATATTTTTTTCATTAATTAATATATAGAATACTCTTTATTACAATAAAATGAAATAATAGTATATTTTACCAAAATTATATTTTAATATGATGAAAAAATTTATTTCTTGTGAGATATAGGGTTTCAAAAAATAATTTATTATTTATAAATTCAAAAATATTTAGAAATGAAATATATTTTAATAAAATATTATTATGAAATAAAATATAGAAATTATATATTATAGTATAATTTTTTGATGATAAAATTTAATTTCAATGACATTGTGAGAAATGTTATTGTCATGAAAACCAATATTTTTAAATAAAATTAGTTTTTAATTTAAAATTTTAAATTATAATATTTATGAAAATATTATGAAAATATAAAATTTAAATTTGAAATTAATTGATTGATGTTATCAAATATTTAATTTTTAATACAATTCTGAAAAAACTAATTTGATGGTAAAAATTAAATATAGTATTAATATATGGAATGTATAATGACATCATAAAATCAGAAAACTTATGAAAAAATAGTATAAAGGGAATACATGATCAAAAATATTATTCCACATTAAAACAATGTCTTTTTATATAAGTTGAAAAAATTTATAAACTCTTAATGAATCCTCCAAAACCTTTATTATATTTTAAATTTTTAAATTAAATTCATTTTAAAAAAGACACAACTTTACATCACCAAAGGTACTATATTATCTATTTCAGTACATAAAATTATTTAATATGGAAATAGACTTCTCTTTAGTAGAATAATTTGGTAAAAATCAATGGAAATTTTGTAGCTAAGATCAATTTATCATTTATAGTCTAAAAAATGGTGAGAAATTAATAAATAATTATAATATATTTTTTTGTAAAACTATGCCCAACCTCATATTCCACTCTATAAAAATCATAAGAGTAGGGTGTTAATAGTTTATTCACTCACTAGATCTATCCCATGGTTGATACATGTTCTTATGAAGCACCTCACAAATGATTAAAAGTGCCCTCTCAAAGTAAGAAATCCTATCATTATAATATTCATTTATGAAAATTTATTTTATTATGACATTTATTTTCAATTTTTCATGTTGTGATATATTTTTAAACATCCGTATTACTTTAATTATAATTTACATGTGATTGTTTTTCACTTTCACTATCATTAAACCCTGCCATTAATCGTTATATACCCAAGGGATGTAGTCAAAATTATCCCATGATTTTACTTTCCAAACATTTTTATAATTAACACCCTTTTTTAATTCCAATCAAGGATAATAAACTATATGTAATTATCCTTCATTGAGTAGGGAATTCCACGTTTGTAACAAGTACTCTTTAACCAGGTGATTTAATGTGATGAAATACATCCTTATGTTGTATGATCTATGTGACACATCAATTCATATACGTGAATTTAGTGTGGTGGGTGGGCCTAGAATTTTATATCCCTCAAATGAATTTGGTATTTCTTTTATATTTGGAGATAAAACTTATTGTGTATGAGAGGTTACCCTAAGAAAAAATGATATGATGTTACAAAATTATTGAATGAATTATTATTATGATATCATGTTTTATGTTTTTTCCACATTCCCATAATTTTATTTTGATATCATTTTTTTCAGGTTTTTATGATCATGTTTATAATTATTATCCCTATAATGTCACCTTGATATGAATATTGGCTCACATTTATACATTGATCATGTTATTCTTTGATTATTTCCCTATTGGGATTTATACCTCACACATTTCATGTGTATGTCCCAAAGTTATCTCATGATTTTTTAGACGATCAATGAAACATAAGTGTATGTTATATAGTTTTTATTTGTATTATAGATTTTAAGTATAAATTTTTCATGTTATGCACATAATTATCTAAAAACACTAGGCCTTATGTTCTCATTAGGTTGTATTATGTGAATCATTAAGTAATAATTCATGAACTAATGGGTATTAAAGTGTATGATGTCATATATATGATTAAATCAATGGTTATGTTCTATCATTCCAATTTTAGTACGGAAAATGGTATATCCAAAGAATTCTGTCTTTAGCATTTTTTTCATACCATTTATCATCACACATGTTTTGCAATATCCATATTTATGTTCCACTGCCAAATTTTTTTTATCAAATCTCTGTACATAATATTTCTTCCTAGATGAATAGTGAAGGATTAACTATGTGAATCATGAAAAATTTGGAACATAACTTATTTATTTTATGGGAAATATATCTAAGTTACAAACATTATAAATCAATCCTTATAAATTATGAACTCTACAATATTCAATACCATTTATGTAGAACCACATTATCCTTATGATCATCCATAATCCTCTTTGAAATGATGGTTGAGCAGTTATTTTGGAGAAGGTAGGATAATGAACATTTTATTATTACCATGTATATCCTCCAAAATTCCCTGATGGCTATATCCCTTCAAATCCTCCTCATGGATAGGGTTTCAAGTTCCTTTCTACATAGGGAACCATCCACTTTTTATGCCATCCCAGGATGGTAATGAAATGAAAAATCATTATACTTCGACATCTCTATCCACTTTCATTGGGGAATATTGAGCACACTTTTGAGTGAATATATGCATTAGGATTTTCTAATAAATAAATATGTAAAACTTATCCCCATAAAAATAATGTTGTAAAATAAAAATTGTGATGATCACAAAATTCAATTCCAGATAGTGTTTTGATAGTTCTTATCTAGGATCACTAATTTTTAGTAGTCATATGTTTTTAATTAATCCTCTATCATAAGTAAAAAACTAAAGAGTTTTTTTACAAATCAATATAGAGCACAAATCCTTCCCCACTAGTTGGTAACATGAGAATAGGTGTAGGGATTACAAACTTATTCATCTATATAAATATTTTTTCACATTTATCATTACAAAAAAACTACACACTCTTTTGAGTTTTCTAGGATATTGGGCTTGAAAATCCTTAGAAGTTTCATATAAATCAACAATAATACCCATCTACCCCAAAAAAAATATGAATGTCCATTATAGAGGTTTTTCTAGGCCATAATTAAATTTACTATATTTTTAATGATTCATAAATATACCTTTGTTGATGTTCACAAGCCCTATAAATTTTACTTGTTATAGATATATGTTAAATTGTGAACTCTACCTCTAGTATAGGAGGAATATAATGACTTTCATGGATGAAAATTTGGATTATCAATGGGCATGTCATCATGGTTTTTCTGGTTATCTGCCTCAATGTTTTTTTCTTGACACACTTTCTCATAATGAAATACTATTAATGATTAAAATTCTAATTCTAATGGAGATCGATCCTCCTAAACATGTATATAATTAAAGAGTTTTTCACTCTATCGAGGGTGAATTACTTCTCCCAAAAGTTTACATCATCTCGATAAATTAATGTAATTATATATATTGTATATCATAAAATTTAATTAAACGGAGAAGGGTTTTATTATCAAGGGCTATATTCACAAATATATTTACTTGTGATAAAACAATCCAAAATGATTTCCATGATGATATCAAATCATTTGGTATGGTGAAATAATACTCTTAATTAAAATATGATATATAAAATATTAGAATGAATAAAA
Organism: Viscum album; assembly: GCA_963277665.1. Classification (NCBI taxonomy): domain Eukaryota; kingdom Viridiplantae; phylum Streptophyta; class Magnoliopsida; order Santalales; family Viscaceae; genus Viscum; species Viscum album. Next base: position 1,532,922,130 of record OY728152.1, on the reverse strand, counting down.
AATTAAAAATCCATAAACATATCTATAGTATAGGCTTTGTGTAATTTTATCTTCATGATCAATCTATAAAAATAACCATCCTTTTTCTAATGCGCATCATGATTGTTGGTAATCATTATCAATATTAGCCCTTGGAATAGATATTTTTTCAAGATAATTAAAATGTTCACCGGAATTAATAAATAGAACTATTAATGGAAGTTTTGATGGACCATTATTTTATTACATAATGTTATCTTAATTCCTCATTATTCAAAAAAAATTGTCTACTAATACCCTATTTTTTCCTACCCAAATCATCTTCCAATTCGATTACAACAATTCCCATGGTACTCTTTCAAAAACATCACAGAGTAATTTGAATTGGTGTTCCTTTATCACCATTATCATTAGAACAACCATTAGACTTTCTCATCCATTAATTTAGTATTTGGATTCTTAACAATGTTCCATTTTATATCATAATTTAGGATAAGTGGTTTGGAATATTCATAAGATTTATTTTTATACACCCAATCATATAAGTTACGTCACTTGTGTATACATTATTTCACTTGTAAAATTGGTAGTGGCCTTAGTTCCTCCTATTTCTAGTCACAAACTAAAATTAATGGAATATGAGGCCTGAGATTTTTCAAACTACACAGCACATAAACTATAAACCATGATCATTAAAGGGATAACTCAAAAATATCATATATAACTTATCATATGAATTTATAGGTTTCAATATATGTTATCAATGTTATATTTACTTACATAAATTATTATGTTAATTTCCCCTTAATAATGTTCAAAGTGAACTTATGAATTTACCAAATCATATCCCATAGGATTATATAATAATCTGTCTACTAAGGATTATTTTTATTCACTAGGTAAAAACCTAGTCGAACTGAATTCACAATTTTCAAAATTATTACAACTAGGTACCATTTTTACATAGACACGTCTATTTTTATAATTTGAATAAAGATATATATTCACGAAAACCTTTTACTCTATTATTTTCAAAACAATTGGGATTTTTTCCTTATTTTTAGTCTTATCCTTAAGGATTTCACTAATATTTTCTTATCCCGAAAACCAAAAATAAAAAAGAATTATTTCTGATACCATCTATGAAAACCCATATCTTCCAAGACCATTATTTCATGATTCATTCTATAAAGATACTTTAAATAAAAACCTATAAGTAACTTATTCTTAGTGTCTTTGGGTAATTAGGTACATAACATTATAACAGAAAATAAATATACAATAAAATGGTTGAAAAAAATATCATTCCATTACATTTCTTTGACCTTCTAAAATTACATTAGATAACCTAGGGATGTACATAATAATATGTGAAATACAAATCCCAATAAGAGAATATACACACCACAATATGATGAAATTAGAAAAGGGGGTCAATGGGAATATCAAGGTAACATAATAGGGGTTCTAATCATAAACACGAACATCAAAGAATTATATAAGATGATAACATTAAAATAACATGATAATGTGGAATTAATATAAAACATGATATTATTAGAATATGTGATGGATAACCATCTAGACAACTTAATATAGTGTTCTTAGTAAAATTTTATAACAACCATACATGGTATCAAATGAGATAAAAAAAGTAACAAATTTATTTGATGGTTATATAAATACAAGACCACTTGTCACATTCATATCATAAAAATACATAAGTGTTCCACATAGGCCATAAAATATACGTACATATTTTATCAATTTTACAAAAAAAATAATTATTGTGTGTTATATATATGGAGGAACTCAATAAATGAATTATAGGTACTCCTCATAATACTTTTGAGTGTAAATGGGGATCGATGTTCACTATAAAAATGTTTCTTATGGAAAATCATATGATAAATTCTATAGCATGACTACGTAACAAGAGATAAAGACAAATACAACCACATGGAAATTATATGTAAAGTAAGAGGGATGTGAAAAAAAATATTCCAAGTAGAATAATTTGAAATATAAAGGCATGTTACAAATAATTTCATTGATTAATGAGAAGAAGCAGATGATCCATTACCCTGGGAGGGTGATTCAACTAGCTTTGGATGATCTTTTTTGGAGCATGGGGCTCATTAAGAGGATTCTAGAGAGGTATGAGCATAATATATTCATGCTCCAAGGATTTATAAATATGTTGGAAGTGTGGTTGGGTATGTTTTATATGAAATGTGGGGAAATGATATATTAATTTCTAAACATAGGTTTTGGGATTTATATGATATATTATTCCAGGTCACAAACCATCCCATGGAGTTTCCCATGGCTTAAACCAAATATTAGTGGATTTAACTATTCTAAATGTATACAAATTGGAGAAATATAAATAATAACCATGGTTTTATGGAAGTAATCCATGTCTATATAGAATTTATTTTTAAAATATATGATATAATATTGGTATTAGAAGATTTAACAAGGCTTTATATAAAAAAATAAAGTAATATAAAAAATTATTATAAATTTGAAAAATAATTTTTTTCATGGATACTCATTATAGTATTTATGAAGTCATTTTTTTGATTTTTTTATTTTCACACTATATGCAATATAATATTAATCATATTTTATTTCTAATGAAAAAATTATATTGTCTCAAAAAATTATGAAAACATCACTATTGTAAAATTTTTACATGTGATTTTTTTAATTTTTTCATCAAAATATATCTATATTTTTAAAAATATATTTATTTAATTCAAAAATACCCTTTTATTTTTTTAAAAAATATTCTTTCTGAAAATAATAATTTTTAGACCCCTATATTAATTACACTTTACTACATAAAACTATATTGTAAATTAAACTAAATAAATATTATTTAATTATAATTTTTTATTAAAATTTTATTTATAGAAAAATTATTTAATTCATTAAGAAGACAGCGTTTATTGAGACATTATATTTATCATAAGTACAATATGAACTTCATTAAATCAGAATAAAAATTTTATCAAATATTATAATTTAACCATTATGAATAAGAAAAAATTAATATAACCATTTTTTATAAAAAAATTTGAAAAATAAAAACACATTTTTAGGGAAAAAATATATAAAGCTTTTTTACACAATCAAAACCCCTATGCTTAATTGGTGTAATTTTCATTGTTTCTTGGTGGGGTTCTGAAAACTTTGTTTGGGGAGTGATCTTGAGGAGATTAAACATCATTAGAAAATGTTTTCACTAATGATTTAGATATTAAATCCTCCCTTGGGCTGGGTCAAGTGGCAATCTTTTTGATTCTATCTTCATCAGAAGCTCCCATAAATAGAATATAAAGTATTTGATCCTAATAGTCAGGTCCATCACATCTGATATCTTTTTAATTCTATTTAGTATAACCCTATATATATACTAGTCATACGATCATTGTATAATGGTTATAATATCAATAGTTTTTTTGTTAAATATTACTTCAAATCTAGAATAATTTAAATAATAATTTCAAACAAAACATTAGTGCATGTGTTTTCTATAATTCCATTTCTTCATAATATATTTACCCATTTAAAAAAAATTAATTTATAATTGATCAGGTTGTAAAAGATTACCTTATTTACTTGATAATTATTAACTTAAAAATAGAATTTCGAATATAAACACGTGTATATATTTTTAGAAGATCATGGAATATGAAAAATATTGTTCATAATAGAAGAAATTAAATAGGAAGAGGGAGAAATAGAAAATATCATCCAGGTCATGAATGAATGGGAAATACTCCACAATACAACAAATGTAATTGACCATATGTTTATATATGTTGGAATGATACTGTCAATTAATAAAAAATTTGAGTAAAATACGAATTTATACATTAAATTATCCATTATGAATACATTAAAGATAATATCAAAATTGGAGGAACAATACATGATAAATGGTGATATGGAAATTAATCCTTATCTCAAGTATCAACCTTCATTATAGGTACTATATATTTATTTTTAATAAACATTTATCAATAAATATCTTTAATCTAAATCATTTTTATGTTTATTTCCTAATTAATATTCCATTTTTAAAATTTATTTTCGTCTATTATACAATTATTAGATATATTTTTCATTTATTTAATGTTTGGATATTGTTTTTTTAGATATAAAATTTTCTATTCTATAATACAATTTGATTATGATAAATTTTAAATGGATATATAAACTCCATATGTGTTAATATAGTGTTTTCAACTAATTCAATAAGTGGAGGAGTTTAATAGTTTAGTTGATAAAAATAATTGTTTGAATCATCCCAAATAATTTTATTCTAAAATGATTAATAGAAAAATATTGTTTATTATTAGTACTATTATTATTATCATGAATATTTAATCATTATAAAATAATGTATTTAACTATTAATGATAAATTATCTTGTGAAATATTTTCTTATGGATATCATTGATAGGCATTTGAAAATAATAAAATACCATCAGTCACATTGGTAAAGTAAAAAAACCATTAATGAATAATTTTTTTAATAAGTTTTAAAGAAGGGTAATGTAATAAATATTATATTTCTTCTATCAAAAAATTATGAATAATCTAACATAGTTTTTTATTCCACATTTATATATAAAATATTTGATTAAAATGGAAAAATAAGAATTGAAATGAAATTCCATTTATGATAACATTCAAATTTTGACATAGTACATCATATGAAGGGAGGTAGATTAGTTTTAAGGTGTGATATCTCGATAATAATTGACAAAAAATCATCTTTATAAAATATTTATAGAATAATTAAAAAAAATTATGTCGTTTAATGGAGTTTTGAGGTAATATAATTTCAAATATTAAATGAATGTGTGATTTAGGAACCTCAACATTGTTATATTATTGATGTATTAAAAATGTTTTGATGATGATGAAATGGTTAAATCTCATGAATAATATGTTAAGTGGTTTATAATAATGAATAATTATAAGAATATATTTATATGATGTGTACTTTAAAAAGATAATATAAAATAATAGTTTTTTGAGAAAGGCGTAAAATGATTATCCCATACTAGGGTATTTTAGATTCGTCATATAGATTGAGTCTAAGTCCTTCCAAGAAAAATCTTATGTCATGAAAATATCCTTGGGAATGTGTATAATGGAGTGTAGAGTGGTATTTGCATCAATCAGTGGCATTAAATGTTTTTTTGGATGCGATGTTAAATGAGTGGTGAAGGGGTATTTACACAATCCAGGAGGAGTTGTATCGTTAATTTTTTTTGATTATTTTATTAATTATGCTCCATAAAATAAAAAGTGGTTATTATTTTTTTTATAAGTTATAATTAAAAAATAATAATTTATTTAAAATATTAATAGTAAAAAAATGTTTCACAAGAATTTTTTATTCAATGAAATGTATCATAAATAGTTTCTAATTAAAGTGAAAAACAAGTTAGGTTTTGTAAAATTTATTTTTATCTTTAAAAGATTTATATAATATAAATGAAAAAAATAATTATAAAATATATTTTATGATATTAATTTTTTTAAAAAATTTAAATTAATAATTATAAAGTACAAGGTAATAAGGATTATAATATTCAGAAAAACTGTTATTTTAAATATTCAATATAAAATAAATATTATGATAATAGTACACTAAAAATTAACTTAAGTTATTTTGAAGATATCACTGTAATAATAATTTATTATTTTCCAAATTACAATTATATATTTTGTAAATATGGATTTTAAATAAAATCAAATTATATATGTTGAAAATAGTTTATCTCAAATAAAAACAATTTCAATTTCTCTTCGCGATTACATTAATAACAATTTTATTTGTTAATTTATCTATTATTGATAACTTGTTATTTATAAATATTGAAAATTAAAGTTTTATGAAATTCAAATTCAAGTCGATAGATATTATTATTTTAAATTTACACTCATGTAAACAAATTTAAAATGATAAATAGTATATACGGTTATTATAATGCTATGAAAATTTCCATTGAACATTTCAAAAAAACACTATAAAAATTTCATAGCCATTTTGTGATAATTTCAATCTTTACATATATGGAATTAAATTTTCAATTATGAAATAAAGACATTATAATATTATTTTATTGTAAAAATTTTATTTAATATTTAAAAAGAAAATTTTCAGAGTTAAATTTAATGAAGAGGATAATAATTAATTGAAAATTATACTATATCATTTCTATATTTATTTATATATATATTATTTTCTTGTGGTAAAATTCTCATTTAATTATATAATTTTTTCATATGAGTCTTATAAAATTTCATTTAACATAAAACATTTTTCTATTTCACTCAATGAACATATTCCACCATTATATATCTATTAAAACATATGTCATAATATATTTAAAAATATTTTAAAATCAATTAATTAATAAGTAATTATAAATATGAAAGTAAATATATTAATCTGAGTAATCCATTATGTTAACATATATCTGTACCAATAATTGTTTACTGATTAATATTTGTTTTATAAAAAAAATGTTAATAATGTATTATTCATAAAAATATAATTTGATACATGTATTAAAAATAAATATTTAGTATCATTGAATATATTATTAAATTTTATATAACATTAATTTCATGAGAAATATAAATATGATAAATAAAACCCTTATAATGCTGATTTAATGATATGAGACATTGAATTTCTTAGTATTTCATAACATTTCCAAACATATTCTTGTCAAAATAACTATATCAACATATTTCAGGTTCATATAACTATTCAAAATGAAAAAAAATCATTTTAATTATAAACTATAATTACATAATTGACTTAAAATGTAATTTAAAATATATTGATGTCATAACCAACCCACATAATGTAAATGTGTTTAATGAAGTTTTACTTATTTATAAACACTTATTAATGTATTTAATAATTTTTATATTCTAAATGACTTAAATATTATTTTGATAAACATTAAAAATGATAATTTTATTATATGACACAATAGTTATGAATGGTAAATGATAATCCCATGTGACCATATTTTTTAAAATCATCCTTGTAAAATAGTGTTAATGGTTATATATATATGTTTGTTTAATTTTATACAACTTTTACACAATCCAAAACCAAAAAAATTAATCAATGACTTCATAAAAAATAGAATTCCCTTATATCCATAAATCTTGTTCTTATGCTATATAGATATACATTTATAACATATTAAGAAATTATTAGAATCTACTAGAATAATATGTTCAATGAATTTTTTATATTAGTAAATTTTAGAAGATAAACATAAAAAATTTTATGAAATCATTCATTATAAACCACCAACAAACAAACCAAATTCTCTTTAATATCTCCAACCGCATTAATAATTGGGGAATATAATAATTTTTTTCTTAAAAGATAAATAAGGGAATAAACAGAATCATTGATATATCATATAATTATCAAAAGATGAAAATAAATTAAGAGGCATAATCATAAGAATAATAGAATAATAAATCATGTATAATCCTGATAATAATAAGAAGTGTTTATTAGAAATATTTTTATATAAGTATGACCATAATATCATAACATATTCCATGGAATATGGATGATAAATCATAAAATAATAATTATAAATGATGGTAATATAAATTTGGATTGTGGAATTACATAATAATATAACAATGTGAAACATATATAAGAATGAAATACTAAATATATGTCAAATATGAGAAGAAATAAACCATAAACATAACATAAAGATCATAATCATAACACAATAAATATTAGTTACAGATCAACCCAACTATAATAAAATAATTAGTCTGGGATCATCTCTAAGATATCACAAACCTTGGTCTTAGTTTTCCAGAAAGAAAATATATATTGTATAGATAGATCAAGAAACACAATATTTGTACATAAGAATCTCATGAGATATAAAATAATACCTAATTATTTTGAGTCCCATATAAATCAAGGAATAATATTCATCATATAGATATGTCCTTATAACTTCGTGCCATGTAAACCATAAATAATTAATGAAAATCCTATAAACATTAACCAATTGAAATAAATTGGGATTATAATGTAATAATTTAGTAATCTTAGTAAATACCAGGTGATCAAGATAATGATCCTTATTATATTCTTATTGTATAGAATAAAGGGCATACAATAAAATTAATAATTTCCCCATTCAATAAAAATAATTGATATCTATGTGAACACCTTTAAAAAAATAATCATATATGGGTTATTCATAAATGAAATTCACTATATGAATTGATATAATTATGAATAATTGGTCACATGTTAATAAAACATTATTGATATATAATTTCTTTAAAAAAATTCATTTCCACCACACCAATAAAACAATGAAGCATGTCTAATGAATAAGTGTATTATTTTGATGTAACATATATTTCTAATATTAACATTGTCATTTGAAATAATAAATAATATATAGTTATATGATATTTATGAAAAATTGTATTGACCTAAATGATGAATCATTTAGAGGATGTGAAGAGGTTATATATTTTTAATAAATAAAATTATATAGTTAATTTAATTTCAACCAAAACAAGGAAAGGTAAATTTTTATAAAATATAATGAAAATAGTATTTATTTAAATACGAAATTTAGTATAGATATAAATAATTAATTGTCAATTTAAATTAAATAAATATTTTTATATAATTCTAGATAGAAAATTGGAAACAAATATAGATTTTATTTTAAAATGAGTTTGAAAACATTTTTTCAATGATTTCTTAAAAAAATTTAAATAATGGATTTTCAATAAAAATTCAAAAAGTTATGATATTTTATTTTAAAATTTAATTTTTTAATAATACTATATTATAATTGATCCATCATATAAAATATAAGGAAATTTATAGAAATATAGGGATAATAGTACTGATTGGAGAAGAATCTATTATAGACATCATTTGTTTTGAAAAAAGAAATAGAAACATAAATATAAATTCATGAATACGTAAAAAAATGGAAAGAAAAAAGATTATTAATTTTTTATAAATGAAAATTATAAAAAAAAAGAGAGCTAAATAGAAGTGGGTTGATATCGTTTCTTGAAGAAAAATATGAAATATGAAAACAAAATTTTAATAATATAAATTTTAAACATTTATTTTATAAAGGATTTCAGGATTGTAAGTATTTATAAAAATAAGGGAAATAGAAAGTTATAAATTACTTTCCATTTATAAGTGATAATAGAGATAATATTGAGAATAAAGAAAAGCATTTTTAAAGAAGTGAGATTAGTAAACTAACCCTTACATTGAGTACAAACTTGCTTACTATTAACAACTGTTGTTTACTTAATAATTTTTTATTAATTTTAAACATATATAAGAAGTACTTTCATTATTATTTCATTATTATGATCCCTTAAAATTATTTTACAATAAATTTAGAAGATTTAATTTTCTTACACCAACTATTTTAAGGATGATATGTTTATAATTACAAAATAGATTTCATATAGTGGTACTGGTTAATTGTCAATATAAATTTTTTATAATATTTATTTGTTTCAATGTATTATATTAAATTCATTTTACTATAGGAGATCTCAATATATTAGAATATTGTTAAAAAATTTAGAATCTTCTTTGTAAATGTTTTTTAATTTAAAATGTAATCAATTATATACACTTAATAATGTTATTTCCATGAGTATTATTTCCTATCAGATCCTGAGAACGAACTATCTTATTATTATTTTTAAATAAAATGATGAAAATAATTTTTTATTTATAAAACAATGTAATTATATTAGGCCATGTAAAATAACCATGGATGAACTATATATTTTAAATAGTGTGAAAGAGTTAAATAAATATAAATATATTTATTTTACAAAAAAAATTAGAATATAATTGAACATAGATTTTGAAGTCTTTTTTATAGGTAATTTTTTTTATTGAAATGGGTTAACGGATCAATGAAATAAAAATAACTCAATTTATTAATATGTACATGGACATACGAAAAACATTCAAAAAGGTTCCAATGTTAAGAGATGGGTTATCTATCATCCATAATGGATCCACATGATAATAGTACAAGATGAAAACAATAATAACATCATGACAATGATCACTATTGGCTAGTATATCTAGGAAAATTATACCCTAAACATAGAAAATTTATACATAAATACACTTGATATATTCATCACATGTAGAGTGCAGAGTAACACCCTAGAAAGTGAACCACCCAAAAGACTATCAAGTACCTTGAACAGTAGGCCTATAAAGCTGATGAATTCCCCGATAGTTAACCCCCAAACACTATCAATGAAAAATTACCAATAAAATAGCTTCCACATATTTACCAAAGTATTACCATGTAATATATTTTCCAAAACATTACATCAAAACCTAGCTTTGAAAACCAAATGGAAGACCAATTGAAAATTATTTTAAAATAAATGTTCTTTTACAAAAATAATGGGAAATATTTAATTTTAAAAAACCAATTTTTTTAACACACAAATCGATTAAGAAATTGAATTTACAAAATATTTTTCAATACCATAAAAATATTTTTCATCGAACATAATGGATATATGAATCCTCCTATGTAAAACTTGTGTCTCACACACCCACAACATAATCCAGAAAACGGGAAACTTCAAAGACAATAGAATGTTTCCTAGAATTGATACTCACATATCAAAATAACTTCAATTAGAAAAGAGTTCCATAGAGAAGATATATCACAACATACCTGATGGAAACATACAGGCTTCCCCATAACTAACACAATGGTCTACATTCAAAGGAAGATTAGACAATATATCTAGAAATAATCAAGAATATTATCATCATCAATATGGGGATCCAACATTTAAACACAACAGTGCTACCAGGATTAATGAAATAAATTTGAAAATGATTACTAACCTAGAGAAATGAACCAAATTCCTAATGAAGATAAATTATAAAATTAAGTGAAATTGAAGGAGATAAGGTCTCCAAAATATATAGAGAGATATCGTAGGTCATGGGATAAGATGATGAATCCAAATTATAAAATAAATCAACCTTGAAGTGTAGGAAAATAAAAATCAAAGCTAATTACATAGTGTGAAATCCTATTTCATTATTTGTAATCCAAAAAACCATAAACACTGAAAACATCATCACCTCGAACTAAAAAATCTTTTTTCTACCATTTCAGGAAGAGTAATATTTTCATAGAATTTAAACCCTATACACATTTTACTAGTTCATGATATATTCCCAATGACATATACATAATGGGAAAACATTACAAAACATGTAAAACATTCTGGATATTAATCATTAAAGGTAATTTAATAACCCAACACATAGTGAAAACACTAGATTATGCTAAAAACCCAAACCACCATTAGTGTTCTCTGAATAGGGGTAGAAACCCACAATCTATTTCCAAATTTATAAAGAGACTCTATTAAGTCAAGAAATCATATATATAAAATAGGTTACCTTCCTAATTAATTATATCCATCCTTAGGAGTCCTAAAATGAAATCAAATAAAGAGGTAAATAAAGGGGAGAGGATAAATACATGAAAGTGATTAATGGGTTGTTACATTAACTATATATAATATATATAAGAGAATATTTTTGTGTGAAAAAACTATATACTATGATTAAAATGTTACATCAATGATGATTTTACATTTCCATCAACTACATTATAAAAATCTAAATTACAAAATGTCGTCAAAACTCACAATAAATTTGACTAATTTACTTTTAAAATTTAAAAATTAAAACAATTTTATTCAATTTTATTATAATACATGTTATTTTTTTATAATGTAATATTTATATTAATAAAATAATAACATTATAAAAACAATTTTAAAATTCAATAAACCCCTTTACAAATTTTAAGTTCCACATAAAAATATCATTTGGTCTAAAAAACTTATTTAACGTTGATTTTTTTTCATATGATGCTTTTAAAGTGTCTTTTGATCATAAAATTTATTATAATACTTTCATTAACTATATTTTATAAATATATAATTATTAAAAAATATAGTATACAATAATATTAATTTGGTTTCAATAACGAAATTACAACATAAAAATAAATATGAAAATAAAACAATAAATAAAATTATTTATACTTATAGATGTAAAATATTTTTAAAAATTAATAATATTTTTAATTATATTTAGTAAACACATCTTCTTCATAGTTTTTATTAAAATATTTCTAATAATATATATGAATTAAAAATAAATTCATTTTATTATTCAATGTAATACAAATAATGGATATAGTAGTAATTTCATGAAAAAATTAAATTTGATAAATTAAATTCATATTATAATAATTTAAAGATAAGAGATGATGAATTTCTTATTATTGAATAAAATTAAAGAAATATTTTTTAATTTAAATAATTTTTTTATGAAATTCTATATTGGAAATATTATATTAGAAAAAGTAATTTTATTTTAGTAATATTTTTGAACAATTATATAAATATGATTATTCAAAATTTGGTATGTTTCAACACCAATAATGAATAAGTGTATATAAAAATTGTATTTTACCCAAAATAATGAACAATCAATTGAAAATAAAACATAATGTATAATGAAATGAATATGAAAATATATTATTTGAACTATAAAATGATTTAAAAATATGAAACAAAAAAATAGTTTTTTATATTATTAAAGAGTATAGGCCTCCAATATTTGGCCTTATTGATATTATGGTTCATTTAAAAAAACATAACTATAACAAGACCTATATATTTGTTTGTAATATAAATAATGACAATGGTCATGAATATAATATTGAGTTACTATAATATTTTTCTTCACAATATAATGATATTATCTATTTATTATAAATGAGAAAGAAAATGATAAGTTGAATATACGATTTTGAAGGTGATATATTTTTTCCTTAGTTTGAGCCTCCTATCTATACCAGTATAGGTCTGTTTTATATCTAGAGATATACTATATTATTTGAGATAATATTAATTCATTAGATCCTATTTTGGGATTTTAATACTATATTTGATAGATCGGAGATGGTTGGTCCATCTTATCTCCCTAGTTTTTTATGTAAATATAAAAAGTATATATATAAGAATGATTATTCTTAGGTTAATTATTATATTTACTTTTTAACCATGTATTAGTTTCATGATGACTATGGTTATAGTATAAAATTGATAGAATAATATGCATTTTGATCACTAAGAGAATATATCTTATGTTACTTTTATTTAAAGGATGTAAAATCATCATCCTTTTAGGATAATCCTCTATATAGATAATGATAAATATCTAATTTCAATTTCATTTATCATTTATTTTGAATCGTCCAAAATATAAATATATTACGTTGGAGTCATGGGACTTTTTTTCTTTTGGTAATGATCATTATGGATGTATATTGAAAATAATATCATCAAATGTAATGCCCTTCAATTAGATTACAAAAATAATCAAAAAGTTTAAAAGTGAAATTAGGGCCCCTAAAAATATTTGATAGTATTATTATAATGGAAACTTTAACTTTATTAAATTTTATTCCCAAAATTAAATTGATTATTTTTTAAAAATTCATTTTCTCATTTATTTTAAATAAATAATTCTAAACGATAACAATACTAAAAAATAGATATTTTATGAATAAATAAATAAAAAATTATTTAAAATATTATATATAAAAAATACTAGTATGATTTTAAATTTATTATTGATTGAGTGTGAGGTTACCAATATAAGGGAAAATATTTGAAAGAATATTTTTTTAAAAGTATCCATTAAATCTAATCATGATAATGTAGAAATTTTTTATGTTACTACTAAATTTGTTAAAGAGGATGAAAAAAATTTTATCACTATATTTTCATATCAATATGAAGTCAAAAAATTATATCCTTTGATTAAATACAAATAATTTAACTATCCATAATAAATATTGTAAAAAAATATGGAAAATATGGATTTTAATTTTTTTGATGCATTTATATTAATAAAATATTCATTTCAAAGATGGTTCCTTTCAATTCAATTAATTCCTAGTTCATGAAAATTCATCTAAAAGGGAAATTTTATAATGACAATTTTCACATTAAACTCACTTCTAAAGTAATCATTAATTAAAATATAATTATATTATATTCAAAACAAGAAGAGATATCTTTTAAAAGTGTCTTCCATATATTAGAAAATTAATTATAGAAAATTAAAAAAATGAATATATTGTGAACCAGTAGTAGAAGTAAACATTCATAGAAATAGTAGGCTTCTAGGTGATGATAAAACCACCACACCAGTGGTCGATCACACAGGCAAAGTATCATAATCATATAATATATTTCCTTATATATGTTTGTGGGATATTTTATCTCCCTCTATAATATTTTATGTACAAGGCTACCTAAAATAAAAAAATAAACTTCTGGGATGCTTTTGGGTTCCTAAAACATGATAAAATGATATAAGAAACTATTTCAATTCAAGAATTATGTATAAGTCTATGTTCACATAAAATAAGTATGATAAATAGAACCTTCTCCTCTGCTAACAAAGAAGAAACCTACCTTAAAAATACCACTAATCATTACTGGTCACAAATAAGAATTCCGAATGTCATATTATTTTTATAAGTAGAGTCATTTATGTTCAATTTAAACCAATATCATGAATATGACCACAAAATAAGATACACCAAGACACTACTGAACTCTCCAGCCTACTGTATAATAGTTCTGTCTATATTGACTAAAATAAAGAGTTCATATCATCCCCTCTAAAATTAGTTTCCAACACCAATATGATTAGTAGATTTTATTGAAATATTCCATTAAATGATAAAAAAATTTCTCCTTGAATAACCTGATTCATCCTTTTCTATATAGTTTAAAAAATTATATAATTTAGTGTAATAGGATAACTTCATCGCTGTTCAATTTCTAAGAGAACCACAATACATGGATATCAACAATCAAATCCAACTATGTTGAAACATCAATGGAAGTCCCACAATAGTTATATAATGTCACCCATAGTCACATATTCTAAAATACGATCTATTGAATCTAAATTCTTATTTCTAAAAAAACTGCATTTATATAACAATATAAATACATTCTTTTGAATACTAATATTATTGTAACATATTTTTATTTTAGTTTATATTCTTTTAAAATAATTTTATGTATTCCAGCATGTAGACAAGAAACACAAATATTAAATGAAATATGAAATACTATTGAAATAATGTTTTTCTTAAATTTGATGATCTTTACATCAACATTAGATTTTTGGTTAAGAATATAACAATACATATAATGTAGTATATTTATATATTTTTCCACAATAAAAATATTTTAATATATTCCATGTAAAAAACAACATAACTATTATATAACATCAAATCACATTAAAGCATAAATTTTTTAGAGAAGCAATTTATATGCACTATATACTAATCAACATAATTAAAATCAATAACAATAGAATATTGATTTTAATCATTTTAAAGATCAGATTATTATTAAAATAAATTTTTAATTATCAAATGGTTGTTACTGGATAATAAAGGATTCTAAATTTATATCAAACTTCAAAAATAAATTATCTTAAATTTTTCTCATTAAAATTAATTGTTTTTGGATATTATAATTAAAACATCAACTTATAGAAATTTTATTTTAAATAAAATTAATAATTTTGAAATAAACTTTTACAAATAATATAAAGACATTTAATTAAAAAAATCTAATATAATTTAATTTAATTGAGTTGTGAATAATAAAAATTTTACAATTATTGAAAATTTTATGAAATTTTCACTATATAATAATAATATTAATGTATATGAATTTCTGTATATAATAAATATTTAAATAAAAAAATTAATGATCATTGTAATGAACTATAAAATATAATTTTGGTCATAGAAATCAATAACTAACATTTTGGAAGTTTATAAAATGATTTTATTCAAATAAAAACTATTTTTGTTTTTTAATTAATCATTGATATAGAAGGTTTTTTTATTCTTCATTTTTTTGAATATAATATAAGACTTTTTTGTTATTTTCATAATTTTATTAATTAATTATGATTTATTTTTATACTTAACATTGGAATAATATAATTTCTATTCTTAAAGAAATTAATTTCTCAAAAAAAAATTATAGTATGCATAATTATTATAAAAATTATTGTAAATATTTTTTAAATTTTAAGGTGCTAATATGTATTTCATATTTTAAATTATTATTTAATTATTTTTATAAGGTGTTTTCAGTATCAATCATTTTGAGTAGTATCCTTTTAAATATCGGACACCAAGGTAATGTCTAAACAAGTTATCGAGGGGGTTAACACTATGAGATATATTAAAACATATAATAAAAACAAGTTTAAATTTCATTGGATGTGGTGATTTATACTTATTATGAATAATAATGTTTTAAAAAAAATTAATTTTTTGGTCTTTATGAATAGTTCAATTTTAATTATTATTTATATTTCAAAGTTTCACACCCCCCTCACTTATATATAGGAACCACCTATATTTAATTGAACTAATAAATTATACTATTTATCCTGGAAAAAAAATCCATAACCATTCTCTCCATTTAATGGAGTTCTGTTGCCATAAAACAACAATATATATTAGCTTAAGTGTATGCAAATGGATGTTTTCGAAACTATATAAACAATTATTAATTTAGTGTCTCTTGTTTATTTCTTCTAAAAAATACATCAAATATTTATTATCCATAAATATATGTTAAAATATGTATATATAAAATAATCAAGTTTAATTATATTGAAAAAACACTTTTTTCTTTCTCTTTTACATCTATTGGAAAATGAAAATGTCAGTCACGTGTAAGTGTATACTGCCACCTCCATGAAGCAATTTCATTTGATTTTCATTACCACCTCACATGATTTGTCATAATAATTCAACTGGATAATAAATATTCCACTTATAAAATATTATATATTCTATAAATGTAAATTATTACCTATTTAATATCTTACCCCACCACAAAAAATAATTGAAACTTCAACACCACTTTTCCTACTAAAAACAACCTCAATGAAATAATGTATTACATTTTTTAGATGAAAATTGTTTTAATGGGTATAAAAACAAATTGAAAGTATAAAAATTATAAATATAATTTTTTTATAAGCCTATGATTATTTATCCATAACACATTTTTCATTGGTCATTCTATATAGCTTATTTGAAATCATGAACCAAAAGAATTAAAAAATATCCAATGTAAACTAAAATTATTTTTTAATTAACATTAAATAGAAATGATCCAAATTAATGAAATATTGATAATAATGAAAATGATTCTAAATCAATAAAATTTTTAAAAAAATTAATTTTTTCAGTGGGACATATGAATGAATTGATTTAGGACGAAAGATAAGGGATTTTCCTTTAAAAAGTTGTTTTAACGTGTTAAATTGATTCTCCTCCATATCAAAGTTGATTAAAATGTTAAAATAATGTTTTCATTTATATATAAAAAATTTTAATATTATTTCCCAGTTATCCATTACTTTTTACAAAGTATTTAAAAATAACACAATTAATGATTTTTTATATTGATCATTTTTTATTTTTTTGCAATCACGAAAAAGATTTTTTCGAAAATTTTCTTCCTAATTGTATTTTCTATATATAATGGATATTATTATTTATCTCAATTCATTATCAAGTTAATATTTTTTTCAATTTATGTTTTATTCTCCATCTTCTTGGATTTTTTAAATTAATTTTTATGAAAATGAAAATTTATTCTCATTACTACTAGACAACATTAAGTGTTATTTTATATTTTCTTGACTGATAATTCTAATAAGTTTTATGGTTAAAATGGAATATATATCTATTTTATTCATTCAATGTTTCATTTGAATTTCATATCAATTATTAGTGATCCTGATATTTCTCTAATAATTAGTGAAATTGATATAGATCTCTATTAAATTGGGTTAGGTAACATAGTTTTTTTAAGATAGGTTACAACTAAAAGTTATGAGAATTGTTTGGTAACATGATTCTCTTATCAGGGTTCTTATATTTATGAATAAAAAATAAATTTCATAAGAAACTTACATGATATAAATACATATATTTTTAAAATGAATTTTTATTTATTTAATATGTAACAATCTATACTTATGTTTTTTAGGATTTTTTATCGGCTTTTAAAACATAAAGGGTTTGTTTTTGATGAAAAAGTAATGAGGATTTTTCATTTCATCTAAGAAATATTCATGTCTATAATTTTTAATTTCTTATTTATTAGGAAATGTTTTCTGATTATTATTTTGAAATTATTTTTTTAATGGATATATAAATAAATAATTCTTCCCATTTATATTTTGAAAAAAAATGTTCTTAACGATATTTTAGTTGTTAATTCAACTAGATGGTTCTGATTCATATATATTTCTTCACCCAATTTGTATTTATATCACCCCATATTTCATATATTTATAATAATAATGACATATGAATATGAATCCTTACAATATCAAACATCAAGTTATGAGAGTTATCATAAACATAGAAAGTGTGTTTATATATAGGATATATTATTTGGGAAGAAATGGACATTATGTGGATTTGACCACATTCTAATTTAATTTATTTCCAATTTATCTACAGATATAATCATAAAATTAACTATTGGATGAATACTATAAATTGAGTAATTCATTGGATAGTTATGTGGAAATACTTATAGTGTGTATTAAAGTAATGGGGGAGATATCATTATGTGTTGGGATGATATTAAAATATTTATAAAGAAATAATGGTTCTTTAGTTCATTTCAGATCCTATATAAGAAATCATCTATTACACAAAAGGATAGTATATTAAGATGAATTAAGGTTTTTATGGGAATTGGATAAGGAATATAATATTACCCAATTTGAATCATCATAGGTTGAACCATTAGTGAATAAAAATTAACTCAGACTATGGAAAAGGATTATTATAGTAAGACATTATCACTATAGAAAAATCCAATTTATATAGTTCTCTACTAATATTTCCTTATTTAATTTTTTATTGAATCACAAATATATTTAATTATTTTAAAAAATGTCGTTTATGATGGAAGAGAAAAAGTAAAAAACAATAATCATTTATATTTTATAGGATTCACTTGTCATATTATTTGGAAAATATTTTCCATGTGATTTAGAATCCTTATCTAATATTCAACTCACCCAAAATATTTTTTATCATGTATCGTAGTCCAATTTTATAAATTTATGTTATAACGGAGCTTCGGTCAAATTTTCTATTTTTAAAAAATAAAACTATTTCATAAAATGTGTTTTGTAAAATTCTACATATAACATTTATTATGTTTTTATAGTGTATTCCATAAGAAGAGGATATCCAACCTCTACATAAGTACATTGTTTATATTTATTTAAGAAACTTAAGTCTCTATCTTTTTGTCTGAATAATTTTTTTATTATTGAAAAAAAACCTTTTTTTAAAAACTAAAATCAAACCATATCATAATTTATTGTGGGAAACATTCTTAAGATGATGTATATATTAAATAATAGCATTTTTCAAAATATTAAATCACTAACAAAATCCATTTCAATCATAATGTAATAAATTTTAATTGATAAAGAAACAAATAAATTTGTAATTTTTTTTATGAATTCTGACAAAGAGCAGACTTGAACATTAAGATCATGAGGTATAAGTATTCATAATTGTGACAGTATTGAATGGTGATATATATTTTAAATTTACTAATTATTTATTTTAAATTTATAAAATAAAATTATATTGATATTTGGGAATTTTATGACATACATATTAATTTAATTATTATAATGATGTATTGGGGAACATGATTTTAAATATTTTCCTAATCCTTTGAATCCATTTATATTATTATTTTCTAATCCACTTAGTAGATAAGTGGTAACCCCATATACAAATTAATTAATTTTTTATTAAATAATTCTTATTTTTGGGTTTCAATTTCATCTAAGAATTTTTTGAAAACTTTTAAAGGTAGTTATTTATGGAATGATTTTTCATAAGGTTGAGTATTTTTAGACTAATGTTTTATTTAATAATATGATGATTTATTCAGACTATAAAATATCTTAAAAATTATTAACCACTTTGGGAAATGATTTTTTATGAAAACATTATAAATAACCGTTTATACTTTTATATAATGTTTATCCATTAAAAGATGATTTTATTAATTTTGGAATGAAAAATTATTCATGGTAATGTGATAAAGAAATGGTGGGAAACTACTCAATATTCAATATAAAGATAAAATTATGGAAATAAATCGTGAATACATATTTTTTTTATGTAGTCTCAAAATGGTAAAATTATTCTCTATCTAAAGAAAGTTGTGTAGAAATCCATTATGTCTTATATATAAAACACCTATAAGTTATTGAGGTAAAATTTTGGAAAACACATAATCATTATAAGTCTTAAAATTACACATACATATATTAAAAAATATTTTGAAAATTATATGTTTCTCAGTATTAAAATAAGAGTTAATGTTCTTTTTGAAAGGTAATGGGATTATGTGGTTTCATTAAAACCATCGTGAAGGGTCAAAATTTATTTCCAACCATATATAAATATTTCATTTCTACTATACCTTCCATAACATTTTTTCTATTTTAATGCTCCATTATTTGGTATACATTTAAATTTATGGTATTTGATGTTCTCTTCAACTACTTGGAATTTATTTTATAAATTATTTGAATACATTATTTATTGGAGACATGATAAAATTATAAGGGTGAAATTTATTTAAATGGGGGGGGATGTAACACATTATAATTTAGTTTTTAGTTCCATTAAATGAATAATATTCTTAATAGAATATTCCACACACAATAATGAGTTTAAACAAACCATGGAATACTAAAAAATATTTTTATTTAAAAATTAACATTATAACCTATTCATTTAATTTTTGTGTATGAAAATGTTTAGTCGAGTTATGAAAAATGTAGAATACATTTCACTAAAATATATATATTGATCAATTTGTTTTTAATAATAAATTGATTATAAGATAAGATCATATAACATTAAAATGGATATTTTTTTTGAAAATTGTTCGATTAGAAAAATATTATAATAAAAATATATTATGTTAATAATAATATGTGAATAGTTTTAATTAATGTTTTATTTAATACTTTTATTAAAATACATTAAAATTTATTTATTATTTCTTAGTATATTTTAAAAGAGAAAGAAAACATTTGATATATCAATGATATATTAACATAAAAAATGATTTTTACTACATTTTAAGCATTGTTAAAAATTTAATTTTTGTAATTTATTTAATGTAACATGGTCAAATAGACATATTATTTGAATTCATTATGTGTTAATAATATTGAGGTAAATTTCTAGGATTGTTAAGTAATAATTGATTTTTTGTAAATAGTGAAAATATTGATTCTACAAGAATTGTCTCTAGTACGGTATTATTATTATATAATAAAGACTTGAATGGTAATTATTCCTTTTTTATTTAAAAAATATATCTTTAGGAAATAATAAAATCATTTAAAATATAATGTTGAGATTTGGAATATAAGATTAAAATTTTATAAATTAATGTAATGTATTTGTTAAATTAAAAAACTATTTTTTTCATTTTTTAGTGAAATAATTATAAGGGTTTTATTGTATCATGTATTCTTTTGAATATAAATTTTTTTGAATTAAATAATAATTTATAAAATTTATTACATATAATTTAGTATATTAATATATTTTTTATAAAGTTTTTTTATATAAAAGAAAAAATTTCTAAAATATTTTATCATTGTTGTTTTGGTACTTACATTAATTTTTATTAAGCCATCCATTTGAATTGAATATGTTAAAATGGATTTCATATTTATAATTATTAATTTAAAATTTTCCAATGAAGTCAATTTATTTCAAGGATAGTATAAATAATATCATTGATATAACTTCAATTACATCATAATGGTTAAAAGAATTATTGAGGGGACTAAAAAGAATATTTAAGTGTCAAAATATATTACAACATGTTTAAATTTTATTTAAATATTTTATTTTCAATCATCCCCATATAATATTTTAAATATTTCAAATTGGTTTCACTTTTGATTGATGAGGTCATATAAAAAATTTAATTGGTTCATGTATTTAAAAGTGTTCCACTCCCATCAATTATAAATGGGATCATATTTTCCTTACTTCATTGCATACATTGACAAAAATATCTCTAAAAATAACATCTAAAATTACATCCCAACTATTATCCCTATATTATATATCTCTTAGACTAACCAAAATTCCATTATATCGAGCCTCATTAAATAATCCACAAGAGGGTTTATGAAGAATTATTATAATTATTAACCATATATTTCATGATTTTTAATTTATTTACCTCCTCAAAATAATTTATAACTGTGATAATATGATTTCTTCATCACCTTCACTGCACAATATTTTTATTATGTTCATTTCCGACTATATCTACGAAATGATGAATTTTATTTTTCATATCAACTATATATAAATTGTTCTAAAATGTATATAATGTGTGATAATGATAATTATAACATTAATATTCTTTTGGACATAATCTTACAGTAAATCTTTTACCTTGACAAACCTATAGAATATGATTTTGAAATCATAGACCAAATTTCTAGAAAAATTTCAATGTAAAACATATCTGATTTAGTAATTATAAAAAAAATTAATTAATGAAAAAAAAGTCGAAAACAATTTCATGAAAAGGTTTTAAAAAATAGATAAATTAAACATCTATTATTACTCTGAATTATATATGTATAAATAAATAGACCTTAGAAATGAGAAATGGGATTTAAATTAAAAAAAATAAAAGATTCAAACACTTTCTCGACCACATCCATGAATTTAAAATTTTTTAATATATTTTTTATTTATATATATATACATTTAAATGTACATTTTATCTTTTATTGACATTTAACACAGTGTTTAAAAATAAATGGTTTAATTGTATTCTTTTTTGTTAACATTAATGTTTTTTTACTAAGGAGAAAAATAATGAACTTTTAATATTTACCTATAAACTTCACTTTACCATAATTATATCCTTTATTATTTATAAACATTCCAATAAAATTGAAAAAATATTTTTCAATGAATATTTTATTCCACGTAATCTTATTTTCATAATGTTTTGACATGAAAATAATTCTAACCATTTTTAGGGATAACATAAAGTGTTATTTCATAAAGTATTGAAAAATAATTCTATTTATTTTTATGTTAAATTTTAATCCAACATGTTTTTACTCATTATGTGGTTACTAGAAATTTTATATTATTGGACATTGGACACTATATTTCACTGATAATGGGTAAGGCTCATATAGCTCTCCATTGTATTTTGTTATCTGTCTTAGTTTACCAGTGATAGGCTACTAGTATGATTTGTAAGAATTATATAGTTAGGTAATTAAATTATAAGTATTATTTCATTGTTGATTGGAATTATAATTACCTTATGTTTCTTGTATGATATTATTACGATGTTTTTTAAAATAATTAACTGATTTAAAAAAGTTACGTAAGTGATATTATGTTATTAAAGAAAATTTATGACATTTTTAAAGGTTAATGGTATACATTTCATGATAAGATATTAATTTGTTTTTTTGTTTTTAATGAATCCATCATCATTATAATTTAAAATTTATGATTGAAAATGAATTATTTATTAAATACAATGCATATGTTATTTTATATGGGTATATAAATGAATATTTGTGCCCAGTGTTTATTATAAAAATGAAAAAAAAAATTCTTATTTATTTTTATTGTGAACCATGGTGTATATGGTTTTTTTATTTTAGGCCCCTTTATGAGATTTTTTCTACCCATACAATTTTTTTTCATTAAGCTTATGGATGTTTAAGAACAATAATAATGATAATTATCTAGTTGAGGGAGTTATTATAAATATTGAAAGTGATTGTATTATTGAAAATATTTTTTAGTAAAAAATGATATCCTTATTTTAATAATATATAATTAAAAATTATATATAACTATAACCATAAAAAGGTATTTAGGATTTCAATGATGACCTATATTCCATAAATCATGTAATTTATGGTTTATTTTTGTGAGTGTCTTTTATTGGATGGGAACACATTAATACTATTACAAAAAATTATAAATATACATTTTATGGGAATAAAATTATCCAATATGTACAAACACTATAAATTTTTTTCATTTAGAATCCTTTTCTCATATCAATATACCTGAAAGGAGATCATGATTTTAATAGTAGTAATGAACAATGGTAATTCCATAGTAGTTAATAAGAAGACTTCATTAGATAGAGACCTATGATTATTCTTCTGAGTAGTTTGAGACAAAGATGATTATTAAATAGCCTCCTTAAAATTTAAATTTATATCTAGAGACTCTATGAAATAATACTGATTGTCCATATAAAAATAAATACAAATAAATAAATCATTAATTCATTATATTGATTGAGACAGAAAAATAGTTATATGAATGGTAGAGGTTCTATAATTACTAATTCTCTATGCATATCAATTAATTTTACCTCCATACAAGGATATAGAATTATTAACAGTTTCATTCCTGTTGGGATAGGTAATATTGTTTTGAAAAACATTTCCATAAACAGCTTTTTATTTTTTGATAGAATACTATTCCATGAATTTATACTCAGAACATTATTATTTGTCAAAATTACTATATATATTTCATGTTTTGTTATTGTGTATCTAAAACTATATGTTAGAAATAATTTTGGAACTAATAAATGAAACTTGGTTTTATAAATTTTAGGTAAAATTGTTTTTAAGTAATTTTAATAACATTAATAGAGACATCTTTCATGATTATAATATTTCAAATACAATTTAATGGTTAACATTTGTGAAATTTATCTCATTATGTTAGTGTATATAAGGGTCACAATATTCCTATCATTATTGTTTGTATAATAATAAAATATATCAGATGAAGTCCAGTAAAAATTGTTGTTAATGTTTAATTAAATCCTTTAAGGATAACTTGTGGATTTTTTCTCCCTATAAAAATTCTTATACATATGTTATGATTATTTTAGTTTATAAATTTTATTTATAAATGAGTAATGTAATAGTCATCATGTATAATGATATGTTTTAGGTTAATGTAGTCATAAGATTGAGGCTTTTATATTCATTGGGATAATTTTTAATAATGGAAATAAGGATTGTCTTCATTAAATCCAAAATATTAACGAACGAAACCATCCTTATAAATTCAATGGAATTCATATTTTCTATGGATTTCTTATAATAAAATATTTAAATGAAAATTTAAAATTAATTAAAAAAAAAGTTTTATATATTTAATGGTAACTATCACAGTTTTTATGATAAAATATAGTTTTTCAAAACCACAATAGTTCCAAAGATAGTTCAACATTTCATGGTTATAGAATCATCATAATGGAATGGATTATAAGACAAAATTATTTTATAAATTTTAATCCTGTTGATTCCCGTATTTACCATCTAAAAAAACATTTTTTTCTATGATAATTCATCAATATATATTTCTAATTTCAAAAATTCATTATATTACTATTTTTTATAATAATTACAATGGTATTTTAATTCCTGCGAGTATGTTGTTGAATAAATATTATATTGATATAACAATAAATAATGGATTATAAATAGATGACCAATTATGATTAATTATTTTTTAAATAGTACATAATTAATATTTTATCTCTTATAATGATGTAATTATTTAGGACATTTCACATGATTAGACTCCAATGAAATCTCTATAATTATTTAATTGTTAAGGATTATGTTGCGGAATGATATCAAACAATAATTTTTTTAAAAGCATTGATTCCACTGTTATATTGCATTCATATTTGGAATAATTCTTTGAAGATATCAATATATATATTCATTAAATTCGGTTATTACTATTTAGATAACATATTTCATTATTGAAAATATTTTTAAATTCATTGGAATTTAATATTTGAATTATTGGAACATTATATCCTGATATTAAACGGTATTTTTGATCAAATGATGTCATAAATGGACATTTCAACATTAAACAAGTGGAACAACCTATTCTATATGGCCATAGTAGATATTATTCATTTATTATGGTCTATTTATGACTCAATAACATATGATTATAATAAAATCTATCCATTTTCAATAAATATTTTTTTTTAAATTTGAGAATCTAATATAATATTTAATCTATTCTAGTAGATAATTTATTGTCTAATTTTATAATATATAATGGAATTATATTATTGTTAATGTTAATTGTTACTAGGAATCTCATTATTTTTTTTGTAAAATGACTATTGTTTCAAGGACAAATGAAAATAATCACATTTAAGATAATATATAGGATTGTGTCTTTGTAATAGTATTGGGTGACCCATATGATGTTGTGGTGGGATTGTTTCATTTTTTTTCATTGGTATGCTGATCCACATGATTTATAATTGGAGAATATGATGTTGGTTCATGAATTAGAAAATTATTATGGATAAGGGTACATCCGACCATCGATATAAACATTAGTTTTTGTTCATTCCTTCATGAAAAATTTGTACATTCTATGGAATATAGAAAAGGATATTGATTAAATGCAAGAAAATTATTAAGGATACTAATGGTTCTGTTTCACACATATTTCATGAGGAGAATTAGTTAGTTTAGTCCCCTAAAAATATAATAAACTCCAACAAATTTCTACTTTATTTTAATGAACCTCTCACATATATGTCTATTATCTAATATATATATATATATATAAATCTCCAGTCATTTAGATTTATGGATTTATTATATGGGAATATGATCTACAAGGATTACATATTTTTTATTATTATTAACAATATTACTATTCCCTTTGTTTTTTTTGTTTTTTTATTTTTCAATGAATCATATTCTAATTGAAACATTTTATATTATAATTAAACAGTTATGAAAATATAAAAATATTCTTATGTGTGTGTATCTATGCCAATAATACATAATCAAATATTTTTCATAATTATATTTTTTGTATGCTTAATGAGAGGAGAGGGATGGCATAGGGTACTCTACACATGTTTTAGAGGTAGCCCATATAAGATATCCTCTTACAACTTCTTCTAGTAATCTAGGAGTTTCACAAGTAATTTCAGTGATGTAATGATTAATTACCCGATTCAATTGAACTATTAATATAACTTTAATTACAAGGAATCCACCTGATTCAATTGAAATAAATAATTATTCAAAATTATGACCTCTATTACTCTACATACCAATATCTATCATTAACAATGAATATAAGAATTTCCATATATGTGGTTAATTTGACCTTCCACCCTCACCATATATAATGGTTATCATTAATATGAATTTATATAATTATCTAACAAACTTTTAATTACGTTTTCTATGGATGACCAAGCTCTAGATCCATGATAATATTTTATCCACCACCTCTATTGATATATTATGTAAAATTATTTCACCTCGGTACTAAATTTTTTTAAAAATTCATTATGTTAATCTTAATCTTCATTGTGATAAATTTTTCCCACATCATATTATTTTCATAGATTTATAGAAACATATGATTGTACAAGTATTGGGTTTCTATCTAAAATTATATAATGTGACCAAGGTTAGATGGTTGGTATCCAGTAGAATAACAACCTGTACAAATATAATATACCTAAAATGGATATTCTTATTTATCTCTCTTTCATTATTGGAAATAAATGTGGTTAACAATATGAAATTGTATAACAAAACTAAATTGAATAACATAGCGCATTAAAATGTAAAATAACCTATAGTATTAATCTATAATTGAAAGAATACCATTCATGATATAAATAATGGAATAATAATAATGAAATACATATCTTATAGTGTGTTTCCTCACTTTGATTGTATTAATAGTATACTATGTGTGTTTATTTAACACCCCACAGTCTTTGAGGTATGATTTTTTATGGTTTTACAAAACTCACTTTTTTAAATGGTCATTTTTATTATGGTTATAAGAGAGGGGCTTGGATTCTGACTAAAATCATATACTAGTAGCACATCATGTTTTATAATATGTGGGTTTCAACATGAAGAGGGTTGAGTAATGGATCATCATGACTTAATTTTTTTGTGTTTTCATTGAGAAAAATTCCTATGAATGAGTGTTTACCAGTTTTTTGGGGTTTATAACATTAAAATTTTGTCAAGGTTGA
The DNA here is from genome assembly GCA_963277665.1 of Viscum album. Lineage (NCBI taxonomy): Eukaryota > Viridiplantae > Streptophyta > Magnoliopsida > Santalales > Viscaceae > Viscum > Viscum album. The sequence goes on along the minus strand of OY728152.1, from coordinate 1,532,893,723 downwards.
AGAACACACCCCAATATTGGGTGTTTTGTTTCTATCAGTGGCCATTGTATGACTAATATCTTATGATATTTTCTGGTTTCATCACAGTAGTATGGTGGTATATAATCTTTTGGTATGTAAAAGATTAATTTCATATATATATGTACTATCATTTTTAAGACTATTAGAATTTAATTAATTATATTTTAGTGAGATTAATTAGATAAGGGGATGATAAAGGGTATGTTGAGTCCCTATCCAACTGAATATTATTTTAAATAAACTATAATGATCCATATATAGATTTTAACCACTCAAGGATGAGGGTAACTGTTTATGGTAGTTTTTAAAATTTATTCAATTATATTTACACTAGAGGAAACCTCATTATGAAAAATTCAATTTCATGACCAAAATTTGGTGTGGTTTCCGAAATTACATATGGAAAATAGAATATACTTGGTTCAACAACACCGTGGTTTTAAATATTTGTGTCAATTTGAAATGTTCCATTCATAAAATCAAAATAATAACACTACTCTTCAAAAGGGGTCCCTCCACATTATAATGGATTAGGTTCATTATAATACATCCCAAGGGTCACTCCCTTAAATATTCCATCTAATTCTCAATTATGGTTTTAGGATCACCTTAAATATATGTATGTACATACCTAGAACATATCCAATTCCAGTTGAATGGAATTCATCCTCAAGTATAGATAAATGATGTAGTATAGCCTTTCTTGGAAATATCACCACAATATGAAAATATAACCTTATAGGTCCAATATTCTTCCTTAAAAATTAGTTCTCAAATATCTCACTCATTAAAAAATAGAAAACTCATATTTTTCATCATGATATCATAAATTTGTATCCAACACCTTCTAACCTCTCACTTAGATATCTTTCTAATTCTTCATTTTCTTATGAAAATGTAACCATTGGTTATATACACTCCAATGTACCTATATTATATTCTTGAATATTACATATATTTTTTTGGAGTATCTATGTTTAGTTTCCTTTATAAAATATTGATCTCTGTTACAATAAAGGAGATAATGGAAAAAACTATTGATATTACTAAATTTGGATATCGAAAATTTCAATAACTACTTCCAAAAGAATCCATGGCCATCTCTATATCATTAGTAAAATTTATAAATCAAGTAAAAATATCTATTTTTTAGAGTGAAATTGTAACACCCTCGAATGATAATGGGTTAAATGACTAAATGATATGAATCATGTCAACAAAGTGAACCTTCCTTTTTAGGAGGTTGTCTTGTTAGAACACCACAGTAAAGCGTGATTGGCCTGGAGTAGTGATCAGGATGGGTGAACTTTTTGGAAGTTTCCCAGGGTGTGTTCAATTGAGGAAAAAAGAACAATGGAAAGGAAATGTGTTGGCCTTGGGGGACAATCATTCATCAGATGACTCGTTCGGGCATGTGGGTGGACCCGTGGGTGGGCCTCACGTGTCTACGGGGGAAACTAGTGGTACATGGTAGGTCAGGACCCGACAACCTTGTTAAGGTGGGGTGTTTGTGCTATCCCTGGGACCCAGTTGTCACATTTGGTATCAGAGGTGGTCCCCTGCCTTAAGTGTGGCGCACTGCCTGGGTTGAGATGTAGTGCCCACAACGAGGATGTTTTGCTCTGAATTGGGGGTGATTGTAACACCCCCAAATGATAAAGGGTTAAATGACTAAATGATATGACTCATGTCAACAAGGTGCACCTTCCTTTTCAGGAGTCTGCCCGGTTTGAACTCCACAGTTAAGCGTGTATGGCCTGGAGTAGTGATCAGGATGGGTGACCTTCTAGGATGTTTCCCAGGGTGTGTGTGAGTGAGGAGAGAGCACACCGGAAAGGACATGTGTTGTTCTGTGGGGATAATCATTAGTCAGATGACTCATTTGGGCATGTGGGTGGACCCTGGGCTGGGCCACATGTGTCTATGGGGGCAACTAGTGGTACATGGTAGGTCAGGACCCAACGAACTTGTTAAGGTGGGGTGTCTGTGCTGTCGTCGAGACCCGATTGTCATATTATCGGAGACGATCGTTGATGGAACAACATGAAGCGTGTTATGGAAGGGGTTGCAGGAGGCTTTCGGGATGAAACTTCACTTGACCATTGCCTTCCATCCTCATACGGATGGTCAGCCACTGAGGACCATTCATACTCTTGAGGACGTGCTAGGTCCGTGTGTCCTTGACTTTGGTCGCAGCAGGGAGGATCAATTACCCTTGGTGGAGTTTTCATACAACAACAGCTACCACTCCACTATCGGGATGACCCCTTATGAGGAACTATACGACTGGCCTTGGAGATCACCTCTGTGCTGGAATGACCCAGGGGAGTTAGCACTTGTAGATCCCGAGATGGTTCAAGCTACGACAGAGAAGGTGCTGATCATCCAGAAGTAGATGAAGACTGCACAGAGGAGACAGAAGTTCTATGCTGATAGGAGATGAAAACTACTAAAGTTCGAGGATGGAGACCACGTCTTCCTACGGGTCTCACCTTGACCTGGTCTATGGAGATTCGGCAGGGGGAAAGTAATCTGGGCGTCAAGGGAGAAGACGCCGTCGTCGCCAAAGACAACTTCTTTTCCTCCAACGTTGACAGAACGACGTCCGTCTTCCGCGACTTCAACAATGCTCTTGAATCGAGGTACGGGGTTTTGTATGATTTTAAATGAATAAAATTATACCCTCATTCTTGATGTATGATTTGGTTCACTCTTTTTCATTTTTTATCACCTAACGTGGAGGGTGCGGGCCGAACATACATGGCCCAACGACCAACCATATATTTTAATTGTATTGGCGACGAAGGTGGTGTTGGAAGGGGATGGAAACCGAAGTCGGCGGCGACCAGAGGTGGAGTCAACCGGAGGAAGCGGCGGCCGCGCTCTGGCAGAATAAAGAGACCGGCCGGCCAAACCGGCCGGTCCACTGGGAACCGCAGCACCTGCGGGTGGCGCGCGGCGAAGGGAACCATGGACCGCAACCGCGGGTAGCTTGTTGGACAAACTGACTGACTTCAGCCGGCCGGGCAGAAGACCGAAGCACCGCTTGGCGCCACCCTGTGGAAAAGATTGCGGCCCGATGTACGGGCAATTTTCTGGACGAACTGGCCGGCCGTAGCTGAGCGGGCTGGAGGACCGGGGTGCCCTCTTGGCGCCACATACAGAGGAACTGCAGCCCACAACTTCGGGCCACTCGTGCCAGACAAAACCTACCAGCTTCGGCTAGCCATGAAGCAAGGAGGAGCGGCGCTGCTCGGCACTGTCAGGCGTGTTAAACCGGCCCGCTACCCCGGGCCGGGTCCGCGGGTGGCCCGCGCTCCACCGGGCCATGCCGACCCCCTAACTAGGTTGGAACCGTAGGGCCGGGTCCCTGGGTGGGCTGCGCTCCACCAGGCCAGGGCGACCCCTAGCTGGGTCGGACCCGATAAACCCGGTCATGCCGAACCGCCATCCCACTGGGCTTGACGGGCCGAGCCCGTTTCTCTTAAACACGAATATCATTCAGACCACACGTCTGATTGACGCGCCGTCTGCGGCATTGGGATCCTCGCGATGATTCGGTCCCTTTTCAATACTAAAAGTGAGTTTTGGACGATTTTTTACAATGACCGGGTTTGGAACGAGCGTAATTCCAACTAGGCCCCTTGAACGGAGAAGTCAATAACTCTCAGACCGGGCGTCCAATTTAAGCACCGTCTATCGCGTTGGGTTCCTTTTGATGAGATGGAAATTCACGATACATAATCTCTGGACTTAGTGATAGTTGATGTATCGCCCCCCTTTTCTCAAGGAGTGGTCCCTCCCGGAATCGAGTGTGCTATGAGCGGGAACCCTAGAGCTGGCTGCAATTGCAACTACGGCGATAACTGTACTGGGATCCACCGTGGGTCCGACAGCAATGACTATTGTACTAGGATACTATGTGGGTCAAATAGTTTTTACTTATGTTCTTGTATCCTGTGTGTGTCTGACAGAGGAGCTGGTCTTGTATCCTCTGTGTGTCCGACAACTTAGCTTGTCTTGTATCCTGTGTGGGTCTGACTGCATAGATGAATCAGGGACTACATCTGATCATCTCTATCGCTATACGAAAGATGTTTAACTGTGTGAGATGATTCTTGACTTTAAATCACTATTATTGATGTGATTGACTTTACTTCTTGTGTGGACAGGGTTGTTCTTGGGCTCGAGAGTCGGAGTCGAACTAAGATTGGTAACATAGGTATATGTATGTGCATATACCTAAGTAGATGTGGTTGACAATTGGTGATTGTATCTTTCTTCTCTGGTTTATCCTTCGTGGATTTTAGGAGACCATCAGGGGTCTCGGGGGCCCCTAATGAGTATCTTTATACTCAAACCTACATAGGCTATGCCCGCACTTCTTTGTATTGGTTGAAGATGATGGTCAGCACCGATCGAGGTAGATACTTGTGGAGCTGGACGATACCTGGAGGTGGACCACTTGGTGAGACGTACACGGAGTGGACGGACGGACATGGGGTGATGAGGAGTCCATATGTACCCACCCTTCAGATGGGATTCCAGGAGGACAACTCAGTAGTTGCTTTTTGACTTTACTGCAGTTGTACTAGCCTTTCAGTTTTATTGTACTTTACTATTGGGCTTGTATTTTCGGTCACCTTACTTTCAGAACTTCCTTTTTGTATACAGTTTTACTTAGTGTTTACTTTCAATTGTGTAATATGTTGTTTCTATTTACTATCTAAAGGTAATTCCTTCCCTTTTTATCGAAAATTACGCCTTTGGTGCTAGAAGCTAGCCCTTGGCCTATGGAAGGCGGGCTTGGGGTAGTCACAGCACAGGCCCCGAGGAAGAGACATGACAGAAATAATTTTCTAATTAATTCATCATAATCAATACATAAAATATCATTTGATATAACCATAGATCATTGTTAGAATCTAATTTAAATTATGTAAATTCATTAAACAACTATATCAGGCATCACCTGAATGATTTCTCTCAATATATTTGCATCACCCCTCATCACACACCTCACCATGTACTTATGAAACACTATTATCCCCTACAAAACTAATAAACATGGGTGTGGTTTCTTACTATTACATTATTTGTCTTTCCTTACATCCAATATATGGAAACCTAATTCAATCACCACAACTCTTACAATGGAATTTCATAGTGTGAAAATTTATTTGATCAATAACCCATAGATACCTCTATTACATGGTCCACATCATGTGTGTATAATTTAATCCATATGCATTTAACATAGAGAATTATTTAGTAGATGGACACCAATAAAATCATGTTTATATTTCCCAATTTTCATAGCTACTCAAAAATAAAACTATATCCATTACTATGATGTATTCTAATATCCTTGTTTGATTTTTATTTAATAAAATCATGAATTATGGACATATTGGTAATGAATGTTTTTCAAAAGATCATTGGAACTCAGCCATGGGGACCACTACAAAGTGGTCCATTTTTAGTTTCCTATATTTAAAATTTCATTTTTAACATATATCATGATATAGGTGTGGATTCACATGGATCCTTTATTACATTCACTATTCCCAATGGTAGGGATATGGTGTTACCCAAGTTAGAAAACATTTTCATGAAGATTAATTTACCATAATTTAACCATTATTTTGAAATAAAATTCTCCATTTACAAAATGTTTAATCATTTAGATTTTATCAAGATTCCATTCATCTTCTATGTAAAATTTACCCAATAAAAACCATTATATTTCCTTGTCATAAGCATCCATCACAATGAAATAAAGATAACTGATAACAATCCCCAAGAATCACTATTAAATTTTTATTTCACATTCTAATCCATTAATGTTAACACGTTTTTAAGAAAAAAATCATTATAAAAATCCTATAGAGAAATTTAAGATTCCTAACAATGAAACCATGATATTTTATTATCAATAACCCACACATTGAACACCAATATATATAACACCATCTCATTCGAAATTAAATACAATGGTATCAAACATTTCATAAAAAAACTAGTTGTATTCCATTGATGCTCATAAAATCCACTTTTTATGGGATTCAATTTCTTTAATGTTTAAAACATTAACTAAATTATTTATGGGTAAAATTAAAATAATGTTTATAACCCCGAATTCGCTTCAACAAACAATAGGTCTTTCTCATGGTCTTCTACTTACCCTATGTGAATAGGGAGGAATTATTCATCTTATATATTCTACTATGATTTCAAAATAGTATCATTCATTGCATTAGTCCTCATATTTGTTAGAAAAATCATATTATTTAAATTAACACATTTCACTTTATATTTTTATAAATCCTCTAAGACTACAAAGACTGATATTGTTATGTGAAAAAATGTTTTTATATCCAATGAAATGTCATCCCGTGACACCAATGAATACAAATGAAAAATGTATGATATATTGGTAACAATAAATTATTAATAAAACATGTGTTCTCTTATAAAAAATCACTCATGTAGTTACTGTAAATATTATAAACCATTTTTTAATGATCATAACACTTGATGATTTAATTAACACAAGTTGATAACATGGTGATTCAATTTGAAAAAAAGTATATGACTTGTACTACATGACATTCATTTATTCACAATAATTAAAATTCTACATCTAATATGAATTTCTATCCATAATATGGAAACTTCATTCCCAATCACCATAGAGAACATATCTTCACCTTTCCTATGCAACTCTCCAAGAACTTTTTAATCAAGATGAACCAATCCACTACTTTAAATATTTCATTTTCCCATTAATAGATTTTTGGGAAATTAATTTCACCTCCTCTTTAGCTTTATAAACATACCTTATAGCCGAAAACCTACACTTTTTCTAAAGAAGTCCCATTTGATAGTACCACTTAAACTCTTAAAATAATGTTTATAAGTATTGATATTCTATGTCAGAATTGGATTTACCACAATAATGGAATTGGTCACACATAAAAAGTGTATTATTATATTACATTGATATAATATATCACCTATAAATTTATTTTCCATTTTATGTTCATTTTAAATTTTATTATTTAAAACAAAAATGGAAAAATTATTCCTTGTAATCTAAGAGATCAATCTGGTAATAATTATTCTTCATCAGTGTATTCTACATTAAATTTTATACCATCTTCCTCACACATGGTATAAAATATTAAACATTCTTACTCATTGCCTTTAATTTATTCCAATAGTATCATTGTGAGTATCAAGATCCGGGTGCTTTATACATCATTTATTGAGGATTAATTTAATTTTTCAAAACATTGAACCTATTTTCATTCATAACAGGCTATTTAGTATGGTAAAATATGTATTTTTATGACATATGAGTTGAGTGTATCCATGTTGTTTCTTTACCCATGAATTCTTTACTCCACTTATAATAATTTTTCTGACTATGTATAAGATAAATAAAAAAACTCCTATAAAAATCGATTGTCATGTGGACACCACTTGATTTACATATTGGAATTACTAGAATGCTTCCAATGGAATTGGGCTTGTTGAATTCGAAATAACTACTCATGATCTCCCAAATTTTATTAAAATTAATATCACTTTAGTGCCATATAATTTTTTTGGATCTCATGTTTCATGAAATTTCTCTTTATCCGATGATTTTGATTCTTTGATTTCTACAGAAGATTAGGTTTTTATTGAGGGAGTTTTTCAATTTTTCATTGAATAAAATGATCCTATCATTAATCCCCTTTATTTACTCATCCTTAATCTTAAATTTTACTTATTTTTGTCTTCCAACCATCAAGATATGGTCATAATTTTTTCCTCCTTTCATAATGTTGGATATTAAATGGTATAATGAACATCATCAACTACATTTAGATGGAAATTTGTTTGTAATTATTTTAACTCAAATTCATTTAATCTTTCATATTTTTTATTATTTTATTCATTATGAAATTTTATCATTCCTATTTTCTAATTTTTATATTTTATTCCAAGGAAAAAACTACAGTCATCACCTAAATGAATTCATGTATGAATTCTTATTATTATACCTTATTTTATTTATTTTTTGTCTCCTTATCTCAATTAAATGAAAACATCATTGATTCAAATGTATAGTTCATAAAGCATATTCATCACACATCTATTTCAGTCCCAAGCGTGTGTATTAAATTTGAAACAAATTATCTACTACGTAGTTAGGATCACTTATAACAAAATGTTTCGAAATTACCTTGGTTAGAGATCATATCATCTAAAAGTATATGTTCTTATTTATTTTATTCTTTCGTTATATTTATATGGATATCTTCATAATATTTTCCATTTAACTTATAATTTCATCCACATATAATTAGATAAAATTTCATGAAAATCCTCAAAGTATATTTCATCTATGAGGTAATATATTAACTCATTTTTCTTTGAGACATCAATCTTAATGATTGTTTGAATTGTCTCAAAAATATACCTGTCATATCAATAGAAGATTTCAATATTCAAAATATTTTGGGGGAATTCCAAGGGAACCTTTAATGGATGGAATGAAATCATTTTTCTACTTAATAAATTAATTCTATCCAATGTAGAGGCCTCGACTACTAATTAAGTTTCAGTCAAAAAATAGACCATGTTATAGAAATAATCAAAAAGTATAATCAATAAATTTGATACCAATTTATATAGTCTCAATAGGGGTCATCAAGTGGGTTTAACACGAGAGGGAGGGGTCAATAAGGTTTTGTTGAGTGGTAACCCAATTTAAAATCCACTACAGTAATGTATCACATCCCTATATTTATTGTGACCTATAATACATTAGGTTCAATTATTATGATATTTTTCATAAAAAGATTCAATTACCATTACACATGAATAATGTTTTTAATTAAATATTAATTTTCATTAACAAATTTTTGGGTTCATGAATAAAGTAGAAAGAGAAAAAATAATTTACTTGGTTAACCTTCACCGAGATACCTCCATGGAGAATGAATCAGTAATTCATCATACACCAAATAAATTCATGAAAACTAGTCATCATAATGGGTCCAACACATTTATATTAGTTTAGAGATAACTCACTATTTCCCTTGTAACACTGCATAGAATGTTCCCCAATATACACACTATATATAGAATATATGAACATCAAAATGTTTTCATACTATTTATTACCCTCCTCAGTGCCATTATCATTGTATTGATCATTAGATATAAATATAATTTCTATTATAGTTTTGTTTAGAATCTGATCCACAATATGTGAATATCACCTAGTTACAAACCTCTAGTTCATTCTAAAATATTTCTAAAATATATCCCTCCATGAATAGAATCGAACACTTATATTTCCTTTAGAGCTCATAATTGTGTAGAAAAATCTTTATATCCAGTCATTTGGTTCGATTTATTCTTCTTCCTATTGTTTAAAATGAAATATTTGGTTGAAGAAACCTTAATGTTGTAGTTTTTCCATCACGAATATGAAATATCTTTTTAAAGTTTCTATCCCAATAATTTCATTCATGAAATTTAATCACCTTTATAATAATAAAGGAAATAGGAAGGTAAATTTCTGGATTTTTCAATGAATTATTTCATAATTAATTAACATAAATTCTTAAAAAACATCAAGAATTATCTTTTATCCCTACAATAAAAACAATTATGGCAAATTATATCCATTATATCTGAAATTTTTTATACAACTAATCATCCACCACTAGTGATATAAATATGCTTTAATCATTGATGAGATCATAGAGAAGAATAGATACACATGATATATGATCATTAAACATCCATCACATGCATTAGTTGAATGATTTTTCTAAAAATCTAGGTTTTACCCATCAAAACTCCCTTCACAAAAAATTTATGAAAAAACAGTGGATGTTTTTCCTTGAAAACATCATAAACCGTGGATGTGGTCTCCTTCCATTTCTTGTTATATAATTATAATTCTCCAATAAACAGTGAAAACCTTTGAACAACAACATTCCCATAATGGGAATCCTTGTATTGCAGAGTTTTATTCATTAATAACCACACCTATCTAAATGGGGTATTCTATCCCAGGTCAAACCTATTTAAACTATTGGGGAAAATATAGTATTTTAATAAACCATGAACACTTAGGTTCTTCTTATCACTTCCAAATTTTTTATATGTACAAAAAAAATTTCACTATGTTCGTCACAATGTAATGGGGAATGATCCATGACCTTTTTTTATTCAACATGACATGAAATGTAACACCCCAAACATTTTATGGTATGTTTATATTAAATATACTGTATTCACTAGGTAGCCTATATTTCATTAATCACTGAGCCCCTATAGAACAAAACATGGTTACTTATAGGATATATCCATAACATAGCCAGTAAACTTAAATTTACAAGCTCTGCGATTTGAATTTTAATAATCTGAAACGCACGGTTGTGTTCAAGATGATATTTAGAGTCTGATAGAATTAATTTAATTTTCAGTGAATAGTATCCTACGCTTATGAATAGTAACCTACCCTTAGGAATAGTAACATACCATTATAAATAGTAATATGACTCTTATGAATGGTATCCATACCCTTGTGTGTATATATGAATTTTGACACCCTAGAGATGAAGATGAATATTCTAAGTGATTATATTTTTTTGAATTAAATATTGATTTAATTAAATATTTAATTAATAAAATTTATAACATTATTATTGAAAAATAGACTTCATTTTCGGATTCTAAACGTCAAAAAATGGTTAGGGTGAATTTTTGGGAATTTTCTGAAATACTTAATTTTTTGATGAATAATAAAATCTGATAATTCACAAAAAATGCTAAATAACGGATTAATTCAGTCATTGATGATGATCTGCTGATGTAAGCCAAATTGGTTCGAAGTAACATTCATATATTACTATTCTTGGTCATGTAATACTCACTATTGGTTTTCTTGAGAGGAAATATTAAATTAATGACTTTTATATTAAGAAATCCCCTCTCTCCTCAACTATAAAAACCCCCTCTAACCCCCCTTTCATTGACTCCTCTCAAGCCTTGTGCCTACTCGAATTTCTGTCCAAATACCTTCCCAACCTCATCCCACACGTCCGGAAAGCATTGGATTCATTAAAATATCAAAACCTCTCCCATTAAGTGGATCTCAAGGAGGAAGTCTCAAGAGGTAAATTCCTCTTTCAAATCCCTTCTTTTCTTTTAAGTTCCATTATTTTTGTTTCATTTCTCACCTCCATTCACCAAAATATTATGATAAATCCATTAAAATACATGTAATGGAATTTCTTCATGCTAATGATATATATATTCCAATATCTTCTCTTCTTTCCCCACCATTTACTTGAAAGAAATGAAAGCACTGTTTGAGATGTGCTAATTTAGCACATTCAAGGATAACTGTTTATCGATTTCTATTATAATCATTAATTATGTTCATGAAACCATTCATGTTATGATTGAACCAGATTATTTTATATGTAATATATCCTATTTTTAGTTATGTAATCCTTTTGTACAAATGGTATTAAGTTATAAAGCAAAACATTTTCATTGTAATCAATCCCACCTTTAAGCCAAAACGGTTGTCAGTAATGTTATAATTCGACTTCACTCTAAGTAACCAAATTAAATTTAAATCCATGTAATCTAATTTATGTTAACTAAAATAATATAACATTATTTCTGTACAACCACATCCTTCTTATATATTTATCCAAACATGAATATAAGTGAACTAATCATTTAAAACAATGTAAGAAAATGCTTCTAAAACAATAAAATTGAATATCTTAAACCCATCAAAATGGCCATTAATGAACTTAATAAGGTTATAAAATATCAATTACATGTTTATGAGGTTCTGTAATTATTAATTAATGAAGATAAATTTTATTATTCAGTTCATTAAGAAAAAACAAGAACACGTTTGAGCATAAGGTAAGGGATTGCTTAACTCAATTTTCATTCTTTGAGTTAAACATCTGTATCATTGGTTACATTATTCCAATAATATGTGTGAATGACCTGTGATTTTTTTATTCTATATATAAACTTTTATTGTGTTGGTTTATGTTTTTCACACATAATTATTTCATTGATTTTCCCTAAATCTAATGATACATTTTTGGTAAGGGATCCTCTCTCACACTTTTATTCAAGAATCCTCCCTATCCTGTGTGCCTTTTTTTTAATTTCTAATCATGGGGTATGTTTTCTAAATCCCCCATATGGAACTTTTGATATATAAATAATATGATACCCCTTTACCTCTCATTAATAAATTGCAATAATACTCATTTTTATGCCAAAATGTTTGTAAAAGGTTTTTCTCATCTCACTTTAAATTCTGTGGAATCTTCATTGTTCACCTCTTATTTATTATATGTGGTATAGGTGTACTTCCATTTCACATATGTTAACATGGTTCCCATTATATTCATTGTATTCTATGAATATTTTTTTGGTTATTAACTCTTTCTCATATGACTCAATTGAATAGAACACGGTAACGAGCTTTGTCTCAATTTTCACTTCATTGTGACTTGCTTAGTAATTGTGCACCTACTCTTTCTTATGTGGTGTACCTACTAACCATTTAATATCACTTTTAAATTTAAAATATATTCCATATAAATATCCATATTCTCATATCATAGATATTATTATTCTTTAAGTCGTATACCATTTTACATACGGTATTTATTTTGAGTTTTGTTTTGACTATGGAAATGTTGATGAATCTGTATCCTATATTCTATATGGATAATGTAAATATATATTTCTCTTGTGTTAAATTTATTTATAAATAATTCTTGGATGTAGAGTTGGTTCGGGACCACTAAAGCCCCTCGATGGATCGGTAGGTATCATGAGACAAAACAGTTTGGTGACAAAACCTTCAAGTTTGTTTCCAAAAATCAGACGGGTTTCTACCCACAACAACACACCATTTTTACGGTATTATTATTTCATGTTCCATATACATGACACCCAATTAATAAGGACTATCTTTATTCATTATTAGTTATTATTATTATCCATGATTTTTTCCCTATGAAAAAATCTATGGATGCAGTTTCATTCTCAGTTTATTATTGGCATTAGTTATTCATTTATTCACTATGCCATATTGATTATGTCAGATCGATTGTGATTCACTTACTATTATAATCATGCTTCCAATTTTTGTAACCCTTACTGAGTGTTTGAGCTCACCCCTTTCATTGTTTACTTTATACAGCTGACAAATAGGAGATCATTTATTGAGCTTTTGTTGATGCAGTTTTTCATTTTCATTATGTATTGTATCTTGTATCCATTTTCAATGTAATTTGTGTTACATTTATGTATCTAGTTTCTTCAATACTACTAAACTGATCATTCCTTGAGGAATTTGATTCCTTTTAACCATGCCAATATCACAAGTAATGCACCTGATCTAGCCTAGCGGGGCCGGGGTGTGACAGTTGGTATTAGAGGAAGTTTAGTAGGAAACATGGAAACTAGAGTATGGAATTTATAGTAGGGAACAATGGCCTAAGGTAGTTTTGAGGAAAAACGTACAGGAATATCCTGGTATTTTGATAAAAAAATATGTTATGTGAATCCTTATAGAAAATACATTCCTGTCTGGATAAGAGTATGTAGAGGTAGCTCTGGCACAGAGGAACCTATATGTGAAAGCTCTGACAAGGAGTTTCGGGCTTGACCCAGGGTATCCTGGTACATGACAACGAGCCTTGCTACACTATTGGTTATGAAAATCATGGGGGATATGCTTAGGATAATTCACATTTTCTTTAAAATCCATTATGAGAGAGTTTAATGTAAATTTTTCCTCATAGTATTTGGTAAGGATAACTTTGGAAACTAGAACTGAACAATGAAAAAACTTACTTAAACAATACTAAGAGCGATGTTTTCTTAATTTTCAGATGGAAAACGAAGGTACTTTCCTTTTGTCTCTTCTAACAGAAGTATTAGATACCATAGTGGGATAATCATTTGTAGAAAACTATGAGACTTTTGAAAATATTCGTTTATCATGCAAAACCCTCTACCAAGTATCCAACTCTCCTCGAGTACTCCAACTTCACCATGGAGAAGGTTTCATTTATTACCTCATGATGAGTGCACAATTACCGTTCTATGTACAACAAGAGAAATACTTCAAGGGTAACATTAAATGTTTTACCCTATCCAAGAATTTTTTTTCTCTTAAGTACATTTTGGAGGCTGTACAAGGGGGTGACCTCCAGGCAGCATATCTATGTCATATTTTGACCTATGGACTCCGTTGTCGAGTTTTGGAATTTGAAGCCCTTGAGAAAGAGACTACCCATTTTCATTATCGGCATCAAGTATATACTGATGTCGCTCAACTTGATACCTGACATGCATGTCTCAATCTGAATTCTAGATGTCCACACGCAGTTGACCTTAGTTGCACACGTTTCATCTAGACCAAGGAGATAGTGGAATTTGGAATATCTATGGGGATTCGTTTGTCTAAAAAATAGGGAAATCCCCAACATCAATGGAATCCATTAAGAGTCATATTAGAGGACATCTGGAATTCCATACTAGTGTCTTGTGAAAGGGACCAAGAGATTGCATAATTTCAATAGTTTTATAAATCACTTCTAAATGAATGATGTTGTGTTCTATATTTTGATATGTTTTTATATAAAACAATTAATTTGTTTAAAATGTATTAGCTATACAAAATGATGATTTACTAAAACATTTTAGATAGAAGATATGAGTCAACCAACCAATATTTTATCACTACCTAACGAAGTGTTAGATACTATAATTTTCAATACATGCTCTGAAGAGGACCATCCCTATGCCAACTTACGTTTGACTTTTAAAATACTCCATCGAGTATCAAATCATCCAAAAATTCTTCATCTTTAACATGGAAGCAATCTGGTCTATTATCGGATTTCATATGCAAAATTTTATGCATATAGGAAAAGTGGGAAATATCATGAATCTCTTTTTCTAGGTTTCACTCTGGCTGATAACTACCGAGCTATGGGTAAATTTCTAGAAACTTCCTTGTATGATGAACATCGAGCGACCTACCTATTCCAGATCCTGAGTTTTTGTATATACACATAACGTTACGAAATAAGTATCTTCAAGAATTATATGGTGCACGGGAATTATAGGGATTTCTTCCACACTAAAATTTCTGACCTCCATACTTCTTGTGCCTCTCTATAGAAGCTTGAGTGCTTTAAGCATAGATTCAACCCTAGCTGTCTGCAGTGTGTCTGGGCTAATGAAATCGAGCAGCTGAATACTACCTTAGGAATCCACTTGAGGTCACCAGCACCCTAGAATTAGTGGTCAGTACCTTGGCATTGGTGTTGTTCCTAGTAACGGGACTTTAGGAGTGACGTATGTCTAGTGTTGCATATGGTTCTGGGAGGTTGATATCTTTGAACTGGGTATGGGGATTCAGGTATTGGGGGACTACTGAAACCATTAGCCTTGTTTCACATTTTGAACCAGTTGTAATATATGAATATACCTTGTTGTATCTTATTTTTATTATCCTTTCATTGGTTATAATTTTGAATGAGTATCACTAAGCGAACTTTCATAATAAATTTTTCGATGATAGGACAAACCCATTTGTTATCTCTTCCTATGGAGGTACTGTAGATTATTGCAATCAAAACCTGTGAAGAGGAGTACCTGCCTCTCGCAAACTTGAGAAGAAAATGTAAACTACTATATGATGTGACCAACATTCCAGACATTCTCTACACCTGTCAGGGGAATTCATTCGTTTACTACCACATAGCCACAACAAAATTGGATGAGTATAGGCAAAGAAGAAAATATCACGAAGGGTATTTCCTATGTTTCACTCTAGGCTGGAACTACACGGCTAAATTATGTTTTCAATAGGCTACATTGGATGAAAACCGTTGTGCAGACTACATGTACCAAAACCTCAGTTTTAGCCTCTACAACAACATCTTCAACTTAGATGTTCTCAGTCGAGTCATAGTTCTGTGAGTTCTTCGTGTGTCGTTCCACTTGTACATTTCCAAACATTCTACCATTCGAGCCTCCCTCAAGAATCCCAAGTGTTTGATACAAGAGTTCAACCCCTTCTGTCCGAGGTGTGTATGGGTAAGAGAACTAGAGTAGTTGAGTATCAATTTGGGATTTCCGCTGAACGCACCTGAGGATCCTCTATGATGGTAGATGTGGTAAGAACATCAGAGAGTTATCTTTTGTGGTTATGAAATGAATTGAGAGTACGCAATTCTTTGAAAGAGGGAGTAATGTAACACCCCAAACATTTTATGGTATGTTTCTCTTAAATACACTGTATTCACTAGGTAGTCTATATTTAATGAATCACTGAGCCTCTATAGAAAACAAAATGGTTACATATAGGAGATATCCATAACTTATCCACTAAACATAAATTTACCAGCTCTGTAATTTGAATTTTAAAAATCTAATATACACGGTTGTGTTCAAGATGATATTTATAGTCTCATAGAAATAATTTTATTTACAGTGAATAGTAACCTGCCATTAAGAATAGTAACCTACCCTTATGAATAGTAACATACCCTTAAGAATAGTAATATGACTCTTATAAATGGTATCCATACCCTTGAGTGTATAAATGAATTTTGACACCCTAAAGATGAAGATGAATATTATAAGTGTTTATATTTTTTTCAATTAAAAAATGATTTAATTAAATATTGAATTAATCATATTTAGAAAATTATTTTTGAAAAATAGACTTCATTTTTGTATTCTACACGTTAAAAAATGGTTAGGGTGAATTTTTGGGATTTTTCTGAAATACTTAATTTTTTGATGAATAGTAAAATCTGATAATTCACAATAAATGCTAAATAACGAATTAATTGAGTCATTGATGATGATCTGCTAATGTAAGCCAAATTGGTTCGAATTAACTTGCATATATTACTATTCTTGGTCATTTAATACTCAGTATTGTTTTTCTTGAGAGGAAATAATAAATTAATGAGTTTTATATTAAGAAACCCCCTCTCTCCACTATAAAAACCCCCTCTCACCCCCTTCCATTAACTCCTATCAAGCCTTGTGGCTTCTCCACATTCAGTCCAAATACCTTCCCAAACTCCTCCTCCACATCCAGCAAGATTTAGTTTCATAAAAAGTCCAAAACATATCCCCTTAAGAGGTTCCTAAGGAGGAAGTCTCAAGAGGTAAATTCCTCTTTCAAATCCCTTCTTTTCTATTAAGATCCTTTATTTTTGTTTCTTTTTTCACCTCTCATCACCAAAAGAGTATGATAAATCCAGTAACATACATGTAATGGAATTTTTTCATGATAATTGTATATATTCCAATATCTTCTATCCTTTCCCTACCATTTATTTGAAAGAAATGAAAGCACTGTTTGAGATGTGCTAATTTAGCACATTCAAGGACAACAGTTTATCAATTTTTGTTATAATATTTAATTCTGGTCATGATAGAATTCATGTTATGGTTGAACCATATTATTGTATATGTAATATATCCTATGTTTATTTCATTAATCCTTTTGTACAAATGTTATTAAGTTATAAATCAAAACATTTTCATTGTAATCAAACCCACCTTTTACCCAAAATAGTTGTCAGTAAGTTTATAATTCGACTTCACTCTATGTAACCAAATTAAATTTAAAACCATGTAATCTGCTAGATGTTAACTAAAATAATATAACTTCATTTCTGGACAACCACATCTATCTTATATACTAATCCAAACTTCAATATAAGTGAACTGATCATTTAAAACATGTAAGAAAATGCTTCCAAGACAATAAAATTGAATCTATTTGACCCACCAAAAGGCCATTAATGAACTTAATAGGGTTATAAAATATAAATTACATGTTTATGAGGTTCTGGAATTATTAATTAATGAATCTAAATTTGAATATTCAGTTCGTTAAGAACAAACAAGAACACATTCGAGCGTAAGGTAATGGATTGCTTAACTCAATTTTCATTCTTTGAGTTAAACATTTGTTTCATTGGTCACATTGTTCCATGAATATGTGTGAACAACCCATTATTGTTTTATTCTGTATATCCACTTTTATTGTGTGGGTTTATGTCTTTCAGACATAATTATGTCATTGACTTTCCCTCAATCTAATGATACATTTTTGGTAAGGGATCCTCTCTCTCTGTTTTATTCAAGAATCCACCCTATCTTGTGTGCTTTTGTTTTTAATTTATAATGATGGGGTATGTCTTCTAAACTCCCCCATACCTCCCTTTTGAAATATAAATAATCGGATACCCATTTACGTCTCATTAAGACCTTTTAATAACACTCGTTACCGTTCCAAAATGTTTGTAAGTGGTTTTTCTCATCTCACATTCAATTCTGTGGGATCTCCATTATTCACCTCTTATTTATTATATGTGGTATAGGTGTACTTCAATTTCACATCTTTTATCATGGTTCTAATTATATTAATTATATTCTATGACTCTTTTGGTGGTTATTAACTCTTTCATACGACTCAATTAAATACAACACGGTAACGAGCTCTGTCTCAATTTTCACTTCGTTGTGACTTGCTTAGTAATTGTGCACCTACTCTTTCTTATGTGGTGTACCTACTACCCATTTGATATCACTTTTAAATTGAAATTATATTCCATTTAAATATCCATAATCTCATATCATGGATATTATTATTGTCTAAGTAATATACCATTTTACATACGGTAATTATTTTGAATGTTGTTTTGACTGTGGAAATGTTGATGAATCTGTATCCTCTATTCTATACGGATAATGTAAATACATATTCCTCTTATATTGAATCTCTTTATATATAATTCATGGATTTAGAGGTTTTTGGGGCCCACTACAGCCCCTCGATGCATTGGTAGGTCTCATGAGACAAAACATTTTGGCGACAAACCCTAAAGTTTGTTTCCAAAAATCAGACGGGTTTCTACCCACAAAAGTAAACCGTTTTTATAGTATTATGGTTTCATGTGCCAGATAAATAAGGTCCAATTAATAATAATTCTCTTTATTCATTATCAGTTATTATTATTATCCATTAGGTTTTCACTATGACAAAATCTATGGATGCAGTTTCATTCTCAGTTTAATATTGGCATTAGTTATTCATTTACTCACTATGCCATATTGATTATGTCAGATCAAATATGATTCACTTATTATTGTACTCATGCTTCCACTTTTTGTAACCCTTACTATGTGTTTGAGATCTCCCCTTTCATTGTTTACTTTCGACAGGTGACAAAGAGGAGATCATTTATTGAACTTTTGTGGATGCAGTTTTTAGTTTTCATTATGTATTGTATCTTGTAACATTTTTTAATGTAATTTGTGTTACATATATTTATCTAGTTTCTTTAAGACTACTAAATCAATTGTTACTTAGGGATTTTCATTCATTCTAACAATTCCAATATCACAAGTAATGCACCAACTCTATCCTAGAGGGGATGGGGTGTTACATGAAATACTACCATACCATCCTCAACCATTTTTCACAGGTTAACGTAAACTCAACCATGGGGAATAATATGATGTGGTCAATTTCATGTTTTTGTTTTTTTTAAATAAATATCTATACTCTTCATGATATCGGGGAATCCAAACTTGATTCCCTATTCACATTCACCATACCCAATAACCAGTGTTGGGTCCCGTTCATATAGTAAAATATTATAACCTATATTACTTCATACATCTTTGTCCCATATATTAACCGTATATGGAATTTTTGAATAAATTTTCACTTATATATTTCATCTGTAAAAGATTCATATTTAGGTAAAATTTCTAGTCTGAATAATAATTTATATTTTTCCCAATTAACCAATCCAATTATAGTGAAATCAATCTAATTTTCACTAATAAATCTTGTATCAACTTGGACATATTATTTATCTTTATTGTCCCTTCTCTTAAAGAAGAATATTTCCAAAAATTAATTTCTAACAGATACAATTCAATCCATTGTGATTCAGAAAAAACCGTATGGAATTTATCTTCATGGATAACTCAAGACAGACATTTCTCAAAACAGTAAAGTGTTTATATCCCTAATTAGGGCTAGTCTGTGAAGTACTGAATAGTGAAGGATTTCGTCTCATTGTGACAATATGGGTCTCATGATAAATAGTTCTTTATATAAGCGGTAATTATTTCATAACCATCATGTCATGGAATAATGAATCCCTAGGAAGGGGGTTTCGCACCATGATTAATACATTCAAACCATAGTGATCATCTATGTGAGTTTTATAAATATTAATTAAATAGTTTTAATTTGTTAAAACCATAAATAATGGTTTCCTTTCCCATTGGTTTCTAGGAGGAGTAAAAACCAGACTCCCTCTATTCTCTCTAATTAATTTCAACTAAAATTTATATTTATATTTATTATATCATATATTCAATTTATGGTTTTATTGTGGAATTTCATATTGTAATGATACTAATCCTCTTGGAACCATTTTCAATTTCTTATATTTTTTTAGTTTTTTCCATCATTTTTACCATAATTGGATGATTTTATATATTTTATCATGATCATTGATCATATCATAGGGTATTATGGTTATTCAATGGGAAAACATCCATTAAATTAATTTATGAGGTCCCTATCATTTTATAAAAGTTAAATGTTTTTCTCAAGTGTGATGTGATATGATTTACCTAATAAGAATAAATGTGTGTCTCTCAATTGAATCGTTATTGGTTTCACGGGTTAAAACATTAATTAATATGGACATGATATTTTTTTCATTAGGTATATTTATAATTTCTTAGACGCAAATTTATTTCCATCAAAAATGGTTTTATTCAATGAATAAGATCGGGACCTTGGGGTGTTTCGTTATTTTTTGGATTAATCTAGTAAACCTCATGAGGTACCATTGTTTTAAATGAATAAACAATAAAATGTAATTAATGTTTAATATATTGGTAAACTTGTATGGAATGATAAATACTTGGTTATGTGGTGACCAACCTAGTGTGTAATATAAACTAGATTTATTTTCGATTCCATAACTCATAAACCAAAAACAATTATATTTTTTGTTGAAATGTACTATTCCTAATGTCGTCTTTATCTTTGAAAATTGGTTAAAATAATATATTTATTATTTTAATATCCATATTTTAATTATATAAATATCTATGTTGGGAGTAATTTCAATATTTAGTGACATAAAAAGGTGAATTAGGTGAATTTACCCCCAAGGGAACATGTCATTTTAATTTCTAATGATATTTATTATGGGGGGATTTTATTGGATACATAAGTTCTATTTATAAATGTGTAGAATCATAAATTTTACTTTCATAATGTATACTGGAATTGTATAGTGTAAAATTGATTTTGGTGTAATTCTGTCAGTATCCTTATGGATAGTTAAGTTGTTCATGTTTGGTATACTTCACACTAAGGTAAGGGTAAATTTTTTTGAGATTGGTGTAATGGTAACCAAGATTATTTTCTTGGAATAAATTATGATTTAATATAAAAAAGATCAAAATAGATTGTTAAATTTTCATATGACGTGTAATGAAAAATGATGCATGATTATGAGGTTCATTTGGGTTATAATACAAACTATGATATGGTTATGGGTTCTTGTTTTGTATAGTGTTTCAAGAGAAGAATAATTTTTTATGTGAAATGGATATATTCAGGTTATATATAATAATGGGATGTCTGGGAAGACATAATACCAACCCTTTATTATGATATGTTAAAATAACATACTCAACACTGGAATAAGCCAAGGGTTGTATGGTAGATCCAAGGAATTATTTTAGAATTAAAATATTGAAAATACATTTTTTATTTATGTATTTATTTAATATTTCATGTGACATTAGAATAAGAATATTAAATGCTAATTTTCAAGGAAATCATTAGTGGTGGCCCATAATTTTGTAATGAAAATCCACCATCAAGATCCTTTTTACCCGATTATATTTATTCACTGAAGAATTATGTATAGAAATTATTCCTTCCTCTATGGATTGAGGAGATATATAAGTTTTTTTAGTGTTGGGAG
This sequence comes from Viscum album, assembly GCA_963277665.1. NCBI lineage: Eukaryota > Viridiplantae > Streptophyta > Magnoliopsida > Santalales > Viscaceae > Viscum > Viscum album. Next base: position 1,532,871,575 of record OY728152.1, on the reverse strand, counting down.
ACAGTACATGGTTGTGAGTTATGAAAAATACAATATATCTATATCTTTTTCTTAAAATTTTGACTATGTTTTATATGATCTACCCATGGTTGGTACAGTTGATCCCTATATGTCTTTTGTGGAATATATTAATAGTTTTTACACCATAAGATATGTTATTATTTTGTAGAACATATATCATATCATTTTCTATATTCATAAATTTTATTTTAATTAATATATACAAATATATCATCCACAATTTATGGTTACATGGTGTAATGTGTATAGTCCACTAGTATGAAGTATTCGATAAATATCTACTAGTAAGATTCCATTAGCATGTCATGATTTCCCCATAAGGTATGTAAAAACATAATTTATTATATTAGAGGTGAACACAATAAGGTATTATTAAATTTGACGTTGAAGTATTACTATTTTATTTCAAATTATCCTTTTAGACATAATATACTCAATATAGGATGGGTTATGAATTTAAGATGGACCTTACACCCTGGTGAAACAAATGAACATATGAGGAAACTCTAGACAACATGGGATAAGTTTTTTTATTATATTTCACATAAATAGTTTGTTATATTTACCACACATGATTCATTTTTATATATAATTATCAATAATTTGGTTTCAATCATTACTCTATGTGAAAATAGAGAATATGTTCATGAATAATTTTTCTGGAATATAGGACTAACAACACATACGTGGGTCTTCTACGATTGAGAACCTTGATTCTGATATCTGGGTTTGTCATTTAATATGTCAAAAAAATACATAGTAATTTCATATGTAAAATTATTGTCTAAATATATTTTAACAAACCATTATAATGTTCTTAGAATATTAAATTAATAAATTTAGAAATATTTTTATCTAATTATATGATATAGATAGAGATATTAGTTTTGTATAGAAACAGTTCATAGTGTTATATGATACCCAAGAATGATTCTGTTCGTTTATAGAGTAGTGGGACTCCATCACTGTTATTATTTTCACAAAATTAAAATACCAATAATTTTTTATTGGAATGTGTTCGGAATTATGGTGAAAATTCAACACGATTTATGTAGTATATTTCTAGGATGTTGGGATGATAATATTCCATTGAATTTTAATCAAAAACCCATTATAGTTCTTTATATGTGGATGTATTTATAGATTTGAGGGAACTTATGTTTGGTTATATCATCCACTAATATAGATAGCTCATGTTCCTTATCATAAGTGTTTTAGATGTGATGAGAGTTTTAGATTCATCACCCAGCACTAAATATGAGTTTGGGTGGATCCTAGGTTACTGATCTCGAACTGATGTTTATATAAATTTTTTTCAACCACAATAAGACACTCTTAGAGAGTAAGGTGAAGAATGTGAAATATAACATTATAATACCAATTTGTTTTATAAATTATTTCTCTTATGAGTTCATGAAACAAACATAATAGGATATTCCCTTAATAAACTATATATCTCATTTCAATGAGAATTTTCATTTAATAGTATTATTTATAGGGGATGAAACAACCGAGGAATAATGATTTGAGAATGTGTTGAGGAATGTAATTTGGAAATATTTTTTTTATTTGTTCCTAATATAATTTAATTAAATTATAAATTAAAAGCTCATATCTACATGAATCCTAAATAAAGTTAGGGATTCTGGTTGATTATATTTCACTAAGGGTTTATGTAGCTGTAATTCTTCTTGTAGGTGGTTGAAATTTTATGGTTCAAAATAGGGTGTTAAAAGGATGAGTAGCCAAAATAGTTGTTCATATCTTTCAACTTTAAGTGGAGGCCTATTGTATTAATACTTTTTTTTATGAAATATTTATGTGTGATCATAATTACATCAGATGTCTTTGTAGTCTTCATAAGGTTTGTGGATGTCAAACCTATAGTAACTTTGCTAGATTGTATAACATATAGTTATTTTTAGTGGTTTTAGTTAGAACAATGAAAAAAAGAAGGACTAATTTACACATAATATAGTTTTTTTTGGGGTTCCAGTATTCATATTTTTAATGATGGTGGATAGTTTTCCTATGGATAGTAGATGAAATGCTAGTAGAGAGGGAAAAATTAAGAATGTTTGACATGGGAAGTCCACAGAAATGGGTGTAAATAGTTCATCTTTATTAAAATAACTACCACTATTTCTAGTACACGGATATAAAATGTATTAGGTATTATAATAGTGGTCTCTACCATCATTTTATATTTATTTGATTAAATTATACCACCTTCATTCACCTCTATTTATTAGTATTTATTTTTATGGAAAATAAATTTAGAATCTATATGTGGTGATGTTTATTAATACAAAACAAGAAGTATTAAACGATGTTGTTAATTTAATTTTACTGTCTCACCTGATGATTAATGGGTGTTACCATCATTTGGATTTATTTTTTTAGAAATTTTAATATTCAATGTGATTTATGAAACAAACTAGATCAATTTTTATCAATCACACATCAGTTGATATCCCTTGTAGGAATAATTTAAATCACTCTTGGATAATTATTAAACTAGATTCAGAGAGCTCGGTATGAATATATAAACACTAGTAGATGTCCATCAATAGGTGGGGACATACATAGTGACATAGTCAACGTAAATTTATATAATTTTTAGCAGTAATTGAGACAAAAAATTATCCCTTTTTTGGAATTATTGTCCAAATCGTGGAATTCATTCCGATGAATTTTTTTGATATTTCTCTAGAGAGAGATCCTTAGTATGTGATGGATATTATTTAATGTATTCATCTCATCTCTACTATACCATATATGATTACTCTTATTGAGTTAAAGGAGCCAAATGAACAACTGAATGACTTGTAGGTGATGTTATTTATTTATTATTGGACATTATATAGTTGTTATCATATTTTTTAACTATAATTATAGATATATCCCTGATGTTGTGTGTATACTATCAAATATGTATGAGGTGATTTTTTATAACCATTATCCTCCTCTTAACCAAACACCAGATATGGGTGTAAATGCACTAGGATCCGTCATCCCCTTCACTATTTCCAATTAAAGGGCTATGGATATACATATGTTGGAAACTGTTTTCATAAATATTCATTTACACTTATGGTTCCTATTTCTTGACAAAAAATTCTCATTATAAAATACCTTTGAAAATATAAATTTCATCATGATACCATTCATCTTCATTAGAAACTGTACCCAAAAAAAGAACCAATATATTTCCTTATCAAGAACGTGAATCAACATAAAATATTGATCTTTGAAAACAATTTCTAAAAAATCACAAGGAAAGTTAATATTTATCATTACGATTCCTTAATTTTAACACCATTATTCTAAAATAAATCATTAACAAAAAATCTAATTGAATATTTTAGTATTCCTAACAACATAATCAATGTCTTATTATGTTTATAATCCATATTTCTAATACCTATATATTTACACCCAATTGTTTGAAGTTAAATTCATAAGGATCATATGATACCTCTTACAGTGGAGGACATCCTTTGAAGCTCATATACACCCCTTTGGATGGGATGATTTTCCCTACATTTTCAATCTATTATCCCCTTTACATATAACACCCTATGATTTTGTGCTAAGTATCTTCTTAAATAATTTCAATTCATTCTGTGGGTTACATTGCACTCAAAATTATTTCAAATATTATATTCATAAAAAATTACTAATAGAATATAAATGAACATTATTAATGAATAATGATTGAAATACAAAGTTTTTCTGGAAAATAAAGAACACATACCAACCAAATAAAAACATTACCTTTGGAATAGTAATGTGACCCTTAGGAATAGTATTTTGTCTAATATAATTGTAATATCACATATGAAAGTATAAATAAAATTTTGGCATCAAAGAAATTGTAATATGATATAATTATATCATTTTCTAATTAAATAAATGTTTTAAAAAATATTAATTAAGTATTGATATTTTCATAAAACAGAAATATTTATATTCAATGTTATAAAAAATATAATTATTTAAAAGTAATTTTATTTTAATAAAATAGAAACATAAATTAGTAATTTCATATCATAAGATTATAAGATAAATTTATGAGACCTTGGTTAATTTTTCAAAGTGTTATAAAATCAGTTACATTTCTAAAATTGGTATTCTTAAATTAAATGATGATTTTAATTTAATATGTAATTTCCGATATTTAGAAAATTATTTTCATAAAATTGTGTCCATTTTTAAATTATACAAATTAAAAAATGGTTCGGAATAATTTTTGGGATTCATTTGAAATAATAGTTTTTTTAGTAATAAAATATGGTATATATACAATATATGTTAAATACACTATTAGATGAGTAATGGATAATTTAAGTACCATTAGGTTGAACTAAAATGAACCAATTATAGTATTTAGTCATAATAACAATTACTATTTATTTTCATGATCAAAAATTATAAAATAATGACTGAAATATTCAAAAAACACCCCTCTCCTCCACTATAAATACAACCCCTCACCACCTCTTCACCTCAAACCACCAAATACATGATTCTTGATCAATTTCAACCCAATATTCTTCTCCAACCTATCCCCCACGTATAATATCCATTTTTCAATAAAAAATACGAAATTTTTTTTCTTAATGAGATTCTCAATGGGAGGAATTAAAGAGTTAAATCCTTTTTCGTTCTATTTCAATTTATTTTAATTTTATTTATTCTTAATCAATCCATATATATTATACAAAAACATGTAGGAAATATTTAGTATATTATATATAATATAATATTATTTTTATAAATTAATATTTATCAACAAACCCCTTCTCAAATTACTTTTATTCTGAAAACGAAAACATCATTTGTGAGGTGCAGATTTATTGGATTTGGGGATGATGTGTTTTCATATTTAAATTACACCTTCATGATGAGTAATAAAACCATTTTTACCGTTAAAAAATACTATAATATATATCTTACATGTTTTTGAATACTATGGAACAAATATATATAAATAATATGAATTCTTGATACAGAAATAATCTCTGATGAAAAAAGAACACCAAAATATTCTAAACAATTATCACTAACATTTTATCTAATGATTCATCCTCATACCACATATTAGAATGAAATATAAAGACATTATATTTTATGGAATTTCATTGATAATATAAAATTTCAATTATAGAAAACTATTATCATTTTAAATTATGTTCCATAAATATATACAAGTAAACATATCATAAAAACCAATGAATCAAAAGCCCCATAACAATAAAATGACATCTTATAACTAATAAAAAAGGTTATAAATGAAATTAAAAAAATTATATTCAATAAAATATATTTATAATATTTAATTGATTAATAAATTAATATATTTAATCTTATCTTATATAACATTAAGATCAAGGATAGAACCCAATCATACATAAGGTAAGGGACTTAGTCTCAATTTACATTTCATTGAGACTTACTTGGTATTATGCACCAAATAATTCTCTTGTGGTTTATCTAATACCCTTTTGAGATCATTTATCATTTGAAATATTACATCTATTAAATATACACATTGTTGTATCATGGATATGATTACTATCTTATTTGTATACCACTATAAATGAGGTGTTTATTTTGAATGTTGTTTTAAATAGGAAAATATTGATGAATATGTATCATCTTCTGAATACAGATATTGAAAAGGAATGTTTTTTTAATTAAATTTATGTATTTAGAATTATATGGACATGTAGTGAAGGTAAGGTAATGTTAGAACCCCTATATACATTGACAAGTTTCATTAGACAAAACAGTTGGTGACAAATTTTATTATTTTTTCCAAAACAAATCAGATGGGTATATACCCACAGAAATAAAATGTCATGATTCTTTGATGGTTATATTTATAGATACAATATTTCAAAATAATAAGCATTTATTTTGACATTATTTAGTTATTACTTTCTATTAGTTTTCACTTTGAAAAAAATATATATGAATGCATTATCATTCTCACAGTATTGATGGCATGGGTTTTAAATATTACATATATTTCCATAATGTATATTCCTTATGTTTTCTTTAAATATTATTGTTTTAAAAAACCTTAAATGATTTTTTATTTCAAAAATTTATTTTTTCCCATTCCCCGGGTTGTGAATATGAAATATTTTAATATTGGACAAGAAGGTGTTTATTTTCATTTTTTTATTCTATGATTATTTACCAATGTAATAAAGGAACCATGTATGGATCTAGTTTCTTCAATATTACTGAACAGATGGATCCTTGGTGATGTAATATCTAGTTTCTATTTCACTGTAATAATATAACAACTGACTCTAGGATAATGGGGTTAGGGTTGTTATTATTTGTTCCAAAAGAAGTTTAGTAGAATCCTTGGGAACTATATTTAGAAGGAATATTTTACGAAACATAATCTTAAGATAGAAATTGAGTATTATCATATAATAACATCCTAATGTTTTTGTAAGGTATATATTATGTGGGTATTCCTAGAAATACATCCTTATCTGGATTCTACATATGGATGTGGTTCTGGAACATATGTACCTAGTGGTAACAACTCCGAAATGGTGTCCCGAGCCTGACTTAGGGTTACCTAGTAAACAACAAGGGGCCTTACTACACAACTAGTTTGGAAATCCTAGGGGATATTTTTTGGAGAATTATGATTTTCATTTGAATACATTATGAAAGATTTAAAAGTAAATATGTCTCAAAGGAAACAATATCATGATTATGAGATTACCTAGGCATAAATATTCAATTTATGATAAGTGTTATTCCATAAAAAAATTTGAATCATGATTTCTAACCAAATTTATTGTATTGCGTTATTTAGTTCTAGTACCTAATGGAATGAATTGAAACAATACCCACAATCAATTTAGGTATTTCAATACTAATAAATTCAACATACTTAGTTTTAGAGATGAGAAGATCATGACCATATTAGGAAATCATACACCGGTTATAATTAATTACAATACTACACCAATACTAGATCATTTCATATGGAATAATCCCTCATATTTCAGTGGGACTAGTAATCTAGTTGATGCTAAGATGTTGATCAAGTCACATAAAAATATATTTCTTTCATTGAGATGTAATGAAAATGATATGGTATTACTAGAATTATATTTTTTAAAGGTGTATACTGATTAATTGTGGTGTTTAATCTAAAATACTAAGGAGGAAAAGAAATTGAGGACATGGAATTGATAAATTTTAAGGACACATTTTCTGATATATACATCCTTCATGAGAAACCCATTGAAGTTAAGATTAAATTCTTCAATATAAATCAACAAGAATAAGGGAGTGTTGTGGAGTATGAGGATAACATGACAAGACTAGCCTAGTATTCTATAGATTACATAAATAATCCAAAAGAAAATATTGGTCATTTCTATAAAGGTCTTAAGCCATGTCACTGAAGAAAAATGTCATCGTAAACATTTTCATCATATGATGAAATAGTGTTACGTGTCATCAAAATAGACATGGAATTATATCGGTAATATATGACCAGTGAAAATCAATATCAGAAGAGGTCTTCTAATAACCTTAGAAAAGGTGAAGATTCAAATAATAAAAAGGTAATTATATAATTTCCATTATTTTAATTGTTTTAAAATATTTATATTGTGACACTCATTAAAGGAATAAGAGTTTTCTATATGTTTAGAGAAATGAGAAGTCGAGATAATGACAGAAATGGGAATAAATAATTAAATTATTCTTAATTCTTAAACTATAATGGAATGGGGAACTATTCAAATCAATTTCCCAATTGTCAATGGAATCTTACATAGAGGTTTCCAAGGTAACATGTACAAGATTATGAAATCAAAAATATGGTGGTTGAAGTCCCTAATTATGTGGTGGAAGGTACATTAATAATTTCTTAAAACTTATCCAATTATTTATTTAATTAAATGTCTTCAAATTCATATATATGTTTCCTATTTTCTAAGAAAATTAGATATTTCCATTTGAATTAATAAATAATTTTTCAGTTAAAACACCCTAAGGAATTATCATTGCAAAAATATGTTTCGATCAATCCATTTTATGAAACATAAATTTGATTTAGTTTCAAACCATATCATCATACATATGGTTTATTTTTATATAATCCTTAATATATAATGAAATTCAAAATATGATGTGAAAATATATTTCAAGAAGAAGGTAGTTATGATTTGTGAAGAAGATGTATAATCCCTTATCTTTAGAGAGGAAACATCATCAACTGGTTCTTATCTAATTCCACCTACTGTAGCACAAAAAAATAAAATTCATTGAGTGAAAGAGAAAAAAACATCTAGGGATGAGGAATTCAATCTATGAATCGAGTATTTACCAATTTTGAAAAATATATTAATGTATTTCTATAGGATTTACCTGCACATCCTCCAGAGTGAGGAGTCGAGTCCTCTATTATTTTAATTCCTCATGAAATACCTACATCAAAGACTCTATTTATAATTTCCAATGTGGAATTAGTGGATTTGAATAAAAAACTAGATAAATTGAGTTAAAAAGGATTTATTCACCCTACTATTTCTCCATGGGAGCCCTGGTTCTCTTTGTCAAGAAGAAAGATATATCCATGGGGGTGAATTGATTATAGAGAAATCAATGCTATAATAATAAAGAAATTGTTTCCCCATCTTCACATTGATGATTTATTTAATCAAATATATGGAATTAAATATTTTTCAATGTTTGAACTTTGATTGGGATTTCATTAATTACGAGTGAGTTAGGAAGAAATTAAAATGAAATCCTTTTGAACTTGGAATAGACATTACGAGTTTATAGTAATTCCATTTGGGATGACTAATGAACACTATTTTTTCATGGATCTAATAAATAGTATTTTTAAGGAATATCATGTTGAATTTGTTGTAGTAATTATTGATGATATCTTATTATATTCCAAAATATATGAGAACCATGAGACCACACGCGGGTTATTATAGAGACTCTAAGAAGAAAAGAGTTTTATGGTATGTTTAGTAAGTTTGAATTCTCACTTCAAACAATTTATTTTCATGGCTATGTAGTATTTAAGGATAGTATATCATTTTATCCTATGACGAAAAATGAAATCCAATAATTTTGTGTGCTAATGAATATAATGGAGGTATACAATTTATTTCAATTAGTATTTTATGATCTACATTTCATAATAAACTTTTTCTGATAGGAAAACCTGCAAACCAAGATCATATGTAATGGGGTTAATATTATGTGGAAAAAATATTGTTCAAAATTTTTTGTGGATTTGAATAGAAGATTATTCAATGCTTTAATTTTGACACTTCCATATTGAAATTTTGGATTACTGATATACAATACTACATCAAACTATGGAATGGGTGGTTTCCTTATGAAAATTGATAAATTTATTACTTATTCATCAATACAGTTGAAGAAACATGAAAAAAAAATGCCCAACTAATGATATTTATATAGTAGTTGGATTATTTAATCAGAAAATATGGAGACATTATCTCTATGAAGAAATATGTTATATATATAATAATCACTAGAGTTTGAAATACATTTTCACATATAATGAAACATACATGAGGTAAAGGATATGGATCAAGTAACTAAATGATTATTATTTTTCAATACATTACCACTCATGAAAGGGAAATAAGGTAGTTGATTCATTAGTAAGGAAAAGTCATTGAATTCTAAATAAAATGTAGATTGTAAATGATATTATGTTTATGGATCTAGTAAATATGGATATGGTTATTATTAATGAAGGACAAACAACATTCATTTTTCTAATTATTGAAACATAATATTTACTAGAGAAGACAAAAACCCCTCAATTTTATGATTAGTATCATTAAAAGAAAATTAAATCGGTTAAGGATGTATGATTGGGAGACTTCGTGTATGAGAATTGCGTTCAAAAATTTGTAAAATGTGTATGTGTTCCATCAATACTTGTGCTTAAAGTGGAATGATTAGATGATTCTCATAGATCAAATTTCTCTATACATATTGGTAGTACCAAGATGTATAGAGGTATAAAGGAACATTTTTGGTAGGATATAATGATGCATTAAATTGCTGGCTATGTGTCAAGGTGTTTAGTTTTTCAAAAAGTGATGGATGATAAAAAATGTCTTGTAAGAGTCATGAAACCTCAACGTATTATTAGGTGTAAGTGGATGACATTATAATGGACATTGCCACCATACTACCAAGGACACCAAGAATTAATGATTAATTATATGTAATTGTTGACTACCTTACAAAGTTGGCACATTTCCTTGATATATGATAAAATTGACCACTTGAGCGCCAGGAAAGAATGTATATTATTGAATTTTTATGGCATTATGGTGAACCACTATTGATTGTGTCCACTCGAGATCACTGATTAAAATCAAAATTCAGAAATATTCTTTAGAAGGCTTTGGATACTGAGCATCATATGATTACTTCGTATCACCCTCAAATTGATGAACAATTTAAAAGGACTATTCAAAAATTATAATACATGTTGAGATAATTAACACTTGAAATTAAAGGTGTGTGATATAAATACATGCCTTTATTGTAATTTTACTATATTAGTAGTTTCCATTGTAGTGTTCAAATGTAACATTATGAATCATTATATGGAAAGATATGTCTATTTCTAACATTTTCGAATGAAGTTGGTGAAAGGAAACAAATAGGCCCAACACATATTAATGATTCAATGCCAAAGGTAATGTCTATTAAGGATTATATTAAAGCATCTATAATAATAAAGAATAATTATTCTGAAAACTAGAGAAATGATTTGGAATTTCAAGTGGGGGATTAGGTATTCTTGAATGTATATTTACATAAGGGTGTCTTAAGGTTTGGTAAAAAAGGAAAACTCTTCCCCTGGTACATCAAGACATTTGAAATTATATAAATATTTGGAGTTTTATCTAACTGTTTAGTAATGAAACCAAGTCTATATAAAGATTATAATGTTTTCCACATGTCAATGTTAAATAAGTATATTTCAGACCAAACTAAGGTACTCTCTTATGAATAAATAGATTGGGAACATTATTTGTCTTATTAGGAAGAGCCTATATAGATTCTTGATATAAGAGAGTAAGTATTGGGAAATAGGCAAACAATACTGTTAAAATATCTTTGTAGAAATCATAATATGGAAGAAGCAATGTGGGAACCTAATGATATTATGAATAAGAACAACCCTCATATATTTAGAAGGCAATATTCATGAATATTTTGAGGACATAATTTCTGAAGGAGGGAAGAATATAACACCGCATGATTTCTTGCTATGTATTATCTTAAATAATTTTGATTCATTCATTTGATTACATTGAACAAAAAAATAGTTCATATAGTATAAATAATTTAAAATCATATCGAGAACACATAAAAAAATTTATAAATTACGAATGAATGTAATAAGAATTTTTTCTATAAATTAAGGACCATATAACAATGAAATTGAAACATTACATTTGGAATATTAATATGACCATTTAGAATAATATTTCATCCAATAGAATTGTAATCATACCTATATAATTATAAATAAAAATTAGAAATCTTATAAATAGAAATATGATATTATTATAACATAGTATAATTAAATAAATATTTTAGAAATTATAATTTATGTACTAATATTTCATAAAAAATTAATTTTTTTTTTCAATTTTATATTTAATATAATGATTTAGAAGAAAATATGTTTTCATAAAATATAATCATAAATTAATAATTTGATGCCTTATTATTATTAGATAATTTTAAGATGCCTTTGTTAAATTTTAAAAGGGTTATAAAATAAGTTATAATTCTAAAAATGGTATTTTATGTCTAAATAACGAATTTAATTAAATATTAAATTGACCATATTTAGAAAACTACTTTCATAAAATGGATTTCATTTTTTCTACAAGTCGCGAAATTGTTAGGGTCAATTCTAGTTATTTTTCTAATATACAAGAATTTTTCGGTGAATAGTAAAATACTGTAATTTAAGGTACATATACATTGTATATTAAATAAACTATTCCTTGAGTCACATAATTTGTAAGAACCATTGGTTTTTACTTACTCAAACCAATTAATTTAGTTAGTCACAAGAATCATTAATAATTCTTGTATTTAATGAAAATAATAAAATAATGAATAAAATATTTTATAAACACCCCTCTCTACAAAAAATACCACCCCTCCGAACATCATTTACTCACGCCACCAAATCCTTGAATCTTATCAATTTCAACACAATTTTCTTCCCAATCATCTCCCACACATATAAGAGTCCTTGGTCTCAACACAATACCCAAAACAATTTCCTTAAGGATTTTCACAAGGAGATGAATTCAAGTGGTAAATCCTTTTTTTCTAGTAATTTCTTTTCATTTTATTCAATAATTATCTCTTCCAAAAAAACATGGTTTATAACTATAGTCTCTTATATGTACTACAATTTTATTATAATAATGTAATATTCACCATCAAACCCCTTCCTCTCTCACTTTTGTTATAAAAATGAAAATATCATCGAGGAGGTGTCGATGTACCACCATCAGGAACAACTATATATACATAATATGAATTCATAAGTCAAAACAAGTTTTTGATGATTAGAATAAATCTAAAATAATCTAAATGATTATCACAATCATTTTAACTAGTTATTAATGTAACGACCCGAAATTTTGAATAAATCTTGTTTCCTAATTTCATGTGTTATTTTTTATACTAAAAAAAATGTTTTATTTGATAAACATGATTATAAATAAAATGAGACCATTAGTTTTTGAGTGTTATATGACCATCGGTCAATATGACCACTATGAACAAAATGTTTTGATTATTGTCTCTAAATTTAAGTAATCTTGGTTAATTATTATAGAAAGAAGATTTGATGGCCTCACCTAGTAGCCTTGGGCCGATCGAAGCCCATCTAACAGAGATTGGGAAGGAGGTAGCACCATTGGGCTTTGCTCTAGACCAAATCCAAGCTGAACTTCATCATGTGAAGCTAGAACGGAATCGCCTTCGCGAGAAGTTCAAACTGATAGAAATTACTACTCGGGCAATGTTGACTGAGCCGCCCCAAAATTCTATCACCCTAGCACACCTTACTCTTAGGTCCTATGCTGGTATTATAAGGGGTTATGTAACGAGACCGTAATTGCCTTGTGTAATCTTTTTTTTAAATAAAAATTTGGATTTCTTCTTATGATGATGTTTATGAATTTTCAAATGACCGGATAAATATGGTATGCATATTTTTGATGAATTTTAGAAAAAGGATATTTTAAAAATGGTTGTGTAAACCTTAAATAATTAAAAATGTGTAATGATTTTCAAAAAATGGTCTTCTACAATTATGTTCAGTACGAAATTTAGAGTCTAATAAGATCAACTTGATTTTTGATGAATAGTAAATTATGAATAGTGATTTTATGATTAGGATTAGTAATATGACCAAATGGATTAGTAATCTCACTTAAAGAAAGTTTTAAAATAATCTAGGCACCTTGATTAAGTAATGTGATTAAATAAAATAGTTAAATAACGGTTTCATTAATTATTATTCAAGTATTAGTTTTTTCGGGTGAATAGTGTTTTTTAATTAAAAATTTAATTAAAAATAATTAGAAAATTATTTTTATAAAAATGACTTTATTTTTGAACTCAGAGCATCGATATTATGTTATGGTAATTTTTGGGGTTTTTTCTGAAAAAATGAATTTTCGATGAATAGTGTTTTTATTTAAAAATTAAATTAAAAATATTTAGAAAATTGTTTTTATAAAATGGATTTCATTTTTGAAATCAGAGCATTGATATTTGGTTAAGGTGAAATTTTGGGATTATTCTGAGAAAGTTGAATTTTCGGTGAATAGTGAAAGTATAGTTTTTAAGTTACGGGTGTTTAATGACATCATTTAATGATGTATTAAGTATATATTCAATATGGTCGAATTATGAATAGTAAGATAAGGTGTGAGGTGTCCCAAGTGGCCAATACCATGGGCAAATACCATGGGCAAGCCCATGGTTTTGCCAAAACCACTAGTGAGGTGTCCCTTGGCCATTAATGCTTTGTCCCCTCACTTTCCCTATAAATACCCACCCTTTCCTCCCTTAGTTTTCACTCCCAACTCTCCCCCAACGAAGTTCTGGTATTCTTACCTTCCAAGGAGTCCTCCCAAGGTGCCCCAAAGCCCTCAAGGTCCAATCCTTTGAGTTTCAAGAGTCACGTTTTAAGGTAAGGGATCTGACCTCTCTCTTTCATTTCAAGTAATCTCTTTTATGTCATTCCTTTTATGCTCCATGTTCTTATGTTGGAGGATGTTATTTTATACTCCTCTTACTGCCCTTTTCATGTTAATATAATGAGAGATCCCCTCTTACTCTCATTATTTCGTTTTATGAAGTTTTAAGTGGCGCCGTTAGGCTGCCAAATTTTTTGTAACAGATTCTTTCTCCCTTCTCATTTTTCAAGATCTATTTTCATGTAAAGTATTTCATGTTCTTTTTTTTTGTTGGGGTATGATCTCTAAATTTATCATACTGATCTTTTATGATCATATGATGAGAGAACCCATTTGATCGCTTCAATTCAGTATTTTGAAGTTTTAAGTGGCGCCGTTAGGCTGCCGAATTTTTTGTAACGGATTCTTTCTCCCTTCTCATTTTTCAAGATCTATTTTCATGTAAAGTATTTCATGTTCTTTTTTTTGTTGGGGTATGATCTCTAAATTTATCATACTGATCTTTTATGATCATATGATGAGAGACCCCATTTGATCGCTTCAATTCAGTATTTTGATGTTTTAAGTGGCGCCGTTAGGCTGCCGAATTTTTTGTAACGGATTCTTTCTCCCTTCTCATTTTTCAAGATCTATTTTCATATAAAGTATTTCATGTTCTTTTTTTTGTTGGGGTATGATCTCTAAATTTATCATACTGATCTTTTATGATCATATGATGAGAGACCCCATTTGATCGCTTCAATTCAGTATTTTGAAGTTTTAAGTGGCGCCGTTAGGCTGCCGAATTTTTTAAGTAGTTCTTCACCCTTCTTGTTTTGAAGTTCAACTTTCATGTCAATTCTTTCAAGTTACTTTTTGTTATATTGGGGTATGATCTCTATATATATCATACTGGACTCTTATGTTCATATGATGAGAGACCCCATTTGATCTCTTCAATTCAGTATTTTGATGTTTTAAGTGGCGCCGTTAGGCTGCCGAATTTTTAAGTGGTTCTTCACCCTTCTCGTTTTGAAGTTCTACTTTCATGTCAATTCTTTCAAGTTCCTTTTTGTTATGTTGGGGAATTATCTCTATATCTATCATACTGATCTCTTATGATCATATGATGAGGGACCCTATTTGATCTTGTCAAATCATTTTCTTTTGAAGTTAAGTGACGCCGTAAGGCTGCCGAATTTTCATAAGAGAAATCTAATTTTTTTTTTCTTTCCATGTTTTTCATTTCAAATGGTATGTCCCTAAAATTTCATTACCATGTCCATATGTCCTTCTTATTCTTTCACCCTACTGTTTTATGGATCATTTATGAAAGGGTGACCCATGTCCCCTCTCATTTCAATGTTTTCTAAAACCCCGAAACTTAGCCGTTATGCTGCAGAATTTTCCCCCTCAAAATGCCTCTCTCTTTTCTCAAAAATTATTTTATGTTATAAAGTGAATACTCAAAGCTCTTATTTCTACAAGGGTATTCACATATGTATCAAAATTTTCCATTTTAAATTCTGTTATTTACATACATGAGACCCGCTTTCCCTTTCCGTGGGTTTAAAGTGACGTAAAGATCATGTCTTTAAAGCAGTTTTTAAAAAGTTATGATTATGAAATGAAACCCATTTATTTTATGCTATGTTGGTTATTTATGAAATGTTTGATGATGATATATGTGGCTCACATGATAATAAAGGCAAATTTAAGGGTGCGCCCTGATAGCGCTCCAATGCATTGGGTAATGATGTAACCACTAGGGATTACAATTTTCACGATACCTTGGTGAATAACCTTGGTAATTTTCAAATGACACCTTGGGGATGGACCTTGGTGATATGTTCATGATTTTCTCTGTTAAATAATGTAGCCACATCTTCAAGTTATGAAAAATGTTATTTTTATTATGAAATGCCTCATGATTTCTTTCTCATGCCTTAAAGTTCTTTTCATGTCCTTATTGAAGTATCTCAAGTTCACATGTAAAATGTTCCTCTTGTTTCCCTTACTGGGCCTTCTGCTCACCCTTTCTTTTGATGTATGTCCCCAGGTTATGAGATGCAGTAATGAACCTAGAATGAACTTAAGGAGACGCCTTGCAAGTGTTTAAGAAGAATGCTTTATGTTGTTTTCATGTATTATGTTCCTGGTTTCCAAGACACTAAACCTTAAAGATCCTCAGTTGTGTGTAATGTAATGAAAGTTTATGTTATAAAATGGCGGGATGCTATAGTTGGTATCAAAGGATGGTTTAGTTATTTGTGGAAATTAGGATATGAAAACTCTAGGAGGAACCCTATAGAAAAGTTTAATATAGGAAATCTTCCTGGTATTTTGGTGAGTATTGAGTAAGGGGTTTCCAAGCAAATACATCCCTGTCTGGATACGAGCAGGTAGAGGTGGCTCTAGCACAGATGTACATAGGGGTAAAACCCGAAAACACCGCTTTGAGCTAGACTCGAACGGGAACTGGTACACGACAACGGGCCTTGCTGCACTCTTGGTTACGACACTCCCGGGGGATATGCTTTGGTAAATTCATAAGCTTGGTATGAACCATTATTAAAGGAACAAAGATAAAATAAAATAAAGATTCACATAAGAATATATGATCATGGATAACCTAGATGGGAACCTAGGGGATCACAAGTTAGGGTATACTTTTCTTCTACAAGTTATCCTTATATTCTTTAAGTTCCTTTTCATGATTATTGGTTAAGTATTTAAGCCTCTAATTATACTTTATCTTCTTAGTTAATGGTGGGAAATGGAATAACGTGTCCCAACAACCAATGTGATAGGAAATGTGACAATTTCCGTATTAATATGTCAGAGATGATTAGGGGATTAAAAGATGATTATTATTTTGGAAGGCGTTCACTATTTTGGGGACCCTATATGATCGAGGTAAATAGATTACTATAGTATTTTCATTGAGGAGTAAGGTTGACTTATATTTTGAAGAATTGATGAATTTAAGGTGGACTTATAGTAATTTAGGTTACTTTTGGGAATAATTAACCTATCTTGGGTAAAATATGTTTAGGTTAGCTACTTTTGTTATAAGATGTTAGGAGTGGTTGATGTTGTCTGGAGATGAACAATGAAGTTGTTTTGGAAGACTATGTTATCAAATCCTTCTTGTATTTGGGTTTCAATCTTAGTTTGGTTTATTTTGAGGAATTTTAAGGACCGTTATTTATGGAGTGGTCTATGATGAACGTTGGGTACTACCATGGAACTTTGAAGATTTAAAAGAAGGTTCTATTCCTATGGGATCCTTTCTTTTTGAAGAGTTGTTTTACCTTAACCTTTCTATTTTTGGGATAATGTTTAAAGATAGAAGAAATAGATAGTTAATCTTTTGTAGATTATGTGATTCTATAAAAGATGATTCTTGTGCTTTTATGAGACCAAGTGTTTTTGAATTCTCATCATTTGGAGAAAAGATTAGTGTTGGTAGGGACTTGTTAAAGGATGAAACTCTACTTGAAGGTAGGTATATTTTCTTATGTTTTTGTTCTATGTAGTAAATGAAATCCTCAAAATTATGAAAAGAAACGTAAAACAAAAATGTTGTTGGTTTACGTTTCCTACTAGGTAATCAAAGACCGTTTACACACATCATAAGTTTGGGATTTTCTCATGGTTAACTTTCTCCTAATCATGTTCTCTATCACTCTCTCTCAGAACTGACCCTTTGTTTTTTTCCTCCATGTCCATGTTTTCCTACATGGAACCCGAGTGTGGGTTAACTCGGGTGGCCTTTGTACTTCCTTTTCTTTCTTTTAAAGTAATGGTGTTACTGACTCTTTTTCCGATGTGGGACTTTCAATTAAATTTCAAAACCCAATTTAAAAAAATTGCGAGGACGCAATTTCTTAAGGGGGGAAGATTGTAACGACCCGAAATTTTGAATAAATCTTGTTTCCTAATTTCATGTGTTATTTTTTATACTCAAAAAAAAAATGTTTTATTTGATAAACATGATTATAAATAAAATGAGACCATTAGTTTTTGAGTGTTATATGACCATCGGTCAATATGACCACTGTGAACAAAATGTTTTGATTATTGTCTCTAAATTTAAGTAATCTTGGTTAATTATTATAGAAAGAAGATTTGATGGCCTCACCTAGTAGCCTTGGGCCGATCGAAGCCCATCTAACAGAGATTGGGAAGGAGGTAGCACCATTGGGCTGTGTTCTGGACCAAATCCAAGCCGAACTTCATCATGTGAAGCTAGAACGGAATCGCCTTCGCGAGAAGTTCAAACTGATAGAAATTACTACTCGGGCAATGTTGACTGAGCCGCCCCAAAATTCTATCACCCTAGCACACCTTACTCTTAGGTCCTATGCTGGTATTATAAGGGGTTATGTAACGAGACCGTAATTGCCTTGTGTAATCTTTTTTTTAAATAAAAATTTGGATTTCTTCTTATGATGATGTTTATGAATTTTCAAATGACTGGATAAATATTGTATGCATATTTTTGATGAATTTTAGAAAAAGGATATTTTAAAAATGGTTGTGTAAACCTTAAATAATTAAAAATGTGTAATGATTTTCAAAAAATGGTCTTCTACAATTATGTTCAGTACGAAATTTAGAGTCTAATAAGATCAACTTGATTTTTGATGAATAGTAAATTATGAATAGTGATTTTATGATTAGGATTAGTAATATGACCAAATGGATTAGTAATCTCACTTAAAGAAAGTTTTAAAATAATCTAGGCACCTTGATTAAGTAATGTGATTCAATAAAATAGTTAAATAACGGTTTCATTAATTATTATTCAAGTATTAGTTTTTTCGGGTGAATAGTGTTTTTTAATTAAAAATTTAATTAAAAATAATTAGAAAATTATTTTTATAAAAATGACTTTATTTTTGAACTCAGAGCATCGATATTATGTTATGGTAATTTTTGGGGTTTTTTCTGAAAAAATGAATTTTCGATGAATAGTGTTTTTATTTAAAAATTAAATTAAAAATATTTAGAAAATTATTTTTATAAAATGGATTTCATTTTTGAAATCAGAGCATTGATATTTGGTTAAGGTGAAATTTTGGGATTATTCTGAGAAAGTTGAATTTTCGGTGAATAGTGAAAGTATAGTTTTTAAGTTACGGGTGTTTAATGACATCATTTAATGATGTATTAAGTATATATTCAATATGGTCGAATTATGAATAGTAAGATAAGGTGTGAGGTGTCCCAAGTGGCCAATACCATGGGCAAATACCATGGGCAAGCCCAAGGTTTTTCCAAAACCACTAGTGAGGTGTCCCTTGGCCATTAATGCTTTGTCCCCTCACTTTCCCTATAAATACCCACCCTTTCCTCCCTTAGTTTTCACTCCCAACTCTCCCCCAACGAAGTTCTGGTATTCTTACCTTCCAAGGAGTCCTCCCAAGGTGCCCCCAAGCCCTCAAGGTCCAATCCTTTGAGTTTCAAGAGTCACGTTTTAAGGTAAGGGATCCGACCTCTCTCTTTCATTTCAAGTAATCTCTTTTATGTCATTCCTTTTATGCTCCATGTTCTTATGTTGGAGGATGTTATTTTATACTCCTCTTACTGCCCTTTTCATGTTAATATAATGAGAGATCCCCTCTTACTCTCATTATTTCGTTTTATGAAGTTTTAAGTGGCGCCGTTAGGCTGCCGAATTTTTTGTAACGGATTCTTTCTCCCTTCTCATTTTTCAAGATCTATTTTCATGTAAAGTATTTCATGTTCTTTTTTTTGTTGGGGTATGATCTCTAAATTTATCATACTGATCTTTTATGATCATATGATGAGAGACCCCATTTGATCGCTTCAATTCAGTATTTTGAAGTTTTAAGTGGCGCCGTTAGGCGGCCGAATTTTTTGTAACAGATTCTTTCTCCCTTCTCATTTTTCAAGATCTATTTTCATGTAAAGTATTTCATGTTCTTTTTTTTGTTGGGGTATGATCTCTAAATTTATCATACTGATCTTTTATGATCATATGATGAGAGACCCCATTTGATCGCTTCAATTCAGTATTTTGAAGTTTTAAGTGGCGCCGTTAGGCTGCCGAATTTTTTGTAACAGATTCTTTCTCCCTTCTCATTTTTCAAGATCTATTTTCATGTAAAGTATTTCATGTTCTTTTTTTTGTTGGGGTATGATCTCTAAATTTATCATACTGATCTTTTATGATCATATGATGAGAGACCCCATTTGATCGCTTCAATTCAGTATTTTGAAGTTTTAAGTGGCGCCGTTAGGCTGCCGAATTTTTAAGTAGTTCTTCAACCTTCTCGTTTTGAAGTTCTACTTTCATGTCAATTCTTTCAAGTTACTTTTTGTTATATTGGGGTATGATCTCTATATATATCATACTGTACTCTTATGTTCATATGATGAGAGACCCCATTTGATCTCTTCAATTCAGTATTTTGATGTTTTAAGTAGCGCCGTTAGGCTGCCGAATTTTTAAGTGGTTCTTCACCCTTCTCGTTTTGAAGTTCTACTTTCATGTCAATTATTTCAAGTTCCTTTTTGTTATGTTGGGGAATTATCTCTATATCTATCATACTGATCTCTTATGATCATATGATGAGGGACCCTATTTGATCTTGTCAAATCATTTCCTTTTGAAGTTAAGTGACGCCGTAAGGCTGCCGAATTTTCATAAGAGAAATCTAAATTTTTTTTCCTTCCATGTTTTTCATTTAAAATGGTATGTCCCTAAAATTTCATTACCATGTCCATATGTCCTTCTTATTCTTTCACCCTACTGTTTTATGGATCATTTATGAAAGGTTGACCCATGTCCCCTCTCATTTCAATGTTTTCTAAAACCCCGAAACTTAGTCGTTATGCTGCAGAATTTTCCCCCTCAAAATGCCTCTCTCTTTTCTCAAAAATTATTTTATGTTATAAAGTGAATACTAAAAGCTCTTATTTCTACAAGGGTATTCACATATGTATCAAAATGTTCCATTTTAAATTCTGTTATTTACATACATGAGACCCGCTTTCCCTTTCCGTGGGTTTAAAGTGACGTAAAGATCATGTCTTTAAAGCAGTTTTTAAAACGTTATGATTATGAAATGAAACCCATTTATTTTATGCTATGTGGGTTATTTATGAAATGTTTGATGATGATATATGTGGCTCAAATGATAATAAAGGCAAATTTAAGGGTGCGCCCTGATAGCGCTCCAATGCATTGGGTAATGATGTAACCACTAGGGATTACAATTTTCACGATACCTTGGTGAATAACCTTGGTAATTTTCAAATGACACCTTGGGGATGGACCTTGGTGATATGTTCATGATTGTCTATGTTAAATGATGTAGCCACATCTTCAAGTTATGAAAAATGTTATTTTTATTATGAAATGCCTCATGATTTCTTTCTCATGCCTTAAAGTTCTTTTCATGTCCTTATTGAAGTATCTCAAGTTCACATGTAAAATGTTCCTCTTGTTTCCCTTACTGGGCCTTCTGCTCACCCTTTCTTTTGATGTATGTCCCCAGGTTATGAGATGCAGTAATGAACCTAGAATGAACTTAATGAGACGACTTTCAAGTGTTTAAGAAGAATGCTTTATGTTGTTTTCATGTATTATGTTCCTGGTTTCCAAGACACTAAACCTTAAAGATCCTCAGTTGTGTGTAATGTAAAGAAAGTTTATGTTATAAAATGGCGGGATGCTATAATTAATCCTCAAACTATATAAAAATATAATATATAAAACCAATCACTATTATGTAATTTAAAAAATAAAATAAAATTTTAATTTTGGACAATTAATCCAATTTCACATTATTTTCCATATATATATACAAGTAAATATATCATGAAAGACAAGGAAATGAACACCCCTAAATTTTAAAATTCCATTATATAACTCAATGAAATGGCCATAAATGAACTTAATAAAATTATACTAAATGAAAAATTTTTATAAAAGGTTCATAATTAATTAATAAATAGATTTAGCATGATAATATAAGAAATTAAGATCAAGTTCAGAACACATTTGTAAATAAGGTAAGAGACTTTGTCTCAAATTCTATTACATTCAAACATACATGATATTGTGCACCTTATCATTCTTTTTTTGTGTATCTACTATTGATTTGAGATCATTTTTCATTTGAAATTATTTTTCTATTAAATATTCCTATTCCTTTGACATGGTTATGATTATTTTCTTCACCACCTACCACATTACATGTATGTATAATTTTAATTTTTTTAAACTGGGGAAATATTGATGAATATATATCCTCCACTCAATATATCTATTGATAAGGAATATTGTTCTTGAATTAAATCAACATATAGAAAATTATTTTTACTTACAGTGATGGGTGGGGCTCGTTATAGATAATCTATGTATCGACAGGTCTCAAGAGACAAAACCATTGTTTACAAACCCATTATTATTGTTTCCAAACTTAATCAGAAGAGTATTTACCCACAGAAAATAAACCATCTTGATGGTATGATGGTTCATGTTATAGATACATGATTTCCAAATAATAATCATTGTATTTATTTAGAATTCTGTTATTACTTCCCTTGGGATTTTCACTTTCAAAAAATATATGGATGCATTATCAATCTCATTGTATTGATGGCATGTGTTTTCTACATTACATACCTTTCCATAATTTCCATTATATATCATCTTTACTTCACTTATTATTTTTCTATATAACCCTTACTGATCATTTGAGCTCATCATTAATACTTTCTCCTTCCACAGGGTGTGGATATGAAATATTTGAATAAGTGAAAATAAATAGTTTACTTTATTTTGTTATTTTATAAGTTTAATTACTAATGTAATGAAGTAACCATTCAATAATAGAGTTTATTCAAGTCTACTAGAAAGATAAATCCTTGGTAAAGTGACCTATTTTATCTATTCCATTGTAATAAAATGACCAATAACTCTAGGCTATTGGGGTCAGGGTTGTTACATGATATACATGGAGAAACTCCAAGAATGGTTTGGAAACCCCTTTATCTTCAACATAAATTTTGTATTTGTAATGGTATTTATCTTCCCCTACAAGAATAGAGAGGAAATATTCATCATATATATTCTCCCATGATTTCAAAAGACATTCCTGATTTGGTTTCACCGAAATATTTATTACCCAAATACAATGACTGAAATTACAAATTTTCAATTTAGATTTTATTAATTTCTCCAATACCACTAACACTAATCTCTGGGTATGAAATGTATTCTTTTTTTGGAAAACAACAAGTATTTTCATTTTAATCATGAATAAAAATTAAAAAAATATGATATATTGGGATCTTTTATTTAATAAAAAAACATTTTTTCTCCAACACACTACCTCAAAAATAATTTGTGTAATTTTTTTAATAATTTTATTATCTTCATTTCACTTAAAGATATAATTGACCACACTTTTGAATAGATATGTTCAAATTTAAAAATTACACCACTACTAAAACAAGCCATAATTCACTTCATAAGACTCAAAATTATTTATAAGATATGTACTTAGATATATAATATGTGACTTTTTCCCCAATGACCACATAGATCACATATACCCCTTAACATTTCACAACCCTCCAAATGGTTTAACACAACAAATCATATAATTAGATGAATTCACAAATTTTCTTTTAGTTGAGGAATATGGCTGGTCAAGATGAACCATTACATTACCTTCAATGTTTCATTTTCCCATTATTATATTTTGGGAAAGCAATTCCACTACTTATCTAACTTCATCATCATCACTTATAACTCGACTACCAACCCTCTAAGTAAAGGATTTACCTCTCATGGTACCACTATAAACATATCATCATGTGCTTAATTATTGATATTCTTTTATGGATTCTTATTTTTCAAAATAATGGAATTTATTAGACTTGAAAACTATTTTTATTATATTAAATTAATTGTAAATATCACATAAGAATTTCTTCTCCATTATACCATTAATTTTATTGGTTTATATGAAACCATATGAGAATAATTTTTTCCTGTATGTCAATAGTTAGATCCTAGGATAGTTTTTATTTTTTAGTGGATTCTAAATTAGTTGATATTCCACCATTCTAACAAATGTAATATCATATTGAATATAAATATTTTTTTCTTTTCTTTTTTAACAGGAAAGTTTTATTTTAGATTTATAGATATCGATGCTTCATTCGACCATTATTTTGGATCATTATCATTCTCCAAAACAATTACCCTATATTCGTTAATTACTTTCCTTTTATCTGGTTAAGCTCTATATTTCATTAAAATATGAGTGGAGTGTCTCATTTTGGATTATATACCCTTTCATGTGATCCTCCAACTAAATTATATTTATGTTTGACTATGGATATAAAAAATAAATCACTTCCCATATAAATCATAGATCATGTGGTGACCACATGATTTAGATTTGGAAATTATTTGAAAATCAACCAATATCATTGGGATTTTTATGTTCAAACAATTGATCATGATGTTCCTAATTTATCAATTATTATATCACCTAATTCGGTCTAATATTTTGGGTCTCCACTTTCATGGAATATCTATTTTAACATTGATTTTTAATCTAGGTTTTCTACACATGATGAGGTTTTCATCGATGTATTATTTTCCATTTCACTGAATGACTTGATTCTATCATAACAAAATCTCTCAGTTAATTATGTTGTATCATTAATATTAAAATGAACAACATAAACTCTTTTTTGATGGATATGTTAATTGTCAATTTTTTGGAATTATTTTAAATGATATTGACTTTACCTTTCATATTTGATCCAAATTTATTTATACTAAAATTCAAGTCTGATTGTTCTCCCTTTCCCACCATGTCTTCCAATAAAATATTTTCAATAATCACATAGTAAAATTCATGGACGACTTCCTATTATTAGAACTTATATTACAGAGTTCATACCTCCTCTTTTCCATTACAAGAACACATCATAGAATGAAAAAAATGTTATTTCATCTTCTTTGTCACATATATTTTTTATCCCCAAATATGTGTATGAAATTCTTGACACATCATTAATTTCAGGTTCAAAATTATTTATTGAATAATTTTATAAAATTGCCATGGTTACAGATCTTATTTTTTGAATGGAATTATTAATATTATTTTTGATCATTCCATTAGACATATGAGACTCTTCATCATCTATTTTGTTGAAATTATTCTATATTCATTCACATATAATTATAAAACACTACTTTCAAAACTCCTTGTATATTTATACTTAGTGGAAATCATTAATTCCATTTCACTAATACATTAATCTCAATGGTTGTATAAAAGAGTTAAAGAATATATCTATGTTATCTCAATTGAATAATTCAATCATCAAAAACATTTTAAGTATCTCATATAAAATCATCCATGAGTTCAATTAACTTGTTTTTCCTTGTACTAACATTAAATTCACCAATGATAGGATCCTTCACTATTGATTAAATTTCCAAAAAAAAGATAATGTTAGAGGGAAAAATTATAAAAATTATAAACTATACCATTGATTCCAATTTATATAATCATAATTAGGGTCATATGGTGGGTTTAACTTAAGAGAATGGGGTGAATCGGGTTATGAAACTTGTTAAACCATTAAAAAACATTTTCATTAATGAATCAAATACCTATATTGATTGTGAATTATAATACAAGATATTAACATATTATTATATTTCACATTAAATGATTTAATTACTATTCCACATGATAAAACAAGTATTTTCCAGACCAACATTTGTGGTGCATGAATAAAGAAAATATGGATATGAGAATTGAGTTTTTTCACCCTAATATAGATACCTATGTTGTGAATTAATTAGTGATTCAATTTGCAATAAATAAATTAATGAATAATGATATTTATTTTGGGTCACCCCCATTTACAATATTTTATCGATAACTCAGTATTTCCCAAGGGACACTCCCTTGAATGATCCATAAGATACTCCCAATAGATGAAAATGATGAACATGTCAATGTTTCAGGACATATATATTCCATTTTATAGAATAATTTATATGGAATAAAGCATCAAATATTAATAGATTAACTATTATAGTCCCACATGGCTTCTTATTTACAATATATGAATATCACCTTACACTAAAACTCTTATTATTTCCATATTATTTCTCAAATATCTCAATCCATGTATAGAATTTAACCCTTAAATTTCATACAAAGCTCTAAAATTTGAGGAAAACTCTTTATATACCCTCACTTTGATCTATTTCTACCTCTCCATATTCTTTTTAAAATGAAAACATTGGTTTCCGATTAAATTACATATTTTCTCGTAAAAAATATTTAATACATTTTTTTATAGTCTCTACCATTTATTTCCTTCATAAAATTTTGATCACACTTTTATTAAGAGAGATCAAGGGAAATTAAAATTAAAATTTTTATCACCAGAATGGTCCATTATGCTTTCTTATAACTCAATTAAAAATATTCGATGATTACCTCCATAAATACTGTCTAATAAATGATTCTTGATAAATTTCTCTTTTATATCAGGAATTTATTATCCAACTAGTCATGCATCATAAATGTTTTCAATAAATTTATATCATTTCTTAGATCGTTGTTTAGAATGGATAAAAATATTATACAATCATTAAAAAATAATCTCATGCATTAGTTTAATGATTTGTCCAAAAATATGTGTGTCACCCACCAACATACTCTTCACAATTAACTTTAGAAATATTTTTTGATTTTTTCTCTAAATCAAAAAATTTATGGATGTTTTACCCTTACATTTACCATTTTCATATTCCATTCCCACATTGACCATGACATCCAATGAACACCACCATTATCGTAATGGTCTTCTCCATGTCACATAGTTTTATGCTCGAACCACCATTCCTACCATTATGGGGTACTCTCTCCTAGCTCGAACCTCTTTGAACAATACGTCTCCAAAAAAGTGTATAATTTC
Organism: Viscum album; assembly: GCA_963277665.1. NCBI lineage: Eukaryota > Viridiplantae > Streptophyta > Magnoliopsida > Santalales > Viscaceae > Viscum > Viscum album. The sequence continues at coordinate 1,532,844,276 of OY728152.1, read as the reverse complement.
AACATGTAGACCTTAATGTTCATTTTTATCATTCTTAATATTTCATAATCTGAACTAAATTTTCCCAAGGTCATCACAATGGGGAATTGCAAGATCTAGGATTTTGTTTTTATTCAACATGACATGAAATTAATACGTACCATAATTAACCATTTTTCATATTTTCACATTAAATTCACCATGGGGACCAATACAGTGTGGTCCATTTCTAGTTTCCATTTTTGGAACATCCTTATAATCAATCCTCATGCTATGTGTGTTGAATAACCTAGTCTCCTATTCAATTTCACCACACAGACAAACCAAGGTTTGGTCATTCCCATGAGGGACAATTTTTTATTTAAGATTTATTAAACCATATTGGTCAAATATATTAGCCATATAGGATCCCTTTATAAAAAAAATTACACTTAAATATTTATATTAGATATCATTCTATTTGTATGGATTGTTTTCCCAAAATATTAATAATTATGATTCCTTTTCAATAACATTAATCATCATGAAATCAGACTAATTATTATTAATAATTATTTTATAACCTTTACCTTATTCTTCATCTTCAATGCCCCTTAATTTATACAACCTTATTATCATAAAAATCAATGTTAATAATTCAATTTAATCCTTTTTTATTTTTGAGAAAAAATATGGCATTATTTAGGATTCATAACTCATGGGGGATATTCCCCACAACAAGAAATGGTTTATACCCTGAAATCATGTTTTTAGGGGATGAATTAAATAGAAAAAGATGCAATTTTAGTTTGATAAACATGGTCTCGAGATAAATTTTTCATCCTAGAAATTTCATTATTTAATTACTATTTGGTCATGTGACAATGTGACCATATGTAGAGGGATCACACCATGATCAATATATTCAAACCCATAATGGTTATCTTTATTTGTTTTATGTATATTAATTTATTATATTAAATTTGTTAAGACAATAAATATTCTCCCCCTTTCCCGCGGGTTCCCTTGATAAATAGAACACTATACTCCCTCTATTATCTCTAATTAATCTCGCATCAATGGTAGGATTATAAATTTTTTACCATAGATACAATTATCAGTTTTCTTAATGAATTTCATATGGTAATGATACTAATCATATTGGATCCATTCCTTATTTATTCTGATTTTTTATATTCTTCCACCATTTATTCCTATAATAGGATTTTCTATATATTCTATGATTACCATAGATTATAACCCAATTTTATATGGATATTCAATTTGTTCACATCCATTAAATCAATTTCTTGTGTCCCTGCAATTTCTTTAATTTTTAATGTCTTCTAATGGTGTGATGTGTTATGATTAACCCACCAGGAATACATGTATCTCATTGAATTGAACCATTATTGGTTTAATGGGTTTAAAAAATGAAAATATTGGTATTAGTAATTTCATTATTCATTTGTAATATTTATAGATTCTAATCCACTCATTTAATTCCCTTGATAATGTTCTCATTAGATGAATAACATGGGGCTAATGAGGTGTTGCATCAGTTTTATATTAGCCATTTAGACCGTATGAGGTACCATTGTTTCAAAATGAATCAATAATATTATTTAATTAATTTTAAATATTTTTTTAAAATGAATTTATTGAGAAATAGTTGGTCATGTGTTGACTAACCAAGTGTGCAATATAATATTGATTTATCTTAGACGAGAAGCCTCAATTCAATATGTTTTCTAGACTTTATTTTTCTTAGTTTATTTTTTATCGATGAAAAGTTATAAATATACTAGATTTATTATAATATGAAATTGAAATTCCATTTATAAATAATTTGCGTGGGTGTAATGAAAATATTGGTTGACTTAAAAAAGGTGAGTTGTGTGAATTACCACCCAAGTGAACATGTTCTTTTAATTTCTCATGACATTGATTATTGGGGGATTTTATGGGATAAGTAGCGTCTATTACCAAATGTGAAGAATTATTTATTAGGTTTTTCTTCATATAAATAATTAAAGTGGATCATGACATGGATTTGGGTGTAATTCCATCTCTAGCCTTATGAATAGTTAAGTGGTTCCTCTTCGGTATAATTTTGTGGGAATAATTCCCACAGAGGTAAGGGTATATAGTTTGAGATGGGTACATTGATAACCATGATTATTTATGTTAAATAGAGTTATTTGTAATAAAAAATTTATCCATGTGGATGGTTAAGTGGTTCAGATATTGTGTAATGGAAAATTATGTATGTTCATGTTTTTAATTTTTCTTGTAATGCAATCCACGAAATGGTTATGGGGTCTTTTTTGTATAATAATGAGTGAGTTAATTCTTTTTGAGGTGACATGCACATATTATGGTTATTTATTATGATGGGATGTGTGTGAAGACACTATAAAAACCCATTTTATGTTATTTGACATGTTTATAATCAACATTGGTACAAGAAAATGGTTCTATTATCGATCATATGATTTAAAATAGAACTAGAATATACAAAATATTTTACATGTTTATATATTTATTTAATTTATCTTGTCGCATTAGACTATGCCTATAAAATGGTTTAATTCAATGAAATCATTAGTGGTGGTCCATATTTTTATAACGACACTCCACCATTGAGATCATTTTTACAAAAGAATATATATTGATTCATGACATAATTATAGAAAATGTCTCTGCTTATATGGATGGATGAGTTATGAGAGTTTTCTTTGTTTGGGAGTGAGTCATGGTTTTGACTAGTAAATCATTATATATATAGGGTTTTTAATTTCTTATCTAGTCATATATTATTTACCCCTGGGGACATTGTTCATCCCAATATAATTTTTCAGTGGAATTATAGTAATATATTTTGTTACATCATAATATATGTTAATTATTTTAACAATATAGTTCATATCATTTTCTATATAATTCAACATAATTTTTATGACTATATACCAATATTTCTTCCAATATTTATTTTTACAAGATCAAAAGGGTTTATTCTCCTAGGGCACTGTTATCAGACCATCTCCATTAGATTTATTCAATTGGAATATTCAGAGGCTCACATTGGGTATGTGAAAACTCATTTTTTCTATTTAATGTGAACTCAATCAATGGTGTTAAAATTTTGAGTTAATTTATTTTTATTTAACTTAAAATTTATATTTGGGATATTATTGACTAGAGATAGTATGTGTTCAAAGATTGTGATGTTACTCATAACCTAGAATAAGTAATCCACATATTGGGAATGTATATATGACCTGGCATGAGATTGTTGTTTTTTATATATCACGTTTATATTTTGTTCTAATTACCACTTGTTATGATTTTTGAAATTGAATTATGGTTTATTAGTTTTTAGTATTTGCTTGTTATGGAAATAAATCATGTGTTCACGAATAAGTTTTATTTAATTTAGTATTTGTAGGACATAAATATATTTTCTATGATTGAGAACCTTGATTCCGATATCTAGATGATTTATTTAAACTATAAACAAAATTTTATATAGTAATTTCATATATAAATATATAGAGAAATTATATATAATCAAACCATGATTATATTAATATTAAATTAATTTATTAAAGTCATCAATATTTTTATCGAATAATTTGAATTTGAGAGAGTTATTAGTTAGGGTTAGAAATAGTTCTTAAGGTCATGTGATACCCCTAGAATGATTGTGTGTTTGTATAGCATAGTGAGACTAAATTCCCATTGCCATTTTCACAAAATTATAATACTAGTAATTTTGAAAAGAATATTTCTGGCGTTATAGTGACATTCTATAAGTATATCCTCTAGTATATTTCTAGAAGGCTAGGGAAGATAATTTCCCATAGAATGTTAATATAAAAACCATTTTAGTTCCATCTTGGATAATTTGTTTATAACTATGAGATAATATATTATGGGTTATGTATTTCACTAGTAAAAAGTCCTCATGATCCCCTAAATCAGTTTTTTTTGCTGAGGAGAGAGATTTAGATGTAGCACCTTTCCCTCATTATCAGTGAGGGTGGATCCTAAGACATATATCTCTAAGTAGAGTATATATAATATTTTTGTTAAAACATGAGACACTCTAAGAGATAAAAGTGAAGTAGGTGACATATATATATTTAAAAAGATCTATGTGTTCCTGTATATATCCTGAGAGATCTTGAAACACACACAATATGAGATGTCATTTATGGTTTATATAGATTATTTCAAAGGGAAATAAAATTTTACACTATTATTTGATGGGCATGATGAATACAAGTATTAATGATTTGAGGGTGTGTTCAGGTATTTGATTTGGAAATATTTGATCGATTTATTTGTATTGTAAATTTTTTGAGACAATGAATTTTAGCCACATATCTATGTGAATACTAAATGATTGTAGGGGCTCTGGTTGATTAGTATTACCTAAGGGGGTATGAAGTGGGACTTTTTCTACTAGGTGGTGAAAATTTGATAGTTCCAACTGGTGTGTTTAATTACTGATTTAACAAAATAGTGTTTCATCTCTTTGACAATCAATAAGACTTTTTTTGAATAGTTACTTATTTTAGTGGACTGGATTTGTGTGATAATAGTTTTATATGTAGTTGATGAAGTCATGATCTTGTTTTTGGATGCTACAACTGTACTAATTTTTCATGATTGGTCAACATACATCTTATGGTATTGGTTTTAGTCAGGCAATAGGAACAATAGAAGTAATAGGTTTAACTTAATAGAGTTTTAGTTTGGGTTTAACTATTAATTTTTGTAATGTGGGTGGATAATCTTACTCAAGATTGTAGATGAAATTATTGTATAGTGGGAAAACATATGAGAGTATTAATGTAGATTCTTAGGGTAATGGATCAAAATATATAAATATTATTAATCAAACTACCACAAATCTTAGTACTAGGATAGAAAAAATATGATGTGTCATTTTATTTTTATAGAAATTCATTTTTTATTTATTTTATAAGGGAAGTAACATTATTTCATCCCTATTCATTCTGATATTGTTGAAGGGAAGTCCATTTAGTATCCATAGGTTGTGAATTTTATCTGTACTACATTGTACATATTATTTAATGTTGTTAAATTATTTAAAACGTGTGACCTCACAATTAAAGGGTGTCCACATTATTGTGTTTTCGTTGCAATATTTGTGCATATTTTATGTGATCCATTAAAAGGAATGGTTGAATTTGTATAAATAACACATCAATTGATATCTCTTGCAGCAATAATTTTTGGAATTCGTATCAAATGAAAAAACCAAATTCATATATTTGGGTCGAAATATAGAAATATTATGACATGAAAACCGACATATGGGGATATACAAAACCTTGAATTATAAAATTTTATTACAAAAAAAGATGTGTCTAGAATTTTTTATTATCGTTGTCTAGATATAGAACATCATTCCTAAGAAAATTTATGGGATACCTATTTATAAATTGGTCAAGTTTATAATTGATATTATTTAATGTATTAATCTTATATAATTTATACCATATATGATTTCCCCAATAGAGTATTGGTAGATAAATTCATAACCAAATGACCTTTAGGTGAAGGTATTTATTCATCCATGTAAATTATCTAGTTGTTATAATATCTTTTTAAATTTTAATATAGATATATAATTGAAATGTTTTGTGGGCTATTGAATATTGAATGATTTGATTGTCTAGAACCATCATCCTCTTACATATATCGATTACCTACTTGAATAGATAAAGGGATACATGTAGTAATTTATTATTAGTATTAGAACATGTTATAACATATTTCTTGTGAATGATACCCAACATTTATTTTTATTCTAGTTTGGTTAGATAATTAAAAAAAATTATATACTATCGTAATTGTGTGTCTCATATATATTTTGATTCATTCATTGTAATCATGGTTGATGAGTTTATGATTTCCTCCCAGTTATATGAAAATTGTGATCACCATATAGAATCTATTTTGGGATTAATATTATAGAATAAACATTATTTTTCAGTTATGATATTCTAATGTTATTATCACATTCCCAAACTCTTCTTCTAATTTATATGGTTACATTTATCCCTTGTTTATCATTACTAAGAATATGAGCTCACCCCTTTTGTTGTTTCATTCCCTATGTTGTGATGATATATTTCATGTATAATATGTATAAGAGGGGTACTTGTTTTGAAGAACCAGGTGGAAGATAATGTATCTCACTCATGTATCATTGTTTTCATCTCCATGTTTACAAAGCGACTATAATAATATGGAATTTGGGAATCTATTTTTGTAATGTGTTAATTATTTGGAAAAAGTGATGTAATGTTAATGTCTAAAAGGAGAAGGTAAATATAACTAGTATCAAATAAGATTTATATTTAATGTATTGAATATAGGATGCGAAATATTTAGTGAGATATCTAGGAATATTTCTATGATATGTCTAGGTATTTATCTATAGATAAGATTAAGAATGAGGAAAATAATATGAAATTCTACTATAATTTTGGTAAAGGATAGATTGAGTGGTTTCAAAACAGTACATCCCTTATTAGATACTATAAGTGGATGTGGATCTGGAATTGATATACCTATGAGTAACAACTTTGACAAGGTTCTTCGGGCCTGAGTTTAGCATAACCGGGTACATGACAATGATTTTTACTATGTAATTGGTTTGAAATTCCTGTGGGATATACTTTTGGAGTTCACAAACTCTTCATGAACCATAATTATGGACGTAAAAATATATTATCTATGAATGAAAAAGGATAAATAAAATGATTCATAGATTAAGTAAGATTTCATAATTTATACATCCTATAAGTAGTTTTTCATGAATATATCGATAATCATAGTGATATTTGTTTCTTACTCAATGATTTATTGTTTTAGTCAATGATGGAAACAAGAAGGAACTAGTTCAATGTTGAATGTGATGGAAATGTTTATAATGATCTGTCAAATGATATGGTCACTAGAGTAAAGGATGTTTTGATCATGCCCAATCATTTTTTATGTAACATGATTTAAAATGTGTCCCTTAACCAACTATTGGACTACCCAAGGAAGATAAAGAAGTAGTATTATAAGATTTTAGGTAATGGGAACCAGGATGTAAATAACATTAAGTTACCTTTGGGTTAATAATGTTCAACGAATTACTCAGTTGAATTTCTTAGAGGAACAAGATTATGTTTTTAATGGGAAAATGAGGACACAAAGCAAGTATCAATAAAGGAAAACATAAGGGTTTGGTTAATGAAAGGGATGGTAATATTGGACTCCCAAATAAATCATCAAAGGTTAAATGATTTATATAAGGCCCCAGCCTTAAACCTTACTTAATCTTGAGTTAATAAAAGATTACACATTGAGGATCTTTTCTAGTTTAGAGTTTTAAATAATTAGATCATAAAACTTGCATTACATTCCACATTTAAAAAAAGTGGTTACATAAAGGTAGTATTCATTTTTTCCATCAACAGAAACATATTTAAAATAAAACATGGATTCTTTCTTGACACTCCCTTGACACTATCATCATATCATGTACCTTTCCCTTGACATGTGAAAAACATTCAAAAAAACTTGGGATGAGAATAAAAAGCTCAGTAAGGGATATAAAAATATGGAAAAAAACATGAGTTCATATATTCATAAGAATGAAATCATACATTACCCATAAAACATAGGCACTTTAACATACCTCATCATATCATGAATAAATCATAGAAATCATAAGACATAAAAGGTAACATGAGGAATTCATATCATTCTTACGTAGGGAGTAACCCTCTTGGTTACGTTTGGAATACCCACCACAGTATATTCCCTAAATCTCTTCGGAGAAACCTTAAAGTTTCACTCCTTCACGTTACCCAATGAATTGGAGAGCTATATCGGCTCACCCTCCATTACATTATCACGGAACCACCCATCTTCATAATAATTCTCAAGAACCATAACATAATTGTATCACATAAAACATGCATAAATGAAACATAACATTTCCACATTTTAATCACAAGATATCAATACAACACATTGATATAATAAAAACATTATGAAAACCATTTTCAATTCCAAAATAAAAGAAAATTAAAACATGGTATTTATTTTTCTTTTAAAAAGAAGGTATGGCTTGTAGAGGAAGTCGAATCTCAAATAATGGTCACGGCGGCAGAGAAGTCGTTGTCGTCACATACGTACGGAAAAAACATTCCTTTTTGTCGTTTAGTAAACGCTTAGTATAAAAAGATTCCTTTTGAATAAATGTAAAAGTCAAAGGGGTTTATAAACCATATAAAATAAGGTTGTGTATAAAACAAAATATGCCTCAATGAAAGGAGATTGAGACGAAGTCCCATACAAAGACGGTATCCTTGGATTTAGGATAAATCAATTACATAATTATGTGTGAAAAATGAATACATGAAATATAAGTGGATATTAAGTGTAAAACAATCAGTGTTTATTCACACATATTCATAGAATTACATATTCAAGGAGTACAAGTTTATCCCAAAGAATCAAATTTGGCTTAAGAAGTTCCCTTGCAAAAATTTAACAGCCTAACGGCGTCACTACAAAATTCAGAAAAAGAGTTGATGAGAGATAAAAAGGGAATCTCATCACATGGAAATAAAATTTAAATCAATAAGGATATATAATAACATATCCCAACATAATATTATGTGAATTTAAAGACATAACAAAAAAAGTCTTTTAAAAAGAGGAGGGTGAAAGGTTCCTTTACCGACATGGGTATCTTTCGAAACATACACCCCGTGAAAGAGGGATAATACAAAATTGATCTATATACTAATAAATGAAAGTATATTACACAATGAGTAAAATAATGGGCAGTACATACACCAATCAAAGGAAATTGTGCCAAATGTAGCATAAATCTCACGGGAATAAAAGTGAGATGAAAAATCCCTTACGAAAACTCGACAGCCTAACGACGCCACTTAAAACTTCCAAAATGAATTGATGAGATCAAATAGGGTATCTCATCATATTAACATAAAGTTTACAGAAATAGGAATATAAAATAACATCCCCCAACATAACAAATAGGAGCTTAAAATAAGTGACATAAAGGAGAGTACTTAAAAAGAAAGAGAGGAGTAGGATCCCTTACCTCAAGTCCAACTTGTCTTGTTCATTTATTTATATTCCTGAATAATAATCTTTGTTCAATTTATAATTTGATAAGGACCTACTATAAAGATTATTATTCAGTTAATATCCCATATTTTAATGTTATAATAATTGGTTAATAATACGAGTTTATATCAGATGTTTTTGTCGATGTTTGGTACATGAGTCAAAAATTGAACTTGTTGGAAATTAATTTTCAATGTAGTTATAGGTACATCATATACAGAATAGTATTGATGTTTTAAATATCATATATATCCAGTATATATTCATTTTATACTATTCCATACCATTTGGATAAAAAAATTAAAAGCACCGTTCATGGAGACGTTATGTCGTACGTACACATGAACGCTACTTTCATTTTTTGTCATATTAATAGAATTAAAAAAATGAGATATATATATATATATATATATGTTATAATTACAGAATGATATCCATCATTTAGATGTAATATATTACATATATATCAATTATATATATGTACTTATAATAGTACATAACATTTTGAGATAAGAAATGAAATGTACCGTTCATGGAGACGGTAGTCCGTACGTATGCATGAACGCTACATCCATTTCTATTTCATATTTAATGGAATTAAAACATAATGATACATAATATTATTTTAATTCCAGTATGGTATCATATATAATATCATTAAATATATCCTTTATACATACCACATATGGTATTAACGAATCAAATCACTTTGAGGGGGCGGTAGTCCGCACTTCCTAAAATGAAGATATCGCGTATACCCATAATCAAAGCCATAAAGGTATGACATAAATGAAAAATACAAAAGAATAAGGAAAAAGTAAACATATTATATATCAAATATAAATATAGTGACATCTTAATGGACACCTTTGAAGGTGTTAGAAGGATATTGAACAATCATCGTTTCGTGAGGCAGAAATTCGCCATCCACGGAAACAGTATGTTCATTAACCATTAGATGTAGGGGTGTGTAAGATTAGCTCTAATACTTCTTATACAAACATCCTATTATATTTAATATACTGTATTTGTCACAAACTAAATGAATAAAAAGAGTTAATGGGGTTGGAGAAGAAAAATAATTCAAAAGGACTCAAGTGAAGACATTACCTTAAAATCGGGTAACTCCCTTTGGATTGAGCTCAAAAGATTCCTTGGGAAGACTTATGCACAAAGTGATGCTTCAAGGAGTTATAGAGGGATGTGGAGAGACAAAATGGGCAGGTTTTGACCGAGCCAATGGCTTTGGATGTTTGGGTAATGAGGTAGAGGTGGGGGCCTTTTATAAGAGGATGGGAGGGGCACTCTTGGAAAGTAAAGAAATGATACTTTATTTTAGAATGAGTTTCGGATTTTAATGGTACCACATTGATGTGTTTCGAGGATAAGGTGATAAGGGTTCTAAATCCACACATCCAATAGGTTTTTGAGATGTGTAGGTCTTAGATTTTACATTATCGTTCTATTTTATTTAAATCGTTAAATAATGGGGTCATCGCTGCATTATCGTGATGTCATAAATAATTTAATTTAGATAACGTCTAAAAATTTAAAAAAAAATACTATGATGTGGGAAATCTTTTTATCTTTCCAATGACTATTTAAAATCAAAAATATTACTTGTATAACCCCATGTAAATTTTTTTTAGTAAAACAACTCAAGTTTGTGTCATTTTAATTTTAACATTAAATAAAAAGGTATTTGTGTCATTTTACAACCAAAGTGGCTCCATGGGATCCTCAAGTTGAACCATGAACTTTATTGGTCGGTCATGACACATCCAAGAGTGTATGACATGTGTCTTGGTCATTTAATTTTATTAAAACATTATTCTTACCTTAAACTACACTAATTACCTCTAATCACGATTAAAAACATAATAAGTTACTATTCACCAAATTGAACCACATTTTACATCTTAATGACAACCATGTATGTTGGATCTTTTAAATTCAAAACAAAAAGATGGAAAATTTTCATTTAAATGGAAAATCAGTTTTTATAAGTACCACTTAGTGGTTTCACTATTCATCAAAAATTGAAGTTTTTCAGAAAATTACCAAAAATTCACCTGAAGCCATATTTGATATTCTGAATTCAAAAATGATGTCTATTTTAAAAAAATAAAAAAATATAAGTTGCATTAATTAATTTAATAATTAATTCCCGCTGTCAAAACAAATAGCGTGTTTTTATGAAACAAAATGTATCAAAAGATTGACACTAGTTTAAGTCCGATTTCAAAGTGAAATTAATTCCAATGACCACTATTGGATTAAATGGTAAAAATATATTCTAATTTAACTTTAAAACCAATTCAAAAGATAATATAATCATATAAATAAATTATATTAAAAAGTGGTTTTGAATTAAAATACAACATTTTCACTATTGATTAAAAATTGAACTTTTTCGGAAAAATACAAAAAATTTACACAAAGTTAATTTTGATGTACCGATTCTAAAGAAGAATTTTATTTTGTTAAAATAACACATAAAATTGTCAAAAAGTGGATTCAAAAGTGGTTTTCCATCAAAAGGTGGTTAATCGTCCTTTTAAAGAATATTAGAATGCTTACGCTTAAAATTTGATTCATTCTCATTTTTAATCATCTAACATTTATTGTAAAAAGTAAAACTATTTGACAAACATATATAATCATTTTTTAGTTAGTTCAATTCATTCCCACCATTCCAACGGCTAGGAGTTAACTACTATTTAAAATAATATTATTTTATTATTACAGTGCAACGTAAGATTTCAAAGGAACTCGTTGTTTCGTATTGGGTAAGCCATCGACCGTAGTGTTCCCTTTATATTAATATTAACATTTTATTCACAAATAGGGATAAATATAAAAATATCAAATTCTTTATTTACCTGGGGTGTTACATCTTTCCCCCCATTTGGGAATTGTGTCCTCCAAATTTTAAAATTGGGCTCAGAAATATCATTGAAATTCTCACATCGGAACAAGAGTCGGTAAAACAAACACTTTAAAAGAAAGAAAAAGAATTACAAAGGTCACCCGAGTTAACCCATACTATGATTCCATGTAGGAAAACATGGATATGGAGTAAAAAAGGGTCATGTTCTGAGGGAGAGTTATAGTAAACATGTCTAGGAGAAAGTTAACCATAAGAAAATCACAAACTTGTGATGGGTTAAACGATATTCGATTCCCCAGTAGAAAAAGTTAATAGAAAACATTTTTGTTTTGAGTTACTTTTTTTTAAGGAATTTATTCATAAGGAAACATAATTACATATCATTTTGACTTTCAACTTTTATTATATTTCTTACACAAACTCATATTTTCTCCAAAAGACGAGTATTTAGGAAGACTTGTTCACATTAAGAGTACTATAATCAACTTTTATAGAATCACCTAATACAAAAAAGAGAACAATATAATTCCCATGTCTTTAGACTTTAACAAAAACCAAAACCAAAAAGGTTAATAGAAGATCAGATAATCCAGAAAAGGATCACCCTTTATAAGAAGAAAATATATTCTTAATCTCCAAAATTTGTCCAACAAAACCCAAAGTTCAACGAGGACCATTCGATAAATATTTTGCCCATAAAATTATTCAAAGTAAACCAAACTAAGATTGAAACCCAAATATTTGAAGTATTTAGTCACATAGTCTTCCAAGTTAAATCGTAACATTTATCTCCAAACAACATCAGTTTCTCTTAATGTCTCGTATTGAAAAGTAATTAACCTAATCACATGTCCTCCATGATAGGTTAATAAATATCCATAGATAACCCAAAATCAACTTACTCTTCATTCATAAAATCATCTAACTACAAAGAATCAGTCAAACTAACCAGGGACTTCACGTAGTCCAGTGGTAAGTGATAAATACCAGTCGCACTTTGGTTGTGGGTTCGATTCCCATAGCTTTGTCCAACACGACGGGTTGTCACACGGTCTGTGTGTTGTCCTTTTTCCAAAACTATATAATTCTTAATACATTCCACAAAATGAGATAAAATCTTCAAAAATAATCATAAAATATTTTAACATCACATTTATCTCATGCCTTTCATTTTCCATCATAACATATAATTATCCATAATTACCTCAAAAGTAAGGATCATATAAACCATAATGGTTAACTTTATAATTATTACCTGAACATCCACATTGATTGGTCATCTCGTACGTGATGCATTACAGAACATACCAAGGTTCAAGCGGATGATCATGACTTCTTGATAGTTGGTTTAGAACAACCACAAGTTTCCTCATTGAATACCCCATTTCATCTAGTCTCTTAATCAGAGAACCACCATAGTTTCCTTCAAACCTATTTTCACTTTGGTGCCTGCTAGATCCATCCATTCACTAAAAATAGAAATGTCAGTGTGAGTATATCAACAAAACCATCATATACTAATGAGTAATATAACCACTATGATATACTTACTTATTCACTTTATCTAAAACTAGGACTCTTTCTAAAATCATAACCATATGGTAATGTCACTTATGCTTAGAGGATACCCTAACCTCTAAAGTTATCTAAACCGACCTCTAATGCCAACTATAAGGCCCCATCCTTAAACCTTTCTTATTCTTGAGTTAATACAAGATTACACATTGAGGATCTTTTCTGGTTTAGAGTTTTAGAGAATTAGATCATAAATCATGCATTACATTCCACATTTAAACAAAGTGGTTACATAAAGATAGTATTCCTTTTGTTCCATCAACGGAAAAATATTTAAAATAAAACATGGATTCTTTCTTGACACTCCCTTAATACTATCATCATATCATGTACCTTTCCCTTGACCTGTGAAAAACATTTCAAGAAAACTTGGGATGAGCATAAAAAGCTCAATAAGGGATATAAAAATATGGAAAAAAACATGAGTTCATATATACATAAGAATGAAATCATACTTTACCCATAAAACATAGGCACTTTAACATACCTCATCAAATTATGAATAAATCATAGAAATCATAAGACATAAAAGGTAACTTGATGCATTCATATCATTCTTACGTAGGGAGTAACCCTCTTAGTTACGTTTGGAATACCCACCACAGTATATTCCCTAAATCTCTTCGGAGAAACCATAATGTTTCACTCCTTCACGTTACCCAATGCATTGGAGAGCTATATCGGGCTCACCCGCTATTAGTTTATCACGGAACCACCCGTCTTCATAATAATTCCCAAGAACCAAAACATAATCGTATCACATAAAATATGCATAACGGAAACATAACATTTCCACATTTAATTCAAAAGATATCAATAAAACACATTGATATAATAAAAACATTATGAAAACCATTTTCAATTCCAAAATAAAAGAAAAGTAAAACATTTTATTTATTTTTCTTTTAAAAATAAGGTATGGCTTGTAGAGGAAGTCGAAACTCAAATAATGGTCACGGCGGCGGAGAAGTCGTTGTCCCTGCATACGTACGACAAAAACATTCCCTTTTGTCATTTAGTAAACGATTCGTATAAAAATATTCCTTTTGAATAAACGTAAAATTCAAAGGGTTTTATACACTATATAAAATAAGGTTGTGTATAAAACATAATATGCCTCAATGAAAGGAGATTGAGACGAAGTCCCATACAAAGATGGTATCCTTGGATTAAGGATAAATCAATTACATAATTATGTGTAACAAATGAATACATGAAATATAAGTGGATATTAAGTGTAAAACAATCGGTGGTCATTCACACATATTCATAGAACGACATATTCAAGGAGTACAAGTTTATCCCAAAGAATCAAATTTGGGTTAAGAAGTTGCCTTGCAAAAATTTGACAGCCTAACGGCGTCATTAAAAAATTCAGAAAAAGATTTGATGTGAGATAAAACGGGTATCTCATCACATGGACATAAAATTTAAATCAATAAATATATAGAAGAACATATCCCAACATAATAGTATGTGAATTAAAATACATAACAAAAGAAGTATTTTAAAAAGAGGAGGGTGAAAGGTTCCCTTACCGACATGGGTATCTTTCGAAACATACACCCCGTGAAAGAGGGATAATACAAAATTGATGTATATACTAATAAATGAAATTATATTACACAATGAGTAAAATAATAGGCAGTACATACACCAATCAAAGGAAATTGTGGCAAATGTAGCATAAATCTCATTGGAATAAAAGTGAGATGAAAAATCCCTTACGAAAACTCGGCAGCTTAACGGCACCACTTAAAACATCCAAAATGAATTGATGAGATCAAATAGGGTCTCTAATCATATTAAAATAATGTTTATAGAAAGATTAATATAAAACAACGTCCCCCAACATAACAAAGTGGAGCTTAAAAGAAGTGACATAAAGGAGAGTACTTAAAATGAAAGAGAGTAGGATCCCATACCTCAAGTCCCACTTGTCTTGTTCGATTATTTATATTCCTAAATAATAAAATTTGGTCAATTTATAATTTCTTAAGTAACTCCTATAAAGATTATTATTCATTTCATATCACATATTTTAATTTTATAATAATTGGTTAATAATATGAGTTCATATCAGACGTTTTTGTCGATGTTTGGTACATGAGTCAAAAATTAAATTTGTTGGAAAATAATTTTCCATGTAGTTATAGGTACATCATATACATAATAGTATTGATGTTTTAAATATCATATATATCCATTATATATTCATTTTATTCTATTTCATAGCATTTGGAGATAAAAATTAAAAGCACCGTTCATGGAGACGGTAGGTCGTACGTACACATGAACGCTACTTTCATTTTTTGTCATATTAATGGAATTAAAACAAAATGAGATATATATATATATATGTTATAATTACATAATGATATCCATCATTTAGATGTAATATATTACATATATATCCATTATATATATGTACTTATAATAGTACATAACATTTTGAGATAAGAAATGAAATGTACCGTTCATGGAGACGGTAAGCCGTACGTACGCAAGAACGCTACTTCCATTTCTATTTCATATTTAATGGAATTAAAACATAATGATATATAATAGTATTTTAATTCCAGTATGGTATCATATATAATATCATTAAATATATCCTTTATACTTACCACATATGGTATTAACGAATCAAATCACTTTGAGGGGGCGGTAGTCCGCACTTCCTAAAATGAAGATATCGCGTATACCAATAATGGAAGCCATTAAGGTATGCCATAAATAAAAAATAAAAAAGCTTAAAGAAAACATAAAAATATTATATATCATATATAAATATAGTGACATCTTAATGGACACCTTTGAAGGTGTTATAATGATATTGAACAATCATCGTTTCGTGAGGCATAAATTCACCATCCACGGAAACAGTAAGTTCTTTAACCATTAGATGTAGGTGTGTGTAAGTTTATCTCGAATCCTTATTATAAAAACAACCTATTATATTTAGGATACTGTATTTGTTACAAAATAAATGAATGAAAATATTTTATGGGGTTGGAGAAGCAAAACAAATCAAAAGGACTCAAGTGATGAAATTACCTTAAAATCGGGTAACTCCCTTTGGTTTGAGATCAAAGGCTTCCTTGGGAAGACTTCTGCCCAAAGGGAGGCTTAAAGGAGTTATAGAGAGATGTGTAGAGACACAATGGGCAGGGGTTGGCCGAGAAAAAGGCTTTGAAGTGTGGGTAAGGAGGTAGAGGTGGGGGCCTTTTATAAGAGGAGAGGAGGGGCACTCTTGGAAAGTAAAGAAATGTTACTTTATTTTAGAATGTGTTTCGGATTTTAATGGTCCCACATTGATGTGTTTCTAGGATAAGGTGATAAGGGTTCTAAATCCACCCATCCAATAGGTTTTGGACTTGTGTAGGTCTTATATTTTACATTATCATTCCATATTATTTAAATCGTTAAATAATGAGGTCATCGCTACATTATCGTGATGTCATAAATACATTAATTTAGATAACGTCTAAAAATTATAAAAAAAATACTATAATGTAAGAAATATTTTTATCTTTCAAATTACTATTTATAGTTAAAAATATTACTTGTATAACCCCATGTAAAAATTGTTTTAGTAAAACAACACATGTTTGTGTCGTTTTCATTTTAACATTAAATAAAAATGTATTTATGTCATTTTCCAACCAAAGTGGCACCATGGGGTCCCCAAGTTGACCCATGAATTTTCCTGGTCGTACATGACACATCCAATGAGGGTAGGACATGTGTCTAGGTCATTTCATTTTATTAAAACATTATTCTTACCTTAAACTACACGAATTACCTCTAATCGCGATTAAAAACATAATAAGTTACTATTCACCAAAAAATTATTCTAATCCCATTGAACCACATTTTACTTCTTAATGAAAACCATGTATGTTGGATTTTTTAAATTCAAAACCCAAAAATGGAAAAATTTCATTTAAATGGAAAATCAGTTTTATAAGTACCACTTAGTGGTTTCACTATTCATCAAAAATTGAAGTTTTTCAGAAAATTACCAAAAATTCACCCTAATCCATATTTGATATTCAAAATTCAAGAATGATGTCTATTTTAAAAAATTCAAAAAATATAAGTTGCATTAATTAATTTAATAATTAATTTCTGCTGTCAAAACAAATAGCATGTTTTTATGATACAAAATGTATCAAAAGATTGACACTAGTTTAAGTCCGATTTCAAAATGAAATAAATTCCAAAGACCACTATTGGATTAAATGGTAAAAATATATTATAATTTCACTTTAAAACCAATTCAAAAGATAATATAATCATATAAATAAATTAGATTAAAAAGAGGTTTTGAATTAAAATACAACATTTTTCACTATTCATTAAATGTTGACCTTTTTCGGAAAAATACCAAAAATTTACAAAAAGTAAATTTTGATGTCCGGATTCTAAAGAAGAATTTTATTTTGTCAAAAATAACACATAAAATTGTCAAAAAGAGGATTCAAAAGAGGTTCTCCATCAAAAGGCGGTTAATCGACCATTTAAAAAATATTAGAATGTTTACGCTTAAAATTGGATTCATTCACATTTTTAATCCTCTAACATTTATAGTAAAAAGTAAAACTATTTGACAAACATATATAATCATTTTTTAGATAGTTATATTCATTCCCTCCATTACAACGGCTAGGCGTTAACTAGTATTTAAAATAATATTATTTTATTATTAGAGTGCAACGTAAGATTTCAAAGGAACTCGTTGTTGCGTATTGGGTAAGCCATCGACCGTAGTGTTCACATTATATTAATATTAAAATTTTATTCACAAATAGGGATAAATATAAAAATATAATTTTCTTTATTTACCTGGGGTGTTACAATTTAAGTATGGAATGAATGTTCGTTATGAAAATTGATTTCTTAAGTCGGAATCTCTTGAACAAAATCATCATGGTGGAATGAGTAATGGTTATATTTCTGAATATTATGATACTATAGATGAAATGTTAAAGGAAAGAGGTATTATGTAATATGATGAGGTACACTTATTGTATATTTTGGATGAATTGGAAAAATTATAATTTTTAATTATTTTGATTCAAGAATTACGTTATATGAATGATGAAATATTTAAGGATTTTACATTTTATGTATTTTTCTAATGATTTAAAAGAATACGTTGAATGGTTCGGATGGACTAGAGAAGTGATATAATTAAATTGTGATATCTATGGAAAAAATGAATAAAATTAATGATAACCCATAATCAGTTCCTTTTGGTAAGATAATATTGTTTGGATAATGGGATGTTGGATATGAATAATTGAATTGGATGGTAATGCTTACCGTGGAAATAATTAAGGACTTTTTTAAAAGTGGTTAGGCTACCATTGATTATGTTTAAAAAAAATTATATAAGGAATATATCCAGTTTATATTAGAATAATAAAACATTCATGTTTTCAATAAGTAATTGTGGTAATTCTAGATATTTAAATGTTTCAATGGAATACATGATGAATGTTTGTACATGTATAGTATTCAAAAACCAAAATTTACATTGTGATATATGGGGAATCAATGTTATGATGATTTCATGTCCTTTTTTATATTGTTTTGGATTTTCATCATTCAGAAGTGTAATAAGGTTTATATTTTATGGAATTCAGTATGTTTAACATGGGAAGAGGATTTAGAGATTAAAGTATCATATTACCATATGTCAATTTATGTATATTACATAACTTGTGATAATATTTTATTTGTGATTGATGGAATGAACAATCACAATGTTTATAGATATCATAATATGAAATGCTTAATGAATGAAAAATTCACCATATTTTATTAAATTTAGAGATGAAGTTGAAGTAGACAATGAAATAAAAAAATGGTGACATTTTATTGAATCAACTATACATACCTTTTAATGAAAATTATGAAAATTTTGGACAAAGGATCATGAAACTAGAAATGTTATCCTTGTAACTTCATATATAAGGAATCAAATGGACCCTTAGATAATCATAGATTTATCGCTTTGGGATTGTTTACTTTATCTCAAAAATGTTCTCTATCACTCTCTATAAAAATATTACAATTAAATTTCTCTTCTATGTCCCTGTTTTGACTTCCCATATATGTTTTTCTATGTGTAAATATAGTTATATGTTACTTTGGGTAACCATTGTGATTTCAACATTCCATTTTTAGAGAAAATTCTAGTATTTAATTTTATGATGTGGGTTTCTATGAATGAAAACATCAATTATTAATCCTTTGCTAACCTATTTTATTTTCAAGGGTGAAATTTATTTTAATAAGGGCAGTATGTGACTCCATTATTTCTTGGAAATATATATATATTTCAAATTAATAAAACTAATTTGATGTTTTAAATTTCATGAAACACTAAATATAGTTTTTGTATATTAAAGAAGTATATTTTTCTTGTGTTATGTGAAACACCAAGTTTTTCGTGAACTATACATATCATAATGATTATCTTTCCCTTTACACTACACCATGATAATATTGCATTTCATACAACGCCAACATGGCTTGTGTTACACGGAACATCGAGTTTTTACAAAACAAAATTTAATTATTTTAATTACTTTAACAATATAATTATAAGATATCCATTAATCATAATAATATAAATATTAATAACAACTTTTAAAATATTATTTATAATGGTTTTATATAAATTAAATATGTAATATTGTTAAAGTCATTATATGTTTGAAAATACTATGTTCCCCAATGAACTAATTTTATATCCTTCTATGAATATTAATAAAATTAATTTAAGTTTTTGGATATTTATTTGATAAAATAAAATTAAAATTTTAATTATGAATTTGAAAATTATCTTAGGGTGAATTTTAATGATTTTCCATAGAATTTTAATTTGCGTATGAACAGTGAAAAATACAGAATTTTAATTCTAAACAATTTTTTCATCTAATTTATATATAAAGATAAATTATAATTAAGTAGGATATATAGTACTGAAAGATCAATAATACATTTATTAAATCAAATTAGGTAATTGGAATAATTTGTATTTGGATATTGAAACATAATGAACTTTTTAACATTCTCAATTTAAAAACTCGCTTTCCCACCACATCTAGAGGAATAACTTTAAATATAGTTTTCTAGTTACTATAATTGAATATTCAAAATCATAAATACACTATTCAAATATGTATAATATTTATATTCTAATTAGATAATATAAATTTTTACCTAAAATATTAGTGAAATTGGGTAAAATTAATTAATGTAACTCTGGTAAAATTAAGAAAAAATGGACTAAAACTCTCACCAAAGGGACAGACTAACCTATAAACATGTAAAACACCTATTTACTAGACATATTTCGTCCATAAACATTTAATTATTGTGTTTTTTTGTTTTTATGACATTTTTTTGCTAAAAATGTGGGAACAAATAACTTGTTTAAAAAATTGCTATGTGTGTCCCCTCCCTCACTTATAAAAGGCTAGACCATCTCCACCTATTTAAAAACAATCATATAACTTAATATTAGAAAACATCTGCCCAATTCCATTCCAATCATCCATCCCTTCCTCCTTGAATCCTATATTTGGGAATGAATCCAACAAACGATGCCCTTTGGTGCCAACCCAAAATATTTACCCAAAGAATATGTAACATGCTTCCTCCTGCTCTATTCCTTTAGTTTAATTCTGCAGCACCTAAATTAAATATTCTACATGACCATATAATAAGACCAGTAACATCAACATACATAGATTTTTCTATTATAATGTTTTTACCTATACTTTCAAACTCTTCCATCTAATGTGTAATGAACATACCGTTTATGTACATGGCGAACTACCCCCTCTCAAAACAATGCACTTCATTTTACCTTTACCACCACTCATGGTTAATAATTTTGATGGAAACTATATTTTAATATTAAATATATGATATATAATATGAATTTAATACTGTATAATTATTATATAACACATACCTTCATGATTTCCATTTTGGGTAAATACGATAATTTCATTTGGGGAGCTTGCACTACCACCTTCTCAAAGAGATTCGATTCATTAACACACTATATGAAATGTATTAAGGATGGATTTAGTGAAATTATGTTATATATATGAAATAATAATGTTCCTTTAATGAAACATTACATATATATACATATATATTTCATTTAATATGTTTCTTTTTATGTGACAAAGAAAGAATCATTTTTAATGCATATATACATCCTACTGTCTTCATGAATGATGTATTCCATTTCATATTTATAAATTATTTATATATATATTGAAAATTCATGATATTTATATAATTTATTTCATTTTTAAATCATTATGTAATTACGGGGACAAAAAATATATCAAATTAAGACACTTGCAAAAAATAAGAAGATATTACCTAAAGTGAAACTCTAACATCAAATTGTTAATAATTGGTAATATAATGTCATAATCAAAACCTATATTATAATAGATATAAAAATATTTTTATTTAAAAGATTTATAATAAAAATATATTTAATAAAATTTATGTTTTTATGAGTATGAATAGATTCAAGACAAAATTTAAGTGGATTTTTAGTTTCGCTTTTATTTCTGTGAGATTTATGCCTTAATCACTGCCCATTTCATCAGTGTGGTGCATATAATTACCAAGAACATATTCTATTATTATTATATGTAAATATATCTATTATTTCATATCCACTTTATGATCTCTATTTCATGGGTTTATGTTTCAAAAGTTACCAAATCCATAAAGTAGTTTTGTCTCAATTTGCCTTCCTTGAGATAAATGACATAAATTTCAAAAAAACCATGTTTTCAAAAAATGTTGTTAAATATGACCAATTAAAAGAACGTTCACGGATAAATATTTTAATGTTTTTTTATACTTTATAAGTTTTTATTTTTTTTCAAATAAATGGTTTTCAAAAAAATTTATCCTTTCTTTATATGTTTTTGTTGTGTTCTCAATGAAATGGTTATAAAAATGTTTTCAAGAATTATTTTTTTAAAGGATTATTTTCAATGAAATTTTTATTTGAAAGGTTTTCTTAAAAAAAATATTTCAAAGATGAAATGGAATTTTCCTCAGGAATTTTTATTAAATGATATTTCAAAATTATTTTCCATCAAAGATGAAATCATTTGGTGTCACTCAAAACTTTTTAGGGAAATGCTACAAATGTTCCATTAATATACTTTATCAAAATGGTTTATGTTTTTATGACACGGTGTTTATGAATCTTATCTACCTTTCAATGGATAAATGTTTATGAAACCTATTCCTTCATCATGTGTTATATTCTTATAAAAACTACTTCTTTTCATGGGTTATGATTTGATGAAATGATTATGTAACCATTCGATTTCACATAGGTTATAATATGATTTTATTTTTATGATACATATTTCATTTTATGGGTTATTATATGATTGTTTATGAATTTGTGGGACATGTATGTGGGATTTCATTATGATATTGGTGAGACCTATATCTCCCTAAAATGTATTGGAAAATGATTTATTACTCATAATATAATGATCAGATTTAAGTTGATGTGCTTGATCCACTATGGATTATGGGGAAAATAGATTCACTATGGGAAGATGAGGAAACTCGATCTCTTATAAGGAAAGGACAATAACTGGCGATTGTGTTGTTTCCCACCTATTAGGTGTAGTCCCCATGAATATTGGATAAGGGGAAAACCTGGTCCACTCTGGGTGGATGGTGAAACCTTTTCACTAATTATAAAATGACTAAAAATATGGTTGGTGGTGTTTCTCGCATAGTAGGTGTAGTCCCCATGAAGTTCCATAATAAGTTCTAGCAATTAAATTAACTTATATGGAATTATTTTATATGTTTATATGAATTAAAAAATTCCATGTCTTAGTCCTATGTTATTTTCCATGAATTATTCTCTTCTTTCCCTTAGGATTCATTTCTTATAAACTACTGATATTGATTCCATGATTCATGTTACTGATCCTTGAAATATTGGGTATGATATTATATTGTCATTATCATGTTCTCATGCCCATATTCTCATGTTTATGCTTATATATCTCCCTTGTGTACCCTAATAGGTAATATGATCTCACCCATATTTTTCCTTCCCCAGGTTATGAAGACATATTTCATGTATGATATGTCTAAGTGAGGTGCCAGTCTTAGAGAATGTATATTGTTGTATTGTACCTCACTCAATTATAATAATTTACGGTTAAATGTCTCTAGTGGGACTAAAATAATATATTATTTGGGTTTTTTTCTGCGTAATGTTTTCAGTATCACACAAAAGTGATGTACTGCTGATGTATGAAAAGTGAGGGTCTATATACATGAGGGGAAAGTTATGGATCAGTGAGGTTAATATCAGATGTTTTATGATATATAATGTAGGAATTTTAGTAGACACTAAAAATGAATATGTAGTGTTATCATGGGAGGTACTCTAAAATTTCATTATGATCCTTAGTTTCAGAGGCTTGGAAGGTTAATATAAAGGAATTGTTCTAGAAATATTCTTACTAGTGGTGTTAATGGGGTCCATAGCCATGAAGATGACTATGTTTATTTGTTCCAATTATTATAAAAGATCATTTTTAGATTTGAATGTGGTGATAAAATTTATGTTTATATAGTCATAGATTATTCAAAGGAAGGAATATAAATTGTATTATGACTCATCAAGGGTTGAGCATGTAACTATCCTGATTATTTCTGTAAATGTATTTATCTATGATTCAAGATTACTTTTCCAATTGAGTGTAATTATAAAAATAATGTTATAGAGATTTTATTTGTAGTATTCAGTGTAATATTTTTTCATCATTACCTTGGTGTGATATGTTTGTGGAATATACTAATAACAATACCCTCAATGCCACATTTTCATATTAATACTTAATCCTTTAGAGATTCATTGATTATCCTCTATTCCACTCCATGTAGATTAAATATATCCCTTTTATAGAGAATAATTTTTTTTGTGAATTAATTAGGTACACTCATCTTTTGGTCGAGTTGGGGTGTTTTATTAAGTGGAATAAGGTAGGAATATTCCTGCATTTAACAACATGATCAAAACCACCAGGTTTGAACAAAAGTTTCACAAGATCTTATGCAAGCCTCCATATACACTTGAGTCCGCCAACAAGAACGGAGGTTCTAAGTCTATCTATGGGGATTTAATACCCACTATATCATTTCAGAAAACAAATAATAAATAAATAAATATAACATATAGTATATCAATCACATTGACATGATAAAAGTACATAATCAAAATGCACACATGTGATAGAAGAAATATATGTCTTCCCAAAGTGGAAATCCAAACCTTTGTAATAAGAGTTGAATATAATGTATGTAAAACAATGAAATACTATGAAGAATGTACTGATACAACTTCTAGCTCCATACTCCTTAGCTTAACCATCTCTCATGACACCATTTCTTCTACTCAAATAATTGTACAGAAAATCCTTACACGTATTGAAATTCATGTGCATTGTGTGAGTAATAAACATAGTATGAAAAAACCAATATGTTCCAAAAAAAGTGAAAATCAATAATGGGGGAATATATAATAATAATAAAAAATGTGAACATTATAAAAAAAACAAACAATCAGGTTCTAAGAGGTTTTTTTCTTTACAAGATTCCAAAATCCCAAGACTATACCTACTTAAACACTATACCAGAAATTTGACCAATAGTTGCAAAAAAAATCAATATCTAAACAAAATGATCTCAAAAATAAATTTAGTATCGATATCATGAATCTATTTTTCCCCATTCTAATCAATATCCAAAATTTTCAATAAAATATTAACATGTATTTTGGTATCCACATGGTACATGGACTTCTAAACATTCTACGGAATATCCTCTAGATGAATCTACTAATAATATATTACTTATTATCCAAAAATTTCATTGATCTATCTACATGATACACTGTATCTAGAAGGTCCATGGATTATTGGAATGTTACTTTTTATTGAAATGGTGTATTGACTATTAGAAAAATCCATAGGTTTATCATGCTCCAACCATATATATGAGTCCATTTTCATCATTGTTTCATATCATGCGTACTTCCCTTTTAAGGAAAAAACTTTTCTGGTGTACCCATCAAAAATAAAAAATTCAACATAAAATGGAAATAAACCATACAAAAAAGGAGCATGATAAAAAGTTTAGCATTACATAATGATAAATATATTAGAATCATATAATTATACAAGAATTATGAATAAAAATCATAATAAGCTAAATCGTCACTTCACATGGTTGTAAGGATCATATATGGGTATTATAACAACACACATACCCATTTGAAATCTCCATCAAATTAAAATCCACAAATAATATAACACATGAAACATTATACAACATCATGAATATAATTTAACCATAAATGGCATGGATCATTATCACTTAATTACATTTATGAACAAAGTCATTGCTAATCAAGTAGTCGTCATTAGAATCTCAACCATGTATTCATTGACTCAATGTTATAACCTATGAATCAAAGAACATATTCTAATTATATTATTTCCAAAATAGATATATATATACACCACATGTGACATCTTCATCTTTCTCTTAGATAATTTAAAAATTATACATTTTAGCCATATAATTGTCCTAATTATTTCATTAATAATGAATTATTATTATTTCATATATGATAATATTATATATCCCAATAATAATTCAACATAATATAAATTATTATTAATCATAAATAACAAATAATTCAATGTTATTATTGTTAATGACTTAATAAAATCCATTTCCTCAAAAAATATTAGTATTTAATCTATCCATATCTATGAAATTCATATTTAACATCATGGAAATGAAATAATGAGAATAAATAATATAAATCCCTGACGAGAATTTATCTGTTCCAACCGCTACACCCATGAGAAGGAAAGATAAGGGGTTTTCATGCTTGGAAACAAAATTGAAGGTTCATATTGATTAATAAAGTTTTTTGTATACACATAATCCAAAAGATCATCGAAATGAAATTAAATAATTGTCCATCTTTTTTAGAATAATTCAACCCAAATACTAGTCTAGTAAATTAACATAAAAAATTTAACATATAATTTAATTTTCCTTTTATAGTTTCATAAATATAGAATTTTAAAATTATTCCATGACGTTAGTCACAAGATTTAAACTAGTCATTTAATTAAATATCGTACATTTTTTTAATAATGATGAAAACAAGATATAGGTTCATTCCTATGAAGAAGAAGAATATAAATGGATTCTTAAAACATTATTTAAAAATGGGAGATATGTAAGGGTAAGGTGTTTTTACTACTATATACCTCATAGATACTATTTTATGGTAGGTGGTTTATCCTCAAATGGGTATCCTACCCATACACAGTTCTTGGAAAATCCAATATACCATAAAACAACTCAAACATACCCATACGATGCTCTTGAAGCTAGCAAGATACACATACAACACCTGGCTGAATGTCTTTTTACCCTTGAAGAACACCAAATTTAACCATATATAACATATAGAAATTCCATATTACCATTCACTAGATCCTAAATACCCTTACATACCCTTTAAAAATAATGGGATACCATTACACAATCTATACAAAAACCAACATACCATTATATAATTATTAAAAATAAGAGGTTACCTTTACATAAACCATGGAAACTAAATTTACATTTACAAATAATTAGGAAATAATTCTTTATATATATAAAAAATATTAACTTTTAGGTAGGCCCTGAGATATTTGTAAGGCTAAAATCAAATAAGAATATTATTTTTTTTTAAAAAAATTAACTTATACATTAAAAAAATATAGGGATTAAAGAAAATTTAAAAATGAGAATTTTACAATTCTCACCCTATAATTATTTCTCTTGATTGATTAGTTTATATTCAATATATTGTGAATAAATCACCAACTAAACTCAAAATCATTACTCCCACTACGTTGATTCCTATTGGATCCACCCATGAAAGCATAGGACCAAGAGAAGTGGAACTATATTAACTTGAAAAAATCTATTTCCTCATTCTACAATCAACACCTAGTATTCTCTATAAGATATATATTCCATTAACTCAACATACTCATAGTCTATAACATTTCCATGATCAATAATGTATATATAAAGTATATAAATATGGAAAACAACATTCACACCTAAATAAAATAGAGAACTTTATGGATGAAATGATATTACCAAAACCCATTTAGTGATATCTAATGTTATAACAAATATTTTTGATTCCCCCCCCCCAATATTATCAAATGTTGATTCCCAAAACATGATGACACTCACAAAGATACCAAATCACCAATAGTGAACACCAAATATAATATCATATTATTTTCATATTATTTCTTCCTACCCAAATTGTAAACATACTAATTCATGATCAAATGCACCCACTTTTAGGTATCTTATAACATACTTGGAACAAAAACTATTGGATCATAATCCTCATTCCAAAATATTTTTTGGAGGAATGAATATTTGTACGGAGCCTCAGATGGTATCATCTGAATCGAGGATCGATAATAGTTGCTGCATGAAATATCAACCAAGGACTAATGATCTAGCAAAGAACATATCAAGTCAAGGGAAAAGCCTAAATCATATCCACTTTTATTAAAATCATCTGTTTGGACTATCCATCGATCTAATGATGAAATGTTTCACTCAATCTTATCTGAGTACCTTGGGAATCACGTTTTCCCTAAAAAATACATTATGAAGCATGTGTATCTATCATTTAATGTTTTGAAAGAAACTATATATAAGAATGTGACCACATGGATGTATATCTATCTTAGATAGTCTGTAGAGTGAGCCTCATAGATCATTAGGAAATAATAAAAATTCACCAGTTAATGAATAGTTATATAGACAATATCACGTCTCCTCAGTGGGTTTTGAAACCCCAACTGAAAGTCTATCATGGAATCCTACCACTTACACATGGGAACATTGTTTTTGTGGAACATAGAACATGCTGTTGATTCTCTTCCTTTTCCCACTTAATAGTACACCATAGGAATCAAACCTAGAGATGTCCCTCTTAATCATTGTAATGATCCTTACCCCAGTATGTCAGATTTGGTGCCTTAAATTATTTCATTTACAAATATACAAGGATTAAAATTCCAATGGAACAATTAGATTCAATATTTTGGAGAAATAGATACATAAATGATTCACATATAACATTTTGAAGTGAAAAAAAACATATTACATAATAGAATCTAATAAATAGGTTCCTTGAATACTCATTTAATGATCTCTTCTTGATAACTTGTGTAAATGAAACAAAATAAGGGTGTGGTATAATGCCTAGTAATAGTTATTTATAGATAAACCTATAATTATTCAATAGTAATAGTCAATATGGAAAGTTAGATAATTGAAAAAACATACAACATATACATCTGGAAAAATTATAATCTATTTGAAAAGTTTAAAAAAGGAAAATTCATGCCATTTAAAATAAATTATAATTAAATGAACCCATAGATAAATTTATAGAAAAAAATCATGGAAAATGATAACTTATTTATAAATGATATAAATTCTTAATTTTTTTAAATCATGTTTCCTAGTTACACAAAACTATTTCCATCTTGGACTTTATCATGATGCTTTTAACAAACTAGGTAAGAACCCATCTGATTTGGCCAACAGATTCATATCATGAGACTACCGATGAATCCATGGGCCTATATTAACTGGTACCCAACCCATTTCAATCTATTCCAAATAATTCCACATATATATTATAATATATTTAATCAATTATAAAAAATTTCCTTTTATAATATTAATATTTAGTAATGGATACAAATGTATCAATCTTTCCCCAATTAATTAAATAGTGTTTAATGTAATCACTACCTAAAAAATGGAATAATGTTTTAGAAATTATCAAAAATATTACACAATAATATTAACATTTATTTGAAATTAAATTTCTAATTAAAAATTATAAAAAATAGATTGTTTAAAAATAAATATAACAATCAAAAAAGAATGTGATATTTAACAATAACTTTTACTATTTGGTAATATTCGTGTAAAGACCCCTTGGAAAAATAATTTAAATTGATTCCTAGAATATCGTGAGGGATAAATTATTCATGATATTACATGTAAAAATGTTAGTGTATACACCACATAAAATTAAATTGGTTCTTAATAAAAATGAATGTCCTAAATGGAATGTAAATTGAGGTGAAACACATTATCTCTCACTTCCTCTAGTCGAACGTGATTTAGAATCATGAATAATGGTTATATGTATTTTATTAACATAATAAAAATATATATTAAAATTTATGATATCACATATTATCATTTTATAAAATTTTATAATTATTTCATTAATAATCATTAATTTTTTTCATCTTATCAGGTGGTAATTTCCTTTTTTCTCATGTATGTTTCACAATGAATGAACAATATTTTGATCATACAATCTAGTTATATCATTTATATAATAATAAAAATGAAATAATTATCATATTTATACTTAATTTATACATTAAAAACCAATAAATAATTATATTTTAAAAAATGAAGTACATTATGATCCTGGATATGGTAGGTCACTCATACGCATGAGTAACATTTTCGTTTTTAAATGATCATTATGAAAATGAGTAAGTAATTTATCCCATTCCATTATTACAGTAGTATCATATATATAGAATATTATATACTTATATATATAATCAATTTGTTGTGGAGATAAAAGGGATTCACATCGCTTATTGAAGGTTGTAGTCCACATGTACATGAACAATGTTATCATCTTTACTTGAATGAAAAGAAAGAATGAAAATGATTTAAATTTTCATTATATAAATATATAAATTTACATAATATCATAATTATGTAATTAATAGTTCATATAATGAGTATAATTATTCTTAATCACCTCCTTGTAATGAGATTGTGAAAGATCAATCACATCGCTTCGCAGGGAGGTAGTCCTTTATACACACGAGTAACATTATAGTGTCTCCTATAGAATGGAAAGAAATAAGTTATATATTATATATTTATTCAATATGTATACTAATTTTATACTAAGTATATATAAAATATATATCCATCATAAAACCCAACAATGATTGGTGGTAGTGGGAAACATAAAGTCATCAGTTTTGGAGAAGGTAGTCCATTGTACGCACGAAAAATGATTTCATAACCCATTTGATAGATATTTGTAAATTCTGTGGTCCTAAAAATAACATAATAGAATTTAATTATATATGCTTAACTGAATTTATTATTCCAGTATGGTTTGAAAATAATTGAACAATGTGGATAAGGAAAAAATTAAGACCCTTATTGATGAACATTAAAACTTCGTTGATTGTCTTTATTTGGATTGCACTGAATCTTTTCTTGGATGGATTTATACTAAATATAAAGAATATAGAATCAGTATATGGTGATATTATAGTTATTTATGAAGGAATTGGAAAAACCAATGTGGTTTGAATGTGTTAATAGATTATGATAGTGGTGGCCTTTTATATGTGGGTTGAGTGGCACCCATGTAATTTTATTAAAGGCTAAATTACACAAACATTTTTCTCATGTCACCAGGTCTCTAATAATTATCACTAATAGATTATATATGGTATAATGTCGAACTATGGACATATAATTTTGTTTTCATATGTTTTTCTTCCATTAATACAACTTATATTATAAGTCTATCAACTATGTAAACATAGTTTTTCATTAATCACTATAATACATTTTCAAAGTTATCCCCAATCACATTAGTACAAAATTAATTTTGGACATGTTAGAAAGTGTAAATTATTATAGTTTAAAATATTTAATACATTTTTCAAAATTATTTCTACATAAGGATAAAAATATAATTTAAAATTAATCCCACAGACGTGGTGAGAGAGAATGTTATCAATGTAAAATTTTTCAACAAATTGAAATTTTTATAAATATATTCAATATTAAAATGGTTATAATGAAATAATTTCATAAAAATATCATCAATTGAACTATTTTAACTTTAAATCCAACTAAAAGTATAATTCTACATTATTAATTATTTACATGAAAAGTAATTTTTCAAATAAAACTGAGAATTTTAAACCGTTCATCCAAATAATGATCATTTTCAAGAAAAAAAACTCCCATATGATAATTTAAATATTATAATTTAAAAAAAATGTTTATTTATAAATTTAAATTTTCTAATATTTTTAAAATTAAATTTCAAAATATGTGTGCAACTATTGGCTAAGTAGTTTTTTATTTAAACCTAATGCTATATGCATTGCATGTTATCACCAAAAATAAATGTATTCTAAAAGGAATTTATTGTAATCTATTAGGAGGGTCACATTAAACAATTATAGATAAACAATCCTCAAAATATTATGGATATTACATTCTAAAAAATTAGGTTAGTTCTTCTTCATAATTTCCACTTGTTCTTATATTACATCCTTGAATTTTTTATTCATTCATAATACCATTAAATGATGAGTCATCTGATTCCTCAATAATTTATCATTCGCATCATGAATATGGATGGGTTCTTCACAGTATGACAGATTATGTTTCTACTCTATTTCATCAGAGGTGAGAACATAAATTAGGTAAGGCTTGTACATTCTTAACAATGATATGTGGAACACATCATGTGTTTTTTATATATTTGGCAGAATTTACAAAATATATGGAAAACACAAAATAATTAAAGGATTTTAGAGGTTCCATTGTACCTAGGGATCATATTCCCTTTCTTACAAAACAATATTACACTTTTATATGTATATAATTTCAGGGAAAAAATATACCCCAATTGGAATTTAAAATATTTCCACTAATTATCATCATAACTCTTTTTCCTTCTATGTGTTTCTCTATAGTGAGCCAAAATATCCTTTTTATTTGATGTTGTATATTCATAAATTTATAGTATTATGAGTTTCCTTCCACCTTCTTTATCAAAATATGTTGGAGTATGACATCTATTTCCTTATAATTCTTTACATGATTCCATTTTAATAGTTGAATTGAAACTAATATTATAGAAAAGCACTTCCGAATGTAAATATTGATCCTGCATTCCTTGAATGTCTAGTGGGAATGTACTCAACATGTATTTGATTTTTTTATTCTTCATTTAGAACATCTGAACAATTTAAAGATGATAGTCTGTGTTCAAATGAAACTTAGTATCAAATGAATCTTTGTTAGTGTTCGATCAAAAACCTCTTAATGAATAATATTGTAAAATAGGGATCTTAATCAGACTCAATTTAAATAGTTTCACCATGATTCATTTCAATGTCATTAATATAGAGCCTACAGAGGTGATCAATTGGTAAATCCTCTATTAAAATTTGGACATTCAAATATTTTCATATCCAATCAACAGTTAGCCATATTTCATCATTCTGCCTAGATGTCTTCTATAGTTCAATGACATTGTCCACAATAATTTCATCCCATGTACATATAGGAATATGAATAGTTTTAATGAATCGTGTAGGACTTTACCCCATTACTCGAACCATTTGTAAATCTAATCATCTAGACACACAATGATCCAATTTTAATTTCTTGTTATACAACAAAACAATATTCTTTCAAATCCCTTTATATTTTTTAATTCCAAGGGTTATAGAGAAATTTGATCTAAAGAATCATAAAACATTTCAATTTTATATCAATTATAAATAGAAAAAAAATAATCTCATTGAAAATTTTAGTACACCATCTTCACAAATGATGTATATTAATTTAAAATCATTCAACACTATAATTTTCTTCAAAAAGTTATCACCACAAAATTTATAATTTCATAACATCACAAATAAATATGGTGTTATGATCCTTTGAATTTTTTTATTTATCACATTCCTTAGTAAATCTAATATCCATATTTTTGGAATCCTCTCAATCCACATTTAGGTTTTAAATCCTTGATCTTTCTTACTCTATCCATTATCTATCTTATCTTCTTTTATTGGGTGGTATTGTATTGATAAATCAAATACCTATAGTATCTTGAGCCATTTAATTTTCCTCATATTTATCATTTTCTATGAGAAGATGTATTTTAGTCTTCTATGATCTGTGTAGATCTCATGTCACTCACTATAGTTCCAATGTTTATATATCTTATAGGAAAATATTATAGCTTCAAACTCAAGATCATGGGTTTCATATTCTCTTCCTGAATTTTCATTTTTTTTATTTATATGAAGTAAATATATCATTTTGAAAATGTAACCACCAATAAATTCACTAATTCATCACTATATATATAAACTCACTCACTTTCAGATGGTAATGTCAAAATTGTAGCATTGAAAAATATCACTTTTATTTTATAAAATTATTCTTCACATTCCTTTGACAAAAAAACATAACCGCTTCATTTATAATAATGGTTAATAGGTTACAGAATTTGGAAAATTCTGGACTAATTACCTATAATAATGATCAAAACTAATGAAAATACATACCTTAGTTTTGTTCGCTGGTGTATTACATTCTTTTACTACCTTTTACATTACAGGATCAATAGAGATTCCATTTTTGGATATAATATAACCATGAAAATAATATTCCTAAATCAATAAATCATACATTCAAAAACATATATATAAATCATTCCATATATTACCCTTAATAATGTTTTTTATCTGATTTTTATAGTCCTCATAGTTATTAGAATACAACATAATATGATCCTTAAATTAAACAACAATATTTTCAAGATTTTACTAGAATAATATATCAATTTGAACCATAAAAATATATGGTTACTTACTAAATAATAATTAAATTATAGTAAAATTTAGATTCCTATACATCATTCAAAAAGAAGTCTTCAAAATTTCATCCTAATTTACTAAAAATTAATGATACCTAGAACAAGGATAAATCTATAAAAAATATTTGGATCCATGATGTTGATCAAATAATTAATTAATTTGAGGCATATGCTAGCTTATTATCAAAATAGAATTTATTTTCATATAATCAATACATAGTACCATGGATCCATATTTATTCTTAATGAAGTGAACATGTGATCCCCCTGGAAAAACACTAATATAAGGGAATCACTTATTTCCCAAATCCACTAGATGATTCAATAACTCTCCTAATTCCATAGTTTCCATTCTATTAGGGTTCTTTGATATAGGTTTTGAAATTAGGATTAAATCAATAAAAAAATAAACATCACAGTCTATGGGATGTCTTGGTAATTCTAGAGGAAATACATCTATGTATTCCTACATAATAGTTACATCCTCAATTTTAATATTTAATTTTTCATGTTCTGATGTTTTTTTCTTATTCTAAAAAAATTTAATTTAGTTTAGCTACTAGGGTTTCATTTATATAATAATTCAATGTTGCGTTTTCTTCTAAAATGAGATGGAATTATATAAATTCCTTACAAATCGTAATATTTTTTTTGACTTTTAATAGATTTTTTCATCATATTTAGAAAGGAAATCCACGATGATGATTATATTTAATTTAACCATATGTATGATAAACATATCATCAAATAAAGTAAATTTATGTTTCAAAATGGGGACTTACAAATATTTTATGAAATGATATTTCCATTAAGTGTTTTCATTGAAAACTCCCTTATAAAATAAAAAAGAGAAATATAAATTTTTTATTGAAAATTAGGTAGATATAAAATCTTGTAATGAGAAATAATCAAATAATGAATTAGATAAATTTTTAGATTGGATAATTTACCTTCATTTTAATTATTGGGTAATTCAACCTCAGCAATAGTAATCAAATATTCATTTTCATCCATGTTTTTCCTCTTATGTGGAAGATTCCCCTAACATTTTCAAAATTTGTTTGCATATTAACCAATATCTTTGTAGTCGTAATCATAAGTATATGAATTATCCTTATTTGATTTAATTTTAATCATGATGAAAATTCTCATCAATTTTATTAGAAACTACTATTCCATTTAGGCATTTCCTAAAGATATTCCTTCAACTGTTCTCACGTGTTTGTAATTTCTTCACCATTTTCTTATTTTTTGAAAAAAATAATTTTTCATAGTGTACAAATGACCTATTATTCTATTAGTTTCCCATGACTATATAAGTTATGTATAATTCCTTATCCATTTAAATGGAACATAAAACAATTTCATCATATAATTAAATTGTATCGAAGACTAACGTCCATTATAGACATAGAATAATCTCTTAAAATAAATGGTCAAGCATTCTCTCTATGTTGTTTATGTAATATATAACATATCTATGAAAACTTGTAAAGGTTTATTCATAATCTATGAAATTTTTTTGTTCCATTGGATTTATGAAAATGAACATTGTCTTCATGGTTATTTATTGGTCATGAGGGAAATATTTATCAAAAACTTTCTCCATAAATCTTTTTATTACATTAGTAATATTTCAGTTTTTTCCCTAGTATTATAGATAAAATACCACCAATGATAATTATATCATTTTTAGAAATATACCATAAGGGAATCTTTTTATTTTATGTGAGACCCAATGCCATAAATTTCTTCTCAAGGTGCATTATCCATTTATTATCTACAAATGGATTATTAGTCCCACTAAATGATTGTGGATTATACCAAAAAATGATCTAGCGTATTAGATTCTCGCTGTAGAATAGGATTCTCTATTTGGGAAATTTTATTTTTCATAACTTGATTGTGATTCCTTAATATATCAATGACATGTCATGTTATAATATATAATTTATTGGTTTCCTCAGGATGAAAATCTATACATTTTCTATGAGTATTGAAACCATTATTCTTTCCAAATTAAATTTCAAAACAATGTAATATACTGGATTATCCCATAATATTAATAATTTTAAATCATAATTTCTAGTTATTAAAATGTTGTATCACATAGCATAATTTAAAAAATATGTGTTCGTAGTCTTAGAAACAAAAACATTAGTTCCATCGAGGATATTAGTACATTAAAATCCTATATAACGGTTTGTAAATAATATATTTATATTCTTTTGGATACCCCCAGGAGTTTCAAATGAGTTTCTAGTAAGGCCCATTTTCATATACCAAATAACTCCCTAGTCAAGAAATACATGACCTTTTTCGATATTTTTACCACTACGTACCACTTTTCTAAAACAACATCCACTTGTTTTATCCAGATAGGGATGTATTTATTAGAAATACAACATATTTTTTATATTATGAAAACATTAGGAAGTTATTATATACAAATACTCATGGTTTATATTAGAGTTATTTTACCTATTCAATGTTATCTTAAATCTAGTTATCATGGATTCAACTAATATTTCATTAATACCAACCGTAAGACTCTGGCCCTTGTATCCCAATTCTGGTGCCTTACTTTATTGCACGAGCTTATATTCAAGGATTTAAATTTCCAAGGACCCATAGGATTAGAATTTTTGGTGAACTATTTATATACATATTACCCATTTTACATTGTGAAAGGAAAAAAACATATTAAATAAAAAAATATAGTAATATGCATCCTCAAAAACTCTTTCATGTATCACTTACAAATAACATGGGAAATGGAAAAAAATTAATGGTGATCTTAAATTATAGTTACTGGTAAAATATAGGGTAATATTTAATTAATAAATATTCATAATAAACATGGAAAGGTAGATAACCAAACATAGACATACCACATAAACATTAGAATAAGTCATAGTCAATATGACCTAGAAAATAAATGAGAACCCCTGCCAATAAAAAATTAACTAAGAATGAGATGCATCTATAAATAATATCATAGATAAAATTTCATGAATAATAATAATAATTTATTTTTCAATTAATGAAATTTTTAATTTTTTGACATCAATTTTTCTAGGAACATGAAACCATTACCAAGAAGACGTTTCAAAAGAC
This sequence comes from Viscum album, assembly GCA_963277665.1. Lineage (NCBI taxonomy): Eukaryota > Viridiplantae > Streptophyta > Magnoliopsida > Santalales > Viscaceae > Viscum > Viscum album. Next base: position 1,532,806,648 of record OY728152.1, on the reverse strand, counting down.
AGTTTAAAACATACTAGTTAAAAAGCTATCAGATTTTCCCAACATATTCATCTCATTAGACCACTAATATATCAATGGGTATACAATAATAAGCCCAATCACTATCCATGCTAATATAAATCATTCCACATATATATAATAGTCAATTTAATCTATAAGAAAGACCCTTCTCAATTGTCATTATTTAGTAAATGATATAAATTTATCAATATTTCCCCAGTTAAAAAAGTAACATTCAATGTAAACACCATATTTATGAATGGTATGTGGTTTAGGAAATTATAATATCAATTAGACAGTAATATTTATATTTAAGATAAATGTAATTTCTAATGAAAAATTATTACAATGATGTTATTGTTTCAATGGATAGTTAATAGTCCCAATAGATAGTGAGATTTCTTAATAACTTTTAAAAATTGGTATTTTTTATATAAAATCCACTAGGATAAAATAATTAGTATTGAAACATAAAACTATATTAAGGATAATGTATATATGATATTACCTATCATATAGGAAGTATATACACCACATAAAAGTGATTTGGTGCAAAATAACAAATAAGTCTCATTGGAATGTAAATTGAGATTAAATCCCTTACATTATATTTTCCCTTAAGATAAAATGGATTATATTCCTATATAATTGTTAGAAAAAATGTTATTAAATTATTAAATATATATATAAATACTTTTCATATCATATATGATTGTTTTATAAGATATTATCACCCATTGGTTAATAATTATTCATTATTTTAATATTTTTAGGTGCAAATTTCTATGTTTTGTCATGCAAGATTGGTAAAGAAATACAGGTCTTTTGTGAAAATTATATATTTATATGATTTATAGACAAATATTCAGGACATTAATATCATATTTTTTCCTAAATTACAATTTCATAACAAATCATGGATGAAATATATTTAAAATTGGATATGTTATCAACAAGGACTTGGTAGGCCATATGTATGCATGGGTAACAGTTTTATTTTTCAATATTCAATATGAAAAGGAGGTCAGTAATACTATACCATTAAATAAGTCTTAAAATATTATATATAACATATTATTTTATTATATATATGATCTATTTTTTGTGGTAAAAAATGTGTGTCTCAACTCTTTGTTAAGGCGTTAGTCCACACGTACACAAACGATACTATAATGTTTTTGTGAGTGGAATGGAATGAAATAAAATGATGTATATTATAAATAAATAATTATAAATACATAATTAATATCCTAATTAATTAATTTATATAACATATAACCATTTAAATTATTCTTTTCACTATCCATGTAAATCATCAGTGAAAGATAAATCACATCGCCTCACGAGAATGTAGTCTTCCGCAAAAACGTGGGACATTGTCGTGTCTTCTAAGAAATGGAATGTAACAAGGTGTATATTATATAATTAATCCATACATATTCTAATGTTATATATATTATTTATATTATTTATATCCATCATAATACCCATCAATGAGTGGTGGTAATGGAAAAGTTGATAACATCTGTTTAAGAGGTTGTAGTCTATCATATGCACAGATGATGATTTTGTAACACATTTGATGGACATGTGTGAATTTTTAGGATCTACCCATAAAATTAGAAACATTTATATATTGATGATAATTAGGTTATTATGTAAGAATATCTTTAATATAATTAAAAAAATGTTGGGATGGAAATAAAATGAAGGCAATTATTAAACAATATCACCTCCTATTCGGGTATCTTGCATTGGATTTCACTAAGCCCATCCAAGCTTGGATATATTCAAATGATAATGATTCAAGGATTATTATATGTATATTTTGAAGTTATTTATGTTGGTATTTTCTTGAAAAATTTATTTTGATGTTTTTAATATACAAGGAGACTGGGTGGCCTTTTATAAGTGGCGTGAGTGACACACATGTAATTTTTTGAAAGGGTTTATTTTTCCCTTTTTTTCTTGTCACCAAGACCCAATAATGGTAAATTCTTGATAAAATAAAGGATATGGTCTATATATGAACATATAAATGGTTTTGAACATGTTTTCGTTCATTCATACACCCTATATTATATTTCTAACTACTAATTATTCTTGTTTTTACGTTAGCCACTAAAATTAAGTTGTGATATTTTCACTATTTGGAAAAAAATTATGTTGTAATTAATTGAAATAATAAATTATTATTACTAAAAATATGGGATCCATTATTCCATATTAAATTCAAATAATTGAAAAATGTAACTTCATATTAATCTTATAGATGTCATGAGAGACTATATTTTTATAGTGAAAATGTTCAAAAGATTACAATATATTTATTACAAAATTCAATAACAATTTGATAAAAACAACCAAAAATGGATTAATTGTTGTATAATTGAACAATTTTTAATTTAAAAACAATTAAAAATACAATTTAATATGATAAATTAGTCATATGATAAGGAAATTATCAATTAAAATATTGTATTTCTTGATATTCGTCAAAAAATGAAACATTTTAGAAATATCCAAAAAAAATCACTATAGAACAATTTTCTATATTCTGATTATAAAAATGGACTTTATTTTGACAAATTTATTTTATAATGTTTTTAAAATTTAATTTTAAATTATTTTCTCTATGTCTAACTAAGTAGTGTGTTGTATAAACATGATGTTCAATACAGTACAAGCTATCAAAAAAATTAAAATTATTTAAAAAGGAATTTATTGTAATGTGTTAGGGTGTTACAATACCTACACACTCGAACTATAACATGAATATATATTAATTATTTATCACACACGGATGTTCCGCCCACTTGAAGGTATGGAAGTCTCTTATTAGATATTCCATAGGTAAATAAGGGACAACTACCCTCCCATGTACCATGATGACATTATAATTATCCATTGACGAAAAAAAGTATAAGTTCCCCAACTTCTTATCATTCATTCATTCATGATAATTCACTTTGGGTTAGAATAATGACATTACTCCACCCAATCTATAAGAGGTGACGTGATATCCAATGTGTAAAATGTCATCCATCCCTAATCCTCAAAGCCTTAAATTCTCCAGTCATCCAAATGCTCATCAGGAACCACTTCACCTCAGAAGGACACTCACTATGATTATAATCCACCAGTTTCATAATGATAAGAGGCTCTACAAAAAAATTAAAAATACTAGGATTATATTCCATATAAATTTAAAATTGATGTAAGTACAAAATATATGGCCTCTACCAATGAATGAGGTGCTACTGTGATTAGTTTTCACAACGAATCTTGTAGTGATTATAAAAAAAAAACTCTCACTATAGATATAAAATCATACACACATCGTTGAATAAAAAATTAATTTCATCTTGATTTCATGATTAGGATATTTTTTCTCATGGCTACATAGCTGAAATGACCTATAAGCTACTAAATACTCCGTATACATATGAAATATTCCAAAACTACCACAACATGAATCACCGTACATGGTGTATCTAATCCTATAAATCAGAACTAAGATAATTAGAGTAGTACAAAACCTCTTATTCAGATAAATAAATTATTCTTCATATAGTTAGAAACACTGGAACTTTATTCCAAAAATTTGTAATGTATTTATAGGTGATAATTGTGGGAAAATTTATGTATAATATTTTGGTCCAATCATAATAAAAAAAGGAAAATACTGATATATAACTTGTTCTAGAGATGTGTATAGGACAGAAAAACCTCAATATATTGTCCAGTCTATGCATATACCTGTCTCATACCACAAATGGACCACGAACCCATCCTATTAAATCAAAAATTATACTTTGACATTGTGGGATAAATATGATGTACTTGAATCAGTTTTAGGACTATCTAAATGTCTATAAAGTGTCACTTGGTGGTAAGTGAGTAAATGAGGATGTCATAAATTAACACCATGATAAAAAATTATATATATAGGAGTAATATCATGTTCATTATACCCATTAACACTATAAATTCTTATTCAATAATAAGGAATCACTAGATAGATATATATCCAATTCAAGATCCTAACTAAACTCTTAATTATGTCATCCATTCTATCGAATTACTGGATGTATCCTATATGATTATCTATGATAGAGAACTACAAGGTTTCCTATAACTAATGGAAGGGATCACAAATCCATATGAAATTATATCTATTTTCACTTCTACCTCTTGTTTCATCTGGTAAACAATTATGATTCAAAGTATATTATCCACCTTCATGGATCAAAACACTGGTTCATCCAATAATGATGTAATTGGCCTTATAAATCCATCTTATTCATTGTCCTCAAGATAAAAATTTATAACTTCCAACAATGATAGATCTGTATGATAAAGGTGTTGGATCATGAATATACAGATTATACACAAGAGGGGGTGAATTTTGTCTTTCAGATTTTTTGTTAACTCCAAGATTGATCGAGTTCTGTCCTCTTTGCTTTATTAGATTTGATCATGCAGCGGAATAAGTAAAACCAGATACACCCAGATGTATAGTGGTCCAAGGAAGAGAAGTCCAATATTCCACTCCACCAACGCTCTATATAAGGCCCCAGCCTTAAACCATACATAATCTTGAGTTATCACAAGATTACACGTTGATGATGTTTTCCGGTTTAGAGTTTTAGATAATTGGATCTTAAAACATGCATTACAACCCACATTTAAACAAAGTGGTTACAATAAAAGATAGTATTCTTTTTCCCATCAACGGAAACATATTGAAAATAAAACATGGATTCTTTCTTGACACTTCCATGACACTATCATCTTATCATGTACCTTTCCCGTGACCTGTGAAAAACATTTCAAAAACATGGGATGAGCATAAAAAGCTCAGTATGGGTTACATAAAAAAAAGGAAAGGAAACATGAGTTCATATATACATAAGAATGAAATCATACTTTACCCATAAAACATAGGCACTTTAACATACCTCATAAAATCATGAACAAATCATAGAAATCATAAGACATAAAGGTAACTTGAGGCATTCATAACATTCTTACGTAGGGAGTAACCCTCTTGGTTACGTTTGGAATACCCATCACAGTATATTCCCTAAATCTCTTCGGAGAAACCTTAACGTTTCACTAATTCGTGTTACCCAATGCATTGGAGAGCTATAACGGGCTCACCCGACCTTAGTTTATCACGAAACCACCCGTCTTCATAATAATGCCCAAGAACCATAACATAATCATATCACATAAAACATGCATAAAGGAAACATAACATTTCCACATTTCAATCACAAGATATCAATACAACACATTGATATAAAAACCTTATGAAAACCATTTTCAATACCAAAATAAAATAAAAGTAAAACATGGTATTTATTTTTCTTTTAAAAAAATGTATGGCTTGTAGAGGAAGCTGAAACTCAAATAATGGTCACGGCGGCGGAGAAGTCGTTGTCGCCGCATACGTATGAAAAAAACATTCCCTTTTGTCGTTTAGTAAAACGCTTCGTATAAATAATATTCCTTTTGGATAATCATAAAAGTCAAAGGGGTTTATACACCATATAAAAGAAGGTTGTGTATAAAACAAAATATGCCTCAATGAAAGGAGATTGAGACGAAGTCCCATACCTCGTATCCGACTTGACCCGACTGTTCTTTAATCTCCTGAATAATAAACTTGAGATAATCTCTACTTTCTTAAGAACCTTTTTCAAGTTCATTATTCCTTTTATACCATGTTATGAACATCATGTAACCATTTAAGTTAATAATGTTCATTTTGTCGGTATTAGGTGCTTAAGTCAAAAATAGACTTCTTACACTTACATGTTGTTAATTTGGTCAAAGGTTCGTTATATCCAGAATGATATTAATGATTTGGATAACATATATATCATATTTATTCATCATATACATGTATTTATAATATTACATCACATTTAGAGGTAAGAAATGAAATGCACCGTTCATGGAGACGGTAAGCCGTACGTACGCATGAACGCTAATTCCATTTCTATTTCGTATTTTCTGGAATGGAATCATAATGATATAAGAGTATATTATAATTCCAGTATAATAACATATATAATATCATTAAATTTATCCTTTACGCATCCCACATATGGTATTAACGAATCAAATCACTTTCAGGGGGCGGTAGTCCGCACTTCCTAAAATGAAGATATCGTGTTTACCCATAATGGAAACAATAATGGTATGACATAAATGAAAAATACAGAAGCTTAAGGAAAGAATAAACATATTATATATCATATATAAAAATAGTGACATCATAATGGCCACCTTTGAAGGTGTTAAATGAGTATTGAACAATCATCGTTTCGGGAGGCAGAATTTCTCCATCCACGGAAACCGTATGTTCTTTAACCATTTGATATAGTTGTGTGAGAGTGTAGCTCGAATAAATCTTATAACAACATCCTAGTATATTGAAGATACTTTTTTTGTTACAAAATAAGTAAATAAAAAGAGTTTAGGGGGTTGGAGAAGCAAAATAAAACAAATGAACATGAGAGAATGAATTACCATTAAAAGTGTAACTCCTTTTGATTTGAGCCTAAAGGCTTCCTTTGAAAGGATTATGCCCAAAGGGAATCCTCTAGGATGAGGAGAGGTATGTTTAGAGAGTAAATGGGCAGGGGATGGCCGAGCCAAAGGCTTGAGGAGTGTGTGAAATGAGGTAGAGGTGGGGGCCTTTTATAAGAGGAGAGGAGGGGCACTTTTGGAAATCATGAAACTATTATTTTATTTTCAAAAGTGTTTCGAATTTCTAAGGTCCCACATTGATATATTTCGAATATAATATGATAAGACTTCGAAATATTCCCATCCAATAGTTTTTGGACAAGTTTAGGTATTAGATTTTATATTATCGTTTCATTTTATTTAAACTGTTCATTAATGAGGTCATCGTTGCATCATCATGAAAATTAAATTAATTTATTTAATGTCTAAAAATTATAACAAAAATATCCTGATGTAGGAAATATTTTTATCTTTCCAACTAGTATTTATAGACAAAATATGATTAGTATAACCCCTTCTAAAAATTGTTTTAGTAAAACATTTTATGTTAGTGTCATTTTCACCTTTATTTTAAAAAAAACATTAAAGTCATTATCTCACCCAAGAGGCTCCATAGGGTCCCCTAAATCGACCCATGGGTTGTCATGGTCGGACATGACTCATAAAATAGGGGTAGGATAAGTGTCATGGTGTTTTCATATTTTTATAATATCATTTTTACCTTAAATTACACTAATTACCTCTAATTGCGATTAATGAAAAAAAGTTACTATTCACCAAAAAAATATTTTCATCCCATTGAACCAAATTTTACATACTAATGACAACCATGTATGTAGGATTTTCAAAATTCAATACACATTAGGGGTAAACATTCATTTAACTGAAAAATCAGTTTGCTTGATTACCACTTAGTGGTTTCACTATTCATCAAAAATTGGAGTTTTTCAGAAAATTACCAAAAATTCACTCTAAGATATATTTGATATTATGAATCCAAAAATGATGTTTATATTACCTAATTCATATAATATAAGTAGAATTAATTAATTTAATAATTAACTCCTGCTGTCAGAACAAATATCGTGTTTTTAAGAAACAATATATATCAAAAGATTGATATTTGTTTATGTCGAATTTCAAAGTGAAATTAATTCCAAAGTCCACCATTGAATCAAATGGTAGAAATATTTTATGGGTTCACTTTAAAACCAATTCAAAAGATAATCTAATCATATAAATAAATTATATTAAAATAGGTTTTGAATTAAAATACAACATTTTTCACTAATTCATAAAAATTGAACTTTATCGTAAGAATAACAAAAACATACACAAAGTAAATTTTGATGTCCCAATTATAAAGAAGGATTTTATTTGGTCCAAAATAATGTATAAGAGTGACCAAAACTATATTTAAAGAGGGTTCTCCATCAAAAGGCGATAAATGATCCTTTTAGTGAATATTAATGTATTTATGTATAAAATTGAATTCCTTTCTTATTTTAAGGCTTTATCTTTTATTGGATAAATGTACAAACATATATATTAGTATTTTAGTTATTTCTATTCATTCCTGCCAGTACAACGGCTACGTGTTAACTACCATTTGAAATTATATTATTAGCGTGCAACGTAAGATTTCAAAGAAACTCATTGTTGCGTATCGGGCACATTATCGTACATAGAAACCCCTTCAAAAAAATTAATATTTAATTAAAAAATATTAATAAATATGAATATGTCTTATTCTTTATTTACCTGGGATGATACATCCTTCCCCCCTTCTGGGAATTGCGTCCGTGCAATTTTATTCACTTATCGAATAAGTGGGGGTATTTATACCTCATAGCATTTTCAGATTCCCATGTTGCCTCTTCAACCATATGGTTTTTCCATAAAACCTTTACCTGATGAATCACCTTATTCTGCAATACCTGCTCCCTGTGGTCAAGAATATGGACCGGTTGTTCCTCATAAGATAGATTCTCTTCCATCTGAACTACCTCTAGACTCAAAACATGAGATGGATCTGGCATATACATTCTCAACATCGAAACATGAAAAACATTGTGTACCTGAGATAAACTCGGAGGTAAAGCCACTCGGTATGCAACTGATCCAACTCTCTCCAGAATTTCGTATGGTCCAATAAACCTTGTACTTAGATTTCCTTTCTTACCAAATCGCAAAACACTTTTCCATGGAGAAACTTTGAGAAAAACATGATCACCTACCTCAAAAGACAGATCCTTCCTCCTATTGTCCGCATAACTTTTCTGCCTGCTCTGATCTGTTCTCATGTGTCTCTGAATCAACTGAACTCTTTCTGCCATCTCTTCTACCAACTCTGGTCCCATCAGCTTCCTTTCCCCTACTTCATCCCAAAAATCTGGATTTCGACACCGTTTTCCATATAATGCCTAAAATGGAGCCATCTGTTTACTGGAATGAAAACTGTTGTTATATGAAAATTCAACCAAAGAAAGATGTTGGTCACAACTTCCCTGATAATCCATCGAACAAGCACGTAGCATATCCTCTAATGTCTGAATTTTCCATTCTGACTGCCCATCTGATTGTGGATGAAAAGCTGTACTAAAATTTAATTTAGTACCCAAAGACTTCTTAATTGCTTTCCAAAAGTTACCAGTGAACCTGGGATCACGATTAGACACAATGGAGAGGGGAACTCCATGAAACCTGACTATCTCCTTAAGATACAAACGAGAAAGTTGATCTAGAGAGAATGTATCTCGAATAGGAAGGAAATGAGAAGATTTTGTCAAGCGATCAACAATAACCCAGATCGCATTATTACCTCAAGATGTCTTTGGTAATCCCACAACAAATTCCATGGATATATTCTCCCATTTCCACTCTGGCACTGGTAAAGGCTGAAGCATCCCTTTCGATAACTGCCACTCTGCTTTAACCTGTTGACAAGTCAAACACTTCACAGTAAAATAAGCAATATCTCTTTTCATTCCATCCCACCAGTAATACTTTCGAAGATCTCTGTACATTTTAGTACTACCAGGATGAACTTAAAACGGAGAACTATGAGCTTCACATAAGAACTCTTCCTTCAACTGTGAATCACAAGGTACCCACAATATCTTCCCAAATCTCAAAACACAATCATTATCAATGTTGAATTCAGGAAACATACCTTTCTGAACCAGTTCTACCTTTTTTTGAAACTCACTGTCTTGCTTCTGTGCTTTCTTGATTCTGTCTGATAGAGAAGATTTCACTGATACCTGAAACAAAATAGAAGAACTTTCTGCACTAACAACTTCTATGCAAAAGTTCATCAAATCCTTAACCAAAGGATCACGTTACAAACGCAACATTTCTAATGAAGCATTAAGTTTTCGACTCAAAGCATCAGCCACTTTATTTTCTTTTCCCGGATGGTAATAAATCGTACAATCATAATCCTTGATTAATTCTAGCCATCTCCTTAGTCTCATGTTCAATTATTTCTGAGGGAATATATACTTTAATCTTTTGTGATCAGTATATATTTAACACTTTACTCCATACAAATGATGCCTCCAAATTTTCAAAGCAAAAACAACAGCAGCTAATTACAAATCATGTGTTGGGTAATTTTCCTCATGTGTTTTCAATTGTCTTGAAGCATAAGCAATTACCTGATCATTCTGCATTAGGACGCAACCAAGTCCTTTCAATGAAGCATCGTTGTAGATGAAAAACTCACCCTTTCTAGAAGGTAGTGCCAAAACTGGAGCATTCAAAAATCTTCTTTTCAGTTCCTGAAAACAATCATCACATTCTTTTGTCCAGATAAACTTAACACCCTTCCGAGTTAGTTTAGTCAACGGACCAGAGAACCCTAAAAAATTTCTAAGAAAACTTCGGTAATAGCCTGCCAAACCAAGAAAACTACGAATCTCAGTTACATTTGTGGGTCTTGGCCATTATTCAACAACCTTTGTTTTTACAGGATCAACGGTTATCCCATCTTTAGAAACAATGTGACCAAGGAAAGAAATTTGTTGTAACCAAAACTCACACTTGCTGAATTTTCCATATAGTTTCTTTTTTTTTTTAAGGTTTGAAAAACAACCCTAAAATGACTTTCATGATCCACTTTACTTTTAGAAAACACCAAAATATCATCAATGAAAACCACCACAAACTTATCCAGGAATTCATGGAAAATTCTATTCATTAAGTCCATGAATACATTAGGTGCATTGGATAGCCCAAAAGGCATAACTACAAATTCATAATGGCCCTATCTAGTATGAAAAGCAGTCTTCAGAACGTCTCCTTCTTTTACTTTCAACTGATGGTACCCCGACCTCAAGTCAATATTCGAAAAATACTGAGCTCCCTGGAGCTAATCAAACAAATCATCGATATGAGGCAAAGGATATTTGTTCTTAATAGTAATATTATTCAAGGCTCTATAATCAATGAAAATTCTCATAGAACCATATTTCTTTTTAACAAATAAAATAGGAGCACCCCATGGTGATGTGCTAGGATGGATGAAACCTTTCTCTAATAAATCTTGCAATTTCTCCTTCAACTCTAAAATTTAAATTTGATTCATTCGATAAGGGGGTTTTGAAATTGCCTTAGCATCAGGAACTAAGTCAACAGTAAATTCACCTTCCTGATCTGGTATTATTCTAGGAAACTCATTAGGAAAAACATCAGGATACTCATTTACCACTGGCACATCATTAATCTGAATAGTTCCCTTGTTTTCAATAATGTGTGGAAGGTAACATTCATTTCCATCTTTTACAAGTTTCTCGGCCTCTTGATATGTTATCAACAATAAGGGTTCATTCTTGTACACAAACTGAAAGTTTTTCTGAAAAGAAACTTCTTTAGATCTACAATCAATCTTAGCATGGTAAATTGAGAGCCAATCCATACCCAGGATAACATCAAACTCTACTAGAGGTAAAACAATAAGGTTTGCAAGTAGGTTCTTTCCAAAGATAAGGATAGGAAGATTCTTATAAATCCATTTTGCCTCAACATTTCCCCCAGGCGTTTTTACCACAAGTTCAGGAGTAATTTCTTGAGATGGTATTCCCATTTTACTAGAAAAGTCTTCAGAGATGAATGAATGTGTAGACCCCAAATCAAACAACACACTGTCATAATCTGAAAAAACGAACAAAGTACCTGATACAACTTCATTTGATGGCCCGACATCTGCTGAAGTAGTTGCAAAGGATTTCACCACCCCTTTCTGCTTGTAGTCTAACTTCTTCCCATCACTCAAGATCTTTGTTGGACACTCATTTTCATAGTGACCCATCTCATTGCACTTAAATCATTTCACTAACTGTAAATCAAATTTGGTCTTACCATCACCCTGATCTTTTCCAGTGCAATCGTGAGCCTTATGTCCCATCTTACCACATCGGTAGCACTTTCCAGAATTCAGAAGACATTCCCCAACATGCCTTTTGCCACAATTATCACAAACTGGAAACTTAGTTTTCTTACCATCAGACTTTTTTGAAGAATTCTTTCCTTTCTCCTGCCACCTCGGTCTCTTCTTTTGCTGGTTGTTGTAGAACACTTGATCATCAGAAAACTCCATTTCTACCTTCTCATCACATAGAACAAGATTTTCATAACTTTTGAACTCATGAGAAGCTAAATCCCTTCGATATTTTGGCTTTAATCATGAATAAAAACGATTGATTTTACTATCAAGGTCTCGGATAAAATTTGGAGCATACCTTGCCAATCGAGTGAACCTTTCTTCATAGGTAGCCACTGAGTCTTCCTCTTGCCTAAAATCCAGGAATTTTTTTCCATCCTAAGTCGAACAGCCTTAGGAAAATACTTCTCAAGAAAAATACCTTTGAATTCATCCCAGTCGAGAGCATCAATCTCATCAGCGTCCCTGATGTTTTTTACCATCGACCACCACTGATCTGCTTCACCCTCCAAACGATAAATAGCAAGACTATCCTTTTGATTTTCTGAACACCCCATGACATCAAAAATCTTCTCTAGTGCTTTAATCCACCCTTCAGCTAACACAGGGTTAGATGATCCTCTGAATGATCGGGGATGTTGCCTCATGAAATGTTCCACCACTGACATGTTCCTTTGTAGTTGATCTGGCTGATCTCGTGCATGGATACCACCACCATTTATCGCTTGAGTCAACTGTTCCATTACTGCAACAAACTGTTCAGTTCCAATTCCGACCATCTCAGGATACTGGTTCGGAAGGTTATTTCCTTCTGTATGCCTTCCTATCACTGCTTCCCTATTTCCTCTGCGGAAAACCATTCTGAAAAAACATGTCTTAGATAAAGCAACATGGTAATCTTTAAATGCTATATCATTTCAATTTGACCATAAAAAAACTTTTGGATAATCATTTCATAGAATTATAACTCCTAAAGTTATCTAAACCAACCTTTGATACCAACAATAAGGCCCCAGCCTTAAACCTTACATAATCTTGAGTTATCACAAGATTACACGTTGAGGATCTTTTCAGGTTTAGAGTTTTAGAGAATTAGATCATAAAACATGCATTACAACCCACATTTAAACAAAGTGGTTACAATAAAAGATAGTATTATTTTTCCCATCAAAGGAAACATATGGAAATTAAAACATGGATTCTTTCTTGACACTTCCTTGACACTATCATCTTATCATGTACCTTTCCCGTGACCTGTGAAAAACATTTCAAAAACTTGGGATGAGCATAAAAAGCTCAGTATGGGTTATATAAAAAAAACAAGGAAAGGAAACATGATTTCATATATACATAAGAATGAAATCATACTTTACCCATAAAACATAGGCACTTTAACATGCCTCATAAAATCATGAACAAATCATAGAAATCATAAGACATAAATGTAACTTGAGGCATTCATAACATTCTTACGTAGGGAGTAACCCTCTTGGTTACGTTTGGAATACTCATCACAGTATATTCCCTAAATCTCTTCGGAGAAACCCTAACGTTTCACTCCTTCGCGTTACCCAATGCATTGGAGAGCGATAACGGGCTCATCTACCCTTAGTTTTTCACGGAACCACCCGTCTTCTTAATAATGCCCAAGAACTATAACATAATCATATCACATAAAACATGCATAAAAGAAACATAAAATTTCCACATTTCAATCACAAGATATCAATACAAAACATTGATATAAAAACATTATGAAAAACATTTTCAATACCAAAATAAAAGAAAAGTAAAACATGGTATTTATTTTTCTTTTAAAAAAAATTATGGCTTGTAGAGGAAATTGAAACTCAAATAATGGTCACGGCGGCGGAGAAGTCGTTGTCGCCGCATACGTACGAAAAAAACATTCCCTTTTGTCTTTTAGTAAAACGCTATGTATAAAAAAGATTCCTTTTGGATAATCGTAAAAGTCAAAAGGGTTTATACACCGTATAAAAGAAGGTTGTGTATAAAACAAAATATGCCTCAATGAAAGGAGATTGAGACGAAGTCCCATACCTCGTATCCGACTTGACCCGACCGTTCTTTAATCTCCTGAATAATAAACCTGAGTTAATCTCTACTTGATTAAGAACCTTTTTCATGTTCATTATTCCTTTTATACCATTTTATGAACATCATGTAATCATTTAAGTTAATAATGTTCATTTTGTCGGTATTTGGTTCTTATGTCAAAAATAGACTTCTTACACTTACAAGTTGTTAATTTGGTCAAAGGTTCGTTATATCCAGAATGATATTAATGATTTGGATAACATATATATCATATATATTCATTATATACATGTATTTATAATATTACATCACATTTAGAGGTAAGAAATGAAATGCACCGTTTATGGAGACGGTAAGCCGTACGTACGCATGAACGCTACTTCAATTTATATTTCGTATTTTCTGGAATGGAATCATAATGATATAAGAGTATATTATAATTCCAGTATAATAACATATATAATATCATTAACTTTATCCTTTACACATCCCACATATGGTATTAACGAATCAAATCACATTCAGGGGGCGGTAGTCCGCACTTCCTAAAATGAAGATATCGTGTTTTCCCATAATGGAAACAATAATGGTATTCCATAAATGAAAAATACAGAATATTAAGGAAATAATAAAAATATTTTATATCATATATAAAAATAGTGACATCATAATGGCCACCTTTGAAGGTGTTAAATGAGTATTGAACAATCATCGTTTTGGGAGGCAGAATTTCGCCATCCACGGAAACCGTATGTTCTTTAACCATTTGATTTAGTTGTGTGAGAGTTTAGCTCGAATAAATCTTATAAAAACATCCTAGTATATTGGATATACTGGTTTTGTTACAAAAGAAGTAAATAAAAAGAGTTTAGGGGGTTGGAGAAGGAAAATAAAACAAATGAACATGAGAGAATGAATTACTTTTAAAAGTGTAACTCCTTTTGATTTGAGCCTAAAGGCTTCCTTTGAATGGATTATGTCCAATGTTAACCCTCTAGGATGAGGAGAGGGATGTGGAGAGAGTAAATGGGCATGGTATGGCCGAGCCAAAGGCTTGAGGAGTTTGTGAAATGAGGTAGAGGTGGGGGCCTTTTATAAGAGGAGAGGAGGGGCACTTTTGGAAATCATGAAACTATTATTTTATTTTCAAATGTGTTTCGAATTTCTAAGGTCCCACATTGATATATTTTGAATATAATATTATAAGGCTTCGAAATATTCTCATCCAATAGTTTTTGGACAAGTGTAGGTCTTAGATGTTATATTATCGTTTCATTTTATTTAAACTGTTCATTAATGAGGTCATCGTTGCATCATCATGATAATTAAATTAATTTATTTAATGTCTAAAAATTATAACAAAAATATCCTGATGTAGGAAATCTTTTTATCTTTCCAAAGAGTATTTATTGACAAAAATATGATTAGTATAACCCCTCATAAATTTTTTTTAGTAAAACAATTTATGTTAGTGTCATTTTCACCTTTATTTAAAAAAAACATTAAAGTCATTATCTCACCCAAGAGCCTCCATAGGGTCCCCTAAATCGACCCATGGGTTGTCTTGGTCGGCCATGACTCATCCAATAGGGGTAGGACAAGTGTCATGGTGTTTTCATATTTTTATAATATCATTTTTACCTTAAATTACACTAATTACCTCTAATCGCGATTAATGAAAAAAAGTTACTATTCACCAAAAAATTATTTTCATCCCATTGAACCACATTTTTCATACTAATGACAACCATGTATGTCGGATTTTCAAAATTCAATACACATTAGTGGTGAACTTTCATTTAACTGAAAAATCAGTTTGCTTGATTACCACTTAGTGGTTTCACTATTCATCAAAAATTTGAGTTTTTCAGAAAATTACCAAAAATTCACTCTAAGCTATATTCGATATTCCGAATTCAAAAATGATGTTTATATTAACTAATTAAAAGAATATAAGTAGAATTAATTAATTTAATAATTAAATCCCGCTATCAAAACAAATAGCGTGTTTTTAAGAAACAATATATATCAAAAGATTGATATTTGTTTATGTCGAATTTCAAAGTGAAATTAATTCCAAAGTCCACCATTGAATCAAATGGTAAAAATATTTTATGTTTTCACTTTAAAACCAATTCAAAAGAGAATGTAATCATATAAATAAATTATATTAAAAGAGGTTTTGAACTAAAATACAACATTTTTCACTTATTCATAAAAAATGAACTTTATCGGAAGAATAACAAAAACATACACAAAGTAAATTTTGATGTCCCAATTATAAAGAAGGATTTTATTTGGTCCAAAAGAATGTATAAGAGTGACCAAAACTATATTTAAAGAGGGTTCTCCATCAAAAGGAGATAAATCAACCTTTTAGTGAATATTAATGTATTTATGTATAAAATTGAATTCCTTTCTTATTTTAAGCCTTTATATTTTATTGGATAAATGTAAAAACATATATATTCGTATTTTAGTTATTTCTATTCATTCCTGCCAGTACAACGGCTACGTGTTAACTACCATTTGAAATTATATTATTAGCGTGTAACGTAAGATTTCAAAGAAACTCATTGTTGCGTATCGGGCACGCTATCGTACATAGCAACCCCATAAAAAAAATTTAATATTTAATTAAAAAATATTAATAAATATGAATATGTCTTATTCTTTATTTACCTGGGATGTTACACTCTACCCCACGAGCTTGATGATTTTCATTATCTGGTCCTCTTTTCCACAGACTGTACATTAACTGAAAACAGAAAGTTGACACCTTTAAAATTTTTAGTCAAACAAAGTCTTCTGGTTCAAACACAGACCTACTCAACTTAGTACAAGAATCTAGTCACTCAAGATAAAAAGTGTTTTCGTTTAGAAAGAACTTTTCCAGTTGATATTCACAATTGAAACAGAATGAAATTTATAGCAGATGAATCGTTTTCTTCAAAAATATTAATCTTTGAGTCGATCAAGTTGCAGTAGATATAGAAAATACAATCGCAACTTAAGTAGCATAAAATTCGCAGAATAATGTCGTTGTCAAATAGATGAATCTTCTGTTGTATTCCTTCTTCTTCAACAAAACAGTGCGTAGTCGCTCTTCATAATCAGTAGATCATTGTATCTTGATTTGTCTTTGTTTTCTCTCTTTAGAAATAGCGTTGTCTGTGCAGCAGATCTTTCTTTAGAATAAAATGATTGTATCTGCACTTGCATTCTGGATCTCTATGTTTTATTCTTTAAAATATTCTCTATATAGATCTTTGTACAATTTTTTTTCGTATATCACACTTGTTTCTATTATGATACTTATTTTTTGAAATTCAAAATGAGAGTAGATATATTGAGCGCTTCCTCTCCAAAATCAAATCCACAAAAATCACCCTTTGACTCGCAATATTCAAACTTGTGAATTAATCTGAGAGGTCGTAAAAGTCCATAATATTCACAATGAAAATCTCCGGTTAAATCAACCCTTCAAACAGTTTTGAATCTGTCATGGACACACTTCAAAATCAGTGTTTAATCTGGCTTAAAATTAGCTTAATCAATCGCTTCCAAACTGTTGAACAAAAATATGAATGTCCAATTCCCGACGCCAAACATAAGGTTGAGTTTCACTTCATGCATCCTCTGAAACGCAACATAGATCAAAACATAGGTTTGATGTTGCATTCATCAAATGTAAGGTTGACCATCCATACTTTTCTCTTCCATATCCAAACGTATATCATACTTTTGTAAGATTTCAAATATAAGGTTAACGATCCATAATTTTTCTTGTAACGTAAGGTTTCTTACAAAAGTAAGGTTGATTAACCATACTTTTTAGAAACAAAAAAAACATTAAATACTTACGTAATTTTTCTTCTTCCATAATTTCTCAATATCCCAAATGTGGGGTTCCTTCCAAAATTAGGGTTTTTCTTCACATAGGGTTCCTTTCTTTCATACTTTCTGGAAATCATAAATGTAAGATTCCTTCCAAACGCAGGGTTATTCTTCTCATAGGGTTCTTTCTTTAATAAATTCTGATAATGTATGGTTGTTTAACCATACTTTTCTGATAATCCGTAAAGAGTAAACAGTGGGTTCCTTTCCCTTTTTTTACTCTATTCTTTTCTTTCTTTCTTTACACTACACTTTCCAAACGTAAGGTATGAATAGTGTTTCCAGAACACTTTAAATTGATTCCCAAATGGTTTAGCAATTGTTCCATGCTGTGTAAACACTTGAATATTCATCCAAAAAATGAGATTATATAAAATATATTTCCTGAAAAATATATAAAGTAAAATAATTAGAAAAAAATTAAAGGGTATTTGTGAAAATCAAAATCATCATAAAGAGATAGGGTATTGTTCTCAACAATGTCCCCCATTAAATATGTATTGTTGAAAACAACACGTCCTCAACAAATGGGATATTTAAGTGGGAATCATACCAATCATGGGCACTATATTAGATTAACAGGTTGATACCTCAGTCTCTTTGAAAGTAAATATATTTCAATAATAATTTCAACCCACACCTCTGAATCCTTTGGGACTATAGTTCCCTAGAATGGTGATGACTTCTAGAGTTCAAATTCATATCATATTTGACAATATATCATTTCTCAAATTCCTAGTTTAGGAATTAATGTAATCACTTCTGGCCGATGTGGTCCTGTTACATAAACCAAAAAACTTTTGTGGTAAAATGATCACCTGTACACTCAAACATATCATGAGGTATAGTAGATATGTCATTAGTTTTGGGATAATCGCATCTCATTATTTCATATAGTCCCATAAATATTTCTCGAGGTTACATATTATTTAACATGAAGGAAACAAATCAATAAAAATATGCCACTATGGAAAATCCCTGTTATTCTATGGGATAACAAAAATATTCTTTTTTTAGTCTACCCACAAGCCATGGTATATACCAAATAGCACTTTCCAAGGTATTCATACTTTATTTTTAGTCACAATAACACACAAACACACACAAAAACACATACATATAAAACATTACAGTATGGTTCTACTTATTAATTCCTTCATAGATATATCATAATATCATAGAGGTCGATATGTCATGCAATAAAGAATACAAGTATATCATCAATAGACAGAACAATTATGTTAATTAAATTAAATAACATATATAATTAATTATAATATGTATTTATATGGTATATGATCCTACAAACCAAGAAAAATAATAATAAATATAATTAAAAATATCATCTAACATTCCCATGATACAAATAAACATTAAATATTAGGTCTCTTACACTTGTGTTTTCAAGGAACATAGTTACCCTCCAACCCGATTCCTTAAAATATATCTTTGTTCAACCATTTTCTAGGATAGTAAGGAAAAATATATGAATCTTAACTCCAATACATAATTTTAATTACAATTCCAAAATCACTCATTCCAAACATGACAATAAAATGTCCTCGATAGAGTCTCCATTTTCGCAAGAGTGTGCCAACAAGGAGTGAGAGGCTAAGTACACATGTGGGGAGAATAAACACTCTATATCATTCCATATCCCTAATTTTAATTAAAAAATATTATAAACAATATAGTTATTAGAGTAAATATTAGAAACTAAATTATTAAAAGTGACTGATGTGATATATGTAATTGAAGAGCTCTGAAATAAAAAATCAAATCATGAGTTACAAGTGTAAAAGTTAATGTCAATAAAACTATGGTATCCTCTTATGTTCATAGATATATGAATCCCAACTCAATTATCATTGGATCATCCATCTTCTAATATCCCTATATCCTTACATAGATCCCCATTCATGGAATCATCACATTCCTCGACAGTTACATGGATGGTGTGAGTAATAAAAAAAGTAAGACACAACCAACATGTCTTGAATAAATACACACAAATATACTATGTTTATTCCATAATAATAATAAACGTTTATGTATGATCAAAAAATTTACAATCACATACAAATCAATTATACACTAACTAAGCAACCGCAGACTCATTGTGAATATAGATTCACCTTCATACTACTACGATGATCAAGGGTAATTAGGAAAATTAAGAATAATACAAATGTATGTTAACAGAAACATGATATCCAAATTATGAATCAAATTATTAAATCTCCACTTTTTATCCACCTGGGGAATATAATATAAACATTTCACTCAGAATCCATATGTTTCAATGTGTTTTATACATGAAAAATAGTATCCATATAGTGAATTGATTATCAACAATGTACTTTGTAAATAAATATCTATCAATTTGGTGAAATTCCACATAGTATCCAAAAGGTGAATTAGGTATCATTATGTTACTCTATATGCACATTCTGCATCATGATTTTGTTTAGGACAAATGATATCATTCTCTAACATAATGTTTATGTCTATTTTCATCATCACCGTAATCTATACATGCTCATCCTCAAAGGATAAGAAGAAAATAATTGTATACCTTCAATGTATACCAAAAAAACCTTCAAATCAAAGATAAGATACAATATCATATTGTATTATTTACAATAATGTCATAGAATCATGATAAATATATTAGAATCATATAAAAAACATGTTATTCAAAATCAAACTTGGTAATATGGGATTCTTGAAATTATCAAGGAAAATAGGATCATACAAGGGTATTACCTAAATATAAACACACAAAATAAATCATCATCAACCATGATAAAAAAATTTAAAACATGTAACATACCTTGTAATCAAGTGTATATAAAATACAAAACTGGCATGAAACCTCCTACATTAAATTCATTTATAAAGAATGTCAAGTATCTTCAATGAATCATCATACCAATATTATTTATTTATTACATATCTTAATATACATGACAATGATAACTAGAACCACTTCCAATAATTTTATATCTATGATAAATAAAAAACTATAAGAAATAACACTTTCTCTATCGTGTTGAATTTCTAAATTATCGATTAAATGTTTAACATCTTGATAAAATTTTCATTCTTAATGAGTAATTATAATTTCTCATGTTATAATATTACATATCTCTAGAAGAATTGAATATAATCATGATAGTTAATTTTTACAAAGAATATATAATTATAGGTTTCTATCATAAAATATTAATTACTGTGATTTGTCTATAATGGTTTTGATTTAATTCATTCATTTATCTAGAATTATTATTTCAAAAATTTCTCATGAAATAAAAAGAATGTATAATATAAATACCTATCTAGAATTTATATCTTCCTAGAGCTTAACCTTGGTGTTGAAAGAGATGGTATCGTAATAAATAGAATCCCGATGAAGGGTTTGGATGGATCAATGGATGACTCATCAATCATGAATAATGAATTATTCTAGAGACTCAAGCACAAAATTATTATTAAAAATTATGGACGAAAGGGTTCAATTGTTTGAGGAGAAGGAAACCCATGTACCAGTTCGTAGAATTTAAATTCCAAATCAAATTCCTCATTTATTTTAAATTTAATATAATCATAATTTTAGTTTGCGTAAATTTTTCCATAATATATGTCACTAGCTTTAAAAGAGACATTGACTTATTTATTTCAATTTTTCCCTTTTGAATCATGAAAGTGATCTAAATGATAGTGTTGAAGAATAATAATAATAAATATGTCCTTTTAAGGAAATTTTCCCAAAGTGGACATTTTTCAAGGATAATATTTTTTTAAACTAACAAAACTCATAGTTTTCACATGAGGGTAAAGGTTTTATAATAATATGGGACCATATTTCTATTTAAAATTCTTTGAAAATCCTACTTACACCTATATAGCTAAAACATACCCTTAAATATCCCTTGTAACGAGGGAGATACCCTTACCCGAGAAGGGGGAAAATCTTGTTACCCATAAATAACTCCAATTATTACCAATTTATAATAATTCAAGATTACCATTATGTAGATTATAGGTACCCTTACTCATCCTTTGAAAATAAAAGGATATCTATACATATTCTATCAAAACACCATATTATATTTACATAACCCTTTAAAAAAAGAGGATACCCTTATATTAGCCATCAAATATCCCTATTACCATTACATGTCTTCTTAAAATACTCTTACATATAGGATGGATACTTTTTACATTCATATAGGCAATATTCCACTAAAAAGGGTAAAAAATTAAAATAATTTAATTATATCAATAATTACATATAAATGATAATCAAATGAATGTTCTATCATTATTTTAAAAATAAAAATGATTCATTTGTTATTCATGTTGATGTAATAGAGTCTCATGTATGATTGAAACTTATATATATTAATATTTTTTGATATTTTCATGATATTGTTATGAATATTCAAATATTAAATTCAAATTTCCTAGTGATTAGGGAGGGATTATATAGTTGGGATTCACTACATTATTGGTTCCTTGATGTTGTTATGGGTTTTCACATCAGAGGTCACATTAAAATCCCTTTGTACCTGACTCAAGGTTTAATGTATGATTTAAAAAATTTTGATGCATTGTTCACTAAAGCCTTTCCATGATGAATACTTAATTTCATTGATTCTATTAATGGCCTTTGATGAAAAAGGATAGTGTGAGGTCCATCTAACGGTGCATGATCAATAAGAGGGTGATTAGAGATAACCAGTGACTCACTATTAAAGCATTATCAATACCCATTATCAATTGTAAGAGATACATTGTGAAAATTTGTTTCAAGAGAATATTATTTTTTTACTCCTCATGGTAGTGTACTAGTGTGGTTGACTATTATGGGATTAACATATTTCTTGTATTTTAGACCCATTTGGGAGACTTATGCCTTATATGATTCTTCCCCTTAATTCCAGTACCCCAGTTATGTTTGTTTTTTATAATATTATTCTATAATACATAGATAACATTAAACAATATCAAATAGTTTAGCATTTCAGTAGGATATAAAAAAAATTTAACTAAACAATACAATTATAATTCATGATACATAATATGAAATAAATAGAAATAAATTATTTAACATTGAATTTCCATATGTGATATGTATTCGTCTACATGATTTCCTAGGAAATTAAAAATGATTACTAAAAGGGTGATCTTAAACACATCACATGTGGTGGAATGCAAGGGATTTTATCATAGAATTTTCATTGAATATATTATATGAATTGAATAAATAAATTGAATGATTCTATAAGCATGTGAAATACATATATAGATAAAAAAATAATATTATTAAAAACATGTAAAAGAAATTATTATTTTCTAGTAATAGAATGTATACTATTAGACATTTTGATATTATCGTCAATTCCTCGTGATTTAACATCCTACATTACATAAATGAATTATACAATTATATTAAAAAATATGTAAAACAAAATTTACTCAAATAAACTAGTCTCGTTAGACCAGTTGATGATTCTAGTGGATATATAAATCTCCACCCAAGCATAAAAAATTAGTATATAGAATTCATATTATGAAGGAATTTAGAAACAATACATATATTAATGTTCCCAAGGTAACCTCATGCATAATCACATATTTTTAATCATGATTAAACCAAATTTTAAAAATTGATACACAAATTATTAAAATTTACACATATAATGAAATAATGATTATAACTAGCTTAATGTGACCCTATTGGAATATTAACAATTAAATGGAATATAACCTTATCAAGGTGATGATAAATATGTAGTAGTTAAGAGTAAAATCATGGTTTATGGATATCAATTCAAAATGATTATTTATTAAGGTTTGTACAAACCTCATGAAAAATACAAATCATATCCCTAGGGAGTGTTTTCCTAAGCATGTGTTTAGGCCCCATACAATTGAAACTACGGAAGATAATATTACTACACCATAAACCATTTTTTGTTATTAAACTAAGGTGTAGCTATGTTTTATCCTTTATCTACATGTTTATACAGACATGGATTTTATTCTTAAGACAAAATAGAATAACTATATTACCAACATTTAGGGTTTTTTATTTATATAGGAGTGTTTCAGAATTATAATATTATATACAGGTTTTGAAAACTAATATAATTGGGGATTATCATTGATGATAGGAGAATTAATTTAATGTAATAGAACATAATAATATATCTCATTGAATTGAAAATTAATTCGAAGGATTTCAAAATATACTTAAATAATAAGTTAGGAACCCATACTTTTGTATAATAATATCGTAATGCATGGTTATAATGAGGGATAATAAGTAATATCCCATTGAAAATATTTAAAATTGCTTATAATTCCATGGACCGATTATAATGGCAGTATATTATTATGAATTCTAAAATATATTAAGACCAAATAAGGATAATTAAAATAGAATGAGGAGGATCAGAAGCCCATACATGCTATGTAGCTTCATAACGTTTGATGACAACTACATAAAAACACCAAAACTACCTAGAGTGAATATTGATAGATAAAATAATAGTGAATTAATTGTCTATGTCTTTAGAGTGGAGTGTGATGATATAATGTGTTTAAGTGGACTCTTTTTATTATTGAATAACTGTGATATTTCTTTTGAATTATTTTTTTGGTGAGGGGTAAATGTAGAGTCACCAAGGAGTTATGTGGGTTAATTGAGTAAATTTATTTGACACATGTAGGTATGAAATTCCGTCATAAATTGGAATTATAAAAGGTATACATATCAAGATATCATAAAAACCAGACCACAATATGTTTTTATTTATTACCCATATCATTTTTTAAATATTTACAATGTTAATTAATTGTTTAGTAATAATATATGATATTGAATCTTAAAAAATTTAAATTTTATTATTCTGAATTTAATCATAATTTTACATAATTAAATTTCTAAAGGAATTAAAATTTACTTTAAAATGAAAACGAATAATATTTAAATCAAATTGCAGTAGAAATATTCTTTATGTATTATTTGTTCTAAATCTTATTTCATATCAATCACCCATCAGATAATGTATATCTTTATGTTTATGAATTTATCAATTCATATATTAAAAACTATTTTATTATTATGATTATAATACTATATTTTTAGACATATTGACCTTATTTAAACAATTATAATTTTTCTATAAAATTTTTTATCTTTGGTATATTGTTTTTATGAAATTACAAAACTACAAAAAATTTATATATTAATTAAAATTTTAAATAAAATATTATTAAATTAATTCATTATCTTTATGAATATCTATTAATACAAAAAAATACATATTTATTGATAAATCATATATTTGGTGCCTAGAATTTGAAAACACTACTTTTAGTAAATATAATATTATTCATAAAAATATATTTAAGAACCTGGGTTTTCATTCAGGTATAGATACTTCAAATTTGTGTTATGTTCTTCATTTTGGAGCAAGTATGGATGTTGAATGGGTGAAAAATGGTCTCATGGATGTCATGGGATAGTTAGGTTCTCAGAACCCATATTTCAGGGGAAACTAGCAATGTCACACGATTAGCATGGGGTTGGAGCACGATATGTCAAACCATTTAGATGGAAATTTTCAAACAGAACCATATAAAAAAGTTTTCACACTACCGTGAAGCCAAACCATTAATGGGTCCATTCTACACAGGAATCCATGCATGGTTGGTTCACTCTTTTTCAAACTAGGCAGACAAACTGGGCACATGCTATTTTTCTGGGTAATTTTACAAATATTCCCATAATGATCTATTGACCCTCCATATTCCTCCTAATAGGAGTTCTAATGGGATATATCTATATGGCTCTCATTTTGTATATTTTTGATGGACAATGATATGGATTGAATTATCTACAGCATTCAAGATCTGATCGAGCTTCCGTTCATCGCATGTGATGTGCAAATGGTAAGTACTCGATTCTGATTGAACCTCTCTCTTTCTCTCTTTCCCTTAACCCAGTAACCATGGTCTATGTTTTTTTCCTGTTTTCATAGATATACTCTGATTCGGCTCAAATCAAGGGCCATTACTGGAGGATAATTTTCACACAATCTTATTGTGGGTGGTCTATAACTCATCTATCAAGTTTGTTGATTTTGGATTTGTCATGTGGGGCCCACTGATTTCATATGGTTCCATTAATAGAATTTATATTCCATGCATATAATAACTAGAACCATCAGGATGTTCTATTTACATATTTGTGATTAATTATTGGTGTTTATGCCAACAACTCAGTCCATCCCATGTAGGATGTTATGTAATAATAGGGTTTTTAGTATTTGACAAGTTTGAGATACCATTTGGGTCAGACTTTTCATGACCCTTATAAGGGTAAGTGTTTCTATGTTAAATGGGTGGATTTATAATGTGAATTAAATAATGGAAGTTATCATGTATTCTCACCACTTGAACTGACTAAGGTGATTTCTTCAACTGATGATTAAATGTAAAATGGAAATTGGAAAGTGTTCTATGTATATGGCATGAACATATTAATTGTGAATGATTAATTGGTTTCATGTATATTGAACCCCTTACAAAAGTAATGCACGGTAGAATAATGAACATTAATTATTGAATATGACTTAACTGGTATAAATAAATCCTTCATGATACTTGGCATTGTCAGACTAATTAAATGAAAGGCCTAAATCAGAGGGACTTATTGATTAATATTAGATTGATTAAAAGGTTTCATGATACATGACCTTATCAGACTAATGAAAGGTAAGTCTTGAACCAAATTAATGATTGTAAGACTTCAATATCAACCAATAGTGCCCTGACTCGAGCTTGCATTAGATTCTATTTCGGGAATTCCATGAGCACTCAAGAAGCCAATTCCCATTCAAGGATACTACTTTCTTAGGTTCAGACCAACCTAGATCCTGATCCTTTTCTATTCTTTAGATGCCTGGTATGACACCATAAGATCCCTTCAATATCATTATAGTATTCCTTAGATACACTCCTTGGATCCCATATTGAAATTTGGGTGCCATGGTTAAAACCAATAGGAAACAACTATTTCATACCCCTGTTTTACCATTGATGAACTCCTTGGACTCGGTAGGCATCTCATTGTGGAATTAATTGGCCGATACTACTTGGATTACACTATTACCCCATGCCATGTTTTAGTTATTACTCAGTTGGTGACCCTTGAGGACTACCTTACCTTGGTTGTTACCTTGGAATTTCATTATTAAATGTAATTACAAATTACCTTGTCATTACATGGAATCTACACAATTATTATCATGTGACTTATTTATAAATTGGTAATAATCAATTAATGTACTGGTTGTGTTCAAACTCCAGCTAAGGGTTGAAGTAGGTACTTTGGTATTTAGTTACATTGTGCTACTTTAAATTATATATACATGCTTTCACATTGATACATTTCCTATACATGGGTCGGATGTTATAGAAAATGTTGGTGGTGGCCCATTGAGATTTATCTCAAACCCTCTCTAGGAGCCATTTGGT
Organism: Viscum album; assembly: GCA_963277665.1. Taxonomy (NCBI): domain Eukaryota; kingdom Viridiplantae; phylum Streptophyta; class Magnoliopsida; order Santalales; family Viscaceae; genus Viscum; species Viscum album. The sequence goes on along the minus strand of OY728152.1, from coordinate 1,532,779,161 downwards.
ACCCAATGTAGATTACATGGTTACAGTTGTAGACAAATAAAATCATATGACTTCAAACACATGACTTCCTTTTGTTTATTATAGAGCTGGATAGCAGATGACTGCGCCCGAGCTCGGGATGCTTGGGATAGTCTTTTATTTCCTTTATATTTATTTGGAACATGTTATTCTTAATAACTTGTATTACTTTTTGTTTCATTTTTCTAGTGGCGTGACATATCTTCATATAGTGAATGTTATTCCAATTGTTTATGTTATTATTACTGTTCTCTATTTTCCTTTGCTCCATCTATTAATGTGTATTACATCAACTATATACCTATATTTATAATCCTTTACAACACTATATATTATTAATGAGGGAATATTCTCCCCATGGATACACCCTAGTCACTTGCTGGTAGTCGGTATCCTCTAGCATTCATGAAGATGCACTTGAGGCCATGTGTTCCACCGAGCTCGGAGCCCCCATTAAGTTGAATCTGGGTCTGGGACATCACAAAGTGGTATTTGAAGAGGTCACTTTATTATTTTAATATTTTGAGAAAATATTTTGGATATTATAAGTGCTTGGGATTTTTTCATAAGTTGTGTTTGGGTGTCACAAACCCATGTTCGGGGTAAAAACCAAGCTTCCTAAATTATAATTATTGTTCTAATTTTTCCAATTACAATTGATTTTATTTCTTCATTGGGTGATGAATTTTTTTTGTAGAGTTTTAGATTAGTACTTTGATTGGGGATTTTCTTTCATACTTGTCCTGATGATATGAAAGATAGGAGAGTTGTTACATGAATAACCATAGACACCTATAATTTGTATATCATGCATATTTTCATTCCATATATGTGAATTTCACTATTTTTCATTGCTTGAGATGCCTGTGATTATTGAGTGATGATGTGATAGTTATCTTATTCCTGTATTACTCTTGGTTTTGATTGATTGATTTCTTTTCTCAATTCATGAGGTGTATTTTCCCTCATGGGTAGGGATGAGTAATTTACTGAGTTGAGCCATTCTACTATAAATAAATGGGATTAATTTATGGGGATAGATATATGGGTGGTGATTCTCTAAAAATGGTTATCCATTATAGAGTGAATCATGAAATATAAAATGAATTGGTTTCAAATCCTTATCCCTATATGTATCATTTATGAAAGGTAAAGGATTTAACCTCGAAAATTAAATGTAAAATGAAATGAAACATATACATGAAAACTTACAGATACCTGGTCATATAAGTGGGTAGTTAGGGTAGAATTCCTTGGGTAGTGAGTTTTTAAATATTCGTTTTCCTTTAGTGATGCTATCTTTTGTGCATTAGATGTTTTGAGGTGTATAATTGGAATTTGTAGACCAATGTCTCCACAATGTACTCATATCGTATGCTAGGATGCTGGTGACAACCATGCTCCAAACATGGTGGGCCCCAATCCACCAGTCTTACCTCCAGGAGTTCCACATGAGGCTCTACCTACTATACCTAATTTAGACATTTATGCCCACTTTCAATATATTTTCCAACATCGGATGGAGTACATGAATGGTAAACTAAGGCATGTACCTAAGATGGATGATTTGACTTGTGAGTTGCTACAGTACCATCCTCATAACTTTTTAGTGGATGGAAGTCTGATGGTTGTAGAGTCTTGGCTAGAAGACACCCTAACAATCTTTGAGAATCGGGGAACACCTCCCAGGAGGAGAGTCATGATTTCTACAAACATTACCTGGGAGTAGGCCAAGCATTGGTGGGGTGTGAATTCCTAGAAAATTCATCATCGGGGCATGTTATGTTTTGATTTTGAAACAACCTTTCTTGGTTATTTCTTTCCATAGATGCTGAGAGATGGTAGAGCTACAATGTTCTTGCATCTTGAGAAGGGTTCTATTTGGGAATTGGAGTATTTTGTGTGTTTCATGGAGTTTCAATTCTTTTCACCTCTTGTAGAAGGTGATGAGATTTCATGGGCTAGGATCATTAGTAAGGGAAAAATGTAATCCATCTGTATGTAGGTGAATGTATTTCACCTACCTACTTTTCATGGGATAGTAAATCATGCTCTTATCAAAAGTGAAACCAGAGGGATGATAATTGTACATGGTATTGAGGATTATTTACAAGATAGAATAGTAGTTCCTCTAGCTGCTGGAAATGATCCCTTGATGTTTCTTATCAGGGAAGTGAAAACTAGATTGACCACTTTGATAGCTCTAAATTATGTGATTAGTGTAGACGAAGAGGGAATTTGAAGCCTCAGTGTGATAGAGATCCACGGGAGTGTCTGGCTTGCAGTGGTAGGGGAATATTCATCTTTTATACATGACCTTTCTGCCAGCTTCAAGTTGAAAAGGATATGCACCGGCTCCACCTTCCGGAAAAGTTCTTTTACACCACATCAGGTGGGGAGTTGGAGTAGAACCCCTAGGTTTGCCTAAGAAGGATGTTATGGACTTTGTTTCCATACCATTGATCACCAGTAGCGCATGCAGAGTAGTTATGATTGGGGTAGCCCATCTATTGTACTAGATCATGGATCAGAACAGTTGAATGAACTATAGTCGATACCCAAAGATTTAGATATGGGGCCATCTACAGTACGATGAAATATTATTGTGGCATATACTATAGTATCTACATTATTTTATATATGTTATCCAAACTCTGTTATCTCTGTATCTATCGTGGAGAGTCTCTGACTAAATATGCAACATTATTATGGTGTAATGACCCTAGATACACGGTTAGGGGTTTGAAAAGAGGGTATATGCTAGTTTTAGGAATTTTCCCCTAAAGAAGGTAGTCACCCTTTCTTATGGAACGTCTTTCTTACTCTACATGACAAGATTGGATTACATTCTCAGAATGGACTGGTTGACTCACTATCACTCTTTTGTAGACTATTATCACCACATGTTATCCTTCACATCACTAGAAGGTAGTAGTTATCTACATAAGGGTGAGTGGTTTGTCTAGGATGGTATATCAGGACTACAGATTCATGGGCTAGTTGGTCTGAATTCTTAGATTGAAAATCTCTTCATTGATGATAAGTGTTTATGAGAAACTATATTTTCTACAATAGTGTATCATTTCAAGGATGTCTTTCTAAATAATTTTTCTCGATTACCTCTTGAGGGAGAGGTATATTTTACAATCGATCTTGTTCTGGGAGAATCTCTATTGTCCATTCCTCCACACATGATGGAACCTATATGGAATTAGGCACTCGAGTACTTGTTAGAGGATTTAGTGGCTAAATGTTTCATATGGCCAAGTACATCCTCTTGGGGTTCACTCTTTCTTTTCTCCAGGAAGGTGGATTAAATCTTATGTATATGAATGGATTAAATAATGTTGAACCATATTACGTTTAGGAACAGATATCCACTACATAAAATAGATGATCTCTTCAACCAGGATCCAAGGAGAAAATGACTTCTTTAAGATTGAACTATGATCAGGTTATCATCATGTGAAAGATAGGTCATCAGACATACCATGTATAACTTTTCGTAGAAGGTACGGTTAGTATGATTACATATTTATTTAATTTTATCTTACGAACACATATACCTTTTTTAATGGATCTGATGAATAGGGTGTTCCACCCCTATTTGGATTCATTTTTCATTGACTTTATGGATGACATCGTGGTATATTCTCACACTCGTAGAAACCATGCCAAACATCTTGAGATCATTCCAAGTACATTGAGATAGCCTCAAATGTATTCCAAGCTTGCTAATTATAACTTATGGATCAAAAATGTTAACTTCATGGGACATATAATATAAAAATAAAAAGTATTTATTTACCTTGAAATGTTAATTGTTGTGTTTTCTGGGGAGAATCCCAAGAACGTGGTTGATATAAAAAGTTACATGGGGATATCTGGATATTACATGTGTTTCATATAGAACTTTTACTACCATATTTCACAAATTAATAGTCTTAGAAATAATTTCCTAAAGTTCTTATGGTCAGAAGCATGTGATAAATCCTATTATGAGCTAAAAGGGAGGTTTGTATTGAAACCTATTATAATTATTCCCGAGTCAAGTGTAGGTTATACTATACTATATGATGGATCAAGCTTCTTCCTAGAAGTAGTGTAGATGAAATAAGACATATTTTTGCATATGGATCTTATTATTTGAGGCCTCATGGGGAAAATTAGCTTAATAATGACCTTAATTTATTTGTAGTTGTCTACACCTTATATTGCTTGAGACACAATATCTTGGGTGAGTGCTTTGCGGTGTACACGAACCATAGGAACCGATGATATATCCTTTATCAGCATATTATGAACCTCAGAAAATGGAGATGGGTAAGATATCTATAATCTATTGATTTTCAGTTTGTCTATACTCCTGGGAAGGGTAATGTATTTGCTGAGGCGTTGATTCAGAAAACTCAAACACATGTTGTATGCAAAGGCAGTGATGAATGAAATTTAATGGCCATATTTTTTGAGTAGCATATGGAGTTTCATGATAGTCACAAGAAATATTACCTCTCATCCTTAATATTAACCTAGTCCCTCCTTGAGAAGGTAAAGGGTACACTGTTTCCATATCTTAATGATTTGGTTCTCTTTGGATGTATATTAGGTGATAAACCACCTCCGGGTTAGTTTGCGGACAAGATGACATCCTTCATCTATGTGGAGGTATCTGGGTTCCTACAAATATGAAATTGAGTTAATGAAAGAGTCCCATACTTAATTGTGGGCAGTTCATCTAGGAATATCTGCAATGTATCGAGATAATTGATGCCATTATTGGTGGCCTAAGATGAGATGTCATATAGCAGGATTTATCACTAGGTGTTCCACCTATTAGTAGGTGAAGGTGGAGTAATAGAGACCTGCAGGCTTGTTACAACCACTTACAGTCCCATAATTGAAATGGAAAGATGTTTCTTTAGACGTAGTAGTATATTTACATAGTTCTCCTAGAGATAGTGATACTGAAGGAATTATCATTAATAGACTGATGAAAGAATCCCAGTTCATTACTATTGGGTAGACTTTATCAGTGGATGAGCTACAAAAATAGTATGTCCTAGAAATCATATGACTCCATGGGGACCCCCATAATATAATTTCAAATCGGGATGCTTGTTTCACTTCATGATTCTAATAGGGATTTCATATGTCTATGGGAACACATGTGTTTCTAAGAACATCTTTTCACTATCATACTGATGGATAATCAGAAAAGATGATACATGTTCTAGATGATATTATTTGATCATGTGTCCATGATTTTGGTAGTTATTAGGGGAGGCATATCACTCTCATCAAGTTCACCTATAATAAAATATTTCCAGAGAAAATTCAAATGGATCCTTTTGATGCCTTATATTGTAGATCATTTCCTTCAACCGTTTAAAATCTATTTGTAGGTGAGGAAGCCCTACTCAATATTCACCTCGTTTAGGAGACTTTGGAGCATGTTCAGTTGATCAGAATGCATTTGACTACTACATAGGCTAGAAAATAAAATATTAATGATATATGTCAATGTACTCTACAGTATGAGGTTGGGGATCGTTTTTTTTTCATTGGGTATAGCCTATGATAGGGAATAGACTATTACATAGTCAAGGGTAGTTTTATCCACGTTACGTAGGGTTGTTTGATATTCTAGAGAGAGTCATGCTTTTAGCCTATTGTTTGTTACTAACTGTGAGGTATCAAGACATGCATGACATCTTTAATGTTTCTCATATTTTTAAGAATCATTCCATCACATATCATACATTTGATCCTGATGATATTAAGTTATATGATGATGATAACTTTATGGATTATCCAATACCCATTGTCGACCGGAGCAAGAAGGTTCTCTGAGGCTGGTTTGACCCTCTATAATGAGCGCAATTGAAGCACAACTATGTGTAAGAAGAGACATAGGATCTGGATTCCATCATACATGCTCAGTGGCTAGAAATTTTCTCGGATAATGTTTCTACTCCTTTAGAAGGTGAACTCGGAGACGACTTCTTTTAAGGATGGAATACTGTATGAACACAATTTTTTACACTACTATATATTATATTTTGTTTTAATTCTATATTTTGGACCTAATATGGATTCCTAATGAGTTAGAAAAGGGCTAAAGTGTGTCTGGTGCACGTTCAGAGCCCAAAACCATCTTTCTAGGTAAATTGTCCATGTCCCATGGTTAGCACATGGTTGGCGCACTTTTCATCTAACTGTGTGGATAAAAATTTTCAGACATAAGAATATAGCACGGTTTACACATGGTCGTGCAGCCAAACCATACATATAGGATTTTGTTTCATGTAACCATGCATAGTTGGGGCACATTTTGTAAAACTCAAAAAAACTGTGTGCATGCTATTTTTATGGTTAATTTTACAAATTTTCCCTTATTGATATATTAGTTGTCCTTCTTCCACCTAATATAAGTTATAGTGGTATTTAACTCTATATACCTCGTTTTGGATATTTTTTAGGACTAGATATATGGATTGAAATATCTTCTTCATTCGGGATTCGATCGAGCTTCCTTTCATCATGTTGTATGCGCAATGATGAGTACTCGAGTCTATTTGAACCATTATTATCACTATTTCTCTTAACTTATTTTTTGAGGTGTGGAGTGTTTTTACTAATTTATTAGATATACTCTGATACGAGACAAAAAAAGGTCCAATACCTAAGGAGGATATTTTTACAAGCATAAGGTGGGTGGTTTATAACTCATCCTTCAAGTTGATTGATTTTAGAATTGTTCTATGGGCCCCAAATATTTCATAATGTGCTTCTTATATAATAAATATGTTAGTATTATAATCATTAGAACCATATGGATATGATCATTACATATAGGTTATTACTTTTTGGTGGTTATACCCATAACTCCATTCATCCCATGTAGGATGTTATTCCATAATTAAGGTTTTAGTATTTATCATGTTTGAGCCACTGTTCTGGTGTGACTTTTCTTGACCCTTATAAGGGAATGTGTTTCTATATTAAATGGATTGATTTATACTATGAATTTACTAATGGAATGTACCATTTATTCTTACCACTTTAACCACCTATGTTAATTTATTTAATTTATGATTAAATGGGAAATTAAAATTGACAAGTATACTAAGTATAACACTTGACCGAATTAATTGTGAATGATTAAAATGTTTCATGTCTTTAGAACCCCTTACAACATTAATGGAATGTAGTAGAATGAACCTTAATTAATTAATATTCTTCCAATGTAATTAATGAAGGTTGAATACTACTTGGCTTTGTCACACTAATGAAAGGTATGGATTTAACCAAAGGGACTTATTTTTTTTATTATAACTTGATTGAAAGGATTCATGCTTCAAGACCTTATTGCAATAATGAATGTTATATATTGAACCAAATGAAATATTACATGACTTCAATATCAAATAAGAGTTACATGACTCGAGTTATCTTTGGATTATTTTGGAGAATTCCTTGAGAACATGGAAATCCCATTCGGATTGGAGGATATGGATTTCTTAGGTTAAGACCCACCAAGATCCCAATCATTGTCTAATTTTTTGGATTCTAGGGATTAATCCACATGATACCTTCAATATCATTACATGATTCCTTGGATACACTCCTTGGATCCAACATTAGAAAGTAAGTTCCACGGTTAAAGCCCTTTAGGCCCCGAAATTGGTTTTCCCTATTTTACCATGGATGAACTCCTTGGACTCGGTAGGTGTCTCATTGTGTAATTCCTTTGACTATAATCATTGGATTACACTCGTACCCCATTCCAGGCTATTGTTATTTCTGATTTGGTGACCTTTGAGGTCCAAGTTTCTTTGTTTTTTACCTTGGAACTTCATTATTAGATTTCATTATAGGATTCCTTTCCATAACATGGAACCATCACTATTGTTAACATGTGACTTATTTGTAAACTGCTACTATCAGCTAATAGACATCTTATGTTCTAACCCTAGCCAAGGTATAATACAGGTACATGGTTATTTAGTTACATTATGCTTGTTAACATTATATATGCATTCCTGTACATTGTTAAATTTCCATTACATGGGATGGATGTTATTGAAACCATAGGTGGTGGCCCACTAATGATTATATCACACCCTCTCCAGGCATGTTTTGGTAACAATATTAGATTACAAGGTTGCATGTGTTGAAAATGGGAATCATATATCTTTGAACACTTGATTATTTACTATTTAGGATGGAGATTAATTAGAGATGACCGATCCAGAGCTTGAGATGCTTGGAATAGTCATTGATTTAATTTATATTTATGTGGAACATGTTATGCTTGATATCTGGTATCTATGTTTTTAATTTTTTCTAGTGATATGACATATTCCCGGATATTGAATACTATTCTAGTTGTTTCAGTTAATATTATTTTTGTCTCTATTTTCTAACGTGCCTTATATTTACATGTATTGATTCCACTATATATTTCTATTTATAATTACCCATTTCGCTTCACTATGGTAATGAAGGAATAGTCATCCCATGGACACACCCTAGGCCCTTTTTGTTAGTCTGTATCCTTTGGAATTCGAGGATATTTCCATGAGGCCATGTGGCCCACCTGGATAGGGGAACCCATTAAGTGGAAATTGGGTCTGGGATGTCACAATTAAAGTACAATAATATTGTTTTTTATTGAAAAGGATTTTAAAAAATTATTAATTAGTAGTTAAATTATTATCAATGGTAGATACATATAGATTAGTAAAAAAGGGAAAAAATTATAAATCGAGGATTTGATGATTCATCATGTGACCCTAAGATACCAAATGTGTGAAGAAATATATAGAGGATTAATAATGGTAATCTTTTAAATGGATTTTAGAAGAAAACGTATAACAAAACACACCTTATTTAACCAATAAATAAATAAATTATTAATTTTTTTTTTCACTTTAATACATTTTAAGGATATTTTTGGTTTATATTTTTATCTAATAATATTAAAAAATACAAAACAAAGTGTATGATTCCAAATAGTTCCCATTTTCCCCGTGAAATATATTCATTAAAAGACACACCAAATTTGTTCAAGGTAACTCCAATAACTATATCTATGGTTTCATTAACATTTCTACTCAACCATAATTGATGAAAAAAATATTCTGAAGATTTCGTATGTTTAAAACTAATCACTATGAGACATAATGTAAATAAACTCACCAGTCAAATTCTAAATTGGAAAAGTCCATTAGAATGTTTTTACTCAATAATAAACATTTAACCTAAAATTTTGATTTTTTTTAATGTAAAAAATAATTTATAAATATATTTAATAAAAATATCATATTGATTTTTAAATGAAAAGAAAAAAAACATGAATACTCATGAATTCCTTTCCTTGAAAAATAATAAATTTTCTATTATTTTTCTAAAATGGTTTTAAACATTCCATAAAAATTTGTATTTTATAATTACCATTTGAAATAAATATAATTTATTTAAAAACCATTGAAAATAAACTATTTTTATCATTGGACAGTACCCTTAAAATCAACCAGATGTGAACCTTGAAAATTGAATATCCTAATGGGATAATTCATAACTCTCATTGGAGTAACCTATCATTGGTAAATCTTGTCACTATACCAAATACATTATGTAAGGACCCTATTTCTTCACTCAGGTATAGATACATTAATGTTTTTTCTAAATATTTACTTTTGGAATAATATGGATGTATATGGGGTTAATAAAGACCTTAGGGTTGTCCAGGGAATGTTCGAGGCCAATAAAACATCTTTTTGGGGGAAAAAGGCTTGGTACACCGTTTGGAAAATCGTGTAGATATTTTTTTAGAAAGAGAAAACTCACATGGTTGGCACGTGGCTGTGCAAAAAAAATGTTGTGATAACATTTTTTCTTGATGTATACGTGCATGGTTTGTGCACAGTTTGTCCAACTGTGCCAACAAACCATGCACATGCTATTTAAGGGTAAATTTTCATTTTTCTCTTAATGCTCTTATTATCCTCCCTCCTCCTTCCATAATCGAATATTATGTGGAAATAACCAATTTATATCTCAACATGGGTATTTTTGAAGATCTATCCTTGGAATAAATAGATCTTCATCATCTCGAAACTGATCGAGAATTTGTTCATCACGTTGGATATGCAATGGTATGTACTTGTGTATGTTGAAGATATTTTTCCATTCATTTACCTCGACCTAGATGTCATGGTGTGTGGATTTTCAAAGCTTTTTTATAGCTACCTCAATCCAAAGAAACTCAAGGGTTGATACCAGAGGAGGAGTGTCATACAAGCATAAGGTGGGTGGTTTATAATTTACCCCTATATTCGTCAATTTTAGAATATAGGTGTGGGGACCACTGATTTTGTTGGGTGACATTTCCAAAATTTATATTCCATGATTATAATTGTTAGAAACATATGGTTATTATCATTATAAATATGTTATTATTTGACATTGGTTACACCCACATCTTAATACACCCCATGTCGAAGGTTATTCCATATTTGGGTTTTTAATGTTCGGACACATTTCAGTCACCATTCGGGTGTTCCATCACTTAACCTCCATATGAGTAAGATTTATATATTAAATATCAAATTTATATTAATATTTTCATAATATAAAGTACCAGGTATTGTTACCACTTGACCCACCTAAGATATGTGCTTCAATTTGACAATGAAATGGGAATTGTGAATTGGCATGTATACTAAGTATAAGACTTGCCGTAAATATAAATAAATAGAATGTTGAATATCCTTAGAAACCATACCACGTTAATGGATGGTAGTGGAATGTTATTTGAATATGGAAAATTCTTAAATGTATTAACCAATTGGTTTCATGATACATGGCCTGGTTACACTAATGTAGGGAAAGGCTGGAAGCAAATGACTTGTTAAAAGGGTTTCGTGCTACGTAGCCTATTTACACTAATGAAAGGCGAGGAATGAACCAAATTAATTGATAAAAGGATTCCATGACACATGTCCTATAAAAACTAATGGATGGAAAGTCATGAACAAATTGAATTATTATATGACTTCACTATCAAATAGGAATGGCCTGACTCGATCTTTACTTGGATTATAATAGGAGAATACAATGAGCACTCGGGAAATCGATTCCCACTAAATGATATTGGTTGTTTGGGATGCGACCCACCAAGAACCCAATCCTTGTTTTATATTTGGATACCTTATATAACACAGTAGTATCCCTCATGTAGTACCACATGGTGTGTGGGATACACTACATGGATCCAACATTCCTTTCCTATAATCCATGGATCCAACATTGATAAGTATATTCTGTGGTGAAAGCCCATCAGGCCCAATAATTGATTAGCCCCATTTTACATTGGATGCACTACCTGGACATGGTAGGCATGTCATTATTGAATTCTTTTGACTATTCTCCCTGGATTACCCTCTTACCCATTAGCTAGACAAAGCTACATCTGAGTTAGTGGCCACTAGGGCTTATGTTGACTTGATTAATACCTTGGATCATCATTTTTAAATATCATTTCGGGATGTCTTGTTACATTGTAGAATCTGTAATATGAATTTCAAGTGACTTATTGATAAATTGGTAGAATTGATTAATGAATTGGTTACATGTTCAGACACCAGCAGATGGCTGATGTAAGTACTTGGGTATTTAGTTACATTATATTGATTTTGTTTATATATATATATGCCATCACACTATTACATTGCTTCACATGGTCTGGATGTTATACACACCATTTGTGGTGGCATAGTAAGATTTTATCTCACACCTTCCCCAAGCAACATTTGGTACCAGGAGTAGAATACATGGTTGAATGTTTTGATAAAGGGATGTATACAGCTTGAAACACTGAATTGCTTTATTTTTAGGATTGATATTGATAGCAGATGATCGATCTGGAGCTCATGATGCTCGGAATAGTCTTTGATTTCTTTATATACTATTGTGGAACATATTATTCATGTTGTCTTGTATCCATGTTTTCTAATTTTCTAGTGACATGTATTATCATCATCAGTTGTTGTATTGTTTAATGGTGTTTTTGTTACACAATTATTGTGATCCCTTGTTTGTCTATTCCAATTAACTATTTACTCTATTACATATCTTGATTCTGCTATTTACCTTCACTATTTATATCATATGTTCTACACTTTGGTAATAAGGGCATAGTCTCCCAACAGAAAAACCCTAGGCCCTTCCAACTAGTCGGTAGCATTTAGAGTTCGGGTATATGCACTTGAGGCCATGTGGCCCATCGGGCTCACATCACCTATTAAGTGGAATCTGGGTCTGAGATTTCATAAAGTGGTATCAGAGGTGGTTTTTTTGGTTCTTTGCTATTTGGAGATAATAAATTGGAGAATAAGAACACTTGGGACTAGGTCATATGTCATTCTTGGACGTCGCATACCCATGTCTATTGTAAAAACCAAGTTACCTAAATTATATTTCTTGTTCTTATTTTTCCTATTATAGTTGATATTATTTCATCATTGGGTGATGCATAACTGGTGTGTTGTTTTTTATTATTACTCTGTTCTAGGATTTTCATTCTTTCTTGGCCCAATCATATGATGGTTAGGTGAACTTTTATATTCATCATTATAGGAACCTTGAATTCAAATGTCGTGCATATTCCCATGGAATATGGTGCATTACACTACATTGGTTTTCTTGATTTGCATGTTATTAATGAGTGTTGTTGTGATAGTTTTCTTATGCTAGTTTTACTATTGGTTGTTATTGACTAATTGAATGTCTCAATTCATGAGGTGTACGATCCCCCATGGGTTGGGATTAGTAATTTACGGAGTCAAGACATTATACTATGAAAAAATGGGTGTTGTTTCTTATTATAGGTTTATGGGAACTGATTAATCAGATATCTATATCCATTATAATGTGAAACCTAAAATCTAACATGAAATGGGTTCGAATCCTTATCCCACATTGTCATTTTTATGAAAGGTAAAGGAGTGAAGCTCGAAATTAAATGTAATGTGAAATGAAAAATATACTTGAGATCTTACTGATTCCTGGATATCTAAGATGGTTGTTGGGGTAGTTTTCCTTGGGAATTGATTTTCCGTATGTTGATCTTCTACTAGGGATGGTATATTTCTACTTCTAGGCTTCTTCTAAGGAATTTTCTAAGATATTGAAGAAAAATTAAACCACTACATCCTCATATCACACACCAGGAAGTTAGAGACACCATGATCCATACGTGGTGGTCCTTGAGCCACTAGTATTACAATGAGGAGTGTCACTAAAGGAAACACATGATGTACTAGATTCAGGCACCAATACTAGTGTTCATGACAGTTTTCTACGTCTGACACAGTCCACACATGGTTCTCCTTGAGTTAAACTTATGATGATTGATCTGACTCATGATCTCAACCAGTTGAATCCTCCTACTTTTTCAAGGGATGGTGGTCTACAGGCAGCTGAGTCTTGGATAAAGGTCATCTGATCTATCTTTGAGCATCTGGAAACACCTGTAGAGTGGAGAGTCAAGATTTATACATACATGATTTGGTATTCACACAAGAGTTTGTGGGATGTTGTTACCCAAGATGATCACCATCATGGAATGACATGGGATGACTTAAATAATGTATTCTATGATCAATTGTTTCCTCAAAAACTTAGAGATGACAGGTCCAGAGATTTCATTCATCTTGAATAGGGTTTAATATCTATTATGGTGTATTTATCACATTTCATAGAGTTCCAGCACTTCACACTGCTTCTAGGAGGTGATGAGTTCCCATGTGCTAGAAGTTTTGAGGATGGGATCCAGTATACCATCCATATGCAGGTCAGTGTATTTCACCTACCTATTTTTTTGAGATAGTCCATCAGGATCTTATCACTAAGAAAAACATAAGGGGTGACAATAGTACTAGGTTTAAAGGATCAGTTCCATGACATTCAAAACGTTATTCGGGTGGAAGGAAACATTCTCTAAAGATTTCTCATCATAGAAATGACAACCACCATACCCATTTTGATAGATCTTTGGTGGGTCATTAGTGTGGATGAAGGTTCATTCAATGCCTTATTGTGATTGAGACCCACTCGTGTGCTGGTCCCGTGGATGTATGAGGAATCTTCATCATTTTTACAGTACATTTTCACTATCATCAAGTGGAAAATGATCTATTCCAGATCCACCCTTAAGATTGAAAACTTTTATAGCACATTAGGAAAGAAGTTGGAATAGAACCGGATGGTCTAACTGAGGCGGAAGTCATGGTCATGGTATCTAGACCCCTGATCACTAGAAGCACCAACAGAGTATTTTTGATCGTGGAAGTTCATATGTTTCACAAGGTCGTGGATCAAGTCTGTTCCATGCACGACAACCAATACCCATGGATCATGCTATGGGAACTTCTATTGTATGAGGTACTATTCTAGTGGCCTCTACTATTGTATCTACATTGATTGTTATAGGTTATTCAATCTCTTTTATCTCTGTATCTGTTGTGGAAAGTATCAAACTATAGATAAAGTATCACTATGGTGTAATGACCCTAGATATGCCATTAGGGGTAGAAATATAGGGAAAATGCTAGTGTAGGGACTGTCCCCTATAGGTAGGTAGTAACCCTTTCTTATGGAACCAATTTTTCCTTAAGGTGATGAGCTTTTATTTCATTCTTAGAATGGACTGGTTGGTTCATTATCACAGTTTTGTATAATTCTATTGCTTCTAATTATCTTTTACATCATTAGATGGAATCAATTATCTACATAAAGATGAGTGGGTTGTCTACGATGGTTGAGATGGACCAGAACATCATGGGATATGTCTAGTGACCACCCATATCTCAAATAACTTCATGGAGGATTAAATTTTATGATGTTATAATTTCCCTCCAGTAGTAGATTGTTTCAAGGATGTATTCCCTATTTATTTTTCTGTCTTAACTTCTAATAGAGTGGTATATTTTGCAATCTAACTTTTTTTAGGAGTGGATTTAGGGTCCATTCCTCCTTTCCATATGGAACCTATAGTGCTTCAGAAGCTCAAGATGCAATTAGAGTATTTAGAGGTCAAATGTATTATATGTCCTAGTACATCCTCTTGGGGTTCTCTCGTGCTTTTCACCAAGAGGGAGAATAAAGAATTAAGTCTATGAGTGGATTACAGAAGGTTGAACTAGATTATGGTCAATAACTAGTATCCACTTCCTCGAATAGATGATCTCTTTGAACATCTCTGAGGAGAAAAGGTCTTCTCTAAGATCTAACAGATATTGGGTTATCATCATGTGTGAGTCAAACCATAAGAGATAACTCATACAACTTTATATATAAGTTATGGTCTGTATGATTACCTTGTTATGTTGTTAGGTCTTACAAAAGTGCCTACCATTTTCATGGATTTGATGAATAGGGTTTTCCACAAATATTTGGACTCATTTTCTGTAGTCTTTGTGGTCGACATCTTGGTCTATTCTCACACTCTTAGAGACCATGCAAAACATCTTGAGATCATTAAATGTACATTGATAGAGCATTAGCTTTATTCCAAGATTTCTAAGTGCGACTTCTAGATCAACATAGTTCAATTATTGGGTTATACTATCCTATAATCAAGAGTATCTATAGACTCTAAAAATGTTAGTGCTGTAGTTTCCTAGGATTATCCCAAGATTGTGTTTGATTTACAAAGCTTATTGGGGATATCTTGATATTATAGGTGTTTCATACAAGACTTATCACATCTTGATTTACCTCTTAATTGACTTTCAAAGATGGGTGACAATTTAACATGCTAATAAGAATATGAGATATCCATTTAGGAGATGAAAGTCAGGCTTGTATCAATATCTATTTGAATTCTTCTGAAGTCAGCTATAGGATATACCATATTCTGTGATGCATCTGGCATTTACCTTGGAGTAGTATTGATGCAGGAAGATAGAGTGATTTCATATGGATGTCGGCAGTTGAGGCCTCATGAGGAAAATTACCCAACACATGACCTTGAGCTACAAGTAGTTGTTCATGCCTTACATTGTTGGAGACATTATTTTTTGGGTGAGCAATTTGTCAAGTACACCAAATACAAGAGCATCAATTATATATTTTACCAGTGTAAAATTAAACTTAGGCATAATATATGGGTTGAATATCTAAAATACTTTGTTTTTTAGGTTGCCTATATGGTTGGGAAGGAAAATGTAGTTGCAGACACACTGAGATGGAAAACCTAAGCACTAGTCATATGAGAAG
Organism: Viscum album; assembly: GCA_963277665.1. NCBI lineage: Eukaryota > Viridiplantae > Streptophyta > Magnoliopsida > Santalales > Viscaceae > Viscum > Viscum album. Next base: position 1,532,762,859 of record OY728152.1, on the reverse strand, counting down.
AAAATTATGAATGGAAGTTAATAGGCCACTTTTTTAAGCTACATCTAGAGTTCCATGACAGTCATGGGAAGTCTTACATATCTTCCTTGATTGTTTCCTCTTCCATCATTGAAAATGTGAAGAGTAGTTAGTTTTCTTATCCCGATTGATTGGTTCTCTGGGAGAGTATTTAAGAGATAAAAAGCCTCCAGATAGGTTTGTGGACAGAGATGAGGTCCTACGTCTATCTGGATGTATCATGGTTCCTATTGATATGGGAGAGGAGTTGATGAAGGAGCCCCATGTTTTTAGTGGGAAATTTATCTAGGCATCCCAAAGATGTATCAAGATATGTGATGCCAGCATTGTTGTATGGGGCTGAAACATTATATAGAAAGCTTTATCACATGGTGTTCCACTTATCAAAAGGTGATGACAAAGCACGAGAGACCTACAGGCTTGTTACAAATTGTTTAAATCCCAAAATGGAAATGAAAGGATGTTTATATGGATCTCGTAGTTGGATTACCTAGGTCATCAAGGGGTAGAAATTCAATCTAGGTAGTCATTGACTGACTAAATAATTCAACCCACCTCATTCCTATTAAGGAGACATTCTCAGTTGATGAGATAGGATGACTTTATGTCTATCAAATTATATTACTACATGGGGTTCTATGTACTATCGTTTCAGACAGGGATACTCATTTCACTTCACATTTATGGAAGGGTTTGTAGAATGCTATGGGAAATCAGGTGCTTCTATGAACATATTTCCCCATAAGACCAATGAACAATTAGAATGGACAATATAGGTTCTAGAGGATCCGCTCCGAGCATGCATCCTTGATTTTGGTTTTTCTTGGGAGAAGCATATCCCACTCTTCGAGTTCAATTATAATAATAAATATTAAGAGAAAAGTCATACGGAACCTTTTGAGTCTTTATATGATAGGCCATATTGTTCACCCTTGTGCTCGCTTTGAGGTAAGTGAGGAAGCCCTAATATGTCCTCGTATCATTTAGGAGTATTCATAGCAATTTTAGCTGATTACAAAGAACATTACTAATTCTCAGTCTAGATAATATTTATATGCTAATCTCTATTGATGACCTCTTGAATTTGAGGTCTGGGAATATTTTTTTCATCAGGTATCACCTAGGATAGGGAATATATGGTTACATAAGGAAATGAATTCTATCGCCTAGCTATGTGGGATCGTTCAATATTCTATAAAGAGTTAGTCTGGTAGACTATCGATTGCAACTACCTCAGAGGTACCATTCCATGCATGCTTTCATTAATGTTTCAAAGCTTTTCCTATATCATGTAAACCCATCACATACATTTTATACTAATTAATTTGAGTTACATACTGATGCAGACTTTGTGAAATATCTTGTACACATCATTGACTAGAGAACAAAGGCTCTCTAAGGCAGGTTTTTTGCTCTAGTACGGGTGTTATGGTAGAACAGCTGTATGTAAGACTATACATGGGCGCATGAGGATGACATATGTTCATAATGGCTATTGTTGTTCTTAAATAATTTTTCTCCTCCTTTGGAAGATGAAACCATGGATGAGTTCTTTTATGGTCGAAGATTGTAATAACCTGGTTTATCACTCTATTATGTATCCTTAAATATTCAGTCTAAATATTTACATTCGACCAAATATGGATTCTTCAGTGGTTAATAAAGATCTCAGGGGTGTTTAGGGTTTTTTTGAAGCCCATAACCCATCTTATTGGAAAAATAGGCATGTCACACGGTTTAATGTAATCCGTGCGGATTGTGTTATTCTAGACAGAGCCTCCTCGCATAGTTAGTGTATGGTCATTTAAACTGACCATCTGAGAGCCCCTTTCTCTATGGTACGAGTGAATGGTTTGCGTACAATTTTTCAAACCGTGTGGAAAAACCGTGGACAAGCTATTTTAAGGGTAAATCAAACTTTTTTCCTTTATGAACACATTAACATCCATATTTCTTCCCTATTTTGATCTAAGGAGTTATTTTCCTATTTCTCCCCCAATTTGGGTCTTTTTGAAGACATAACATTGGAAGAGATAGATATAAATCATCTAGAATTTTATTGAGCATATGTTCGTCACATTGGAGGTGAAATAGTAAGTACTCGAGTTCATTTGATCTGTTATTCCTCTCTTTTTCTCTTGAGATAGTTATCATGGTTTGAGAATTTTTCAACTTTTCATAGATCTACTCTAATCTGAGAAAAATCAAGGGATTATACTCTAGGAGAAGATTCATACAAGCCTAGGTTGGGACGCCTATAATTTATCCCTAAAGTTTTTCAATTTTGGAATGTTTGTGGGGGGAACACTGATTTTGTTAGGTTCCAATTCTTATATTTATATTCCATGATTAAACTTGTTAGAATTGTAGTGTTATGATCATTCCAAATATTCAATTAGTGGTTAGTGGTTACACACACAACTCAATCCTCCCCATCTCAAAGTTTATTCTATATTTGGGTTTTTAATGTGTTGACACATTTTTATCACTGTTCAAGTGTTCCTTCATTTGACCTCCTTAAGGGAAATAATTCTATATAAAATGGAAGTTTTAAATTGTGAATTTCATAATAGAAAGTACCGTGTATGCTTACCTCTTCACTCACCTAAGTTAGGTTCTTTAATTTGACAATGAAAGGTAAATTGTGAATTGGAAAGTATAATAAGTATATTCCCATACATTAAATGTTACTAAATAATAGGTTTCATATCCATAGCACCCCTTACCATTTTAATTGAAGGTAGTGGAATGAACCTTGAATATGGAATATTCTTAAATAGAGTAAATGAATAGTTTCATGCTATTTGGACTTGTCACACAAATGAGAAGAAAGGCTTGAACCAAATGACTTGATAAAAGGGTTACAAGCTACTTGGAATTTTCACACTAATAGAAGGAAATCCTTGAGTCAATCGAAAAATTATATGACTTCACTATCATATATGAATGGTATGACTCAAGTTTTCATTGGATTCTAATCCGAGAATACCATGAGCACCCGAGAATTCCATTCTGATTCAAGGATAAGGATTACATAGGTTGAGACCCACCTAGAATCGAATCCTTATATAATATTTGGATAGCCAATATAACACCATAGGAGCCCCCATGTAGTATTATAGGATGCCTTGGATACAATCCTAGGATCCAAGATTCCTTGGATACACTCTTTGGATCCAGCATTGACAAGTAGGTGTCATGGTTAAAGCCCATTCGGCCCAGTCTTTGCATAGCCTAGTTTTTCCTTGGATGAACTCCCTAGACTCTATAGGGATCTCACTGTGGAATTATATGGACTATACTCCTTATGTTACACACTTAACCATTAGCTAGACATATATACTACTATGTAAATGTCCTATGAGGCTTATGTTGTCTTGTTTACTACCATAGAACATCATTGTTAAATATCATTGGAGGTTTCCATGTTACATATGGAACTTTCACAATTAATAACAAGTGACTTATTAATAAATTAGAAACAATTATGTAAATAATTGGTTACATATTCAGACATCAGCCGAGGGCTGAAGTAGTTACTTGGTTATTTATTAACATTGTATGACTTTACATTATATATAAATTAATTCACACTATTATATTCCATTATACGGGTCGGTTGTTATGGAAACCATTCATGGTGCCCCACTGAGATTTATCTCACACCCTCTCTGGGCGTCCTTTGGTACCTAGAGTAGATCAAATGGTTTCAGGTGTTGACAAAGTAATGTATATGTCTTCAAACACTTGATTACTTTCTATTGAGGCTGGATATTGATAGTTTATGACCGAGCGAGATCTCATGACACTTGGAATAGTATTTTAATTATTTTATACAAATGTGGACAATATTGTTCCTGATATCTTGTATCCATGACTATTATAATTATAGTGACATGGATTGTCATAATCAATTGTTGTATTGTGGAATATTGTTTTAGTTACATAGTTATTATTAACCATTGTTTGTCTATTCTTAATATCTGTTTCTAATGTTACTTATCTTGCTTTGGATATTTATCTCGGTTATGTGTATCTAATGTGCTACACTCTAGTAATGAGGGAAGAATCTCCCCAGGGACAAACCCTATACCCACCCATGTAGATGCCATCCTCCACAATTCAGTGAGATGCTCTTGAGGCCATGTGGCCCATCGGGCTCGGGGCACATATTATGTGGAATCTGTGTTCAGGGTGACACACATTAGGACACTATATCAGGATCTCTATTAATCAAATCTATTTTTGGATCTATATAAATTCATAAAAAATGTATAGAAACCATATCATGAATAAAACACATATATATATATATCACTTTAATCATAAAACCCAATTGAATTTGAAATAAAGACCACCAATAATAACACTTGTAATTATTATAAAATGATGATAAATATATCTTGTTTCCTTTGAAATATTTCATTAAACTACAAATTCGATGAATATTGATATAAATAATTTATTTTAAAATTATTTTGGAATATTCTGAATGAATCCTTATGATGAAAAATGGTTATATTAATGGTTATGATCTATTGTGTTTTATCTGTTAAAGAGTTATTCATTATCCACTTTTTAAAAAGATTAAAAATAAACCATATATAATATTTTTAAAATCATAATTTTTCATAATTTTTAAATTCAGAAATATATAATTGAAAATTATGTTAATGAAATGTTGATTCATACTTTTTTAATCTTTTAAAATATCTAAATCCTTGAAAAATAAGTGTTGGAAATAAAAAATTAATATTTTTAAAAGTAATATCCTTAACATAAGTTGTGTTTAGCTTTGTATGTTCTAGGAATCCTAAATAGTAAAATAATATTAGTTTTATAATTGGGTAATAATTTATTTCATGTTTATTTTAAAAAATTTGTTCCTTTGAATTAATTGACTACAAATATTTATCCAGATACATAAATGGTTAGGTTTTCATTTTTAGTTTTAGGGTGGACTAATTTATAACCTTAAAACAACATCGATGTACTCACTATGGTCAAATGCTTTATGGTTACATTGAATATAGAATTTCAAAAATTAATATTATTATCATATATATTCATTAAATTATATTTTCAAACCATCAGTGTTATCTAGTTATGAAAAATGAACCAATTAATTTCATAAATGTGCTAGTTAGTATGTACACATTAACAGTGGTTTAATTTTTAAAATTTTTTGAAATAAAAATGTTTATTTTTAAAAAAAATTATATAATCACAAATATTTTGTTAATTTTTTATTTATTCATTTTATTTATCCTTATAACAATTATTGTATGGTAAATATGAAAAAAATACATTACTTCATTGAGGTGGTATTTAACATGTACGCACAAGTGACATTATTAACGTACAGTGATAATATGTGTAATAAGATAGGTAATATAATATTATTAATGATTAATAATAATTTCATAAAAATAAAATATATTAATTAATTTTTTCATTATAACTAGTTGTGTGAGGTGATGATTGAAAAAATATCAGAACACTTTGTGGAGGTGGTAGTCCACATGTACACACATGTGATATCTTCATTTTTTAATGGATGGGAAAGGGATTGAAAAGTGTAGTTTCATAACTATAACAACAAAAATTTATATGTAATTTATTTATGTCCATATGTTGTAGTTTTTATAATATACATTGTGTAGGTAGATGAATAATTAATCTTCAAATAAGTATATTATGACATATAACTCCCCATCAGATACAACCCTTTGGAATCGACCATAAGCCATCAAGGAATAATATTTTAAGAAGAAAATGATATCTAGGACAAGGGGTTAGATTTTGGTAGGGGAATTGGATATGGGTTTTATAAACTAGAGATCTCATTATGTGTGAGTGATTGAGTAGAGTAGTTTCCCTTTTATATGTGAGGGTAGGGACATAGATGCAATATTTTCTAAATATATAAATATTATAAATGTATTAATAATGGAAATGAGGATTAATAATAATTATTATTTATTTATATAGAGATAAATTATCAAATACTGTCAACTAGTATGAAATAATAAATGATTTTTTGGATATATCACTTAGATTTTACCTTTATTACTCTAATTTATCATATATACTGGTGACTTTTTTTTTACCATAGTTACTATTTATATTGAGAAACAATTAAATTGATCTATATAAAAAAATTACCTCCTAATTCCCCAAAGTAAATATATTTCATGGGATTCAATTTTATTATGTTAAGGAAATTACATTTAAAATATTTATGAATAATAAAATGATTTTTTAGAAATTTATGTTTTTTAGAAGAAAAATTAACATCAAACCAAATCAACTGTAATTTTCAGTCCTGTAAAATTATTTATATATTTTTTAATAAAAAATATATTTATTTCAGAAATATATAATACAAAATGAAATTTTAAATTTAAATTATAGGACATAATAAAATAGATTGATGTTTTTTAAAAACATAGTATTTTTTATTATATGCTCAAAGTGAATATTTTAGGAGATGTATCCATTATTCAGAGTATAATTTAGTCAATATGTTGATTAAAAAAATAAATTTAATCTAATAAAACAAAAACTAGAAAATAATTGAATTTGACATTTAAAAAACCATGAACTTCATTAAAAAACAATTTCATTAAATAAAATCAATCCCTTTTTGATGAAAAATTAAATAAAAACTGATATAAAAAATTATCAATATGAATTAATAAATAGAATACAAAAATCGTATTAATTATTTATTTCATGCATTAACTGGTTTATCACATTATTACCCTTCTGAAATTCAATCCTTTAAACTTTATTCGTTACATAAAAAAGTGACATTAATTTTCCATCATTCATTTCTCTGATACCCTTGTTGATTCCTCAATAATGTGATTTGTCTAGAAAACCTTATATTGGGGAAGAGAATTATTTCACAATAAATTTTCCCTATAATCCAAAATATAAAATATATTTTTTATAATATATTTTATCCACAAACTACATGGACCCAACCTTAAAACATTACTTAATATTGAATTAAATGAATAATTCACATTGAGGATCTTTTCAGGTTTATTGTTTTAGAGAATTAGGACATAACTATTTCATCTCACAAGATTACAAAGTAGGCACTTCTACTCAGTTTCCATTTTTTCATAAAATAAAAAACTCTTAAAAAGAAACATGTCTAGTTCCATGTTTTAGATAGCATGTCTTTCCTTGATCCCATCCTTGACCCTATTCACCTTTAAGTCCTATGGAAAACATTTCAAAAAATTGGGGTGAGTGTAAAAAGCTCAGTAAGGGATATAAAAATATGGGATGAAAACATTAGTCCATGTATACATAAGAATCAATGAAATCATAGTTTACTCTTAAAACATAAGAACTTTAAAATACCTCCTGAAATCATAAGATTTATGAATAACTCATATAAATCATAAGACATAAAGGAAACTTGAGGCATTCATAACTTTCATACGTAGGGAGTAACCCTCATGGTTACGTTTGGAATAACCACCACAGTATATTCCCTAAATCTCTTTGGAGAAACCTTAGTGTTTAACTCATTCTCATTACCCAATGCATTGGAGATATATATCGGGCTCACCCTCCCTTATTTTATCATGGAACCACCCTTATTCATAAACAATGCCTAAGAACCATAATGTAATCGTATTACATAAAACATGCATAAATGAAACATAAAATCTCCATATTTCAATCACAAGATATCAATACAACACATTGATATAATCAAAACATTATCAAAACCATTTTCAATACCAAAATAAAATAAAAGTAAAATATGGAATTTATTTTTCACTTAAAAAAAGTTATGGATTGTAGAGGAAGCCGAAACTCAAATAATGTTCACGGTGGCAGAGAAGTCATTATCGCCGCATGCGTAAGGAAAAAACATTCCCTTTTTTCATTTAGTAAAATGCTTTGTATAAAAATATTCCTTTTGAATAAAATTAAAATTCCAAGGGGTTAATACATCGTATAAAATAATGTTGTGAATAAAACAATATATGAATCAATTAATGGAGATTGAGACAAAGTCCTGTACAAAGTCGGTATCCTTAGATTACGGATAAATCAATTACAAGATTATGTGTGGAAAATAACAATACACCTAACATAAGAGGATATTAAGTGTAAAAAAATCAGAGGTCATCCACACATATTCATTATATGACATAATGAAGAATTAGAGGTTTGATCCAATGAATTGAAATTGGGTTAAGAAGTTCCCTTACAGAAATTTGACACCCTAACGACGTCACATTAAAATTCAGAAAATGAGCTGATGAGAGAGAAAAGGGTATCTCATCACTTGGAAATAATATTTATAGAAATAAGGATAGAGAAGAACATATCCAACATAACAATATGTAAATTAAAAGACATAACAAACAGAAGTCTTTTAAAAAAAGAGGAGGGTAAAAGAATCCCTTACCGATTTGGGTAACTTTCAAAACGTACACCCCATGAAAGAAGGACCAAAAAATGATGATGTAAATACCCATAAATGAGATTATATTAAACAAAGAGTATAATCATGGTCATTACATACACCACTCAATGGATATAGTGACAAATATAGCATGAATCTCACGGGAATAAAAAGTGAGATAAAACCCCCATACTTCATTGTAATCAATCGAGTCGTATGAAAAAAAGATAATAAAAACAAAATGAATCATAGAATACCATGAATAAGAATAGAATAATGATAATATATTTTAATTGGAAGAACACAATACACTACATGCAATAAATAAGTGTTGAACAATAGAAATCTCACAGAATTGAAAGTGAGATAAGATATCCCCTTACGAAAATTCAGTAGCCTAACAGCGCGACTTAAAACATACAAAAATGGATTGAAGATATCAATTAGGGTATATAATAATATGAACATAAAAATTACAATATGATTAATTTATAAGAACATCCCCCAACATAAGAAAGATTATCTTAAAATAAGTGACATAAAAGAGAGTATATTAAAAGAAAGAGAGAGGTTGGATCCCTTACGTCATGTCCGACTTGTCTTGTTCGTTTAATTATATTCCTGAATAATAAACTTTGGAAAATTAATAATTTCTTAAGCAAATCCTTTAATGTTTATTATTCAATTCACATCACATATTATAATGTTATAATAATTAATTAATTATTTCAGTTCATGTCAGACGTTTTTGTCGATGTTTGGTATATGAGTAAAAAATAAAATTGTTTGAAAAGAATTGAACATGTAGTTATAATTACATCATCTCAAGAATTGAATTAATGATTTAAATATCATATATATTCATTATATATTCATTTTGTACTTTTTCATAACATTTTGAGATAAAAATGAACTGAACCGTTCATGGAGACGGTAGGCCATACGTACAAATGAACGCTACTTTAATTTCTTTGTCACATTAATGGAATTAAGACTAAATAAGAGATATATATATATATTATAATTAAAGTGTAATATATATTTTATATATGTCACATAAGTTCATTAATTTCATTCTTTATACATTCCATGTATTTCATGAACGAGTCACAGCACTTGAGGGGGCGGTAGCCCACACTTCCTCAAATGAAATTATCACATTTTCACAACATGCAAAGAATAATGGTATGTTTTAAATGTAAAATACAGAAGCATAGAGAGGAAATAAATATAATATATATCGTTAATAAATATAGTGTCATCATAATATCCACCATGAGAGGTGGTAGGAGAATATAGAACAATCATTGTTTCGTGAGGCAGTAATTCACCGTCCACGGAAACAGTATGTTATTTAACAATTAGACGGAGGTGTGTGTAAGTGTAGCTCGAATAATTATTATAACAACATCCTAGTAAATTGAAGATATTTTTTTTTTTACAATAGAAAGTAATAAAAATAGTTTATATAGTGGGAGAAGCAAAATAAAACAGAAGAACATAAGAAAAGACATTACCTTTAAATCAGGTAACTCTTTTTTATTTGAGCCAAAAGGAATCCTTGGAAATAATTCTGCCCAAAGTGATGATTCTAGGAGTAATAGAGGGATGTGGAGAGATAGTATGAGCAGAGTATGGATGAGAAAAGGGCTTGAGAGGTGTGGGTAAGGGGGTAAAGGTGGGGGCCTTTTATAAGAGGGAGGAGGGGTACTCTTGGAATATCATGAAAAGTTACTTTATTATGAAATGATTTTCGGATATTAAAGGTCCCATAATTATATATTTCTAGGAAATGGTGTTAATAGTTCTAGAACCACCCATACAATAGGTTTTTGACAATTGTAAGTCTTATATTTTACCTTATCTTCTCATTTTATTGAAATCATTAATTAATGAGGTAATCACTTCATCATCACGGTGTCATAAATAAATTTCATTATTTAATGTCTAAATATTATTAAAAAAATTACCATCATGTAGGAAATATTTTTACCTTTCCATATAATGTTTATAGTCAAATAGATAATTTATTTAAACAAAATTAAAATTGTTTTACTTTGGTGATACATACTTTGGTTACATTTACCTTTCTTAAAAAATGATAAAATGTCACTATCACACTAAAGTGATTCCATAGGGTCCCAAGGTTAGAACAAGGCATCCCATGGTCGTCCATGACACCACCAATAGCATTAGGATACATGTTGGGGTCATTGAATATTTTTATGATATTATTTTATTACCCTTAACTACCCGATTAATAATTAAACACGATAATTAAAGATAATTACTGTTGTTACTATTCATAATGTCCAAAAACAAAAGATTCTTAATTACATAATTTTGACCTTATGATTCCAAATGTGGAACCCATTTTACCAAATTCAAAACACAGAAATTGTAGTAATAAATTTAAAATTAAATCCCGTTGTCAAAACAAAAGACGGGTTTTTAAGAAGTAAAATTTATCAAAAGATTGACTTGTTTTTACATCTTATTGAAAAGTGAAATTACATCCAATGAACAAAATTTTATTAATTGATAAAAAAATTATTCGGTTATACTTAAAAAAAATTAAAATGAAAATCGATCTATATAAATAAATTGAATGAAAAGGCAGTTTTGAATTAAAATGATGTATTTCCACTATTCCTTAAAAAAATGAACATTATCAGAAAAATACCGAAAATTCACCTGAAGCTATATTTGATATTCCTAATTAAAAAATGATTTCCATTTTACCAAATTAAAAACATATAAGTTTTATTAATAAAATATATAGTTAATTCCCGCTGTCAATACAAATAGCGTGTTTTTATGAAACAATATATATCAAAAGATTGACACTTGTTTATGTCCATTTTCCAAGTGAAATTGATTCTAATGACCACCATTGTATTAAATGGTAAAAATTTATTTTAATTACACTTTAAAAAGAATTAAAAATATAACATAATAATATAAATAAATGATGTTTTGAGTTAAAATACAACATTTTTCACTAAAAATAATCTTTTCGGAAAATTACAAAAATTTACACAAGGTAAATTTTGATGTCTTGATTATAAAGAAGTATTTTATTTTTCCCAATATAACATATAAAATTTTCAAAAATAGATTTAAAAAGGGTTTTTCATTAAAAGGTGGTTAATCGACCTTTTAAAGAATATTAGAAGATTTATTCTTAAAATTGGGTTTATTTGCATTTTAAGCCTCTAACATTTATTTGGATAAATGAAAAAATATTTGACAAGCATATATAATCATTTGGTAGTTAGTTATGTTCATTCCTTCCATTACAATGGTTAGGAATTAACTACCATTTAAAATAATATGACTATATTATTAGTGTGCAATGTAAGATTTCAAAGAAACTCATTGTTGCGTATTGGGTACGCCACTGAACATAGAATTCCTTTTAAAGTAATATTAATATATTATTCACAAATATTAATAAATATAAAAATTTAATATTCTTTATTTACCTGGGATGTTACATCCTTCCCCCCTTTGGGGAATTTCATCCTCGCAGTTTTAAAATTGGGCTTGGAAATTTCATTAAAAGCCCCACATTAGAAAAGGAGTAAATTAAACTATCACTTTAAAAGAAAGAAAGAAAAGTAAAAAGGTCACCCAATACAACAGATACTAGAATACCATGAAAACATGGATATGGAGGATAAAACAAACCATCATGTTTTGATGGAGAGTGATAGAATACATGTTTAGGAGAAATTTAACCACCAGAAAAATCACAAACTTGTGATGGGTTAAACGATATTTGATTCCCAAGTAGAAAAAGTAAACAGACAACATTTTTGTGTTAAGTTACTTTTCATTGAGGAATTTATTTATGAGTTTAACTAAATCATAAGGAAAAATACTCACTTTCCATGTAGACTTTCATCTTTTACTAAATTTCTAACACAAACTCATATTTTCTCCAAATGATTAGTATTTTAGGATGACTTGTTCATATTAAGAGTGATATAACCAACTTCTAGAGAGTCAACTAATCCAAAAAAGAGAACTATACATTTCCCATTTCTTTAGACCAAAACCAAAACCAAAATTGTTAGTACTAGAGAAGATAATTCCCGAAAATGATAATCCTTTATAAAAAGAAATACTACTCTTAATCTCCAAAAAATTTCAAACATTATTCGAAGTTTAACAAAGACCATTAAATAAATAGTTGTCCATAAAATTCATCAAAGATAAACCAAACTATGATTGAAACCCTAATCTCTGAAGTATTTAATCACATAGTCTTCCAGTGTAAATCTTAACATTTATTTCCAAATAATATAAGTTACTCTTAAAGTCTCATACTAAAAAGTAATTAACCTAATCACATATCTTTCATTATTGGTTAATAATTTCCATAGATAAACCAAGATAAACATATTCATGATTCATAATATCATCTAACAAAAAGAATTATCCATACTAACCAGGGACTTCACGTAGTCTAGTGGTAGGTGATAAATGCCAGTCACACTTTGGTTGTGGGTTCGATTCCCACAGCACCGTCCGACGCGATAGGATGTCACACGTTCTGCGTGTTGTAATCTTTCCAGAAACTATATAATTCTTAAAACATTCCCAAAAAAGAGATAAAATCTTCAAAAATATCCTTAACATAATTATCCTAAATTTTATCTCTTGCCTTTCATTTTCCATCATAACATATAGTAACCCATAATTACCTCAAAAGTAAGGATTACATAAACCCTAATGGTTACCTTTATAATTATTACCTAAACTCCCACATCGAGTTGGTTCTCTCATACATGAGGCATTAGAGAACTAAGCAAGGTTAAAGTGGTTAATCATGACTCATGATAGTTGGTTGAGAATAACCACAAGAGTTCTCATTGCATCTCCCATATCATTTAGTTGTTCTTTCAGAAAACTATCATAGTTTTCTTCACATCCACTATTAATTCGGTGCCTGCTAGTTCCAGCAATTTACTAAAACCAAAAAGGTCAGTGTGAGTATATCATTAGAATCATCATATAACATCTTATGAGGATGGTAAATACTAAGATATAATTATTCATATTATCTTAAACTCATTCACTTTATCTAAAACTATGACTCTTTCTGAAATCATAACCATTATTATAATGTCACTTGGGCTTAAAGAATACCCTAACCTATAAAGTTATCTAAACTGACCTCTGATACCATCTATAAGGACCCGGCCTTAAAACATTACTTAATCTGAAGTTTAATGAATAATTCACATTGAGGATCTTTTCAGGTTTAGAGTTTTAGAGAATTTGGACATAACTATTACATCTCACAAGATTACAAAGTAGGCACTTCTACTCAGTTTCCATTTTTTTCATAAAATAAAAAATCCTTAAAAAGGAACATGTCTAGTTCCATGTTTTATATAGAATGCATTTCTTTGATCCCATCATTGATCCTATTCACCTTTAAGTCATGTGGAAAAAATTTTAAAAATGTGGGGTGAGCGTAAAAATCTCAGTAAGGGGTTTAAAATACGGAAAAAAAACATTAGTCCATGTATACATAAAAATCAATGAAATCATACTTTACTCTTAAAACATAATCACTTTAACATACCTCATTAAATCATAAGATTTATGAATAACTCATAGAAATCAAAAGACATAAAGGCAACTTGAGGCATTCATAACATTCTTACGTAGGGAGTAACCCTCATGGTTACATTTGGAATACCCACCATAGTATATTCCCTAAATATCTTTGGAGAAACCTTAGGGTTTAACTCCTTCACGTTACCCAATAAATTATAGAGCTATATCGGGCTCACCCACCCTTAGTTTAACATGGAGCCACCCATCTTCATAAATAATCCCAAGAACCATAACATAATCATATCACATAAAACATGCATAAAAGAAAACATAACCTCTCCACATTTCAATCACAAGATATCAATACAACACATTTTTATAATCAAAACATTATGAAAACCATTTTAAAAAAAAAGAAAATTAAATAATGGTATTTATTTTTAATTTAAAAATAGTTATGACGTGTAGAGGAAGCCAAAACTCAAATAATGGTCACGACGGCGGAGAAGTCGTTGTCGCCGCATATGTAAGACAAAAACATTCCCTTTTAACATTTAGTAAAACGCTTTGTAAGAAAATATTCCATTTTAATAAACGTAAAAGTCAAAGGGGTTTATACACCATATAAAAGAAAGTTTTGTATAAAACAAAATATGCTTCAATGAAAGGAGATTGAGACGAAGTCCCTTACAAAGTTGGTATCCTTAGATAAAGGATAAATCAATTACATGATTATGTGTGGAAAATATAAATAAACCTAACATAAGAGGATATTTAGTGTAAAACAATCGGAGGCCATCCACACATATTCATAGTATGACATAATCAAGAAGTAGAGGTTTGACCCAATGAATTGAAATAGGGTTAAGAAGTTCCCTTACACAGATTCGACAGCCTAACGACGTCACATTAAAATTCAGAAAATGAGTTGATGAGAAAGAAAAAGGAATCTCATCACTTGGAAAAAATATTTATAGCAATAAGGATATAGAAGAACATATCCCAACATAACAAGATGTAAATTAGAAGACATAACCAAAAGAAGTCTTTTAAAAAAAGAGGAGGGTGAAAGAATCCCTTACTGATTTGGGTAACCTTCGAAACGTACACCCCATGAAAGAAGGACCAAACAATTCTGATATAAATACCCTTAAATGAGATTATATTACATAGATATTAGAATCATGGTCATTATATACACTACTCAATGGAGATAATTACAAATATAGCATGAATCTCACATGAATAAAAAGTGAGAACAAAATCCCATACTTCATTGTAATCAATCGAGTCATATGACCAAAAGATAACAAACAAAACATGAATCACAGAATACCATGAATATAAATACAATCATGATAATATATTAAAATTTAATAACACAATACACCACATTCAATAAATTAGTTGCGAACATTGGAAATCTCATGAAATTAAAAGTGAGATAAGATATCCCCTTATGAAAATTCGACAGCCTAACGGCGCCACTTAAAACATCCAAAAATAGATTGAAGATATCAATTAGGGTATCTCATCATAAAAAAATAAAAATTAAAGTAAGGGGAATATATAAGAACATCCCCCAACATAAGAAAGAGGATCTTAAAAGAAGTGACATAAAAGAGAGAACCTAAAAAGAAAGAGAGAGGTTGGATCCCTAACCTCAAGTCCGACTTGTCTTGATCGTTTCTTTATATTCCTGAATAATAAACTTTTGTCAATTAATAATTGATTATTTACCTCCCAATTCATATCACATATTATAATGGTATAATAATTAGTTAATTATGTGAGTTCATATCAGACGTTTTTGTCGATGTTCGGTATATGTGTCAAAAAAAACTTGTTCGAAAGGAATTGCACATGTAGTTTTAAGTACATCATCTCCAGAATGGAATTAATGATTTAAATATAATATATATCCAATATATATTCATTTTATACTTTTACATAACATTTTCAGATAAAAATGAAATGCACCGTTCATGGAGACGGTAGGTCGTACGGACGCCTGAACACAACATTCATTTCTCTGTCACATTAATGGAATTAAAACTAAATGATAGATATATATATAAACATATATATTATAATTCCAGTATAATATATATGTTATATAGGTAACATAATTTTATTAATTTCATTCTTTATACATTCCATGTATTGCATGAACGAGTCACATCACTTGAGGGGTCAGTAGTCCACGCTTCCTCAAATGAAATTATCACATTTGCAGAACATGAAAAGAATAAAGGTACGTTTTAAATGTAAAATAAAGAAGCATAAAGAGGAAATAAATATAATATATATCATTAATAAATATAGTGTCATCATAATGGACACCATGAGAGGTGGTAGGAGAAGATAGAACAATCATCATTTCGTGAGGCATCAATTCGCCATCGACAGGAATAGTATGTTATTTAACCATTAGACGGAGGTGTGTGCAAGTGTAGCTCAAATAAATCTCATAACAACATCCTTTTATATTTAAGATACTGTTTTTATTTCAAAATAAAGAAATAAAAAGTGTTTAAGGAGTTTGAGAAGCAAAATAAATCAAAAGAACATAAGAAAAGACATTACCTTTAAATCGGGTAATTCTTTAATTTGAGCCCAAAGGCTTCCTTGGAATTAATTTTTCCCAAATTGAGGCTTCTAGGAGTAATAGAGGGATGTGGAGAGACAATATGAGCAGAGTTTGGACGAGCCAAGGGCTTGAGAGGTATGGGTAAGGGGGTATAGGTGGGGGCCTTTTATAAGAGGGAGCAGAGGCACTCTTGGAACGTCATGAAAAGTTACTTTATTATAAAATGATTTTCAGATATTAAAGGTCCCAAAATTATATATTTCGAGGATAAGGTGATAAGGGTTCAAAATAAATCCATCCAATAGGTTTTTGACAAGTGTAAGTCTCAGATTTTACCGTATCTTCTCATTTTATTTAAACAGTTTATTAATGAGGTAATCACTCTATCATCACGGTGTCATAAATAAATTTATTTATTTAATGTCTAAAAATTATAAAAAAAAATTACCATCATGTAGGAAATCTTTTTATATTTACAAATAATTTTTATATTAAAATATATAATATATTTAAACAAAATTAAAATTGTTTTACTTAGGTGATTCATACATTGGTTACATTTCCTTTCTTTATAAAAATGATAAAAGGTCACTATCACACTAAAGCAATTCCATCGGGCCCCAAGGTTGGAACAAGGAATCCAATTTTTGGCCATTACACCACCAATAGAATTAGGACACATTTTGGGGTCAGATTATATTTTTATGATATTATTTTATTACCCTTAACTACCCGATTACTAATTAAACACGATAATTAATGATAATTACCGTCGTTACTATTCATAATGTATAAAAAACAAAATATTATTAATTAATTAATTTTGACTTTGTGATTCCAAATGTGGAACCGATTTAAATAAATTTAGAACACAGAAATTGTAGTAATTAATTTAAAAGTAAATCTCATTGTCAAAACAAAAGATGATTTTTTAAGAAGTAAAATTTATCAAAAGATTGACTTGTTCTTACATCCAATTGAAAAGTAAAATTACATCCAATGAACAAAATTGTATTAATTGATAAAAATATAATTCAATTATACTTTAAAAATAATTAAAATGACAATCTAACTATATAAATAAATTGACGGAAAAGGAAGTTTTGAATTAAAATGTTGTATTTTTCACTATTCATTAAAAAATGAACATTATCAGAAAAATATCAAAAATTAACCCTAAGCTATAAGCGATATTCTAAATTCAAAAATGATGTACATGTTATCAAATTCAAAACATATAAGTTTCATTAATAAATTATACACTTAATTCTCGTTGTCGAAACAAATAGCGTGTTTTTAAAAAACAATATATATCAAAAGATTGACACTTGTTTTTGTCCATTTTCAAAGTGAAATTTATTATAATGACCACCATTGGATTAAATGGTAAAAATATAGTTTAATTTAACTTTGAAACCAATTAAAAATATAATATAAAAATATTAATAAATGAGGTTTTGTATTCAAATACGTCATTTTTCAATAAAAAAGATCTTTATTGGAAAATAAATTTTTTTACAGAAAGTAAATTTTGATGTCCTGACTCTAAAGAAGGATTTTATTTTGTCAAATATAACATATAAAATTGTCAAAAAAATATTTAAAAAAGGGTTCGTCATCAAAAGGAGGTTAATCGACCTTTTAAAGCATATTAGAAGATTTATGCTTAAAATTGGGTTCATTTGCATTTTATGCCTCTAACATTTATGTGGATAAATGAAAAAATATTTGATAATAATATATAATCATTTGGTAGTTAATTCTGTTCATTCCTACCGTTACAATGTCTAGGCATTAACTACCTTTTAAAATAATATTATTATATTATTAGTGTGCAACGTAAGGTTTCAAAGAAACTCATTGTTGCGTATTGGGTACGCCATTTAACATAGCATTACCTTTAAAGTAATATTAATATTTTATTCAGAAATATTAATAAATATGAAAATATCATATTCTTTATTTACCTGGGATGATACACTAACTATATCTGTTCAGAGCTCAAAACATGAGATGCTTTAGCTTCAGACTGTATTATAAATGGATCGAGAAAAAGATCATGTTCTTAATGTAAACTCAGAGGTATGTCTACTAGGAATGTAATGAAACAAAAATTATTTGTAATTTTATAGTTTCTTGTGTATAATGGGCCCTACATTCTTTTTAAAAAAATCCATGACACCTTTCCATGGGAAAATTTTAAGAAAGGCCTCACCGCCTTCCTTAATAAACAGTTTTATTCATTTGTTAAACTCATAACTCTTTTTCACAATAAATGATGACCATATATGGTGTTGAATTCCCATTACTTATTCAATAATCACATCTACCAATTATGTTCCCAATTACATCCTATAATAAACATAAACCATGTACGTAATATTTCAAGGCCACATTCAAAATAATTTCATAAAAGGTTACAGAAATATAAGGGAATGGAAATTATTATTATAAGAAAATTTAACTAATTAAAAATTATTATTATAAAATATATTATAATTTAATTATATAAATTTAATCCTATCATTCAATTTATAAAATTTTCACTATTATTTTCTATTATTTTTATGAAGGAACGTTTTACAAAAATTTAATTCAGTACTAATCGACATCCCAAGTGCATTCCAAAAAATTATATAAACATGGAAATATTATAAAATAAAATTATGTGGGGAAATATGTGTAACTTGAATTTATTATTTAGATAATATCTCAAAAACTAATGAAAAGGGAAATCATATCAAATAGGTATAAGACTCATAGATTAATCCAATGTTTAATAATAACCCAAATTTTATTATTATCACACTATGCCTTTGGTAATCTCATAATGAAATACATGTATATGATTTCCAATTTTAATTTTGGAATTAAAAAATGATAAATAATCACCATCACAAGTTTTAATTAATCTTTATCATACTTACATGTCATGTATTTCATGTTTAAATTAGCTATATCATTTATCATATAGTCCCAATAAAATATTCCTGAAGGTCACTGTTCATCATAGAGCATCAATGATGAGTGGAAAACATAGATTTATGGTATTAAATTAATAATTAATATTTAAAAAATTAATCACTGAGAACTCATAGACACTTTCCAACTATGATAAAACCATTATTATCCATGTTAATTGATTTAAAAATACCCTTTCGACCAATTCAATCACCACATGAAAACCACGATCTTCCTCCCAAACTATATTAATTATATCTATAAAATATTATTTCATTGATACCTGAGTCAAAAGATTTGGAGTTCTTAATTTCGGTATTTATACAAAAATATTCATTAAATAATTTTCTAGGGAATTATGTTCAAAAAAATACATGGTTAATGATACATTATCATTTCATCCCAAGTGCCAAAATACTATGATTTGTTTTCTTGGGTGATAGTAAATAATGCAATCTTAATCCTTTATCATTTCTAAATATTTTCTATTCCACATGACCATCTATCTCTAATTAAATATGCATAATAAAATTTAATTTTCAATATATATTTCAAATTTTACACCATATAAAATATTCTTATGATTTTTTAAATTAATAAAATTCCTCTTCATGATCAAGATAATTATTCAGGTAATTCTTCCCATTGAGATTCAATTAACAAGAATAACATACAATTACATGATCATCATAAATTAGGAAACAACCAATCCCATTAAATGAATCCAAACCGTAGATAATAAATTCCCCATTACTTTTTATCAAGGCTTCCCCAAGATAATAAATTAATATTCATTTCAACTACTACAAAAATTCATTCATTTCCTTTCTCTAGATGAATTTTTATCCATTTCTTGTTAATTTTTTTTTCTAGATTACAGTGTATTGTTTTCAAAAAACCATACTTTTTAACTTAAAAGTCTATGGGAAAATATATGAATCAAGTTTTTCGTCATTTCACACAATTCAATCACATTATTTTAAGAATTATCAAACATTAAAAAAATTTAACAAATAATAAAGCAATAATTTTTTTTAGATAGACACTATAGTTGTTGAATTTTTTATACATATTTCTGTCATTTAATGTATAATAAAATAATAATGATTTACTCATGTTTATTTTAATATTTAGAAGAAGCATGAATGTTATAAAATTAAAAAAATATCTAAATCCCAATGGAAAACAATATTCATAAGATCAATAATTTCAATGGGTTCATTTGATGACCCGAATAGGAGAACCAAAAACATATAATGACATTTCCATGTATGAAATATCATGCTTAAAATATAATCCTTTATCAACAATAGAAGATTCTACATGGTCCATATATCAATTAAAAAAAACAAAAAGAAACATTGAAGAAATTAATCATGTTATTTGAATGTGAATAATGGAACATGTTATTAATAATGATATTACGGAGTGACCTATAATCCATAAAAGGACTCATTTAATGTTACATCCTAAGTATTTATATAAAAATAAATTTTCAGATATATTAATGTTTTTTAATTTACAATTCATATTAGTTTAAAGGGGACACTATGTATGATAGCATACCTAACACGCAATAATCAGTTTCTCCAAAATCTTACGTTTCAAACAATACTGAGTTATCCAAAAGAATAATAAAAAAATAATATTATTATTTTAAAAGGTATTTAACTCCTAGAAAAAGTATTGATTAGAATTAATATAATTAACTATATTTTGAATTTACATATTTTTTAATGGATTTTAAATTCATGCAATGAATTTTAGTGACTTAAAATGAGGATGAATCCAATTTTAATCATAAAATACACTAATATTTTCAAAAGGACGTTTTACCACCTTTTGATAGTGTAACCTTTTAAAATAATGTTTTTTAAAATTTTATATATTATATTTGAAAAAATTAAATTTTTCTTTAGTTGTGGGGAATCAAAATTTAATTTGGTTTAAATTTTGGTATATTTTTATAAAATCCTTATTATAATGAATTGTGAGAAATATTGTTTTTATTTCAAAATTTCCTTTTAATCTATTTAATTTATATAGATATATTTTCATTTTAATTGGTCTTAAAGTGTCATCATATTATGTTTTTATCATTTAATCCATTGATGGTCATTTGAAGTAATTTCACAATTAAATTGGATATAAAAACATCTCAATATTTTGATAGTTTTTACATATTAAAAACCTGCTTTCTGGTTTTGGAAATGGGAATTTATTTTAAATTAATTACTAAAACATTATAAATTTGAAAAAAGGGATTCCTTATTTGGAATTATAATTTACAAATTTTATAAATAGTTACATTTTATTTTTTGACATTAGGAATAGTATGTTCAGTAATTATTTTTATTTACCATGGTTAAAGGCTAAACCAACTAAATAGGGGTAAAAAATAATTTTATAATAATATAAAACTATAATAAAACATGTCATAATAAAATTTTATTAGATATGTATGACCATGATAATCCTTGGTTAGATTTTAGGAACCCATGAAGCCACTTGGGTATGATAATGACATTTTATAATTTTTATTTTAATGAAAATATAAATATAACAGAAACATGTATCTCTTAATTAATTTTTTTAATTTAGTTTATATTGGTAGTATATTTGACTATAAATATTAATTATATATCCCAAATGATTTCCTACATTATGGTATTTTA
Organism: Viscum album; assembly: GCA_963277665.1. Lineage (NCBI taxonomy): Eukaryota > Viridiplantae > Streptophyta > Magnoliopsida > Santalales > Viscaceae > Viscum > Viscum album. The sequence continues at coordinate 1,532,740,607 of OY728152.1, read as the reverse complement.
TTTATAATTTTAAAATTTTAAATAAAAAAATTTATTTATGACATGATGATGATGCAATGATTACATTATTAATGAAAGATTCAAAGAAATGATATTATAAAAAATAAAATAAGTTCAATTTGAACATTTTTATGTCATCCATGAATTATTTGGATGACATTGACATGTGTAGGATGTGTTAATACCTTTGGATCAGAGGAATCAGGTTTTTTTTACTTTAATTAAAAACAATTACTAAATAGTATCAAAATGGACATAAATGAGTTTTTTAAAACCAATACTACGTTATTAAATGATATAATAGTCTAAAATATATACGATTCTGAAAAATGAATTATACAATGTGACAAATATAATTAATGATCCACTTGTGGTTTAATTTGAATTGTATAGTGACTATAGTTAACACAAGTTATGAAAATACTAGAAGACATGGTAAATGTTAATGTTTTTCACTAAGGGTTAATGCTAAAAGATATGGTTATTTTTGTGAACTAAACTTGTCTTAATCCAATTGGTTGAGAGGATTTAGACCCATAATCATCTTCTTCTTGAGGTTCATCATGTTTTAATTATGATAATTGAAAAATTAATTTCTAATAAAATAATATTTCAAGACTTTCTAAAGTTCCCCTCCTCCCTCTTATAAAAGGCTACCACCTCTACCCACTTAGTTACACATTTCAAGCCCCTTGTATCATCCAAATTATACTCAAATAAGCTCCCAATATCTGTACCATACTCCTAGAAACCATACCTTGGTGGAAGGAAACTCATAGAATCCTTTAGGCTGAAATAAACAGTAGTTACCCAGTTTTGAGGATGTTAAAGTACAAATGAGACAAGTCAGACTCAAGGTAAGGTATTTCTTCTCAATATCCACTCTTTAGGGAATATCTTGATTTAATGCAACTTAATATTCTATATAAGGTTTATACACATCACATAGAATCATTATATCATGAATTAGTATATTCTCATGTTATTTAATGTCTTGTATAATGTAATTCCTTAATGATATGTATTTATGTGTTTCTTAGGTGGTAAGGGAATTCTCAATTTCTCTTTCTTTCAAGTTCTCTTTTATGTGTTATATAATTAAAATTTCCATACCATGTTATTTTTCTAATTTAATTATATCTCTTATACTATATTACGTGTTAATTTTTGATAGGAGACCCTTTTACCTTCTCTTATTATGTTTTTTAAACCTTTTTTCATAGCTGTTATGATGCAGACTTTTTGTCTCAAAATATATCTCTTTTTTCTCAAGAACATCTTTTATTTTGTTTAAGTGATTACCCAAACCTATTTCAATTAAATATGTATTCAAAAATAAATAAGAATGATTTATTTCATTCTATAATTAACATACATAAAACCCTTTTTTCCATTTTGTGGGTTATAAATGTCATAATGATCATGTTTTTAAGTACTTTTTAAAAGCCTTGATTTTGATTTGAAACCAATTCCTTTTGATATCTATGGTTTATTTATGAAAGTTTTTATTATTTTCTATTTGGATCACATAAAAATAGTGACATATTAAGTGTCCATCACGATAGCACTCCAATTAATTTGGTAGAGATATTAATCTCTACAGATGAAAAGTTTTATGATACCTTGGTGAAAAACCTAGGTAATTTTTTCAATAAGTTTGTAAATAATCATATTATGTTTTATGATACCTTAGTAAGTTTTATAATACCTTGTTGAATAACCATGGTTATTTTTATGAAACATTGTGAATAGTCCTTGGTGATATGAAACCGTAGGGATGGACCTTGGTGACATGCTTATGAAAGTCTAAATTAAATGTTCTAGCCACATTTTCATATTATGATCCATGTTATTATTGTTCTGATAATCCCCTTTATCATTCCTTTAGGAAAATCTACGTGTTCATAATTATATCTTTCAATGTCATATGTAAAAAGTTTCTCTGGATTTCCTTACAGGGATTTTTGGGCTCATACCTAGTTTTTTAAATGTTGTTCACGGGTCCTAAGATTAGTAAGGACAATGAAGATGTTATGATGAATTTATTATAAGAATTTTATAGAAAGGAAACCATGTTTAAATTTAATATATTTTTTTAAAAAAAATGAATGGTGTGTAGACTTATCTACATTGTAATATTTAATGTTTATGTATGATTTTGTTGAATTCTCAAAAACTATAGTCCTAAATGATCTTTTAGAATGAATGAAAATATGTTTTGGTTAAAAGTCACTAGAATACATTATGTTAAAGGCGGAGTGTAATGGCCCGGACCTCTCTTGTCCATTCCATTGTGAAAATCTGTTGTTTGATTGTTTTGGGAGGTCAATGTGACTTATCCCAAACATTTTTCCATTTTACCACTTCTATGAACAGTTCCAATGGTAGACCGTTGCGAACAGTGCAATGGAAACCTTCTGGGAACAGTTACAATGGTAGACCATTGTGAACAGTGCATCGGTATCCTTCGGTGAACAGTTCCAATAGTTGACCATTGTGAACAGAACAACTGTAACATTAGGTGAACAGTGTCAACATTAACCTTCTATGAACAGTGCAACAGTAACCTTAGCTGAACAGTGTCAACATTACCTTCTGTGAACAGTGTAATGGTAACCATAGGTGAACAGCGTCAACATTATCCTTCTGTGAACATTGCTACAGTAAACATAGGTGAATAGTGTCACCATTAACCTTCTGTGAATAGTACAATAGTAACCTTAGGTGAACCGTGTCAACATTAACCTTCTCTGAATAGTGAAATGGTATCCTTAGGTGAACAGTGTCAACATTAATTTTCAGTGAACAGTGAAACGGTAACCATAGGTGAACATTGTCAACATTAACCTTCTGTGAATATTTCAACTATAACCTTAGGTTAACAGTGTCAACATTAACCTTCTGTGAAAAGTGAAATGGTAACCTTAGGTGAAATGTTTCATCATTAACATTCTGTGAACAATGCAACAGTAACCTTAGGTGAACAGTGTCAACATTAACCTTATGTGAACAGTGCAACAAAAACCTTAGATGAACAATGTTTCCAGAACTGTGAGGTTTCAACGGTGAGGTTCATGAATAGTGTTTCTAGAACAGTGAGGTTCATGGACATTGTTTCGAGAAAGGTGAGGTTCCAACTGTGAGGTTCATGAATAGTGTTTCCAGAACGGTGAGGTTCCAATGGTGAGGTTCAAGAATAGTGTTTCATGAATGGTTAGGTTCCAACAGTGAAGGACTCTAAGGCCGATTCAAAGGCCATAACTTCTATATTAATTATCCCTAAGGCTCGGGATGTTTTTACATGGTCAAACCACGTGGTTTAGTGTGATCCTCTTTTAATGGGAAATTAAGCGTATCTTATAGCATCACTCTATTAAATATTCTAAAGAGATGGGATATATTCCTCCCTAATTCATTCTCCTTGTTCTCAGTTGTGAGAAGCTCGAACATACCATTCCTTCTCATTAGTGTTACATAATCAAACTTTCCACCACGGATTTGTTTCACGTTGTTTTGATGCAACCAAGCCATATCGATCAATCTTCTATGTAAGGTATGTTTTATCATCATTATTTTAGGGTTCATCTTCTCCTATTTCTCCTTCCATATTATATCATGTGATCTCCATTCATCTTATGGATTTTTCTTGGGTTTTGGTTTGTGTGGTCGTACCGCTGCATCATCGGGTGGATATTGTTGTCCCGAGAGGAGGATCGTGACCTGTTGTGTAGACTATTCTCATATAAAGAACATCAAAAACAATTTGAGTTTGGGGATTTGTTTTTTCTCTCTTCTATTACATGTAACTGTATCGTTATCATGTTTTATCCCACTAGATGAAAATGGAATTGACATAATAAATATTTTCACCAGATAAATAAATTGATATCGATCGTATGTTATTGCCTCTTGTTTTATGAGATAGTGTGATATCCATGCTATCATTGTTTAGATGTTCATTCATGATGGAAACTGGTAATGAATTTAAACAATAATTAATTGATAATTTTTTGGTTAATAGGTAAAGAGGAATATAAATGAATCTGGTTCACCTTGTTGTAATTTGATGTTAATCAAATTGGCGTAGTAAGCATGTTTAATTATTTTTTTGATAGCATACAGATTATGTTTCTTGAATTTGGAACCTATGAATAATAAATAGGTTAATTCAAGAGGGATTAAAGAACTGATTATTTTATAATTCATTGAAGGGTCATGAGTTACCCTTTTGATTGTTAAATGGCCAAGAGCCCAATTGTTAAGATGTTTGTTTTCTTGCTACTTGTGTTGTGATGTGAGTCTGGATGGCTGTTGTGGAATGTGGGGGCATGGAGACATTTTTTTGTGGAAAATGATGACACCTAGAGTGGTCGGATGCATCCGTTTATGCCTGTGGGTGTTAGGGAGGACACCAGGGATGATGGAACTAGATTGATGTTATCATTGGATTCTTGCTCATTCTTTTTTGTTGATTATCTAATTTACTTTCCCCCACTGATCAAGGAAGCTGGTCTTGCTTACCCTTCATCCGAATGAGTCGAAGACGCGCGGGGTATGCCATGTGATTTCTGTGTTTATCTTCTCAAGGAATTATGGATCTACGCTCTTGCTATAGGCAGAAAAGACTCAATGGTTAGTCCATCTACTCACCGTGTTGATCCCCCTTGTGTTTAGTAGCATAGAATTATTTTCTAGAATTCCTTGGAAAATGGGAAAGTAATTCTGTAATGAATATTTGAATAAATTATGTTAACCCTTGGGGTTGGAGTTGATGGAACATAATGGTAAGGTTGTAATTTTTAATGGTATAGTGGACTTTTGGTGTGATGATAACGAATATTAATGTGGAATTGTAAATTGTAAATTAATTTTTAGATAAATAATTAACGTAAATTGAAACTGATAAAAAGGGAATAAAATAATCTATTAAATCTCTTTAAATGGTTGTCTTCTTATAGGATACCTAGTCTTATAAGTAGTGGCCCATATTCCGAGAGACGTTAGCTTCAGTTGAGTCTAAGACTAGGTTATGGCCACAGTGTGGTTGTGAAATATAGTATATTCTGTACTTTTGCTGTTTCTATATGCTACTCCACCCTATCAGTAAGGGAAACTGACACCCCATGTATTCTGAGCCCTGAGGTGTGTTTTCCCCAACATTCCGGTGGGAGGATGAATGGCTGACTACCCCCTTTGGCCCCGAACTCTTCTCTTTGTAGTTACTTGTGATGGTAGGCGTAACAGTTAGATTTCCCCGTATATGTGTGTAGAGGGCTATAATAGCTTGTGGTTATTCACACACATATATTCTGGATATAGTTTCCCATGGACTACTATAGGTGTAACATGTATAGGCTATGATGAATTGAGGATCCTTACTCAGTGTATAGGATGTACTGTCTTGAGGTATAATACCCGATGTATGATACAGTTAATTCGGGTTGTGGTGGCTCCCAGAAACTAACTAGTGACTTTGCTAATGTGGATGTGGTGGTTTTTTTGAACGAGGTGCATGTTTTGGTGCTTCGCTCAAGTGTTTGTGGGAAGGCATTTTTGGATAGAGATGCATAGGATGTGCGCCATTAGGGAAAAGTAGAAAACCAGTAGGGATATAGTAGTGGGGTACCCTTGATATTCTTTATTATATAATATTCTCTTGTATGTGTTACATGGTGAGAGTATCCATGGTGAGGTTGGGAACAGAGTATAAATTTCTAGGTGACGAGTTAGTTTCAATTGTTGTTCACTGTGCCTTAGCATGCTTTCTTTACTTTTGCCTGAGAGGCTTTGGGGAGGATCCTTCTGAGTCTACTATTATACTCACCCAATGTATATATAAACTATATTTTAGGTCACTTGGAGATGGTTGGAGATCAGGTAGGTGTTTACTAGTATGGGGTTGCAGGAGTTGTTCGATCTTGTGGTTTCTACTATTTTACTTTCATTTGGGTACATGTTGTTTTCCCCTTTTTATTGTAGTAGTTTTTCATGACATTTCTTATGTGTACTTGGGTTTTCATTTATATTTCTATCTGAGTTGGAGTTGTTTGGTGTCTATCTTTTCTATCTCTTCAACATGTGTTCTATTCGAGGGTAATGCCTCTCATTTGTGTGTTTGTTGTACCCTCAGTGCTAGTCGCCAACCTGGAGCCTACGGGAGCCCGAACTCAGATGTCATTATCTCCCTTCTCACATTGTGGGCCCAGCAGGGGTACACATTGTGGGGAGGGGTTCATGAAAGAGTTATATCAGAGGTCTGGATGAGGGATAGGATGGAATTTGGATTTAGGCACATATGATGTTGCATGGGTTGGTAGGGAAACAATGTCATTAATGATTAGAAAGTGATGTAAACATTGGAGATAGACTAAGACATTGGTGTTTAGGGCCCCCTATTATCTTATGTATGGGCCATTATTTTTACAATGGATACTAACGAAGATGATACTAGTTGCAGAGTAGAGACCTAGGAAAGGATCATTCATCATTCTTCTTTGTGTCACTGTTTTAATTGGTAGACCTTGGGTTATTTTAACCTAAAATAAATGAAAGAAAAAAATTAATTAATTAATGTTGAGTATTCCATATTCCAGGTTTAGGAGCTCTAACAGTCTGTTATTTTACAGGTATGTCTCTAGTTAAACGACCTTTTCAGGTTTGAACAGAAAATGTCCAACAGGCTATTCCAACAGATCTCCACAGGGTAGAGGTTGATGATGACAACACTTGGAGGAAGACACTCTGAGAGATTCAGCGATAGAGTATTCCGAAGTATGAGGGCTCCATTTTAGATGCAGTCACTGAAGACTGGTTGGAGGAGGTCGAGATAGGATTCAGTTCAATCCGTGCTTGGAAGGAGCATTGGGTGTCCATGGTTGTGATGATGCTACGTGGAGTAGTGAGGCAGTGGTGGTTCTTGTTCTTTGGGGATTGTGAGGATACAATGAACTCATGGGAGGATTTCTGAGACCATTTTAGAGTTGAGATTCTTTCTTCAACAGCGAAGGCGTCTAGTCTCCAGGATCTTCTTACCCTTCGGCAAGGGAGATCGAGTGTTTGAGATTTTGGAATCCATTTTAGGAACCTTTTACGATATGCTTCAGACCGGCTGCCAGATGAGGAGGATAGAGCAAGGAATTTTGAGGAGGCTTTGTTTCCAGATATCCAGCGCCATGTCACCCCATTTATGCTGAAAACATATCATGAGGTGCTGGCGAGGGAAAATGTTGTCGAGAGTACATTGGCCAAGAACAGATCATCATGAGAGGGGAATCAACATGATTCCACATGAAGAAGAGTTGTGGTCCAAGGTTCTCAGTTTTCAGGGAAGAATAGTTTTTATTCAGTAGAGGGTAGGTCTAGGCCCTTCACATATCATTCCTCCATAGGTAGCTTTTGAGTATCTAAAGGAGAAGTTTGTAAGTGCTCCAGTTCACTATCTTCCAGCTGAGGGAGTTCAGTTTGATGTTTTATGTGATGCTTCCATCTGGGGTTAGGTTGTGTTCTCATGCAGTAGAGGTCAGTTGTTTCTTATAGTTCTTGGAAGTTGCTTCCCCATGAATGTAACAATTACACCCATGATCTTGAGTTGGTAGCTGTGGTGTTTTCTCTGATATTATAGAGACACTACCTCATTTGTGAGCAATTTGTGGTTTTCATCGATCATAAGAGTTTGAGTTTTGTTTTCTCCCAGCGTGACTTGAACTTATGACAGCGTCGGTGGATGGATTTCATAAAGGAATACGACTTCGAAATATTTTATACACCAAGAAATGGGATTTTTTTAGCTGATGTGCTATGTCGAAAGTCACATAGTGATGCTGTGTGTGAATCTGGTGATTCCTGGAGAGTAATGGAAGATCTTCCAGCATTAAATATTTATATGGGAGAAGTTGGGGGTAGAGGTTGTCTTTTTCATATGATGGTATTGTCATCCCTGGTGCAGAAGGTTCAAGAGTCCATGTTGGGGGATCTAGAGGTGGTGGTCTAGAGAGACCGAGTTTTCTGTGTTGAGGCTCAAGACGGTTTTTCGAAGGATGAACTACACCGAGTGTTGTATCACGGAAGGATTTTTGTTCCTTGGATGATACATTAGATGGTTCTCATAGAGTTTCATAGTTCTCCTTTAGTAGTGCATCCTAGCTTGACAATGATGTACCAATCCTTGAGAAGCTAGTTTTGGTGGCCGGGGATGAAGCATGTGGTTGCATAGTTTGTGTCTAGATGTTTGGTCTTCCAGAAGGTGAAGGTCGAACACTGTGTTCCTGGTGGTCTTCTCCAGCCCTTAGATATTCCTTAGTTGAAGTGGGAGGACATCTCAATGGACTTTTTTAATGGTTTACCTCATGCTCTGGGAGGACATGATTCTATTTGGGTGGTATTGGATCTTTTAACAAAATCATCCCACTTCATGGTGATCAAGGAGTCCGGATCAGTGGCTGTTTTTCTGAGGTAGTATCTGGAGGAGGTGGTGAGACTTTATGGAGTCCCAAGGATGATCATTTCTGATCGAGATCCTTGTTTTACCTCCAGGGTGTGGAGAGGTCTCCAACATGATTTCAGTTCTCAACTATGCCTTAGCACTGATATTCTTCCTCAAATGGATGGCCAGACAGAGCAAACCATCGAAACTCTTGAAGACTTGTAACACTCTTGTGTTCTTAATTTTGGAGGTTTATGGATGAGGCACTTACCCTTGGTGGAGATCCCTTACAATAATAGTTTTCACTCCACCATTAGTATGGCTCAATTTGAAGCCTAGTATGGCCGACCATTCCATTCTCCATTTTGTTGGATTGGGGTCGTAGAGTCAGCAATTCTCAGACCACAACTAGTGCAGAATACAACAGAGATGGTTCGGGTGATTGGTGAGAGGATGAAGACCACGCAAGATCATCAGAAATCATATGTTGATCAAAGGAGGACAACATTAATGTTTAATGTTGGGGATCATGTGTTTCTAAAGGAGACTCTCCATTATGGGAAGCGAAGGTTTGGTCATGGGGGTAAGCTTTATCCCTGCTTTTAGGGACTTTCGAGGTGTTAGCTCATGTTAAAGCTATGGCGTATCAAGTAGCACTTCCCCTACAGATGAGTCGGATAGATGATGTTTTCCATGTATCACTACTTCGTCGTTATCTTCGTGATGACTCTCACGTCATTGATTATGGAGAGATCAATTTTCATGATGATGTGACCTTTGAGGAGCGACCTATGGAGATCCAATACCGCATGGAGAAGTTCTTTCGTGGGTGTTCTATTCCCTTGGTTCGTGTCTTGTGGTGACACGGTGGCATAGTGGAGAGTACCTTGGAATGTGAGTTGCAGATATGTGCTTAGTACACAAAGTTGTTTGATGTTTAACTCTTTTCATGTAACTACTTTTACATTGTGGGTAGACCTTTTCATATTTATAATATGAATTTTCTTCTTTTTACTTCTTGGGGCTTGATCTATTTTGAGAGGTATCTCGATGAATGGTTGTTCAAACCCAATTTCGGTTTCCCTTTAGGTGGGTTTTGAATTCTCGAGGATGAGAATGTTTTGAGAGGTATCTGATGTAATGGCCCGGACCTCTCTGGTCTATTCCTTTTTGAAAATATGGTTTTTGAGTGTTCAAGGAGGTCAAGGTGACTTATCCCCAAAACTTTTCCATTTGTCCACTACTATGAATACTTCCAATAGTATAACGTTGTGAAAAGTGAAATGGTGACCTTCTGTGAATAGTTCTAATGGTAGACCATTATTAACAGCGCAAAGGTAACCTTAGGTGAACAGTTCCAATGGTAGACAATTGTGAATAGTGTAATGGCAACCTTAGGTGAATAGTGTCAACATTAACCTTCATTGAACAGTGTAATGGTATCCTTAAGTGAACAATGTCAACATTTAACCTTTTTTGAACAGTGCAATAGTAAACTTAGCAGAACAGTGTCAACATTATCCTTTTGTGAATAGTGCAATGGTAGCCTTAGGTGAACAACGTCAACATTGACCTTTTGTGAATAGTGTAATGGTAACATTAATTGAAGAGTGTCAACATTTAAATTATATGAATAGTGTAATCGTAACCTAAGGTGAACAGTGTCAACATTAACCTTCTGTGAACAGTGCAACTGTAACCTTAGGTGAACAGTGTCAACATTAACCATCTATAAATAGTGCAACAGTAACCTTAGTTGAACAGTGTCAACATTAACCTTCTGCGAATAGTGAAATGGTTACCTTAGGTGAATAGTGTCAACATTATCCTTCTATGAACATTGAAATGGTAACATTAGGTGAACAGTTTCAACATTAACCTTCGGTGAACAGTTTAATGGTAACCTTTGGTGAACAGTGACAACATTAACCTTCTGTGAACAGTGCAATGGTAACCTTAGGTGAACATTGTCCAAATTAACCTTCTGTGAACATTACAATGGTAACCTTAGATGAACAGTGTTTCTCAAATGGTGTGTTTCCATCATTGAGGTTCATAAACAGTGTTTCTAGAACAGTGTGGTTCCAATGGTGAGGTTCATGAATAGTGTTTCTAGAATAGTGAGGTTCCAACAGTGAGGTTTATGAATAGTGTTTCTAGAATGGTGAGCTTCCAACGGTGAGGTTAAGGAATAGTGTTTCCATAATAGTGAGGTTACAACAGTGAGGTTCCAACAGTGAGGTTCATGAATAGTGTTTCCAGAATAGTGAGGTTCTAATGGTGAATAGTGTTTCCAGCTTCCTACTATTTCACCCCTTTGGCATTTCCTTTGACGTAAAATGCATTTAGAGCCTCATTTTAAGGAATATAAGGCCGATTCGAAGGCCATAACTCCTATATTAGTTATCCCTAAGGCTTGGGATGTTTCTACTTGGTCAACCTACATGGTTTAATGCAATTCTCTTTTAATGGGAAATTAAGAAAATCATAAATCGTCGCTCTGTTAAATCTTCTAAAGGGATTGTATATCTTACTCCCTAATTCCTTCTCCATGTTCTTGGGTGTGAGATACTCAAACATCCTTTTCCTTTTCATAATAGTTGCACAATCAAACTTTCCACCTCATATATGTTTCGTTCTTTTTTGATGCAACCAAGTTGTATCGATCAATATTTGATATAAGGTATGTTTTATCGTAATTATTTTTGGTTTCATATTCTTCTGTTTCTCCTTCCATATTATAGCATGTGATCTCCATTATTCTAATGGAGTTTATTGGGTTTCAGTTGGTGTGGTCGTACCGTGGCATCCTTGGGTGGATGCAGTTGTCGTGAGATGAGGATCGTGACCCGTTGTGTGGACTGTTCTCATATAAAGAACATCAATATATGTTTGAGGTATGGGATTCATTGATTATCTCTTCTTTTAGGTGTAACTTTATCATTAGGATGTTTCATACCACTGTATGAAAATTCAATTGACATAATAAATATTTGAACGGGTTAAATAAATTGTTATCGATCGTATATTATAGCCTCTTGTTTTGTTGGATAGTGTGATATCTATGCTTTCTTTGTTTAGTTGTTCATTCTTGATATTAATTGGTAATGAACATATAAAAATATTAATTGATAATTTTTTCATTAAAAGATAAAGAGGCATGTAAATGAATCCGGTTCTCCTTGTTGTAATTTTATGTTAATCAAATTTGATCAGTAAGCATGTTTAATTTTTTTTCATAGCTTACTGATAAGGTTTCCCGAATATGGAACCTATGAATAATAAATTAGTTAATTCATGATGGATTAAAGAACTGATTTTTTTATAATTCCTTGAAGGGTTATGAGTTACCCTCTTTATTGTTAAAGGGCCAAGAGCTTAATTGTTTGGATGTTTGTTTTCCTACTGCTTGTGTTGTGATGTGAGCATGGATGGTTGTTGTGTTATGTGGGAGCATAGAGACCTTTTCTTGTGGCAGAATCTGAGGCCTAGAGTGTCGTGATGCATCAGTTTATGCATGTGGGTGTCGGAGAGGACACCGAGGATGATGGAACAAGATGGATGCGATTTTTGGATTCTTGCTCATTATTTTTGGTTGATTATCTGCTTTAATTTTCCCCAATTCTCAAGGTAGCTGGTCTTGCTTACCCTTCTTCCGAAATAGCCTAAGACGTGCGGGGTATGCCACGTGCTTTATTTATTATCTTCTCAAGGGAGGATTGGTATATTATCTTTATATAGGCGGAAAATACTCGATGGGTAGTACATTTACTCACCTTGTAGAGTCCCCTTGTGTTTAGTGGCATAGAATTTTTTTCTAGAAAGCCCGGGAATATAGGAAAGTAATTCTGTAATGAATATTTGAATATATGATGTTCACTCTTGGGGTTGGAATTAATGGAACATAATGATGAGGTAGTAATTTTGAAAGGGACAGTGGACTTTGGGTGTGATGTTGACGAAGTTTAATGTCGAATTGTAAATAGTTAATTAACATTTAAAGATTTAATTAATGTAAAGTGGAACTGATAAAAAATGAATAAAATAATCTATTAAATATCATTAAATGGTTGTGTGGTTATATGAAACCTAGTCTTAGAAGTAGCGGTTGAGAGTCCGAGATACTTTAGCTGTAGTTGAGTCTAAGACTTGGTTATGCCAATAGTGTGGTTGCGAGATATAGTGTATCCTATAATTTTTGTGTTTCTATACGAAACACTACCTTGTCCGTAAAGGAAACTGGGTGGAATGTCTTTCGTCTCACTCAAGGAGAACGCGCTGCACGTGCCCTCTGAATTTCAAATCTACCCACCCGATCTCCCTCTGGCATTTTGTTCCACGATGGTGCTTCAGTCCTCGGTGGCATTTGACCTAGGGGTGGGATCTCTGGCAGCAGGCTGCTCTCCTCGTTGAGGGTTTCCTCCTCCTCCTCCCCCCACCACCACGTCATCCAGTGAGGTCTTTCAAGGATGTGTTGTGCATACTGGGATCTGAGGAATCAGATCTGTGATTCCCAGAAATCGATTTATTTTCCCACTCTTTGGCGCGAGAAGGGTCGTGGTTCGTACTGTTGGCTCCATCCTCGGGATTCAACCAATCGGTTGTAGGGCTCAAATGGTCCCTGGTAGTGCATTTCGGTGTAGCGAAACTACCGCTTTCTATTTTCAATAATTTCGTGGGATATTGGGGGCTGCAGGTGGAGGCTCTGGTTTCAGTGATTCACAACTGTTCCTTCTTCTTGGTGTTGGATTATTAGGCAAAAATCATTTAGTCTTGCTGTAAAGCGCCTTGAACCTTAGGGAGGTGGCCCTACAATTTGACTCGATTGTTGTTGGAGGCACATCAGGGGAGGTAGGACTCTTGGGTGGAAGTGTGGGTAAGATTTCTCGGTTTACCCCTCCCCTTTCAGAACCTATCTTTCCTCAAGGTTATTGGAGATGGGCTGGGAGGATTTTTGAGTGCGGATGTGCGCACCAGCAGAGGAGTGAAGATGATGGTCCCCCTCATCTGCATTGTTCTGGAACTGTCCATGCCTCTCCCGAAGAGTATGTCCTTGAAGGTTCTAGATTAGGTTTTTTGGCTTTAGGATATTGGCTACCCATTGTACCCTCTCTTCTGTGAAGAATGTTCGTTACAGGTGCATTCGTTGCAGCGCTGTAGGAAGCAGCATTCAGGTGTGCGGCCTCCAAGTGCTTGTCTTAATCCTGGGAGCTCATCTCATTCTACGGATGTGGTGAGTAGGCCTATGCCTGCATGGCTGGATTCAATAGTTGTGAGTGGATCCTCTGGTGGCTGCTCCCCCCCCCCCTCAGTGGTTCATGGTGGAGATGGGTTGGCTCCTCCTTATGTTTCAAGCTCCCAAGGGCTAGGTCTAGTTTAACATGTTTCGCGCAGCATCAATGAGGTTCCCCTGGTCTCATCGCCCTGGCCTAGTCCTTTATCCGAGGTGATCGTGTTAGGTGAAGGGTTGGTCTCTCTGATGGAGGCAGTTCTAGAGTTGCAGTGTTTTTTTCTCAGGGATCCTCACCTTTCCAGTTTGGTACCTGCCCAAGTAGAGGTAAGAAGTACAAGGAGGTGTTGGGTCTGGAGGTTGGCATGCCAAGGAGGGCTGTTTATTCCAGGTCCAGGGTGTAGCACCTCAGTTGAGGGGTTAGTGATGAAGAAGTTCCTTGAGAAGTTTGGGTCCCCAAGAAGAAAAGTATGTTGGGAAGTGATGGTGGTTCCCTTTCTCTGTATGGTAAAGTTCCTCTGCAGGTTGTTTCTAAGGTTGGTTCACCCTGTTAGGCGGTGCATAGGAAGGTGTCGAAGCACCCTCCTAATCTTTCCCCCTCCCCTACCACTCCTGCAGAAAAAAGGTTTAGGAGTTATCATGATATATTCCTCGAGGAAGCTGCAGACTAGAGATTGTGTTGTTTCCTTCTCAAAAGTGACCAAGTTTCCTGGGGTCCAATATGGGCAACCTCGGTTGCCCTGAATCCTTTCCATATCTGGAATGCCCGAGGTGATGGGGTGAGGTTCAAATCATACTTCATTGCCTTGGATTTGAGGAAACATAAAGTCAAAGTGGTGGAAATAATATAACACAAGTAGAACTCTGTTAAAATCAATGACTTCTCTAGCAAGGTTAAGATGCATGGTTCAATACAGGTGGATCCGGTAAGTAGATATATTTAGATTTTATGGCACAAAGTGGTTTCAGTGGATTTGATGAAATTTGGGGACCATTATATCATGATGATGGCGTCTAATGATGGATCCTCCCTTTTTGTATCTTTCATTTATGGCAGCTGTGATGCACAGAGGAGGGAGTCCCATTGGATTTACATGAATGGGTATGACCCAGGGGATCAACCTTGGATTTTGGGCGGCGAAATTAATGTTGTAGAGGAAAAAGTGGAGAGTAAAGGGAGAGGGGACTTAACAAGGTGGGCTAGAAGGGTCTTCGAGAAATTTATGGCAGGGAAAGGGCTGTTGGGCTTGGGGTTTTCAGGGGATCCGTTCACCAGGTGCAACAATCGAAGGGGAAATGGTCATTGTTGGGGTAGGATCGACCGTTGTTTTTCTAATGATCATGTGGTGTCTATGTTCCAAATGATGAGGTTTTTTCAATTGACTCGTATCCTCTCTTACCACTCCTCCCTTTTGTTGTCCCTGAAAAGCGGTGGGGCACCACAGTTGGGTTTCCATTATATGAGTCACTGGACCGGTGTTCTGGGCTACCACCAATTAGTGAGAGAAAGCTGGGAGGCTCTGATCCAGGTGCATTTGTGGGCAGCTCTTCATGGGAATTTGAGGAGGCTCATGCAGACTCTGCTGTCCCAGGCCAGGAGTATCCCACCATTGGACTATGAGCAGGATGGGATCAAAAAATAAATTTGATCGTCTTGAGTCAAGACATGAGGAGGTTTGGGATGATGAAGCCTTTGGCGAGATCTCTGAAAACAAGAAGTCTCTGGAGGCTTTGCTACTCTCGTAGGAGAGTAGGGAAAGGAAATTCTAGAGGATTAAATGGTTAATGGAGGGCGACAAGAATACATATTTTATCCATGCATGCATTAGGGAGAGGTGGCGTACAGTCAAAATGAATCTTTCCCTTGAGGATGGTTCCTTTACCGATGACAGGGATGTGGTCGGGGGAATGGCTTTCTCATTTTTCAAGGACCTTCTCACGGGTCCTAATCCAAATAGGCCTCAAGGGTACCCCACGGGGGGTGAAGAATTGTGGGAGAGGATTCCTCTACTTGTTTCTCCTCAAGATAATGAGTTGTTGGTGGGAGTCCCGGAGGAGGAGGAGATCAAAGTGGCAATGCAAAACCAAAACTATAAGAGCGTTGTAGGACCCGATGGCTTCCCTGGATCTTTCTATATTCATTCCTAGGAGGTGTTGAAGGGGGATATCATCAATTCCATGAAGGAGTTTTTCAGAGGGGGTAGTCTCCTAAGGATTTCCTCGGCCATGACTCTAGTCCTGTTACTGAAGTCCATGGACCCATCATCCCTTCTTCATTACCAGCCGGTGAGTATGTGTAATTTTACTTACAAAATTCTGGCAAGTATCATCAACAGGAGGTTGGATGGGAATCTGGATAGATAGATATCCAAGGAACAACATGGTTTCGTGAGGGATCTCTCTATCTGGGGAGCCATAGCAATGGCCCATGAGATGTTAAGGGACCTTTCCTTCAAATCATGTGGCTCCAATCTGGCCGTCAAACTTTTTATGAACAAGGAATGTGATAGGATTGAATGGGGTTTCATCAACAGGGTTTTGTAGAAGATGGGCTTCTCCATATGGTCTTGTGATATCATGATCAGGTGATTCATCTCGGTTTGGATGGAAATTTCCTTTATGGGTCGTACCAATGGTTTCTTCAAGACGGTTAGAGGTATCAGGAAAGATGATCTGTTATCACTGAGCATTTTTATCCTCATGCAGGACACCTTGAGCAGGTTTATTGACATCGGGCTTGTAAGTAGGGATGATCTTATTTACTGGAGGAGGCTGAGGCCCCCTCCCATTTCTCATTTGATGATTGTGGATAATACCCTTATATTCATTAATTTAAGAAAGTGTTCTGTGTAGGGCTTGATCAGGATCCTTGAGGAGTACTACCACTATAGTGGTTAACAAATTACCAAAAAAAAGAGTGGATTCTATGTGGCAGACACATGTAATCCGAGAAGGGTGGCTACTTTGGGTTTTAGTTTGGGAATATGTCATGGTTCATTTCTGATGGAATATCTTGGTACTCTTGTTTCACTAGAATGAATGTGCATTAGATATCATGTGGTGAGTAAGATTACAGGCTGCATTCTTAATTGGAAGAATCTATTTTTATCATTTGGTGGTCGGATTATTCTCGTGAATAGCATCCTTTTAGCTATTCCCATGTATTCTATTTCGGCTACCAATGTACCGAAGGGAGTCATTAGATCCATTAATAAACTATGGGCCCTGTTCATATGGGACGCATCCTCGGACAGGAAGCAGCATTGGGTCTCTTGGTGAATGATGGATCGTCCCATCACGGAGGGTGGGATCAATGTCCAAAGTCTTGAGATCACTATCATATAAATACATGTGAAGCTGTCTTCGGAGGTGATTGAAGAGAGAAATTTGTGGGGAAAGATGATGGCACTTCGTTATGGGGACAATGCTCAAATTTCTTCGGGGAGGGAGTCCCTTCGTTGGTCTTTGGTGTGTAGCAAGATTCCGAGCTTATTTAATTCCATGAAGTGGATCATTGGGGAGGGAAATGTCCTTTTATGGAATCAGAATAGGATGGGATGAGTCCTTGGTTATCCAAGCTGTCCAGCCCCTATGATCTCTTTCAGGGAGGTGAGTCAGTTTCCCCTGTTTATCAGAGAAATTCCGGATGTGAACCAGCTAGATCAATATGACTCCATCACCTTGAGCATGGTCTTGGATCGATGTGTGTTCACTCCCTCCACCTTGGGCAGTTTTAATGAAAAAGATTTTCATAGCCTCATCCATACTCAGGGGTGCAAGGGGGATGGTTTGGTCAGGTGTGGTAGAAGAAGATTCAAACTAAGTAAAATTTATTAACGTGTCATATTCAGCATTGGGCCCTTCCAACTGATGATAATTTCAAAAGGGTCGGGATTAGTATGGCTTCTGGAATCCATTGCTGTTAGAGCAGAAGGGAGGAGGGCATCGAGAATTTTTCTTCTTAGTGGAGTGGGCCAAGCAGGTCTAGGCTTTCTTCGGGCTCTTCACCGGTTACGTTCCCAGGGAGGCTTATATCGGGGCCTTCCTGGAGGGCTGGTTTCTGGGGGAGGTCGGGACTATGAAAGAGATCTTGGCGTGTGCTTGGATTTTCAGTGTGGGGTTCAGGGGGGTGTGGAATGCGTGGAACCGGGCCAGGTATGAGGGTCTACCTGCCTCAGGTAGTAGTATCAACACTAGCATGAGATGCTTCCTGCTTGATTTGTGCGGGATTGAGGGTTTCCGGTCCAACTCGCCTTCACTACACAGGTTGTATGCCCTTTATAATTCAGCCCAGCATGTGGGTATTCGACAGTAGGGTACATGGGTGAGATGGAATTCTCCTGGTTTTGGCCTCAAGATGAATACACACGAATCTTGTATTTTGGGTGATATTCCTGGTAAAGTAGTGGTCTTGGATTTTAAAGGAACTGTGTATGTCTCATTCATGGAACATTATAGCGAAGGTAACTCTCTACAGGTAGAGGCGTAGGCTGTTCTTTTAGGAATCACATTATGCAGGCAACGAGGGCTTCACATCTCACATGTGGAGACAGATTCAATGTTATTCTGTGAAGCCTTACGTGGAAATGGTATAATACCCTGGTACATTATTTACACAATCCAAAAATGTAGAGCCCTACTAGAAAGTAATACTCGAGTCACTCACACGTGGAGGGAGGGAATAAGGTGTCCGACCATGTGGATTCTATGGTGACCCCAGGTACCCCGTTTCAATATATTTCCCATGTTTCTCATTTTAAACCTTAGGGGGTGAACTTGATCTGGGGGGATGCCCTCAGTCTTCATTATTTTTGGCCTCCCTAAGAGTTGGTGCTAATTGTAATGTTTTGTATTCAGGTTTCTTTGAATAAAAATGGTAACGTTGATGGTGATGTAAAGGAAACTGACACCCTGAGGATTTTGAGCCCTGGGGGTGTTTTCCCCAACATTCTGGTGGGATGATGAATGGCTGACTAACCCCTTTAGCACCACACTCTTCTATTGGTAGTTACTTTTTCTGGTAGGCAGAGCGGTCAGTTTTTCCCATATATTTGTGTAGAGGGTTGTAATAGATTTTGGTTATTCACACACATATATTCTGGATATAGTTTCCCATGGACTACTATAGGTGTAACATGTATAGGCTATGATGGCTTGAGGATCCTTACTCGGTGTATAGGCTGTAATGGATTTAGGTATAATACCTGACATATGATACACATTATGTAGGTTGTAGTGGCTCCCTGAAACTACCTTTTTTACTTTTCATACGTGGACGTAGTGGTTTTGTTGCATGAGGTGCATGTTTTGGTGCTTCACTCAGGTGTCTGCGGGAAAGACTTTTTAGAGAGAGGTTTTTAGGACATGCGACATTGGGCAAAGTGGAAAACCAGTGGTGAACTAGTAGCGGGGTACCCTTAATATTATTTATTATATTATATACTCTTGTATGAATTAATTGGTGAGAGTTTCTATGGTGAGGTTGCGAACATAGTATACCTTTTTAGGTGACGAGTTTTTTTAACTTGTTGTTCACTATGCTTAAGGATTCTTTATTTACATTTTCATGAGATGATTTATGGAGGATCCTACTAAGTATATTGTTATACTCACCTTATGTATATATAAAATGTTTTTCAGGTCTCTTGGAGCAGGTTGGAGATCAAGCCGGTGTTTACTAGAATGGGGTTGCAAGAGCTGTTTGGGCTTGTGGTTGTTGTTGTTTTACTTTCTTTTGGGTACTTTGAGTTTTTCCCCTTTCAGTTGTAGTAGTTATGGATGAAATTTCATATGTGTACGTGGGTTTCCAATTATATTTCTATCTAAGTTGGAGTTTGTTGGTGTCTATCTTATCTCTCT
This sequence comes from Viscum album, assembly GCA_963277665.1. Lineage (NCBI taxonomy): Eukaryota > Viridiplantae > Streptophyta > Magnoliopsida > Santalales > Viscaceae > Viscum > Viscum album. The sequence goes on along the minus strand of OY728152.1, from coordinate 1,532,721,096 downwards.
CATCCGCATGTGTTCTCTTAGATGGAAATGCCTCCCATTTATGTGTTCTCTATACCCTCGGTAATAGTCACCAACCCAGGGCCTACTAAAGCTAGGACTTGGGGAGTCATTATCTCCCTTCTCAAATTTCCAACTCATGAGGGGTACACTTTGGGGTGATGGGGTCGTCACACTGGGGCCTTATTGTTGGTATTTGAGCACGGTTTTGATAACGTTAGAGATTATAAATTTTCTAAAGGGTTAGGGATATAATCATGGGTTTATAAGTTTTAGGTAGATCATAAGTTTTATGCGTTATAAACCCATTTTTAGGCTTTATGTTCTTAAATTTTGTGGTGATTATAGTTATTTTTTGAGCCATAATTTTGTTCTGGTATTTATGGGTTATTACATATACAAAATTAAAGGAATAAGATAAACATTGGGGTTAAAATGTGTTATGTTTATTTTTGAGGATTTTATGTCATTTTGGGAATGTTATAAGAGATATAGAGTTTCTCAAATAAGACAACACGCATACCATGTGGGAACCCATCACGTAGGACAAGGCTGCGGGAAACAAATCAATAACTGAAGTTCGACTGGCATTTTTCACCTACCACTGGCCTACATGATGTCCCTGGTTAATATGGATTACACTTTTTAGTTAATGGATTTTATGGATCATGAATAAGTTGAATTTTAGAATACTGGTTTTATCAAATGGATATCCTTATTATAGTAAAATGATTTGGTTATTAAGAGATAAATATTGTTTTGGAAGACATTCACAATTTTGGGAAAACAATATGCCAAAAGAATATAGAATACTGTGGGATTTCATTTGAAGATTAATGGTTAAATTTTATTACTGAATAATATCTATATTTATTGTGGACATATAATGATTTGGGTTATTTATGGAAATGATTAAGCTATCATGAAGACTAAGTGAATAGGTTAATTACTTTAAGTGTGACACATTAAGTTTAGTTGATGTTTTTTGGAGGTAAATGTTAAGATTTATTGCGGAATACTAGGTGATCAAATCCATCTGAATATTGGGTTTAAATATTAGTTTGGATTATTTTGAGGAGTTTTATGGAACTTTTTTTATTGAATGGTCTATGTCTTGGACTAATCAAAATAACAATATATTAGGGATTATTGTATAATCTACAAGAGGGTTTGCGAAGAATTTGTATAATTATTAACCATATTTTTCATGATTATTTATTCATTTACCTCATAAAAATAATTTTTAACTGTGAAAATATGAATTTGTCATCATCTTTACTAGACAATATTTTTATTATGTTCATTACTGACTACATCCGTGAAATGATGAATTTTATTTTTCATAACAACGTTATATAAATGGTTCTAAAAATATATTTAATGTGTGATCATGATAATTATAACCTTAATATTTTTCTGGACATAATGGAACCATAAATATTTTACCGTAATAAACCTATAGAATGTGATTTCAAAATCATAGATCAAATTACATGAAAATATTCAATGTAAAACATATCTGATTTGGTAATTAAAGAAAAAAATTGCAATAAATGGAAAATAATGGGAAACAATATCATGAAAAGGTTTTAAATAACATATAAATTAAACATCTCTTATTACATAGTATTATAGATGTACAAATAAAGAGACATTGAACACGAGGAATGGGATTTACATTAAAAAAATTAAACGATTTAAACACATTCTCTACTAAATACAGGAAATTAAAAAGATTTAATAATTTTTATAATTATTATATATAACTTTAAATGTACATTTTATCTTTTATTGAAATTTCACAAAGTGTATAAAAATAAATAGTTTAATTGTATTATTTGTGGTTCACATTCATGTTTTTTTAGGAACGGGAAAAATAATGCACTTTTAAAATTTATCTCTTAACATTTATTTACCATAATTACATCCTTTATTATTTGTCAACATTCCATTAAAATTGAAAATATTTTTTTTGAATGATTTTTTCAATCCATCTAATCTGATTGTTTTTTAATATTTTGATGTGAAATAAAATTCTTCTCATTTTTTGGGATAACTAAATGTGTTATTTAATAAATGCCTGAACACTAATTCAATTGATTTTTATGTTAAATTTGATACCTAAATGTTTTTACTCATTATTTTGTTACTAGAAATTTTATATTATTGAGTGTTGGGCACTATATTTCTCTGATAATGGGTAAAACTCATATAGATCTCCATTGTATTTGATTAAGTGTCACAGTTTACCATTGATAGGTTATTAGTATGATATATGAAAATTATCTGGTTAGGTGATTAAATTATATGTATTATTGTATTACTAATTGGAATTATCATTTGCTAAGTTTCATGTATGATTTTCTTGCATTGGTTTTTAAAATAATTAACTAATTTAAAAAATTATGTAAGTGAGATTATGTTATTGAGGAAATTTTATGACATTTTTAAAGGTGAATGGTATACATTTCATGAAAATATATTAATTTTTTTTCTTGTTTTTAATGAATCCATCATGTTTATAATTTAAAATTTATGATTACTAATGAATTATTTATTAAAAACCATTCCGATTTTATTTTTTATAGAGATATAAATGAATATTTTTACATAGTGTTTATTATTAAAATGGAAAAAAAATCTAATGGATTTTAAGGGTGAACCATAGTGTATAAGGATTTTTTGATTTTATGTCCCTTGATGAGATTTTTTCAACAAATCTATTTTTTTTATTTTTTCACTGAACTTATGGTGTTTAAGAACGTTAATAATGACAATGATCCAGTTATGGGGGTTATCTTAAATATTGAAAGTGTATCTATTTAATGAATTTTTTTTTTCAAAAAATGTATCTTATAAGGGAATATACATTTTTTAATAGTAAATAATTCAAAATTATCTACAAGTATAAACATAAATAGTTAAATTTGATGTCAGTGATGATGTATATTCCATAAATCAAGTAATTTATGGGTTATTTTTGTGAGACTTATTTTATTGGATGGGAAAAAATTACTATTATTAGAAAAAAGTATAAATATATATTTGATTGGAATAAAATTATCCAAGATTTATAAACACTACCAATTTTGTGCATTTATATTCCTTTTCTGATATCAATATACTTGAGAACAGAGCATGATTTTAATTGTAGGAATTAATAAATGTAATTCCATAGCAGTTTATAAGAGGACTTAATTGGATATAGACCTATGATTTTTCTTATGAGTAGTATGATGCAAGGATGCTTATAAAATAGCCTCCTTATAATTTAAATTTATATCTAGAAAATTTATGAAATAAAACAGATTTTCCATATAAAAATAAATACAATGAAATAAATCTATGATTCATTATATTGATCAAGACTAAAAAATAGTTATGTGAATCGTAGAGGATCTTTGATAACTAATTCACAATTTTTATCCATCAGTTTTACCTCCATCCAAGGATATAAAATTATTACTATTTTCATTACTATTGGGTGAGGTGATTTTGTTCTGAAAATCATTTCCAGAAACCAATTTTTATTTTATGATTGAATACTATTCCTTGAATTTCTAATCAAAACATTTTTATATGTCAAAATTACTATATAACATTCATGTTGTGTTATTGTGTATCTAAAACAAGATGTTAGAAATAATTTTAAAACTAATAAATGAAACTTTATTTTACAAATTTTTGGTAAAATTTGTTTTAAGTAATTCTAATAACATTAATAAAGACATGTTTCATTATTATAATATTTCAAATGAAATTTAATGGATCACATTTTTGAAATTTATCTTATTATTATAGATTATGGAATGGTCACAATATTCCTATCATTATCCTCTGTACAGTAATAAACCATATCAGATGACGTCTTCTTAAAATAGTTGCTAATGTTTAATTTAATCCTTTAAAGATAAGTTGTGGATTTGTATCATGATAAATATTATTATACTTATGTTATGGTTATTTTATTTCTTATATTTTTATTATAATTTTATAATGTCATAGACATCATGTATAATGATATGTTTAAGGATTAAGTTTTCATAAGTTTGAAGCTTTTAGATTCTTTGGGACAATATTTTATAATGAAAATAAGTATTGTCTTCATGAAATAAAAAATATTAATAAATGGAACCTTCCTTACAAATTCAATGGAATTCAACTTTTCTATGGTTTTCTGATAATAAATGATTTAAATAAAAATTTCATAGTAATTAAAAACAAATTATATATATTGAATGGTAAATGTCGCATTTTTTATGATAAAGTATAGTCTTTGAAATCAAAAATTGTGCCTAAGATAGTTCAATATTCCATGATTATAACTGGGAATTTTAATTGAAAATTTTATTTTATATTCTCATGATAAATATCATTTTTACTAGATTCATCTCAAAGTTGATAATTATGACTATACCATAGAAACTTATTTATAGATGATATGAAACTGTTGTTCTATATTTTATAAATTTATCCCATATCAAGGAGGATTTACAAGATATTGTTTCCAATATCCCTATAATTGTTATATTTGATTATATAATCATCATAATGTGATGGATTATAAGATTGATTTATTTTATAAATTTGATATCCATTGATTCCCTTATTTATCATCTAAATAAAAAACATATTTTCTTTGATTATTCATCAATAGAGATTTCTAGTTTCAAAAAATCATTATATTATATTTTCATATAATAATTTCTAATATTTTTTAATTTATGCTATTATGTAGATGAATAAATATTTATTTATATTACAATAAATAATGGATTATAAATACTTGATCAATTATGAATAATTATTTTTTAAACAGTTCATAATTACTATTTTATCCCCTATAAGGATATAGTTATTTAGGAAATTTCACATGATTTGACTCGAATTAAATTTATATAATATAAAAATTGTTAAGTATTTTGTTGTGGATTCATATATTATCATAATTATTAATAATGCATTGATTCCACTGGGATATTCCAGTCATATTTTGAATAATTCCTTGAAGATATCAATCTTCTTATTCATTAAATTTGATGATTACTATTTAGATAACTTATTTCTTCATTTAAAATATTTTTAAATTCATTGGAAGTAAATATTTCAATTATTTGAACATCCTAGAATTATATTATAGGGTATTGTTGATCAAATGAAGTCATAAATAGACATTTAAACATCAAACAAGTGGAAAAACCAATTCTATATGGCCATAATAAATAATATTTATTTATTATGGTTGATTTATAACTCAGTATCATATGATTTCAATAAAATCAATACCCTTTCAATAATTTTTTTAAATTTTAGAATATAAAATAATAATCAATCTAGTATATCACATAATTTATTGTATAATTTTATAATTTAAATTGGAATTATATTTTTAAAAATGTTAATCATTACTAGAAATCTCCTAATAATTTTTAGAATATTAAATTAGTTTAAAGGATAAATGGAAATAATTTTATTTCAGATAATAAGTAATATTTTTTCTCTGTTGGAGTATTGAGTGACCCATATGATGTTTTGAGGGATTATTTCATTTTTTCATTGGTCAGGTGATCCACATGATTTATAATTGGAAAATCGATGTTGGTTCTCTAATTGGAAAATTATTATAGATAAGGGTACATATGACTAGAGATAGAAACATTTGATATATTTCATTCTCCAAAACAATTGGGCATTATATGAAATATAGAAAAGGATATTGATTCAATGAATGAATACTGTTTAGGATACAAATGTTTTTATTTCACACAGATTTCAAGTGGGGAATGAGTTAGTTCATTCCCGTAAAAATATGATAAATTCCAACTAAATTTTCCTATATTTTAATGAAGCTTCTCCTTATAAGTCTATTATTGATAAATATATATATATAAATCTCCAGTCACATAGTTTTATGGATTTATTATATGGGTATATGATCTACAAGGATTCTGTATTTTTTTTATTGTTATTAACATTATTAATGTTACCTTTGTTTTTGTATTACATTTTATTATTTTTCAATAAATCATATTCTAACTAATAAATTTTATATTATAATTAATCACTTATGGAAAAATAAAAATATTCTTATGCGTGTGTCTTTATGCCGATAATACATAATATAAAATTTTTCATAATTATATTTTTTGAAGGTTAATGAAAGGAGAGGGATGGAATAGGGTCTTCTACACATGTTTTCGATGTATCCCATATATGATATCCTATTTCAACATTTTCTAATAATCTAGGATTTTCATTGGTAAGTTCAATGTGGTAATGATTAATTTCCATATTCAATTAAACTATTAATATATCCTTAATTATAGGGAATGTACCTGATGCAATTGTAATCAATAATTATTCAAAAGTATTACCTCTCTTACTCTAGAACCCAATATCTATCAACAACAATGAATAAAAGAGAGTCCATGTAAGGGGTTCATTTGACTTTTCACAGTCACCATATATAATGGATAACATTAATATGAATATATATATTTATCAAACAATCATTTAATTGTGTTTTAAATGGAAGAACGTGTTCTAGAACCATGATAGTGTGTTATCCACCACCTCTATTTATATATTTTTTCAAATTCTTTCACCTTGGTACTATTTTTTTTCTAATATTCATTATGTTAATCCTAGACTGTCTTGAGATAAATTTTTTCCTGCATCATATTATTTTAATAGATTTATAGAAATGTATGATCATACCAGTATTGGGTTTCTATTTAGAATTACTAAATGTGACCAATGTTGGAAGCTTGGAATCTAATGAAATAACCACTTGTACATATACAGTATACCCCAAAATGATATCCTTATTGATATTTAATTTAGGATTGGAAATAAATTTGGTTAAGAATATGAAATTGTTTATCAAAACTAAATTGAATAACTTATCTTATTAAAATGTAAAATAACCTCTAGTATTAAACTATATTTGAAATAATATCATTCATGATTTAAATAATGGAATATTAATAAATAAATACATATCATATAGTGTTTTTTCTATCTTCATTTTTAATTATAGTATACTGTGTGTGTTTTTTAACACCCCACATTCTTTAAGGTAGGATTTTTTTTTTATTTTACAAAACATACTTTTTCAAATCATAATTTTTATTGTGGTTATTATAGATGGGATTGGATTTTGATTAAAATCAAATAATAGTGGCGCATCATGACTTAGAATATGTGGGTTTCAATATGATGAGGTTTGAGTAAGGGATCTTTATGACTTAATTTTTTTAGTTTTCAGTAATAAAAGTTCCAATGAATGAGTTTTTTCCGGTTTTTTGGGGGTTTATAACCTTAAAATGTTGTCACAGGTTGAAGAACACACCCCAATATAGGTTATTGTGTTTCTATGGGTGGCCTTACTATGATTAATATCTTATGATGATTTTTTGTTTTATCACAGTAGTAGGGTGGTATATAATCATTTGGAATATGAATGATTAATTTCAAATATAGGTGTATGGTCATTTTAAAAACTATTAGAATATCATTAATTATATTTTTGTGAGATTAATTAAATAAGAGGATGAATAAGGGTAGGTTGAGTTCCTATCCAACTGAATCTTGTTTTCACTAAATTATTATGTTCCATATATAGATGTTAACAACTCAAGGATGAGGGTAACTTGTTTTGCTACTTTTTAAACTTTATTCAATTACATTTCCACTAGAGATAGGCTTATTAGGAAATACTAAATTTCATGACCATAATTTGGTGTGGATGCATTAATTACATATGGACAATAGAATTTACATGGTTCAACATCACCATGATTTTTTATTATGACCATGAATTCAAAATGTTCCATGCTTAAAATAAAAATACTAACACTACTCTTCAAAAGGGGTCCCTCTACATTAAAATATGCTAGGTTCATCACAGTACATCCCAAGGGTAACTCCCTTAAATGTTTTATCTAATTCTCAATTATGGTGGAAGGTTCACCTTAACAATATGTGTGGACATACCTAAAAGTTATCAAATACCGGTTGGATAGAATTCATCCTAATGTAAGGATAAATGATGCATTATAGTCTTTATTAGAAGCATCATATCAATTTGGGAATATAACCTTATATTTCCAATATTCGTTATTAAATTTTTTTTCTAAAATATCTCACTCATTTGACAATAGAAAACTCATATTTTTCTACATGATATCATAAATTTGTAACCAACTCCTTCGAACCTCTCACCTAGATATATTTTTTATTCTTCCTCATATTATAAAAATGTAACTATTGGTTATATACACTCAAATGTACCTATATTCTATTCATGAATATTAAATATAGTTTTATGGAGTATCTCTTTTTAGTTTCCTTTATAAAATATTGATCACTGATACAATAAGAGAGATCATGGGACAAATGAACTATTGATATTATTGAATCAGGATATTGAAAATTTCAACAAAAAAATCCAAAAGAATACCTGACCATCTCCAAATATTTAGTAAAATTACTAATTTAGGGGAAAGTGTCTCTTTTTTAGCATGATTTAATTTTCTAATTATTTCAAAATAATCTACACCTAAAATCTCATTTGATATTAGTATAAATCATGGTTGGAATCTACGTGAAATGATGTATGTTCATTAAACAGCTATCTCAGGCATCACCTGAATGATTTATCTCAATATATTTGCATCATCCCTTATCACACGCCTCAATGTGGCCTTATGAAACACTATTATCCCATTAAACACTAAAAATATGGGTGTGGTATCTTAGTGTTACATGATTTGGATTTCCTCCCATTCAAGATATGACAACATAATTTGATCACTACAACTCTTATAATGGGATTTCTTAGAGTACAAATGGGTATGATCAATCCCCCATAGATACCACTATAACATGGTCCATATCATGTTAGTATAATTTAAACCACATGTCTTTAACATAGAGAATTATTTAGTAGATGGAAACTAATACTATCATGTTTTTATTTCCCTTTTTTCATAGCTACTACGAAATAAAACTATGGACATCACTATGATGTATTTTAATATCCGTGGTTGATTTTTATTTAATAAATTCAAGATTTACGGACATATTGTCCATGAATGTCTTTCATATTATTAGTGGAACTCATCCATGGGAACCACTAAATTTTTTTCCATTTCTAGTTTCCCATGTTTATAATTTCATTTTTTACAAAACTCATGATTTGGGTGTGTATTCACATGGATCCTTTATTATATTCACAATTCCCAATGGTAGGGCTCTGGTATCACCCATGTTGGAAAAAAATTTATTTACAATGAATTTACAATTATTTATCTCTTTTGTTGACAACAAATTACCCTTTTACAATATGTTAAAACATTTAGGTTTTATCCAAATACCTTTCATCTTATATGTAAAATTTTCCCAATACAAAAAACATTATATTTCCTTGTCATAAACTACCATCACCATGAAATAATGATCATTGATAACAATCCCCACGAATCACAATTACATTTTTATTTTACATTATAATTGATTAATGTTAATACATTTATTGTGAAAAAAATCATCAAGAAAAATCCAATAGAGTTCTTTAAGATTCATAACAATGAAACCATGATATTTATTCATCAATAACCCACAGATAGAGTACCAATATATGTAACACCAAATTATTGGAAATTAAATAAAATGGTATCATAATATTCATTAAAAAACATGTTGTATTCCATTTAGTCTCCTAAAATCCACTTTGTATGGGATTAGATTTCATTAATATTCAAACCATTAACCAAATTATTTATGGGTAAAACTAATATAAATTTTATAGCCCCCAATTATCTTCAACAGACACGAGGTATTTCTCATGGTCTCTGACTTACCCTTTGAGAATAGGGACGATTTATTCATCATATATATTCCATTGTGATTTAGAAACACCATAATTCATTGTGTTCATCTTCATATTTATTAGAAAAATATAATGATCGAAATTAATAAATTTATATTTATATTTTCAAAAATCCACTAAGACTACAAAGCCTAATCTTGTTGTGTGAAAAAATGTTTTTGTAGCCAACATAATGTTATCCCTTGTCACCAATGAATACAAATTAAAAATGTAAGATATATTGGGAACATTCATTTAATTAGAAAACATGTGTTCCCCAATAAACATTTACACCAAGTATTTATTGTTGATATTATAAACAATTATTTTATGATCATATCACTTGATGATTTAATTGACACTAGTCGATAATAAGGTGGTTCAATTTGAAAAAAATATGCATCTTGTACTACATTACATTCAATAATTCACAAGAATGAAAATAATAATTCCAATATGTTTTTAGATCCATAATATGAAATTTTCATTCCCAATCACCCCATGGATCATATCTTCACCTTTACTATGCAACACATAAAAAACTACTGAATCAATATGAACCAATCCACTACCTTAAATGTTTCATTTTCCCATTATTAGATTTTGGGAAATTAATTTCACCTCCTCTTTAGCTTCATCGACATAACTTATAGTTGGGAAACCTAAAATTTTTCTAAATGAGTTGTATTTAAAGGTACCACATAAACACTTAACTTAATGTTTATATATAATGATATTCTTTTTTGGATTTGGATTTTCCACAATAATGGAGTTGATCTGAACTAAAAAATTGTATTATTATATTAAATTGTTATAATATATCACCTAGTATTTTGTTTTCCAGTGTATGTTCTTTTTGTAGTTGATTATTTGAAACAACAATGGAAAAAATTATTCCTTGGAATCTAATATTTCCATATGGTAATAATTCGTCTTCATTAGTGGATTATACATTACATTCTATTCCATCTTTCTAACTAATGGTATAAAATACTGAATATTCTTATTCATTATAGATAATTGTTTCCTCGATTTTCATTGTGAGTATCTAGATCCGGGTGCTTCATACACTATTTTTTGAGGATTAGTTTAATTTTACAAAATAGTGAACCTATTTTCTATCATAACTAGCCATACAGTGGGATAAAAATATTTATTCTTTTGACATATGAGTTGAGTGTATCCATGTGGTTTCTTAACCCATTCATTCTTTACTCCAATTATAATATTTTTTGTGACTATGTATAAGATAAAGAAAAAATTTCACATATAAATCATTTATCATGCAGACACCTCTTGATTTTGATATTGGAATTAATGGAATTCATCCAATGGATTTGGGCTTGTTGAATTTAAAAAAATTACTAATGTTGTGCCAAATTTTATTAAAAATAATATCACATTAGTTCCATATAATTTTTTGGATCTCGTGTTTCAATAAATTTCTCTTTACCCAATGATTTTGATTCTATGATTTCTATAGAAGATTAGGTTTTTAGGGTGGGAGTGTTTTCATTTTTTTATTGAATAACAACATCCTATCATTAATCCTCTTGATTTCCTCGTCATTAATATTAAATTTTACTTCTATTTTTCCTTCAACCATCAATATATGGCCATAATTTGTTTCCTCCATCCAAAATTTTGGATATTAAATGGTACAATGAACATAATTAACTCTGCTTCGGTGGACATATGTTTGTAATTATTTTAAATCATATTCATTTTATAGTTAATATTTTTTCTAATTAAATTCATAATTAAATTTTACCAATCTTATTCTCTCATTTTTATATTTTATTCCAACGAAAAACTATCGTCATCATATAAAAGAAATTATCTATTAATTCCTATTATTATACCTTAGCTTATTGAGTGTTTATCTCTATCTGTCAATTAAATGAAATCATCATTTATTCAAATGTATGGTTTCTAAAGAATATTAATCCCACCTTCATTTTAGTCCCTTGTGTGTGTATTAAATTTGACACAAATTATCCACTATATAGGTATAATCACTTATAACAACATGTTTAGAAATTACCTTGGTTAGAGATCATCTCTTCTGAAAGGAAATATTCTTATTTATTTTATTCTTTTGTTATATTCATATAGATATCTTCATAATATTTTCCATATAAATTCCAATTTCATACACATATCATTATATTAAATTCCATGAAAATCCTCATAGTATATTTCTTCTATGTGGTAATCCATTAATTACATTTTCTCTCAGACACCAATCTCAATGATATTTGGAATTATTTCAAAAAAATCCATGTCATGTCAATAGAAGAATTCAATATTCATTTTTTTTGTGGAAATCCAAAGGAACCTTTAATAGATGTAATGAAATAATTTTCCCATGTACTAAAATTTATTCTATCCAATGTAAAAGCCTTGAAAACTAATTATATTTCAATTTAAAAAATATATCATGTTATAAAAATAATCAAATAAAATATAATTAATAAATTTTATAGAAATTCATATTTCCCCCATAAGGGTTATCGAGTGGGTTTAACATGAGCGGGAGCGGTGAATAAGTGTTTGTAGCATGGGAAACCAATTAAAAATCATTTTCATTAATGTATAACATCCCTATATGTATCTTTACCTCTAATACATTAGGTTCACCTATTATGATATTTTTCAAAACAAGATTCAATTACCATTACACGTGAAAATTATTAATAATTAAATATTAATTTTCATTAACAGCTTTTGGTGTGCATGAATAATTTAGAAAGAGATCGAATAATTTACTTGGTTCGGCATCACTGAGATAACTCCATGGAGAATGAATCAGTAATTCATAATGAACCAAATAAATTAATGAAAACTAATCTCCATAATCGGTCCTTCACATTTATATTTGTTTAGAGATAACTCACTCTTTCCCATGTGACACTCCATAGAATGATCCCCAATAGACACGCTCTATATAGAATTGATGAACTTCAAAATGATTTTGGACAATGTTTTCCATCCTAAGTATAATTATCATATAATTGATCACTAGATATAAATAAAATAACTATTATAGATTTTTTAGATTCTGATTCACAATATGTGAATATCTCCTTGTAACAACACTCTAGTTCATTCTAGAATATTTCTAAAATATATCTCTCCATGTATAGAATCAAAAACTTATATTTCCATTAGAGCTCATATATGGGAAGAAAACCCCTTATATCCAGTGATTTGGTTCTATTTCTTCCTCTTCATATTTTTTTAAAAATGAATTCTTTAGTTGAAGACATTTTAATGTTGTATTTTTTCCCTCATGAATATGAAATATCATTTTAATGTGTCTATAACAATGATTTCATTCATGAAATTCAGTCACCATTATAATAATTTAGACCATAGGAATATAAATTTCTTGTTTATTCATAGAATGGTTTCATGATGAATTAAAATAAACCTTTAAAAACATCCATGATTATCTCCGTCACTACAATAAAAAACGGTTTTTGAACATTCTATCCAATAAATATGGAATAATTTATAAAATTAATCATCAATCACTAGTGCCATAAATATTCTTCATTAATTGCTAAGATCATATACTATAATAGATACACATGATATATGGTCATTAAACATCCATCTCATGAATTAGTTGAATGATTTATCTAAAAATCTTGGTTTAACACCTCAAAACTCCCTTCACAACGAATTGATGAAAAAACTATGGATGTTTTTTCTTAAATACAAAAAAAAACCATGGATTTTGTCTCCTTCCATTTCCTATTATCTCATTTCACATCCCCTATCAACCACAACAACCTTCTAACAACACCATTCCTAAAATGGTAATCCTTGTATTACATAGTTTTATTCATTAAAAACCACACCTATAAATATGGGGTGAACCATCCCATGTCGAAACTAATTGAACTATAAACCACCAATATTGTATTTTCTTCAACCATGCACATTTTAATGTTCTCATTATCACTTCCAAATTTTTTATATTTACAAAAAAAATTCATCAAGTTCGTCATAATGAAATGGTGAAAGATATATCGCCTTTTTTTATTCAACATGATATTCAATACAACCATACCATCCTTGACCATTTTTCATAGGTGAACATAAACTCTACCATGGGGAACAATATTTTGTGGTCCAATTCATGTTTTCATTTTTTATAAACATACTTATCTAAACTCTTTATGCTATCGGTGTAGAAAAACTTGATTCCCTATTCACATTCACTAAACCCAATAACTAGGGTTTGGTCATGCCCATGTAGTAAATGATTTTAACCAATATTCCTTCATAGTTATTTTTCCCTTGTATTAAAAATATAGAGACCTTTTTAATACATTTTAACTTATATATTTTATCTATATATCATTCAATTTAGATACAATGTTTACCCTATACAAAAATATATATGTTTCTCTATTAACTAATCCAATCATCATGAAATAAATCTCATTTTTAATAATAAATCATTTATCAACATGGACTTATTATTTATCTATATGTCCTTTCATATCATGAACCATATTTCAAAAAATTAATTATTAACAAATCTGATTGAATTTATTGGTATTTTGGAAAAAAAACTTATGGCATTTATCTTTATGGATAACTCAAGTGGGACATTCCTCAACATACTGAAGGATGTATATCCCAAATTTAGGCTATCCTAGGAAGCACTAAATAGTGAAGGATCTCATCACATTGTGAAAATCTTCGTCTCATGATAAATGGTTCTTCATAGAAGGGGTCATTATTTCATAACCATCATGTCACGAAACAATAAAACCCTAGGTAGGGGGTGTCACACCATGAACAATACAGTCACACCATAGTGACCATCTATGTGATTTTAATAAATATTAATTAAATATTTTTAGTTTTTGAAAACCATAAATATTCATTCCCTTTCCCATTGGTTTCCTGGAGGAGTAATAAACTAGACTCCCTATATTCTCTCTAATTAGTCTCATCTAAAAGGTAGATTTATATTAATTATATCATAGATTCAATTTTTTATCCAGGAATTTTCATATGGTAGTAATACTAATCCTCTAGGACCCATTTCCCATTTCAAATATTTCATTGTTTTTCCTTCATTTTCAACTTAATTGGATGATTTTATATATTTTATTATTATCATTGATCGTAGCCTAGGGGCATATGGTAATTTAATGGGAACACATCCATTAAATTAATTTATGAGGTCCCTATCATTTTATAAATGTTAAAAGTTTTTCTCAATTGTGATGTCTTATGATTAACCCACTCGGTGTACATGTGTGTCTCAGAATTGAATCATTATTGGTTTCATGGGTAAAAAATTAATTAATAAGGACTTGATATTTTTTCATTACGTATATTTATAATGTCTAAGCCACAAATTTATTTCCGTTGAAAATGGTTTTATGCAATGAATAAGATGTGAACCTTGAGGGGTTTCTTCATTTTAGGATTAATTTAATAAACCTCATGAGGTATAATTATTTTATATAACCAAATAAAAGAATGTAATCAATGTTTAATATATTGGTAACCTTTTATTTAAGGATAAATACTTGGTTATGTGGTGTCCATCCTAGTGTGCAATATAAACAAGATTTACTTGAGATTCCATAAATCAGGAACCAAAAACATTTATATTTTCTATTGGAAAGTACTATTCATAATGTTGTATTTATCTTTGAAAATTGGTTAATATACTACATTTATTATTTTCATAACCATATTTGAACTATATATATAGTTTGGTTGGGTGTAATTCCAATCTTCGAGGACTTAAAAAAGTGATTTGGGTGAGTTTCCCCCCAACGGAACATTTCATTTTAATATCTATTGATATTGATTATGGGGGGATTTTATTGGATACATAGGATCTATTTATAAATGTAGGTAATTATAAATTTGTTTTTCCATAATGTAAATATGGATTGTGTATTGTGAAATTGATTTGGGAGTAATTCTGTCTCTATCATTATGGATAGTTAAGTGGTTCATGTTGGGTATAATTCATACTAAGGTATGTGTATATTTTTTTAGATGGGTGTTATGGTAAGTAAGATTATTGTCTACGGATATAGTTTGCTGTAATAGAAAATTGGTAAATATAGACTGTTAATTGTTCATATGATGTGTAACGACTAATGATGCATTCTTATAAGGTTCATTTTGGTTATAATGCCAACCACAATATGGTTATGGGTTCTTGTTTTGTATAATGTTTCTTGAGGAGATTAATTTTTATGTGAAATGGATATATTTAGGTTATATATTATAATGGGATGTGTGGGAGGACATGATAATAACCCTTTATTATGTCATGTTAAAAGAAAATAATCAACACTAGAACAAGCCAAGGGTTGTATGATTTATCTTAGAAATTATTTTAGAACTAAAAGATTGAAAATAAATTATTTATTTATGTATTTATGTAATATTTCATGTGACATTGGAATAATACTATAAAATGGTAATGTTCAAGGAAATAATTTGTGGTTTCCCATAATTTTGTAATGAAAATCCACCATCAGGATACTTATTACCATATAATATTTATTTTTTGATGACTTATGTATAGAAAATATTCCTTCTTCTTTGGATTGATGAGATATAAGGGGTTTTTTAGGATTGAGAGATGGGACAAGGTTTTGAATTATGAAAAATATTATATATATACTTATTTTTTAATTTTTTACTATGTTTTATATGATCTAACCATTGGGGTATTTTTTATCAATATATGTAATTTGTGGAATTATATTAATATTTATTTATGTCATATGATATGTTATTATTTTGTAGAACCTAGATCAAATAATGTTTTGTATTCATAATTTTTATTTTAATGACTATATTCAACGATTTCATCCAGTCTTTATGGTTACATGGTGTAATGTGTATAGTCCACTAGTATAGAGTATTTGATAAATCTCTATTAGTCAGATTCCATTGATATGTCAATATTTCCACATACGGTTTGTATAAACACAATTTATTATATAGTATGTGAACACAATAAGGGATGATAAAATGTGATGTTGAAGTATTAGTATTTTATTTCAAATTATCCTTTTGGATATGCTAGACTAGGTATAGTATGGTTTATAAGTTTGAGATGTTCCTTATACCCTGGTGCAACAAATTCACATAAGGGGAATGTCTAAATTACATGGGATATGTTTTTTGTTTTTATATTTCACTTAAATAATTTGTTGTTTTTATGACACATGATTCTTTTTTATATTTAATTATCGGTAATTTGGTTGAAAACATTACTTTTTGTGGAAATAGATAATCTTTTCATGAATTATTTTATAGAATATATGACTAAAAGAAATAAATGGGTCTTCTATGATTGAGAACATTGATTCTGATATCTGGTTTTGTTATTTAATATGTCAAAAAAATTGTATAGTAATTTCATATATAAACTTATTGTGTAAATCTATTATACCAAACCGTTATAATGTGAATATAATATTAAATTAATAAATTGAGAAATATTTTTATTTAATTACATGATTTGGTAAGAGAGATTAGTTTTGTATATAAATAGTTCATAATGTTATGTGAGAACCAAGTTTGATTGTGTTTGTTTATAGAGTAGTGGGACTCGAACCCTATTATTATTTTCAATAAATTAGAATACAAATAATTTTTATTTGTCATGTGTTTGTATTTATGGTGACAAGACAACATGATGTATGTTGTGGATTTCTAGGAGTTTGGAGATGGTAATTCACCATTTAATGTTAATCAAAAACCCATTATAGTGCTTTATCTATTAACATATTTATAGAGTTGAAAGAATTTATTTTTGGTTTTATCATCTACTAATAGAGACACCACATGTGCTCTAGAATAATTGTTTTATATTAGATGAGTGTTTTAGATGCATCACAGACCACTAAAAATGTGTGTGGGTGGATTCTAGGTTACTATGCTCTGAGTGATGTTTATATAGAAATTTTTTGACCACCATTAGACACTATTAGAGAGTAATGTGAAGAATGTGAAAAATATATTTAGAATGCCATTTTTTTATAAATAATATATCCTAGGAGTTCATGAAACACACATAATTTTATATTACATTAATAAAATATATATCTCATTTCAATGAGAAGTTTCATTTAACGATATTATTTATAGGGGATGATAGATCCAAGGAATAATGATTTGAGGATGTGTTGAGGGGTGAAATTTGAAAATATTTTTTATTTGTTCCTATTATAATTTATTTAAATTATAAATTAGGAGCTCATATCTATGTGAATCCTAAATGAAGTTAGGGGATCTAGTTGATTATCTTTCATTAAGGGTTTATGAAGCTGTAATTATTCTTGTAGGTTGTATAGATTTTATGGTTCAAACATGGGTGTTAAATGGATAAGTAGCCAAAATATGTTTTCATATATTTTACCCTTAAGAGTAGGTCTATTTTATTATTACTTGTTTGGATAAACTATCTATATCTGAACATGATGTCATTAGTAGTTTGTGTAGTCTTGATAGGGTGTGTGGATGTCACGCCTATAATAAATTTTCTAATTTGTTCAATATATTGTTATTGGTTGTGGTTTTAGTTAGAAGAATGGAAAAAAGAGAAGGACTAGGTTAAACATGATATATTTTTATTTGGGGTTCCACTATTAATATTTTTAATGATGGTGGATACTCTTCCCATGGATAGTATATTAAATGCTAGTATAGTGGGATACCTTAAAAGGGTTTTACATGGGATGTCTAGGGAAATGTGTATAAATAGTTTATTTTTTTTAAAATAACTACCACCATTTCTAGTACCAGAATATCAAATGTATTAGATACAATAATAGTGGTTTCTACCATCATTTTAGATATATTTGGTATAATAAGTCCACTTTCATTCACTACTACTTATTATTCTATTTTTATGGTGGAAATAAATTTAAAATATCTCAGTTGTGATATTTATTAGTAAAAAATTAGAAGTATTATTCGATTCTATTACATTCTTTTTAATGTCTCACCTAATGATTAAAGGGTATTACCATGATTTGGATTTATTTATTTTATAAATTTTCATCTTCAATGTGATTTATGAAACAGACTAGGTCAATTGGTATCAATCACACATCAGTTGATATCCCTTGTAAGAATAATTTATATCACTTGTGGATAATTATTAAACATGAGTTAGAGAGTTCAGTATGAATTTTTAAACAATAGTAGATTTCCATCAACTATTGGGGATATTCTTAGTGAAATACACAATATCAATTTTTATAATTTTTAATAGTAATGGATATGTAACATTATCCCTTTTTTGAATTATTATCCAAATCAAGGAATTCATTCCTATGAAATTTTTTGTGATACCTCTAATGAGAGATACTTAGTATATGATTGATATTATTTAAGTTACTCATCAAATATCCACTATACCATATATGATTACTCTTATTGAGTTAAGGGTGCCAAATCCACAACAAAATGACTTGTTGGTGAATTTTCTTATTCATTATTGGACATTCTATAGTTGTTATCATACTTTTTATATATCTTGATAGATATATCACTGAATTAGTGTGTATACTATCAAATATTGATGAGGTGGTTTTTTATAACCATTATCCTCCTCTAAAATAAACTTCTGATATGGGTGCAGATGCACTAGGCTCCCTCATCCCCTTCACCATTACCAATTAAGGGGCTATGGAATTACCTGTGTTGGAAATTTTTTTATAAATATTCCATTACACTTATTTTTCCAATTTCATAACAATAAATTCTCCTTATAAAATACCTTTGAACATCCATGTTTCATAATGATACCATTCATCTTCATTAGAAAATGTACATAATATAAGAACCAATATATTTCCTTATCAAAAACATAAATCATCAAAAAATAATGATCCTTGAAAAAAATATCCAAAAAACGCAAGGAATTTATTAATTATCATTATGGTTCCTTAATATTAACATAATTATTCTCTAATAAATTATTAAAAACATCAAATATAATCTTTTTGGGTTTCTAACAATACAATCATTGTTTTTTATTGTTAATAATCCACATATTGAATACCAATATATTTATCACTCCATTATTGGAAATTAAATTAATACGTATAATATTATACCCTTTAAAGTGGAGGACTTCCTTTGATTCTCATAAAAACCCCTATGGATGGGATTATTTTCCCTTAATTTTCAATCCATTATCCCCTTGATATATAACACCCGAAGATTTTGGGCAATGTATCTTCTAAAAAATTTCATTTCATTTGGTAGGATATATTGCACTCAAAATTTTTTAATATAGAGTAGATCATATAAAATTACATATAGAATATGAAAAAACAGTATTAATGAATAATGAATGAAATAAGAGGTTTTTCTAGAATTAAAGAATATATACCAAAGAAATAGAAACTTGACCTTTGGAATAGTATAGTGACCCTTATAAATATTATTTCATATAATAGAATAGTAACATCACTTATGAAAGATTAAATAAAATTTTGAAGTCAAATAAATGGTAATATGATATAATTATTTCATTTTATAATTAAATAATTGTTTTAAAATATATTAATTAAGTATTTATATTTTCATAAAACATAAATTTTTATTTTCAATATTATAACAAATATAATTATTTAAAATTATTTTTATTTTCATAAAATAGAAACATAAATTAATAATTTCATGTCTTAAGATTATAAGATAATTTTTTGAGACCTTTTTCAAAGTGTTAACAAATCAGTTATAGTTCTAAAATTGGTATTCTTCAATTAAATGATAATTTTAATATAATATTAAATTAATAATATTTAGAATAATAATTTCATAAAATGGAGTTCATTTTTTAATTATAAACATTGAAAAATGGTTAGGGATATTTTTTTGGATTCGTTTGAAATAGTTGATTTTTTTATTACTAAAAATATAGTATATATACAATATAAGTTAAATATATTATTAGAAGAGTGATGGATGGTTTTAAGTAACATTAGTTTGAACTCACATGAACCAATTATAGTATATAGTCATCATAATAATCACTATTTATTGTCCTGATCAAAAATTATAAAATAATGACTGAAATATTCAAAAAACAACCCTCTCCTCCACTCTAAATACATCCCCTCACCACCTCTTCTCCTCAAACCACCAAATACTTGAAGATTGTTTAATTAATACCAAATCATCTTTCATAACCTATCTCCCACATCAAAGATCCATTTTTCTCCTCAAAATACAAGAACAATTTTTTTTAATGAGATTCTCAATGAGAGGAATTAAAGAGCTAAATCCTTTTTCGTTATATTGCAATTTATAATAATTTCATTTATTCTTAATCAATCCTTATATATTCTATAGAAACATGTAAGAAATATTTATAATGTAATATATAATATAATATTATTATGATATTGAATATTTATCATAAATCCCATTCTCAAATTCCTTTTATTCTAAAAATTAAAACATCATCTGCGAGGTGGTGATTTACAGCACTCCTTGACGATGTGTTTTCATATTTAAATTAATCCTTCAATACTTGTCAAAAAATATTTTTTATGGTTAAAAAAGTCTATAATACATATATTACATATTATTAAAGACTCTGGAAGCAATATATATAAATAATATGAATCTTTAAGACAAAATGAATTCGTGATGATTGAAAAAACACCAAAATACTCTAAAGAATTATCGCAAAAATTTTATTTAATGATTCATACTCATTCCACGTAAAATAATGAAATCTAAAACCATTAAATTTTATGTAATTTAATTGATAACATCAAAAATAAATTATGTTCAACAATTATAATTTTAAATTATTTTCCATTAATATATACAACTAAACCGATCATGAAAACCAATGAAACAAAAGCCCCAGAATGATAAAATTATATTTTATAATCCATAAAAGAGATATAAATGAAATTAATAAAATTATATTAAATTAAATAAATGTATACAATTTTAGGAATTAATTAATTAATATATTTAATATTATTTTCTATGACATTAAGATCAATCACAAATTACAATCGTACATAAGGTATGGGACTTTGTCTCAATTAACAATTAATTGAGACTTACTTGGTATTATGCACCAAATAATTCTTATGTGGTTTATCTAATACCCCTTTTAGATAATTTATGATTTGAAATTATATTTCTATTAAATATCTATATTTTTTATCATGTATTTGTTTATTTTTTTTATTCGTATAGCATTATACATGCGGTGTTTATTTTTATTGTTGTTTTAACTAGGAAAATATTGATGAATATGTATCATATCATAAATAACGATATTTAAAAGGTATGTTTCTATTGAATTAAATGTATGTATTTATAATTATTTGTACATGTAGCATTGGTAAGGGAATTTCACAACCCCTATATGCATTGACAAGTCTCATGAGGAAAATAGTCGGTGACAAGTTATTTGTGTTTGTTTGCAAACAAAATCAGAAGGGTATATACCCACGGACATAAAATGTCTTAAAGGTATGGTCTTTAACATTCTAGATAAAATATTTCAAGATAATAAGCATTTATTTATTCATTATTTAGTTGTTATTTCCATTAGGTTTTCACTTTGAAAAAAAACTCTATGGATGCATTATCATTCACAGTGTATTAATGGAATGGGTTTTCCATATTACATACAATTCCATAATGTATATTACTTATATTTTCTTCACATATTATTGTTTTATATTGCCTTTACGTATTGTTTTATTTCACCATTTATTTGTTTTCATTCACCTAGTTGTGAATATGAAATCCTTGAATAAGTGACAAGATGATGTTTATTCTATTTTGTTATGTTATATATTTAATTACCAATGTAATAATGAAACCATGTATGGATCTATTTCCTTCTAGATTAGAAAACCGATGGACCCTTGGTGATGTAATATATAGTTTTTATTCCACTATAATAATACAACAACCGACTCTAGGCTAACGGGGTCAAGGTTGTTACTCATTGTGCCCAAGGAAGTTTAGTAGAATCCATGGGAACTAGATTTAGAAGTAATATTTTATAGAAATTAATCTTAATATAGACATTGAGGATAATCATAGAATGTCATCCTATAATTTTGGTAAGGTTGAGATTATGTGGGTATTCCTAGAAATATATCTCTATCTTGATGCTACATGAAGATGTGGTTCTAGAACATATGTACGTAGTGGTAATAACTCCAAAAATGTGTCCCAGGCATGACTCAGGGTAACCTGGTACACAAAAAGGGGCCTTTCTACACATCTTGTTTGAAACTGCTAGGGGATACGCATAGGAGAATTCACATTTTCATTACAATCCATTATAAAGGATTTAAAAATAAATATATCTAAAAGGAAACAATCTCATGTTTATAAGATTATCTATGCATAAATTTTCAATTTATGTTAACTGTTATTCCATATAGAAATCTTGGATCATGATTTATAAACAAATTTATGGTATTCAATTATTTAGTTCTAATGCCTAATGGAAGGAATGGAAACAATACCCATAGAAAATTTTGGGATTTTACTACTAATAAATTCAATATAGTTAGTGTCTTGGAGGAGAAGTTCAGGACCATATTAGGTCATCTTACACCGGTTATAACGAATAACAATAATTTACACATACTGGATCTTTTCATGTGGCCTAATACCTCATATTTTAGTGGGACTAGTATTCCAGTTGTATCTAAGATGTGGATCAAGTCACTTAAAAAGATATTTATGTTGTTGAGATACAATGAACATTGTTGGAAACATCATGTATTAATCATGTTTTAATGATCACAAATCCTATTACTGTTAATTAATCTCAATCTTAATTACACATCTTGCTGATTCTCTTCATGTCTTATGATGTTAATTACTCTCTGTATTATTTACAAGTCTTATGCATGATCACAAATCTCACTTATATTATCAAGTCTTTATATTTATGATTCAAGTTATCTTACTCTCTTATTATTAAACTTAATCCATATTCTGCATATTACTATCTAAGTCTAAATACAAATATTTGTCTATGTTTAGAGACACCGTGATGTTTGACACAGTAAGATAGACTGTGTACAAGACACAGTTAGAGTGACCCACACACCGTGAAGGACACACCGTGAAGGACACGCCGTGAAGGACACATCGTGAGCTACTCACCGTGACAGAGAAACTGTGAAGCACTTATCGTGAAGCACTTAACGTGAATCACTTACCGCGAACCACATACCGTGCAGACTATACCATAAAGAAGACACCGTTTACATAATCACTGTGACACTGTTTCTTAACTTTTTTCAATATTATTTAAATAATGCTAACGGTCATATTTGATGTTTTTAATGTAATTAATGTTATTTAATGATAGTTGTTGCCATTTCAGGAAACTTTATCTCGTACCTATGAAAAGGGAATCATTCCTACTGCCAGAACGAGTACAATATAAAGAATATTGAGATTCAGTACACGTAACAAGTGTAAGAAGTGGTGTGCAGGTGTGATGATACAACAAGAAGAACATACATACACCCTAGAGCACTGTACTGAACCAAAAGAACGATCCTGAGCAAGAAGGATATTGCATGACATTCAAAGAACTCTCATGAGTGAAATTCAACACCACTAAAGAACACACAAAAAATCAAGAGATCATTTTCACTCCTGTAGAACAAAAGATGAACTAAGACACTATGTTTTTCAACAGAAATACCAGAGAATGAGTAAGAATCAATTCTGATGAATCCAACGAGTCTAGAGCTGCATTGATAATCACTAGAGATTTCTAAACTCTTATCTATTATTTATAAGTGATTTGTTTATTTACTTTCGAGAAGTGTGGGGTACTCTGTATATCTCACACACACACACTGTATCCTGCACTGAACTAGAGGATATCAAAATCCTCACTCTAAAACACTTAACTCTTGTTTACCCACATAAACTGTGGAAGAGGTCCTTGTGTGGCCTTATCTCTGTGTTGTTTCCCATGAATAATAGTGGTAGAGGTTCCTGCGTGGCCTGGACAGTTTTGTAAACTGTTTTTAACCCTGATCCAGGGTGTGGATCAAATTTATATAAATTTGAGAGGACTAAGTCTCAGCTTGAGACTAATCCTCTTGTTACATCTGTTATGCATCTTTAGTTTAAGTTTAAAGTATACTACATATATCTTTTATACTCCGCTACTATTACATTGAAATATAAAACTATTTTAAAGATACTTTGATAGTTAAATTAGAAAGTGTTTACCCTTATTGTAAATCAGTAGGTTAGTTTCAAAAGTTAGTTTGATCTTGTGGTTAAATTAACTAAGACCTAATCAATCTTTGAGAAGCTAAGTGAACATTTACAATCTGTATAAATTCACTACAGTTTAACTTGTTTTATAAATTTGGGGATTTTAAATAGACAATATTTTAAAATAAATTTTAATTGGAATTCAATTCACCCCCCTCTTGAGTATCCACTCTGACCAACATTTGGTACCAGAGGGTGTTATTATTATGGATTTTAATTTTATTTTTAATTGTGATTTTCGTTGCATCTTTAAAGATCTTAAATTTCTGTTAGTTCTAAATTTTATCTCTTTAAATTTAATTTCTAAAATCTAGTTATAGTCAATAGACTAGGGGGTGATGCTACTAAAAGGCCACCTTTCCTCAATGGTACAAACTATGCTCAGTGGAAGCTTAAAATAGAAATTCATTTAGAAATCATGGTTTTTGATATTTGGACTGCTATAGAATCTCAATATAAAATTCAAGAAACCAAAAGAACAACTTTGGATGAACCTAAAAAGACTGCCAACAATAATAATTGTAATTCTATGAATGCCCTGTACTGTGCTTTAGGAGATGAAGTTTAATAGAATTTATACTTGTAAAACTACTTTTGAAATTTGGGATACTTTAGGTGTTTCTCATGAAGGAACAACCAATGTTAAAGAAATGAGATTGAGTACATATACTATTAAATATGATAATTTTAAAATGAAAACTGATGAACCTATTTCTGATATGTATCTCAGGCATAATGAGATAGTCAATACAATGAATTCACTCAGTAACGTTGTTCCAGCAAAGGAACAAATTATGAGGATACTGAGATGTTTACCAGACCAATGGAGAGGCACATCTGTTTCGATCAAAGAGTCATGTCACATTGCTGCTCTACCTGTCAAAAAACTCATTGGTAAGCTTATGATGTATGAGGGAGAACTCAAGGTGAATAAAGAGGAAGAGGATGAACCAAAAATGAAATCAATGGCTTTGACTACTGATTCAAAGAACAAAGACAAAGAAAAATCTCAAATACAAACTGACAGTTCAACAAGTGAATGCTCAGACTCTGATAGTGATGCTGAAATGGCTCAGATAGCCAAAAGGTTTAAGAAATTTTATATGAAGAAGAAATTTTTCAGAAAATAAAATTACAAAGGGAAGTATGACAATAATGGACATTGGAAAAAGGACTAGAAAAAGCCAGATAAAAGTGATGAAGTTGTTTGCTATGAGTGAAAAAGAAAAGGACACATTAAGGCAGACTTCCCAAAGCTAAAATTCAAGAATAAATATGATTACCAGGACAGTAAGTACAATAAATCTATGAAGGCTACCTGGAGTGCTTCTGAAGACAGCACAAGTGAATCTAAAATGTTTGATTTTGAAAAGAATCGTGCCAACATGTGTTTCATGACAAACACATCTGAGGTAACCTTAGATACTTCTGTTTTAAATTCTTATTATTCTGGAGATGATGAAAAATCTGATTCGGATTCTGAAAACATAACTACTGAAGAATTATTTGAATATTGTAATATGCAAGAAGAGACATTCAATGAACTTAAGTATAAATAAAAATAATTGAAGAAACAACATTCTCTCACTAAAACTGTTAAAAACTGAACTTACTATTGAAAAATAGAAGAATGCTCAACTGTTAAAGGAGAACATTGAACTGAAAATGTCTAATGAGAAACTTGGAATGGAAAAAGATATGTTCACAAATGGAAAGGATACACTAACTCAAATGCTAGGAAAGCAAGTGGCACCAAAATACACTACTAGAATAGGCTACAAACCTAGACAAAGATAGTTTACTAAGAATAGATTTATTCCTAAATCTGGACAGAATACTGCTAGTTCTAGTTCTGGAAATCCCTATGGTTCAACTATTTATTCACATAGTTATAAATCAAATAGAGTTTATCTTTAAAAATCTGTTGATTCTGTAAATTATATGATACCTATAAGATGAATTTGGGTACCAAAATCATTGATTTTTAACCTGTCTTACCCATGACGATCTGGGTACCAAAATCATACTCTATCTAAAAATGTTTTGTAGGAAACCTTCTTGAAGAGTTCCCAAGAGAAGACATGGTATTTGGACAGTGGATGTTCAAGACATATGTCTGGGGATTACTCATGTTTTAAGAGTTTAACAATGGTTGACGGATGCTATGTCACCATTGGTGATAATTCTAAATGAAAGATCATCGGCCTAGGCCAAATTGGTAACACTGATTCAGTTTTAATTTCTAAAGTTTTAGTTGTTGATGGACTGAAATATAATCTGTTAAGTATTTCTCAATTATGTGATGATAGTTTTAATGTCATGTTTGAAAATTATTCTTGTAATGTTTTTAATTCTAAAAATGTTTTAGTATTTTTTTCTTTAAGAAATGAAAATTTTTATGTTTTTGATCTAAATTCTTTAGCTAAACAAAATGTTACCTATTTAAATGCCTTTTATAAAGAGTCTTGGCTTTGGCATAGAATATTATGAAACTGCAATATACACTCACTTAGGAAACTAACTAGGAAGAACTTGGTTAGAGACTTACCCAAAATTGAGTTTCCAAATGACAAAGTGTGTAATCCTTGTCAAAAGGGAAAGAAACACAAAATCTCTTTTAAACCAAAGAAAGAAGTCTCAACTTCTCAACCTCTCGAGTTGATTCACATGGATCTATTTGGACCATCTAGAGTTTCTAGCTTAAATAGGAAGCACTATGTCTATATCCTAGTAGATGTCTTTTTGAGATATGCTTGGGTATACTTCTTAGCTCACAAAAGTGAAGCTTGTTGTTATTTTGATAAATACTCCAAGTATGTAGAAAAACATAGTGGACTTAAGATTAAAACTCTAATAAGTGATCATGGCCGTGAGTTTGAAAATCATGAATTTGAATCTTATTTCTCACACAATGGCTATATTCATAACGTTTTTTCTCTTAGGACACCTCCGCAGAATGGTGTAGTAGAAAGAAGAAATAGAATTCTACAAGAAATTTCTAGAAATATTCTTAATGAATATGACCTCCATATTTACTTTTGGGCTGAAGCTGTGAATACAGCTTGTTATATTGTGGATATAGTCTTAATTAGACTTGTTCTTAAGAAGACCCCATATGAGTTGTGGAATAATAGAAAACCTAAAGTCAATTACTTTAGAGTCTTTGGATGCAAAGTCTTTATTCTCAATACAAAAGATAATCTTGATAAGTTTGCTTCTAAGAGTGATGAAGGAATCTTTTTAGGATATTCTTCAACCAGAAATTCCTATAGAGTTTTAAATAAGAGAAACAAGTATGTGGAAGAATATGTTCACTTAAAACTCAATGAAACTTATCCACATGAGTCTAAAACCTCTCTTGAAAATCTTGAAGAAGATTTATCAGTTCTGGAGCTTAATTATAAAATCAATGAACCAACTATAATGACAACCAGCTCTGGACTTATTCCAAAATCTGCTTCTAATGAACCCGAACCTAGAGAAGATCCTGAAATTTCTAGTCCTGCCTTTACTAGATCAACTAGAATTATAAATAATCATCTTTTAGATGTTGTTGTAGAAAATCATGATAAAGGGACTCAGACTAGAGTTTCTCTTAGAAATCAGGTTTAACATCAAGCCTTCTTGTCACAGCTTGAACCTAAAAACATTGATGATGCTATTAAAGATGAATTTTTGGTAATTGTTATGCAAGAAGAACTCAATCAGTTTGAAATAAATAAAGTGTGGAATCTTATTGAAAGACCTAAGGACACTTTCACCATAGGCACTAAATGGGTGTTTAGAAATAAAGTAGTTGAATCAAGAAACATAGTTAGAAACAAAGCTAGGCTAGTTGCACAAGGCTATAATAAAGAGGAAAGAATTGACTATAAAGAGACTTTTTCTCCTATAGCCAGATTAGAAGCTAATAAGATTTTACTTGCTAATGATGCACATCTAAATTTAAAACTATATCAAATGGATGTCAATAGGTCATTCTTAAATGGATATATTTCTGAGGATTCTTTTGTTGAACAACCACCTGGATTCTCAAACCCTCATTTTCCAAATCATATTTTCAAATTATCAAAAGCTTTATATGGTTTAAAGCAAGATCCAATAACTTGGTATGATAGATTAAGTACTCTTCTAATTTCTAAAGGTTTTACAATAGGTATAGTTGAGCCTAATATTTTTATAAAATGAATTTCTAAAGATGTGTTAGTCGTAAAAATTAATGTATATGATATTATTTTTGGATCTTCATGAAATTCCCTATGTAGTGATTTTTCTAAAATGATGAAAAATGTATTTGGAATGAGTTTAATGGGTGAACATAAATTCTTTCCTGGATTTAAAATCTGTCAAAATGATGCTGGAATTATTTTAACTCAAAGAAAATATACTAGAGATCTTTTAAAACATTTTGGATTGGATAGCACAAAAGGTAGTGACACTCCCATGAGTACCACCTGTAAGTTGGATCTTGATGAAGATAGTAAATTTGTTGATCAAACAACTTATAGAGGAAGGATTGGAAGTCTACTCTACATGGCTGATAGTCATCCTGATATTATGTTTAGTTTGTGTATGTGTGCTCGTTTTCAAGAAAACCCTAAATAGTCACATTTAAATGATGTAAATAGAATTTTCAAATACCTAAATCATAATCCCAATTTAGGACCATTCTATCCCAAAGGACTATCATTTGAACTAGTTAGTTATTCTGATGCTGATTTTGCTGGATGTAAGTTAGATAGAAAAAGAACCTCTGGAAAATTTCATCTTTTAGGCAAGCCACTAGTATCATGGTGTAGTATGAAACAATATTTTGTTGCATTATCTACTGCAGAAGATGAATACATAGCCACTGGAAGATGTTGTGCGCATATTTTGTGGATGAAACACACATTACTAGACTATGGATATCAATTCAGAGATGTCCCCATAAATTTTGACAACACAAGTGCTATTAATATTTATAAGAATCCTGTTTCTCATTCTAGGACAAACATATTGATGTAATACATCACTTTTTGAGAGATCATTATCAAAAAATTCATATCACTTTGGAATTCATTGGTACATAATATCAACTTGCTGATATATTCACTAAACCATTAAATTCTGAAAAATTAGACTACATCATACATGATCTTGGTATGATTAATCATAAATAGATATCTTACTGATATTAATGCTCACTACTTTACTGTATTTTACTCTACAGTTTCATGCTCACTATTTTATAGTTACAGTTTCATGCATACAGTCTCACCATTAAGATCTTGTGCTCACGGTCTGTTAACTCACTGTCTCACCGTGACTGTACAGAATGGTCACTGTCTCACCGTGATGACTACAAACTGTCTCACTGTAATGACTATTTTTCATCACACCGTAATTCATACTCACGGTCTCACCGTGAAAATTATTTATATTCTTATTTTAACCCGTATCGCGGTAATTTTTCTTTCAGTACTATTTGATTACCTGCATTTTTGTTTTTATGACGATTGACATTCCCAAATGATAAAACTTAAGGGTTTCATTCGATTCCATACTCTAACTCTCTATTTAACCTTCTCATTCTTGAAAACCTTCTCTTCCCTCTCACCCAAACATTCAGTGGATGCCAAGGATGAAGCGTTCATCTTCACCCT
The DNA here is from genome assembly GCA_963277665.1 of Viscum album. Classification (NCBI taxonomy): domain Eukaryota; kingdom Viridiplantae; phylum Streptophyta; class Magnoliopsida; order Santalales; family Viscaceae; genus Viscum; species Viscum album. Next base: position 1,532,690,268 of record OY728152.1, on the reverse strand, counting down.
CGTCTGAGAGGCGTCGCTCTAAGAAACAAAAGAGGATGTCGAGGATAACTCCCAAAGGACCTCTAAACCCAAACTCGGTAAGCCATACTGTTGTACCTGAAAAAGAATTTTTCCCTGACTAGTTTTTTTCTAGCAAGTCATTAGTTTTGAATGTTTTAAGAGAACAAGGATGGCTTGAATGGTTCTCTGGACAAAATAGACCGATTTACCCGAGGCTGGTATCTCAATTCTACCAATATGTGAAGTTTTCCTTTGACTTTCGAGAAATCTATATGGTGTCCACCTGGATCAATAGTCATAAGTGTTCCTTCTCTTCGAGGTTGTGGGCTGCATGCCTAAGAATTCCACATGAAGGAGTTTGTGAAGACTACCAGAGAGAACCTCCTCCATCTTCTGATATCTTCAATCAAGAAAATTCCTTGGAAATTCTAACTAGTAATGGCACCAAGCGAAGGGCCATAGCTACTGAATTAGATGGGGAGACTAGATTCTTTTCAAATTTTTTCAGAATTTGATTAGTCTGAGAACAGAGGATTTTGCTGTAATGAAGTATCCAGATGTTTTCTTGATTCATATGTTGAAGAATGGCCATAAGATCAACCTATGCAAATATATTAATAACCCTATCTGTGAGTTGATCAAAGTCACTTCCAAATCCACCTCCTTGTTTTACTCAAGGATGATTCTAGTCATGTTAGTTTCCAAATGGATGGTTGTACCGAATGAAGAAAAGTTAAAGGACTTTGATTTATGCTTATCGAAGCCTATCATCAAAAGGATAAAAATAAGCTTGAACCCCTGGAAGAAGCAGTGGGTTGAGGATAATGATCAAATCTATAAAATGTTTAATCATGTTGATTATCCAAGAAGTCCTAAGAATCTATTTAATCCTGGTTTGGAACCAGAAGAAGTGGCTGAGTATTTAGAAGAAGAAGAAGAAGAGGATGTAACAGATGAAGTATCACCTAGAGAAGAAGCCGGAAGACCTCCAATGGAAATAGTTCCAGTTTAAAAATAAAGGGTTGTTGTCCCTTCTGTTATCCCTGCTGAAATACCTCAAGGAGAGGAAGTTGTTGTTGGTTTGAGAAAAGATGAATCTCCTACTTCTAGTGAGGATGTCAATCTAGAAACTCATCCTAATGCTGCAAGAAAATTGGTTTTTCCTGATTCAGAACAGAAAGCAACCACAGTGACAAACCCTGTTGAAGAGGATCTCCCTGTTGAGAAATAAGCAATTCTGGAAGCTCCACTCGTGGAATAATCGGTTCCCAAGATAATTCCGTCTACTGAAGAGAGGATGGAAATTTCCTTTCAGCTGGCAAGGAAAGAGTTTTTTGAAGAGATTATAGATGATCTTGTGGATCTTGATCATGTTGTTGAGCCTATAATCTCTGAAATGGAAGCACAATTTGAGGGGGAGGAACCTCACAACCTTGAGATTATAGAAGCTAGATCTACTTTAGATTCTCAACCTATTGTCACATATTCTGTGTACACTCGGTATGAGTTCCCAATCTTTTATGATGTGAATGAGTCATAGCAGGTGACTACAACTGGAATGGATCTTTCTTCTCTATTTCAACTGAAGTCTATAGATCATCCAGAACCAGTACCCGAACCAGTGCCTCAATCTGAATCAGAATCTGTGTCTGAATATGACTCTGAACAGAAACTAGAACCTGAACCTCTACCTTTACCTGCACCCTTACCTGAGCATCACTCCTTTGGGACTAAAGATTATCTGAAATTTTTTGGAGAGACTCTGTTAGCTGGAGTTGAGAAGATCTTCTCCTCTCAACCTCGTCCAGTGACTCAACTGAGTCAACAAGATGCATCAATTCTCTTGTAAAATATTATATTGCATATTCAACTAAGGATGATCTGAGAAATTCATGAAGTCAGAGTTGAAAATAAGCTGCTAAGTGATGATGTTGAAAATCTGAAAAATATGGTAGCAAACATGCAGAATGAGTTGTCTTTGAGATCATATCATGCACCTGTCTCTTCCCCTGCACTTGTTGTTTCTTCTCCTGAGCCAACTAATTCCACCCTTTCAAGGGAAATTGTGTCTCAAGTGCATCCATATCTTCTATATTTTGTTGAAAATATTGTAAAAAGACACACCAAGATGCTGGAACACAAGATAGATCTTGTAGAAAATTTGAATAAGCTCACAGATGAGTACACTTGATGTCTGCAGAAAGTTTTGAAATAGCTCCAAGTTCTATCCATAGCCGTAAAAGCTTCTCCTGTTTCAGGTCAACCTTCTGTTCCTCTTTTCGATGATTCTCTTCTGAGATCCATAATCAAGGAAGAACTTTAGAATGCCTTAAGGGGCTTGGATCTTTTTTCTTTGTCAGAAGTTGTTACGAATAGTGGTCGAGCATTGGACATGGTTAGAATTCATTCTAAGATAGCCAATGATGCTCAACCGGAGATCACTAAGAAAATATATTTTTATCTCACTTGTATTTTCTTCAAAATTGATATGACATATCACTTTATATATCTTGTGGAAAACCTAAAAATTCCTCTGATAACTCAAGATTTTAAAGCTAAAGTTCAGAAACATACAGATTTTACCAGATTGTTGGACAAATTCATAGAGAATAAGGTCGCTTTTGAAAAGGCTACACAATATGGTGGGGAAATCATTACTGATTTCATCATTTTTTTGAAGCCATAATTTCATGTGCAGAGTATTGCTATAGTTTCTCCAGCTGTTGCACCCCTTATACCTGGTCTACCTGCCTTAGCCTCAACTGCCATGTCAGTCAGCCAAGCTCTTTCTCAGATCCAGCCAGTCATTCTTAACCATCCACAGCCTAGATCTTCTACTGATCCTACTTTGTCTCCATCTATTTTTTAAGGTCTACCCTTACTCTCTTTGTCTACCACATCTATGCCTTCTTCTAATTTAGCACCAGCTCCTACTGCTGCTAATGGAAAGGAAAACATGGATCCCTGAAGACTCTAGGGATTGTTTTCTATTTTATGGGATGTCTTTTGTTGTTTAATGTTTTTATTTCTCCTGTATGTTTTATTCTGAAACTTTTCAATGAGAAATTCAATGTTTCCCTCATTTCCCTCTACTTTTTGATAATCCCAAAAGGGGGAGAAACCCTACAAGTATCTGTACTATAATGAGATATGTTATTATCGAATCTATTATTCTCTAATTTTTGTTGTTATATTATGCTAGTTTCTTTAATGTTGAATTTCATTTATATTTTTACTATACATGATTTGTGATCATCAAAAAGGGGTAGATTGTTAGACACCTCATGTATTAATCATGTTTTAATGATAAAAATTTCTATTACTGTTAATTAATCTCAATCTTAATTACACATCTTTATGATGTTCTTCGACTCTTATGATGTTAATTACTCTCTGTATTATTTACAAGTCTTATGCATGATCACAAATCTCTCTTATATTATCAAGTATTTATAATTATGATTCAAGTTCTCTTACTCTCTAATGATTAAAATTAATCCATATTTTGCATATTACTATCTACGTCTAAATACAGATATTTGCCTAAGTATAGAGACACCGTGATGTTTGACACAGTAAGACAGACTGTGTACAAGACATAGTTAGAGTGACCCACACACCGTGAAGGACACACTGTGAAGGATAGACCGTGAAGGACACACCATGAAGGACACACCGTGAGATACTCACCATGACCGAGACACCATGAAGAACTTGCCGTGAAGCACTTACCTTGAACCACATACCGTGAAGACTATATCGTGAAGAAGACACCGTTTACATAATCATTGCGACACTGTTTCTTAACTTTTTGTCAATATTATTTAAATAATTCTAGCAGTCATATTTGATGTTTTTAATGAAATTAATGATATTTAATTATAGATGTTGGCATGACAGAAAACTGTATCTCGTACCTATGAAAATGGAATCATTCCTACTGCCAGAACAAGTCGAATATAAGAAAGATTGAGATGCAGTAAACGTAAAAAGTGTAAGAAGTGGTCTACAAGTGTGAAGATACAGCAAGAAGAACCTCCATACAACCAAGAGCAGTGTACTGAACCAAGAGAACAATCCTGAGAAGGAAGGAGATTGCAATACATTCAAAGAACTCTCATGAGTGCAATCCAACACCACTGAAGAACACACGACGAATCAAGAGATCATTTTCACTCCTGTAGAACACAAGCTGAACTACGACACTCTGTTTCTCAATAGAAAAAAAAGAGAAGGACTAAGAAGCTATTCTACTGAATCCAATGAGTCCAGAGATGCATTGCTAATCTCTAGAGCTTTCTAAACTCTTATCTATTCTCTCTAAGTGATTTGTTTATTTACTTTCGTGCAGTGTGGTGCAATCTGTATGTCCCACACACACACTGTCTCCTACACTGAACTAGAGGATATCAAAATCCTCACTCTAAAACTCTTAACTCTTGTTTACCCACGTAAACTGTGGAAGAGGTCCTTGTGTGGCCTGATCTCTGTTTTCATTCCCATGAATAACAGTGGTAGAGGTTCCTGCGTGGCCTGGACAGTTTTGTAAACTGTTGTTAACCCCGGTCCAGGGTGTGGATCACATTTATATAAATTTGAGAGGACTAAGTCTCAGATTGATACTTAACCGCTTGTTACATCTTCTGTGCATCTTTAGTTTATGTTTAAAGTATACTACATATATCTTTTGTACTCCACTGCTACTAATTTGAAATACAAAACTATTTTGAAGGTACTTTGATAGTTAAATTAGCACGTGTTTATACTTATTGTAACATAGTAGGTTAGTTTCAAAAGCTAGTTTGATCTTGTGGTCAAATTTGCTGAGACCTAATCAATCTTTGAGAAGATAAGTGAACATTTACAATATGTATAAATTCACTACAATTTAACTTGATTTATAAATTGAGGGGTTTTGAAAAGACAATATTTTAACAAAAATTTTAATTGGAACTCAATTCACCCCCTCTTGAGTATCCACTCCGACCAATAGAAATGAAAAGGTATTACTGGAATAATATTTTTAAAGGGTGATCCTTATCAATGTTGGTCTTTAAAAAAATACAAAGAGAGGAAGAGGAAATATAGGACATGGAATTGATAAATTTTAAGGAAACATTTTTTGATATATACATCCATCATGAGTAACCAACAGAAATGATGAGAAAATTCTTCAATATAATGAAACAGGAAGAAGAGAGTGTTGTGGAGTATGAGGATAACATGCAAACACAAGCCTAGTATTCTATAAATTACATAAATAATTCAGAGAACGAGATTGGTAATTTATATAATGGTCCTAATCCATTCCATTGAAGGAAAATGGATTTTAAACATTTTCATTGTATGATGAAATAGTGTTAAGTGCTATCAAAATGGACATGGAAATTTCTATAAATATATATGACCAATTAAAATAATGATAATAAGAGGGCTTCTGATAACCTTAGAAAATGTGAAGCGTCAAATAAGAATAAGTGAATTATGTAATTTACATTATTTGAATAGAGTGGAAATTATCTTATTGGGACATTCTGTAAAGGAATAAGAGTTTATAAAAGTTTAGAGAAAAGGGAAGTTCAGATAATGACTAAAATGGGAAGAAAACAATAAATTATTCCAAATGATTCCACAATAATGAAAGCGGTAATTATTCAAATCAATTTCCCAATTGTCAATGGAATCTTAGATAAAAGTATCTAAGGTAAGATGTATAAGCTTATGTGATCAAAAATGTTAAGGATGAAGTTCTTAATGATGTGGTGGAAGAAACTTTAATCATTTCTTAAAACTTATCCAATTATTTATGTGATTATATGTCATAAAATTCTTTTATTTGTTCCATGTTTTCCAACAAAATTAGATATTTCCCTTTAGATATAATAAAAGAGTTTTCAGTTAAAAATACTAAGAAATTTATCGTTGCAACAAATATGTGTCAGTCAGACCCATTTATGAAACATAAATTTGATTTAGTTTGAAACTATATCAGTATACCTATGGTTGATTTTGATATAATCCTTTATATAGACTGACATTCAAAATATGATGTGAAGATATATTTCAAGAATATGGTTGTTATGATTTGTGAGGAACATATAGAATCCTTTATCTTTAGAGAAGAAAAATCATCATATAGTTCTTATCTAGATCCACCTACAATAGCACTTCAATATAAAATTCTTTTATTGGAAGAGAAAAAAACATATAGGGATGAGGGATGCAATCATTGAATTGAGGATTAACCAATTTTGTAAGAATATATTAATATATTTCCAGAGGATTTACCTGGACATTCTCTAGAGTGGGGAGTCGAGTTCTCTATTGTTTTAATTACTCATGCAAGACCTACATCAAAGACTCAATATAGAATTTCCAATGTGGAATTAGTGGTGTTGAATAAAAAACTAGAGAAATTTACTGACAAAGGGTTTATTCACTCTAGTATTTCTCCATGGGGATCCACTGTTCTCTTTTTCAAGAAGAAATATATATGATGAGGATGTGAATTGAATATAGAGAAATAAATTCTATTATAATAAAGAAAATGTATCCCCTTCCTCAAATTGATGATTTATTTGATCAAATTAATGGAAATGAATATTTTTTTATGTTTGAACTTTGATTGGGATATCATAAATTATGAGTAAGTAAGTAATTTATTCCAAATAATTAATTTTGAACAAGGTATAGACATTACAAGTTTATAGTAACTCCATTTGGAATGACTAATGGACAATATATTTTTATAGATCCATTGAATATTATTTCTAAGGAATATCTTATTGATTTTATTTTGGTAATTATTTTTTATATCTTGATATATTACAAAATATACGAGGACAATGAGAACCACATGTGGGTTGTTCTGGAGACTCTTAAAAGAAAATCGTTTTATGGGATGTTTAGTATGTGTGAATTCTTTCTTCAAACTTTTTCTTTTCGGGACTATATTGTCTTTATAGATAGAATCTCATTTTATCCTCTAAAGACAAAGGAAATCCAATAATGGTATATTCCAATGAATATAATCGTGGAATATAGTTTTATTTGATTAGTAGTTTATGATTGGAATTTCATTATATATTTTTTCTAATTGGAAAACATGCTAACCAAGATCATATGTAAAGGGGTTAATATTTTTTGGACATAAGAATGTTCATAATGTTTCGTAAAATTGAAAAGAAGATTGGTCAATGCTCCAATTTTTACTTTTCCACATTGAAATGTCGGCTTTGTGATATACATTACTACATCAATGAATGGAATGGTTTGTTTTCTTATAAAAATTCATAAATTTTTTACTTATTCATTAATATAATTGAAGAAACCTGAAATCATTTTCTGTCTAAGGATATTAAGTTAGTAGTTGTAATATTTTATTAGAAAATATGGATACACTATCTCTATGGAGAAATATGGGATATATATAATGATCACAAGAGTATGAAATTCTTTTTCACCTAGAATGGACTCTACTTGATGTAAAGGAAATGGATATCGTCACTAAATGATTATTATTATTCAATACATTACCACCCATGAAAGGAAAATATGGTAGTAGATGCATTAAGCAGGAAAGATCATTGAATTCTAACCAAAATGTAGATTTATAAAGATCCTATATTCTTGGATATAATAAATAAGGATATAAAAATTATTAATGAATGGTAAAAAATATTCATTTATCAAATTAGTGCAAAACCATATTTACTAGATAAGATAGAAACCCCTCAATCTGATGACTATAATCTTCAAAATAAAATTAAATCACTTAAGGATGGATGATTGGAAGACTTTGTGTATGAGGATTGAATTATAAAATTTTGATAGAGGGTATGTGTTCCATCAATACTTGTGCTAAAAGTGGAATGATTAGATGACTCACATATATCAAATTTCTCTATACATATTGGTAGTAACAATATGTATACATATATAATAGAATATTTTTGGTGGGATATCATGAAGCATGAAATTGCTGACTATGTGTCAAGGTGTATAGTTTTTTAACAAGTGAAGGATGATAGAAAACATCGTATAAAATTCATGCAACCTCTACCTATTCTTAGGTATAAGTGGGATCACATTATGATGGAAATTGTCACAAGAATACCAAGGTATCCTAGAATTAATTATGAATTATGTGTAATTGTTGACTATCATACAAAGTCATCACATTTCCTTGATATAAGAGAAAATTTACCACTTGAGCAACAAGAAAGACTGTATATTATTTAATTTTTAAAACATTATGGGGAACCACTGTTGATTGTGTCCACATGAGATAACCAATTTAAATCAAAATTTAGAAATATTCTTTAGAAGGATTTGGAAACTGAGCTTCAGATGAGTACTTGTTTTTACCCAAAAATAGACGAATAATTTAAAAAGAATATTAAAACATAGGAAGACATGTTGTGATCATTGACACATGAATTTAAAGGTATGTGATATCAGTACTTACCTTTAGTGGAATTTTCCTATATTAGTACTTTAAATTATAGTATTCAAATGGAAATAAATGAATCATTATATGGAATGATTGGTCTAGTTATAACTTTTTCAGATGAAATTGTAGAAAGGAAACATATAGGCACAACACATATTGAAGATTCAATATCAAAGGTAAAGACAATTAAGGATCATATTACAACATCTCATCTTATAAAAAAGTGTTATTCTGAAAAATGAATAATGGTTTTGGAATTTTAATTGTGGGATCAGGTTTTTATGAATGTATCTTTATGAAAGGATGTCTTAAGTTTTTGTAAGAAAGGGAAAATATACCCCCGGTACATCAAACCATTTGAAATTATATAAATATTTGGAGCTTTAGCACACTTTTTAGTAATTCCACCATGTCAATACATATTATATGATGTGTTCCACTTATCATTGTTAAATATGTGTATGTTAGAGAAAACACAGGTACTCTCCTAAGAAAAAATACAACTGGAACATGATTTTTCTTACTAAGATGATCTTATTTAGATTATTGACACAAGAGAGTAGGTATTGAGAAAATGGGCTACACAACTCTTAAATGTTCTATGGAGAAACTATAACAAGGAAGATTCAATTTGGGATCCTAAGGATACTATGAAGAAGAACCACCCACGTCTATTTCAATGCAATATTCATGAATATTTTGAGGATGGAATTTCCGAATGAGGGAAGAATATAACACCCCATGATTTTATGGTATGTATCATCTTAAAAAATTTTACTTCATTCATTAGATTACTTTCAACATAATATTAGTTCATATAGTATAAATCATATAAAATCATATGGAGAACACATAAAAAATTATAAATGAATATAGATTGTAATAACAAGTTTTTCTATAAATTAAGGAAAGTGTACTAATGAAATTGTAACATTGCATATGGCATAATAATGTGACCCTTATGAGTAATATTTCAGCGAATATAATAGTAAACATACCAATGTAATTATAAATAAAATTTAGGAATCTTATAAATAGTAATTTTATATTATTATATCATTGTATAATTCAATACCTATTTTATAAATTATAAATTAAGTATTGATATTTTCATAAAAATTAAATATTTATTTTCAATTTTATATTTAATTTAATTATTTAAAATAAAATTCGTTTTCATAAAATAAAATCATAAATTAATAATTTTAGGCATTATTAATATAAGATAATATTAATATTCCTCAGTTAAATTTTCAAATGGTTATAAAATCAGTTATAATTCTAAAATTGGTATTATATGACTAAATGTTGAATTTAATTAAATATTTATTTTATCATATTTAGAAAAATACTTTCATAAATGGAGTATTTTTTAATTACACATATCAAGAAATTGTTATGGTGAATTTTTGGTATTTTTCTAAAATACACGAAATTTGGGTGAAAAGTAAAATACGGTAATTTACGGTACATATACATTGTAAGTTAAATAAACTATTCCTTGATTCATGAAAAATGTAAGAACCATTGGTTTGTACTCTCTCGCACTAATTAAATTGGATAGTCATAAGAATCATCAATATTTCTTACCTTCAGTGAAAATAATACAGTAATGAATAAAATATTTAAAAATCATCCCTCTCTAAAAGAAATACCACACCTCTGCACCTCTTCAAATCACAAAACTTGATCCTTGAATCTTATCAATTTCTACACAATCCTATTCCCAATCCTCACCCACACATACAAGATTCCTTGGTCTCAACAAATGACAAAAATCAATTTTCTTTAAGGAGGTTTTCAAGGAGAGGAATTCAAGAGGTAAATCCTTTTTTATTCTCTTTAAGTTTCCTTTAATTTCATTTCATATTATTCAATCAATAACTCTTCTGCAAAAATAGGCATGATTACTCTAGTATCTTGTATATAAAATAATTTTATTGTAATAATATAATATTCACCATCAAACCACTTTTTCCCTCCCATTTATTATAGAAATGAAAACATTGTTGGTGAGGTTCCAATTTACTACCATCAAGAACAACAGTATATACATGATATGACTTTATAAGTCAAAAACTAATAGGTGATGATCAGAAGAATACCAACATAATCTAAACTATTATCATTATCATTATAACTTATTATTAATCCTTGAACCATAAAACAAAATAAAATATAAAACCAATTAGTATTCTTTAAATTAATTAATAACATATAATATCAATTTTGAAAAATTAATCTCATTTCACATGATTTTCCATTAGTATATACATGTAAATATATCATGGAAGCCAAGGAAACTAACAAACCTAAATTTTAAAATTGTATTCTATAACTCATCTAAAAGGAAATAAATGAACTTAATAAAATTATACTAAATCAAATAATTTTATAAAATGGTCTTAATTAATTAATTAATGGATTTAATTTGATAATATAGAAAATTAAAATATATTTTTAACATATTTTTAAATATGGTAATGGACATTGTATCAATTTCCATTTCATTGAGACATACTTCTTATTGTGCACCTAATCCTTTTTTTGTGTATCTACTACCAATTTGAGATCATTTTTCATTTTAAATTATTTTTTAATTAAATATCAATATTATTTTAACATGGATATTATTATTTTCTTAGACACATACCACTTTACCTGTTAGGATTATTTTCATGTTGTTTAAACTGGGGAATTATTGATGAATCTGTATCCTCTACTTAGTATGGCTATTGAGAGGGAATAATGTTCTTGAAATAAATCAATGCATGGATAATTATTTTGACCTATAGTGACGGTCGGGGCCCATTATATACCATCTATTCATTGACATGTCTCAAGAGACAAAACCATTTGTTACAAACACTTTATGATTTTTTCCAAAGATATTCAGATGAGTATCTTCCCAGAGGACTCCAACCATCCTAATTGTATGATGGTTCATGTTCTAGATACATGATTTCTAAATAATAATCATTTTCTTATTTTAGAATTATACTACTATTTACCTTGGGGTTTTCACTTCGAAAAAATCAATGGATGCATTATCATTCTCATTGTATTGATGGAATGTGTTTTCTAGATTACTTCTATTGCCCTAATGTCCATTCCATATCATCTTTAATTCACTTATTATATTTTTATATAACCCTTACTAATCATTTGAGCTCAACATTTAAATTTTTTCCTTCTCTAGGGTGTGGATATGTGAAATATGAATAAGTGAAAACAAATAGTTTATTTTATATTATTATTTTATATTTTTAATTACCACTGTAATAAGGTAACCATTTACGAATTTTGTTTCTTCAAGTCTAATAAAAAGATATATCCTTGGTGATGTTATCTCTTGTATCTATGAAATTGTAATAAAATGAAAAATGACTCTAAGTTATTTGGGATAGGGTTGTTACCCGATATATGAAGATAAACTCTAAGAATGTTCAGGAAACCCCTTTATCTTCAACATCAATGTGGTATTTGTAATGGTATTTATCCTCCCCTATGAGAATATGGAGTAAATATTCATCTTATATATTCTTCAATGATTTCAAAAAACATACCAGATTCGGTTTCACCAACCTATTTTTTATCCAAATACATTGAGTGAAATTACCAATTACCAATTTTGATTTTTTATAAATCCTCTAATCCCACTAACACTAAGCTCCGGGTACGAAACAAATGTTTTTGAGGAAAACAACAAGTACATTCATTTTACCCATGAATAAAAATGAAAAACAAATTTTATATTGGGAAATATCATTTTATAACAAAACATGTTTTCTCCAACACACTACCACACAGAACAGTTACCGTAAAATAGTTAGTAATTTTATTAGGTTCATACCACTTAATGATGTAATTGTCCCCACTTTTGAATGTAGATGTTAAAAATTAAAAAATTACACCACTTATACTCTATTCCATAATTCTATTCATAGGATTCAAAATTATTTATAAGATATGTATTTAGATCCATTATATGTGATTTTTGTTCCCAATCACCACATAGATCACAGCTCCCCCTTAATTCTGCACACTCCCCAAATGGTTCAAAAGGACAAATCATTTGAACAGATGCATTCACCAATTTTTCTTAAGGTGAGGAATATGGTTGATCATGATGAATAAGTATATTACCTTCAATGTTTCATTTTCCAATTATTAGATTTAGGGAAAGGAATTACACTCCTTATCTAACTTCATCATCATCACTTATAACTTGGCTACCAAACCTCTTGGAAAAGGATTTACCTTTAATGGTACAACTATAAACTTATCTTCATGTGTTTAATTATCAATATTAATTTATGGATTATTATATCCCATAATTTTGGAATTTATCACACTTAAAATATTATTATTATATTACATTAATTGGAAATCTCGCCAATGAATATATTCTTCATTATACATTTAATTTTATTCTTTTATATGGATCTAAATTAGAATACTTTTTACATGTAAGCCAATAGTTACATCCTAGAATACTTCTTATTTTTTCAGTGGATTAAAAATGAGATGATATTCCCCCATTCTCACAAATGGAATATGATATTGAATATATTTATTTATTTATTTCAATATTTTAAATGAATGTTTTTTTGGGTTTATAGATACTGGTGATTCATTAAACCATTATTTTGGATCATTTTAATTCTCTAAAAAAATTACCCTATATTCAATAATTACTTTCCTTTCATTTGGTTAAGCTCTATATTTGGATGAAATATGAGTGGAGTATCTCATTGTGGATTATATACCCTTCAATTTGATCCTCCAATTAGATTTTATTTCTTTTTGAATATGGATAAAAAAAATAAATCATTTCCCATATAAATCACAGATAATGTGGTCACCATATTATTTAGATTTTGGAACTATTTCAAATTCATCTAATGTCATTTGTATTTTTATATTCAAAAAATTACACATGATGTTCCAAATTTATCAATTATTATATAACATTAATTCCATATAACATTTTGGGTCTCTAATTTTATGGAATATCTATTTTAATAAAGATTTTTATTCTAGGATTGCTACAAATGACGAGGTTTTCATCTATGTATTATTTTCCTTTTCACTGATTGAATGGATCCTATCATAAAGCCCCTCATTTTCCTTGTTCATCAGCATAAATTTTAATCCTATTTCATTCAATCTTCAGGTTGTATCCATAACTTATTGTCTCATTTAATTATTTTGTATCTTAAATATTATAATGAACACCCTAAACACTTTTTCGATGGATATGTTAGTTAACATTTTTTTGGAATTACATTAAATAATATTGATTTTACCTTTCATATTTGATACAATTTTATTCATACTGAAATTTATGTATGATTGTTCTCCCTTTTCCATATTTTCATCCAATAAAAAATAATCAATATTCACATAATAAAAATAAATAATGACTTCCAATTATTATAACTTATATTAGGAAGTTCATATCTCATCTATTCCATTACATGAACACGTCACATATGGAAAAAAATAATTTTATTTCATATTATTCATAACATATCCTTTTTATCCCCAAAATTTTTTCTGAAATTCTAGACACATCATCAATTTTGTGTTTAGAATCATTTATTGAAAAATATTATGAAATTACCATGGTTAAAGATCATATCATATTAATGTAATTATTCATATAATTTTTGTTCTTTTATTTAAACATATGAGAGTTTTCAAAATCTATTTCGTTGAAATTATTCAAATTATTTCCACATATAATTATAGAACACTACTTTTGAACCTCCTAGTATATTTATTTTTAGTGGAAATCCATTAATTCCCTTCCACATATACATTAATTTCAATTGTTGTATAAAATTTTTAAATAATAAATCTATGTTATCTCAATTTAATAGTTAAATCATCAAAAAAATCTTAAATATATCATATATAATCATTTATGAATGAAATGAACATGTTATTACATGTACTAAAACTCAATTCATCAAATATTGGATCCATCGCTATTGATTAAGTTTCAAAAAAAATGGTTAGAGGAAAAAATTCAAAAAAATATAAACAATACCATTGATACCAATTCATTGAATCTGAATAAGGGTTATATAGTGGATTTAACATGAGAGGAATGGGTGAATCAGGTTACGAAACTTGTTAAACCAATAAAAATATTTTTCACTAATGTATCAAATCCCTATATTGATTGTGAATTCTATTACATAATGTTCACATATTATTATATTTTACATTAAATGATTTTATTACTATTACACATGATGAAACAATCATTTTTATGACCATCTTTTGCGATGCATCAATAAAAAAAATAGGGACATGAAAATTTAATATTTTCACCCTAACAGAGATACCTACATTGAGAATGAATTATTAATTAATTGTGAATTAAATAAAAAAAATGAATAATGATATTCATATGGTGTCACTCCCATTTACAATAGTTTATCGAAAACTCTCTATTTCCCAAGGGGCACTCCCTTGAATGATCAATAATATACTTACTATAGATGAAAATGATGAACTTATCAATGTTTTAGGACAAGTTTTTTCCATTTACTATAATAATTTCCATGGAATAAATCCCCAAATTTAAATATATTAACTATTATAGTCCCACCTGGATTCTTATTCACAATATATTAATATCCCCTTACACTAAAACTCTTATTATTTCTATATTCTGTTTCAAATATCTCCATCCATGTATATAATTTAACATTTATATTTCATAAAAAGCTATTAAATGTGATGAATACTCTTAATATATCCTCATTTGGATCTATTTATTCCTCTACCTATTCTTTTGAGAATGAAAAAATTAGTTTCAAACACTTTTACCTATTTTCACTTCAAAATATGTAATATCTTTTTTCGGAGTCTCTCCCATTTATTTACATCATAAAATTTTCATCACACTTTTATTAAGAGAGATAAAGGAAAAATAAAATTTAATTTTTTCTCACCAAATTGGTCTATTATGCTTTCCTATAACTCCATTAATTTTAATTAATGATTATATCCATAAGTACTATCAAATAAATGCTTCTTGATAATTTTCTCCTTTATATAATGAATTTATCTTCCAACTAATCATACATTATAAATGTTTTAAATAAATTTATATAATTTCTTAGATAACTGTTTAAAATGTATTAAATTATTATACAATCATTAAAAAATAATCACATGCATTAGTTTAATGATTTGTCCAAAAATATATGTCTCAACCATCAATAGGTCCTTCACAATTAACTGTTGAAATATTTTTAGATGTTTTCCTCCAAAATAAAATGTTATGGATGTTTTACCCTTCCATTTAACATATTCATATTTCATTCCCATGTTGACCATGAAATCCTAAGAACACCACCATTATAATAATGTTCTTCTCCATGTCACATAGTTTTATGACCGAACCACCATTCCTAACTCTATTGGATAGTCTATCCATACCGACACTCTTTGAACTCTACATCACCAAAAAGTGTATAATTTAAACATGGAGACCTTAATGTTCATTTTACCCATTCTTGATATTTTATAAGATGAACTAAATTTCCCAAAGGTCATCACAATGCAGTAGTGCATGATCTCTGACTTTATTTCACTCAACATGACATGAAACTCATAAATACCATAATTGACCATTTTTCATAGGTTTATATGAAATCCACCATGGGGACCAATACGGTGTGGTCAATTTCTAGTTTCCATTTTTTTGAACATCCTTCTATACAATCCTAATGAAATGGGTGTAGCAAAACCTAGTTTTCTAATCACATTCACCACACAGACTAACCATGGTTTGGTCATTCCCATGAGGGATAATTTTTTTTAATATTTTTTAACCATATTGGTCCAATCTATTATCCATATAGGTTCCGTTTATAATAAAATTACACTTCTATATTTCTTATGGGTATTATGATATTTCTATGGAATGTTTTCGCAAAATATTAATAATTTTGATTCCATATCAACATCTCAAATAATCATGAAATCAAACTAATTATTAACAATAATTCTTATATCACCTTTACCTTATTATTTTTCTCCAATGTCCCTTTATGTCTCCAACCTTATTATAAAAAAATAATTATTAATAATTCAATTTAATCCTTTTTTATCTTTGAGAAATAATATTGCATGCTTCAGGATTGATAACTCATGGGAAATATTCCCCACTACAAGAAAGGGTTTATACCCAGAATTAATGTTTGTAGGGGATGCATTAAATAGTTAAAAATGTAATTTTAGTTTGATAACCTTGTACTCGAGATAAAATTTTCATCCTAGAAATTTTATTATTTCGTTACTATTAGATCATGTGACAATGTGACACTGATTAGGGGGTATCACACCATGATCAATATATTCAAATGACAATTTTCAACTGGTTTTGTTTAATGTTTATTAATTTATTATATTCAATTTGTTAAAAACATAAATATGTGCCACCTTTCCCACTGGTTCCATTTATAAATATAACATGCCACTCCATCTATTATATCTAATTAATCTTAACTCAAAGGTAGGATAATCATCATTTGACCATAGATTCAATTATCAGTTTTCTTGGTGAATTTCATAGAGTAATGATACTAATCAAACAATATCCATTTACAATTCTTCTTATTTTTCAGATTCTACCACCATTTATTCCCAAAATAGGGTGTTTCTATATATTCTATGATTTCCGTAGATCATATCATAGTTTCCAATGGTTATTCAATGTGTACAGCTCCATTAAATCAATATATTATGTCGCTACAATTTCTATAATTTTAAATGTCTTCTAATGGTGAGACGTTTTATGATTTTCCCCCCACGAATACATGTATGTCTTTGAATTGAACCATTATTTGTTTCATGGGTTTAACAAAATGAAATAACATGGTCTTAGTAATTTATTTATTAATTAGGAATATTAATATAGTTTAATCCACTAATTTAATTCCCTTGATAATGGTGTCATTTTCTGAATAACATTGGACTTATATAGTGTTCCATCAGTTTTGGATTAACCATTTAGACCTTATGAGGTGAAATTTTTTCAAAATGAATAAATAATATTATTTAATTTATTTTAAATATTTTTTAAACATGAATTTTTTTATAAATAGTTGTTCATGTGTTGACTAACCTTGGGTGAAATATAAAATTGATTTATTTGGGATGGAAAGCCTCAATTACAAATGGGTTTTTAGACTATATTTTTCTTAATTTTATTATCTATGAAAATATGTAAATAGATTAGATCTATTATTTTATGAACTTGACATTCCATTTATAAATAACTATGGTGGGTGTAATGAAAATTTTGTTAGACTTAAAAAAGGTGAGTTGTGCGAATTACCACCCAATTGAACATGTTCTTTTAATTTCTCATCACATTGATTATTGGGGGATTTTATGGGATAATAAGGGTCTATTACCAAATTAAAAGAATTATAGATTAGGTTTTTCTACATAAAAATCAGTATACTGGATCGTGTCATGTATTTGGGTGTAATTCCATCTCTAGACTTATGAATATTTAAGTTGTTACATTTTAGTATAGTTCTATGGGAATAATTCCCACAGAGGTTTGGGAATATAGATTGAGATGGGTGAAATAATAACCTAGATTATTACTGGGATATAGATTCTTTTGTAATAAAAAATTAATCCATGTGGATTGTTAAGTGGTTAAGATATTGTGTAATGGAAAATGATGTATGTTGATGTTGTTCATTTTTCTTATAATGCCAACCATGATATGGTTATAGAGTATTTTGGTATAATGTTGACTGAGTGAATTGTTTTTGAGGAGAAATGAATATATTATGGTTATTTATTATGATTGGATGTGTGGGAAGACCCCATAAATCCCCATTTTTATGTAATTTGACAGGTTTATAGTCAACATTGGTACACAAAATGGGTGATATTATCGATCCTATGATTTAAATTAGAACTATAATATTGAAAATATTTTATTTGTTTATATATTTATATAATATATCATTTCGCATTAGATTATTTCTATAAAATGGTTTAGTTTAATGAAATCTTAATGGTGGTCCATAACTTTATAATGACACTCCACCGATGAGATCATTTTTACCTAAGGATATTTATTGATTCATGGAATAATTATAGAAACATTCCCTGGTTATTTGGATGGATGAGCTAGGAGAGTTTTGTTTTTTAGGAGTAAGTCATGGTTTTGAGTAATAAATAATTATATATATAGGGTTTTTAATTATTAATCTAGTTTTAGATGATTTACCCATGGGGATATTTTTCATCCTAATATTATTTTTATATGGAATTGTTGTAATATAATTTGTTACATCATAATCTATGTTAATTATTTTAAGAATATAGTTCATATAATTATCTATATAATTCAATTTAATTTTTATGACTATATAACTATATTTCGTCCAATATTTATGTTTACATGATCCAAAGAATCTATTCTCCCATTATGCTGTTATTAGATAATATCGCTTAGATTTATTCAATTCAAATATTAGGTGGCTCACATATGGTATGTGAAAACTCGTTTTTTTCTATTGGAGGTGAACTCAATCAATGTTGTTAAAAATTGGAGTTCATTTATTTTTATTTAATTTCAAATTTATATTTGGGATATGATAGACTAGAGATAGTATATGGTCAAATTCTGGGATAGACCTCATACCCTAGAATAACTATCCAAATATTGGGAAAGTATGGATGACCTAGAATGAAATTGTTATTATTATATTTCACATCTATGTTTTGTTCTTATTACCACATATTATGGTTTTTTAAATTGAATTATAGTTTATTAGTTTTTAATATTTCCTTTTTGTGGAAACAGTTAAAGTGTTCATGAATATTTTTTATTTAATTTATGATTAGTAAGACATAAATGTGTTTTCTATGTTTGAGCTTTAATTTAAGATGAGTACGACATAAATTTGTTTTCTATGTTTGAGCACATTTATTCAGATTTTTGGATGATTTATCTAAACTATTAAAAAAAATTATATAGTTATTTCCTATATAAAAATATAGTGAAATAATATATAATAAAACCATGAATATTTTATTTTAAATTTTATTAATTAAATTCATCCATATTTTTATCAAATAATATGATTTTGAGAGAGTTATTAGTTATTGTTAAAAAGAGTACTTAAGGTTATGTGAGACCCTTGAAATGATTGTGTGTGGGTATAGAGTAGTGATACTACATTCCCATTACCATTTGCATAAAATTATAATACCAATAATTTTGAAAAAAATATTTTTGGCATTATAGTCACATTTAATAAGGATATCCTCTAGTAGATTTCTAGGAGGCGAGGGATGATAATTCCCCTTAGAATTTTATGCCAAAACTCTTGTAGTGCCATCCTGGTTGATATGTTTATAACTATGAGGGAATATATTGTGGCTTATTTATTTGACTAGTAAAAAGGCCTCATGTTCCCCTAAATCAATTTTTTACCTGAGGTGGGAGATTTAGATGCAGCACCATTCCCCCATTATCAGTTAGGGTGGATCATATTCCAATGAGCTCTATGTAGAGTCTATATAGAATTTTTGTGACCAACATGAGATACTCTAAGAGGGAAAAGTGAAGTAAGTGTCATATATACATTAATGAAGATCTATGTGCTCATGTATGGAGATAGAGAGCTCTTGAAACACACACAATATGAGATGTCATTTATGATTTATATTGATCATTGGAATGGGAAATAAAATTTGACACTATTATTGGATGGGCATGATAAAAAAATGTATTAATGATTTGAGTGTGTTTTTAGGTATCTGATTTGAAAATATTTTATCGATTTATTTATATTATAATTTTTTTGAGACAATAAATTTGAGCCACATATCTATTTTAATACTCAATAATTTTAGGGGCTATGATCTATTAGTATTCCCTAAGGGGGTATGAATTGGGAATTCTACTTCTAGGTGGTTAAATTTTTGCAGCTCCAACTAGGGTGTTTAATTATAGAATAAAAAAATACTGTTTCATCTCGTTAACCTTCTGTAAGACGTTTTTTGAATAGATACTTGTTATGGTGGACTGTATTTGTGTGATCATAGTGTGATCAGTAGTTTATGGAGTCATGATCATGTTTTTTGGTGGATCAACTATACTAATTTTTCAAGATTGGTAAATATATATCTTATGGTAGTGGTTTTTTGTCAGACAATGGTAACAATAGATGTAATAGGTTTAACCTAATAGAGTTTTAGTTTCTTTTCAACTATTAATTTTGGTAATGTTGGTTGATACTCTTACTCGGGGAAGTAGATGAAATGGTAGTAGAGTGGGAAACAGTATGAAAGTTTTAACACAGGTGTTTAGGGTCATGGATCAAAATAGATGAATTTTATTAATCCAACTACCACAAATCCTAGTACTATGATAGAAAAAATATCATGTGTGATATTATTTTTAGAAAAATTTTATTTTTTATTTATTAGATAATTGTAGTATCATTCTTTCATTCCTATTTATTGTGTTATTTTTCTAGGGAAGTCCATTTAGAATCCATAGGTTGTGAATTTTATCTATAATACATTATATGTATTATATGATGGTGTTAATTTATTTTAAATGTGTTGCCTCATGACTAAAGGGTATAAAAATTATTGTGATTTCATTATTAAGATTTGTCCATATTCGATGTGATTCATTAAATGGAATGGTTGAATTGGTATAAATGACACATCAATTGAAATTTCTTGCAATAATAATTTTTTATTTCTTATCAAATTAAAAAACCATATTCATATATTTGGGTCAAAAAATACAAAAATAAGGACATGACCATCGACATATAGGGACAAACATAACCATGAATTATAGAATTTTTTTATGAAAAATAGAGGTGCGATTGGAATAAATTTTGTATTATTGTTAACATGTATCATATAATTCCTAATGAAATTTATGGGATACCTATTTAGAAATTGGTTTATTTTATAATTAATATTATTTAAGGTACTAATCACATATAATTTATACCATATACGATTTCCCCTACATAGTATAGGGAGATAAATCCATAACTATGTGACCTTTGGGTGAATGGATTTATTCATCGAAGTTCATTATATAGTTGTTATCATATCTTTTTAAATTCTAATATAGATATATTATTGAAATTGTTTGGGTACTATTTAATATTGAATGATGTGATTGTCTAGACCCATTATCCTCTTACATATATCAATTAACATCTAGAATAGCTTAGGGGAAAAATGAGATTGTTTATTATTAGATTCAGAACATGTTATAACACATTTCTTGTGACTGATACTCAAAATTTAGTTTGATTCTACTTAAGTTATATATAAAAAATTGTGTTTATATAATATCTTAATTGTGTGTCTCATATATATTTCGATTCATTCAATGCCATCATTGTTGGTGAGGTTATGGTGTCTTCTCAGTTAGATGAAAATTATGATCACCATATAGAATCTATATTGGGATTATTTTTATAGACTAAAAATTATAAATATCTCATGATGTAACAGCCTGTGTTTTTGTGAAAATTTGTTTGAAAATTAATTTGATCTTTTTGATATTTTATATTTCACACAACACTGAAAATATTATTCTATACTAAAGAACAAAATATGGCTTACACAACACCATGATAATTATGAACTACAAAAAACATAATTATTAACTTGATCTATAAACTACACCATGATAATTTGGAGTTACATGAATCATCAACATGGATTGTGTTACTCACAACTCCGAGTTTCTACATAACATCATTTTGTTATTATAATTATTTAAACAATATAGTTATAGCTGAGTTGTCAAATATAGTAATATGAATATTAATAACTAACTTTTTTAATATTATTCTCAGTGGTTTTATTTAATTACACATATTTATAAAAACATTTAATATTGGCAATGTCTTTATAGATTTGAAAATTATATTCTCTCAAATTGACTTCTTTTATGTACATATGTGAAAAATAATAAAATTAATTTTATAAAATATTAGGAATTAAATTTGACAAAATAAACTCAACTTATTAATTTATAATTTAGAAATTTTATTCGGGTGAATTTTAGAGATTTTTTGGAGACAATACATTTTTTATAAATAGAAAAAATAGTAAATTTTAATACAAAATCGTTTTTTGAATCTAATTTATTTATATATTTTATTTATATTTAATGTTGGATATAAAGTCAAAATAGATATATAATACATTTATTAATCAATTTTTGGTCATTGGAGTCATTTTTTAAAATATAAAATCACAGTGCACTTTTCAACATTCACACTTTTAAAATGTGATTTTTCACCACATCTGTGGGATTAGCATTAAAAATAATTTTAACGCTTTTGTGGATTGACTTTTAAAAAATGGAAATAAATGGTTTCAAAATTATAATATTTATATTATAATAATTTTACCTTATTTTTTTTAATAAATAGTGAATGTGATTAAAATTAATTACGGTGATTAAGGTAGAATTAAGTTTAACAAGAGACTAAAACTCAATCTTAAGGGAGATAATCACCTATAAACATGTCCAAACCCCATTAAACGGCCCTATATTGTCTATAAACAGTATCTTATTTATTTTTTATGACTTTTTTTGGTAAAAATGTGGGTGCACCAAACTTGTTTTAAAAAATTCCAAGTGTGTCCCATCCCTTCCTTATAAATGGCCACCACCTCTACCCCTTCTTCATACCTATGAAGCAACTTAATTTCATCTATGGTCTACAAAATTAAATTCCAAAATCCCATAATTCCTCTTTGAAGAATCCATTTATCATGATATACAACCAATGAATCTGTTTGGGGAAAACAAAAAAGGATTAACCGAAAGATGCGGTAATATCCTTCCCCAAGATATTTTCCATTATTTTCATTCTACCCCACTTCAATTCATCCTATAACATGATAATATAATAAAGATATTTTCCTCAATAAACTAGTAAATATTTTTTCAAAATTTTATACCTTAATTTACACACACATCCATCTAATGAGTAATTAACATAACATTCTTGTGTAAAAAGAACTACTGCCTCATGATATGATGTTGTTCATTATAACTTTACCACATCTCATGGATGGGAATTATGATGGAAAATATATTTTAATATTACATATAAGATATTTAAAATTTATTTATTCTTATATAATTATTATATAACAAATACCATAATGCTTTCCATTAAATGTAAATGTGATAATTTCTTTGGGGGATGTATGGACTACTGCCTACTAAAAGAAATGTGATCCATCAACAAACTACAT
Source organism: Viscum album (assembly GCA_963277665.1). Lineage (NCBI taxonomy): Eukaryota > Viridiplantae > Streptophyta > Magnoliopsida > Santalales > Viscaceae > Viscum > Viscum album. The sequence continues at coordinate 1,532,666,507 of OY728152.1, read as the reverse complement.
ATAATGTATTAAGAATGAGTTTTGGGAAATTATATGATATATATGACATAATAATTATAATTCCAAGATATTATATATATATATATACCTATATTTCATTTATATAATTTATTTTTATTCCTTCAAAATAACAAAAATCTAGAAACAACGTTCATGTATACGTACAACCTACAATCTCAAAAATTAGTGTATTCCATTTTATATTTCTATATTCTACAAATATATACTGAATATAAATGATATTTATATCTTTTTTTATATTCTAGAAGTCATGATATTAGTATGAGGACCAAAAATATAAAAAATAAATACACATGTGAAAAACAAAACAGATATTATCCAATGTTAAACCTTAACATGGAATTGTTAATAAGTGGGTAATATAATGTCCTAAAAAACCTTATAAGTTAGAATATGGATATGTTAAATATTTATAATAAACATAAATTTATTATAATATATATTTTTATGAGTATTAATACATTAAATAAATATGTTAATGGGTTTTCTTGTCATAATTTTATTTCTATGATATTTATTCCTTAGTCACCACTCATTTATTTTATGTGGTGAATATACTTACCATTAAAATATTATATTATTATAATCATTAAATCTATGTGTATTAACATATCCATATTATTATCTCCCTTTCATGGGTTTTGGGTTTCAAATGATACCCAATCACTAGAGTAGTTTTGTTTCAATTTTCCATCATTGAGACACATGAAATGAATCTAAAAAATTATATCTTTCAAAATGTTATCAATTATTTAAATATGATATTTAAAACTAATTTTCAAGGAAAAAAGATTTTAATTTTTTTCCATTATAATTATTCAAATTATTTTCAAAAAAATGGGGTTTAAAAGGTTTTCCAACATTACTTATAAATTCTCAAGATTATTTTCAATGAAAAGATTTTTCAAATGGTTTTATGTTTTAAAAAATATTTACAAATAAGAAAGGACATTTGTTTCCAAAAAATAGTTTTAAAAGATATTTGATAATTGTTTCTAAATTAAATTTAAATACATTGGTGTTATTAATGGCATTTGGGGGAAAGATCCAAAGGATCCATTAAAACTATTTCTCTGAATGATTTATATTTTAATGGATTGGTATTAAAGATTCTAATTTCTATTTATCATATTACATATTTATGAAACAATTTTATTATTCAAGGGTTATATTCTTATGAAACCATAATCATTTCAAATGTTATTATTTGATTAAATGATTATTATGTTTGTGTATTTTTTGTAGTTTGTGATATGATTACATGTTTATGATACCCATTTCATTTCATGGGTTCTATTATGATTATTTATGAATTAATGTCACATGTATGTATTGTTTCATTATAAAATGGGTGGGACCTATATGTCCCTCCAATTAATTATATAAAAATTTATTTCCCATGAGATAATGATGGGATTCAAGTTGACTATCTTGAAACACTATGAAATATGAGGAAACCCAATACACTATGTGAATATGGGGAAACACGAACCATTACATGAAATGGACTACGAATGGAGATGGTGGTGTGTCCCACCAAGTAGGTTTTTTCCTCATGAAGATGAGAATATGGGGAAACATGATCCACTATGGGACGATTGGGAAACATAGTCCCTTACATGTAAAGGACTGATGTTGGTGATAGGGGTGACTGGTGATGGTTGTGTATCTTTCCCAGTAGTTTTAATCCTCAATATGTTACTGGATAAGTTCTAAAAAAGCATCTTGACATATAGGTAATGATATTACATGTTTATATGAATTAAAAAAGTTCATTACTTGTTCCTATGTTGTGATTTCATGGATTATGTTTTTATTTACCTTATTATTCATTCTTATTAACTATTCATATTTTTGATATAATTCATGTTTATGGTATTTTTATTTGTTGGGTATGATATTGTAATGTTATTATAACATTCCCATAATATTCTTCTCATTTACACGCTTACATATATCCCTTGTTTATCCTTACTGATCATATGATCTAACCCCTTTTATTTTTTCCTTCTCTAGGATATGATGATATATTTCATGTATGATATTTTTAAGAGGGGTTCTTGTTTTTTATAACTAATGAGAAGATAATATATCTCACTCTTGTATCATTGTTTACATTTCCATGTTTACAAAGAAACTACACTAATATAGTCTTTGAGCATCTATTTGTGTGATGTTTTAATTAGTTTGAAAATTTGATGTAATGTAAATGTATAAAAGGAGAGGTTTGATATAGTTGGTATTAGAGAAAAAATTTATTTAATGTATTAAAAATAGGATTTGAAATATTTTGTGAGGTCTCTATGAATATTTCTAATATATTTCTAGGGATTCATCTATGGATAATATAAATAATGAGGAAAATTATATAACATTTTCCTGTAATTATGGTAATGGATTGAGTGAGTGGTTTCCAAACAATATATACCATTTTAGATACTCTAAGTGGATGTGGTTATGGAATTGATGTAACGATGGGTAACAACTTTGACAAAGTTCTTCAGGTCTAAGTTGATCATAACCTAGTACATGAAAATGATCTTTACTATGTAATTGGTTTGACACTCCTATGGGATATACTATTGGAGTTCACAAACTCTTTATGAACCATCATTAAGGATGTAAAAATATATTTCCTATCAATGAAAAATAATAAACCTAATTTTTCGTAGATTAAGTATGATTTCATAATTTATACATCCTATGAGTATTATTTCATGAATATATAGTTCTTCATAGTGATATTTGTTTCATACTCAATGAATTATAGTTTTAGTAAATGATGGGAATAGCAAGAAACTGGGTCAATGTTGAATGTGATAGAAAAGTTTTAAATGAAATTTCAAATGAGATGGTCACTAGATTAAAGGATTTTTTGATCATTACAAATCATTTTTGATGAAACATGATTTAAAATGTGTACCTTATCCAACTCTTATACTAACCAAGGACGATAAAGAAGGATATTTCTGAGATTTCAGGAAATGGGAACCATTAAGTAAAGAATATTAAGTTCCCTAAGGGTTAATAAAGTGGAAATAATTACACAATTGAATTTATTAGGGTAATAAGATGATATTTTGAATGGGAAAAAAAGGACACAAATCAAGTAAAAATAAAGGAAAAATTAGGGGTTCTATTAATGAAATGCATGGTATTGTTGGCCTCCCTAAGAAATCATCGAAGGTTAAATGATTTAAGTGTGTAATGAATGTTAATTATACAAATTTATTTATTAAGTGGTAATCTCTTGAATAGAATCATCAAGGTGGTATGAGTAACAGTTATATTGCTAAAAAATTTGAGACTATAGATAAAATGTAAAGGAAAAGAGATATTAAGTAATAAGATGAGGTAACCTTAATATAGATTTGGATGAAGTGGATTAATTGGAATTTTAAATTATTTGGATTCATGAATTACATTATATGAATGATGATATATTTAAGGATTTTATGTTTTATGTTTTTTTCTAAGGTTTAATAAGAATATGTTGAATAGTTTTTATCGACTAGAGAACGGATATAATTAAAATATGATCTCTGTGGAAAAAAAATGATAAAAAAAATGATAAACCATATTAATTTCCTTCTATTAAGATAATACTGTTTGGATAATGATACGTTGGATATGAATAAGTGAGTTGGATGGTAATGACTTCCTTAAGAATATCTAAAGACTTGTTTACAAGTGGTTAGGCTACCATTGATGATTTTTAACAAAATAATTTAAGTAATATATAAGGTGTAAGTTAGAATAATGAAATATTCATGTTTTCAATAAGGAATTGATGTAATTAAAGATATTTTAATGTTTCAATGGAATAAATGATGAAGGTGTGTACATGTTTAGTATTTGACAACCACGAGTTATATTAGGATGCTTAAGGGATAAATTTTAAGATGATTTTATGGAATTATTTCTATAGTTTTGAATTTTTATCATTAGGAAGTGTAATAGGGTGTATATTTTATGGAATTAATTATGTTAAACAATGGAAGTGGTTTTAGAGAATTATTTATCATATTACCATATGTCAATTTATGCATATTGGATAACTTGTAATAATCTTTTTTTTGTGGTTGATGGAATGAACAATCAGTCTGTTTACAGATATCATAATATGAAAATGTTTTGGGAATGAAAAATTCAAAATATTTTAATAAATTTAGAGATGAACTAAAAATTGACAATGAAAAAAATAAATGGTGAGATTTTACTAAATAAATATATATAAATTCTTAGGAAAATTAGTAATCTTTTGGAAAAAAGAGCATCAAACCCAAATTGTTATCATTGTACCTTAATTTAAAAGGAATCAAATAGACTATTAGATAATCATAGAATTATGGCTTTGTGAATGTTCACTTTTTCTCTTCAATGTTCTCTATAACTCTCTATAAAAACATTTCAATTAAATTTATCTTTTTGGTCCTTATTTTCACTTGCCAAGTATGTTCTTCTAGGTGGAAACATAGTTGTATGTTACTTTGGGTAACCATTAGGTTTTGGACATTCCATTATCAATGGAAGTTCTAGTATTTAATTTTATGATGTGGGCTTTTATGAATATAAACTTCAATTGTTAATACTTTGATAACCCATTTGAATTTAAAAGGTGAAATTCATTTTAATAGGGGTTGTATGTGACTCCACGTTTTTTTAATATTTTTTTTTGAATTAATTTAATCATTTGTTTGTTTTAAATTTCATGAAACACTAAATATAGTTTCTATATATTAAATAAATAAATTTGGGTTGTTTTATGTGAAACAAAAAGTTTATAGTGAACTATAAATATCATAATTATTATATTTATCAATACACTACACTATGTTAATCTTGTGTTAAATGCAACACCAACTTGTCTTGTGTTACAGGGAACACCGAGTTTCTATAAAACATAAATTAATTATTTTAACTACTTTAACAAGATAGTTATATGATATCCATTAATCATAATAATATAAATAGTAATAACTATTTTAAAATATTATATATAATGGTTTTATATAACTAAAATATGTAATATTGTTAAAGTCATTATATGTTTGAAAATACTATTTTCTGAAATGATAAAATTTTAAATCCTTCTGTGAATATTAATAAAATTAATTATTTTTGGGATATTTATATGATAAAATTAAATTAAAATTTTAATTATGAATGTTAAAATTATCTTTGGCTGAATTTTAGCTATTTTTATAGAATTTTAATTAATCGATGAATAGTGAAAATACATATTTTTAATTCAAAACTATTTTTTCATCTAATTTATTTATAGTAATAAATTATATTTTAGTTGGATTTAGAGTAATGATTGATCAATAATATATTTATTAAATTAATATAGGTAATTGGAATCATTTTTATTTATATATTAAAACATAATGAACTTTTGAACATTCACACCTTAAAGACTCTCTTTCTCACCCCATTTAAAGGATTAACATTAAGCATGGATTTTCCCGTTATAGGAATTTATTATTTAAAAGCATAAATAAATGGTTTAAATATTTATAATATTTATATTCTAATTAATTAAAAATAATTTTTACTTAAAATATTAGTGAAAGTGATTAAAATTTGTTAAATTAATTACGGTAAGATTAAGAAAAATAAGAGACTAATCCTCCCACATAGGAGACAAAATGACCCCTAAACTTGTAAAAAAACCAATATACAAGACATATTTCATCCATAAACATTTAATTATTGTTTTTTATGACATTTGTTTAGTAAAAACGTGGGAACACCTAACTTATTTAAAAAAATACAATGTGTGTCCCATCCCTAACTTATAAAAGGCCATAACATCTCCCCCTAATTAATACGACTCATGTCACTTAATATTAGAAGAATTATTCCCAATTCACTTCCAAGAAACCATCCATTCCTCCTTTAAACCTCTATTTGTGAATGAATCCAACCAATGATGCCCTTTAGTGGAAACCCAATGGATTTACCCAAATAATAGGTAACATGATTCATCAGGCTCCTTTCTTTTATTTTAATTCTCCACCACCTCAATTAAACATTCTAAAAGACCATATAATAAGACTAGTATTATCAATATACATATATGTTATTATTATAAAGGTTCTACCCGAATTACATACTCTTCCATCTAATGGGTAATGAACATACCGTTCATTATTATGGAGAACTACCCCTCATTAAACAATGTTCTTCATTTTACCTTTAAACTACTCATGGTTAATAATTTTAATGGAAACTATATTTTAATACTATATATATGATATATAATATTTATTTATGCCTCCATAATTATTATATAACGCATAAATTCATGATTTCCATTTTGTGTAAATATGATAATTTCATTTGCGGAAGCTTAGACTACCGCCTCTTCATATCGATGTGATTCATTCACAAAAAGAATTAAATGTATTAGGGATGTATTTATTGAAATTATATTATATATATAAAATAATAATTTTTCTTTAATGATAATATAAATACATATATATATACATATTTCATTTAATATGTTTATTTTTTACATGACAAAAAAAAGAAACATTTTTCATGCGTATGTATGGCCAAACGTCTTTATGAACTGTGTGTTCCATTTCATATTTATAATATATATATATATATATATATACTGAATATAAATGATATTTATATCAATTATTTCATTTTTGAAATCATTATATAATTATGAGGACCAAAAATATATCAAATTTAGACACTTATGAAAAAAAAGTAGATATTACCTAAAGTGAAAACATAACATCGAATTGTTAACAAGTGGTAATATAATATCCTAATCAAAACATATATTGTATTATATATAAAAATAATTTTATTTAAATATTTATAATTAAAAATATATTTAATAAAAATTTGGTTTGTATGAGTGTGAATAGATTCAAAATATATGATAAGTGGATTTCTAGTCTCTCTTTTATTTCATTATGATTTATTCCTATAATGACCACCCATTTCATTGGTGTGGTGTATATAATTTCTATGAACAAATTTAATTATTATTATATGTAACTGTATCAGTTTTTATATATCAACTCTATGATCTCTCATTCATGGGTTTGTGTTTAAAAGGTTATCTAATTTTTAAAGTTGTTTTTTCTCAATTTTCCTTCCTTGAGATAGATGCCATGAATTTTAGAAACCATGATTTCAAAAATGTTGTTAAATAGGATTCATTAAGATCATTTTCAAGGATGAATATTTTAAATATGTTTTATACTTTATATGTTTTCAAATTCGTTTCATGGATATGGTTTTCAAAACATTTTGATGCTTTTTTATATGTTTTTGATGTGGTCGCAATGAAATGGTTTTAAAAAGAATTCAAGATTTTTTTTCAAGATTATTATCAATGAAATTGGTTTTTGAATGGTTTTATTTTTAAAATATTAATTTTCAAAGATGAAATGATATTTTCCTCATGAAAATTTTTTTATTGATATTTCAAAAAAAATCATCTAATATGAAATCAGTTGGTGTCCCTTCGACCTTTTTAGGGAAATGATCCAAATCATCCATTCATATTCTTTCTTTGAATGGTTTATGTTTTGATAACATGGTGTTAATGAACCTTGTTTAATTTTCAAAGGAAACAAGTTTATGAAATCTATTTCTTCTTCATGGGTTATATTCTTATAAAAACTACTTCTTTTTATGGGTTATGATTTGATCAAATGATTATAAAACCATTCTATTTTACAAAGGGTATAATATGATTACATTTTTATGATATAAATTCAATTTCATGGGTTATTATATGATTGTTTATGAATTTGGGGTACATGTATGTATGATTTAATTATGACATGGGTGAGACTTATATCTCCCTATAATGTATTGGGAAATGGTTTATTTCTCATAATATAATGATTATATTCTAGTTGATGGGCTTGATCCACTGTGGAATAAGTGGAAAATAGATTCACTATGGGAAGACAGGGATACTCGATCCCTTATAAGGAAATTACTGCAACTGGGGATGGTGTTATGTCTCACCTAGTAGCTGCAGTCCCCATGAATATGGGATCATGGGGAAAACTGATCCACTATGGGAGGATGGTGCAACCTGATCCCTTATTAGAAATGGACTAAAACTATGGTTGGTGGTATGTATCGCATAGTAGGTGTATTCCACATGAAGTGCCCTGATATGTTCTAGCAATTCATTTAACTTATAGGGAATGATGTTATATGATTATAGGAATTACATAATTCCATGTATCAGTCCTATGTTAATCTTTAATGAATTATGATCCTATTTCCCTTATGATTCATTTCTTATGAATGACTGATTTTGATTCCATGATTTATGTTAGTGATAATTGATATACTAGGTATGATATTCTATTGTGATTATCAAGTTCTCATGCCCATATTCTCATTTTTATAATTACATATCTCCCTTGTGTACCCTTATAGGGAATATCATCTCACCCATATTTTTTCCTTCCCCATGTCATGAATACATATTTCAAGTATGATATGTCTATGTGGGGTGCCAATCTTGGAGAACGTAGATGGTTAAATTGTAGCTCACTCATGTATCATCATTTAAGTTCACATTGTCTCCAATGGAACTAAAATAATACTGTATTTGGGTTTCTTCTTACATAATGTTTTCAGTATTACAGAAAAGTGATGTACTTATAATGAATAAAAAGTGAGGGTCTCTATACATGAGGGGAATGTTATGGATCAGTGAGGTTAATATCATAGGGTGTATTATATTTAAGGAATAAATATTTGAGAAAAATAAGAAGTATTATGTAGTGGTATCATGGGAGGTAATAAAAAATTTCATAATGATCCATAGTTTCAGATTTTTGGATGGTTAATACTAGTTAATTATTCTATAAATATACTAACTAGTGGTTTTGATGATGGCCCAAGCCATGAAAATAACTTTGTTTATTTGTTCCAATTATTATAATGGATGATTTTTAGATTTGAATATGGTGATAACTTATTTATTTATTTATTTATTGATTATCCAAGGGAATGAATTTAAATTTTATTATGACTCATCAAGGACTTAGCATGTAACAATCCTATTTATTATTTTAAATGTATTCTCTCTATGATTAATGCATTTTTTGTCCAATTGAGTGGAATTATCTAAATCTTGTTATAGATATTTTATAAGTAGTATACATTGTAATATGTTTTCATCATTACCTTTGAGGTGATATGTTTGAGGAATATACTAAAAAAATACCCTCAATGTAACATTTTCTTATTATTACCTAATCCTTTAGAGATGCATAGAGTATCCTCTATTCCACTCCATTTAGATGAAATATATCCCTTGTATGAAGAAAACTTTTCCCGGAGCATTAATTAGGTATAATCATGTTTTGGTTGAGTTAGAGTATTTTATTAAGTGGAATAAGGTATGAAAATTCTTCAATATAACACTATGATCAAAAGCACTATGTTTGAACAAAAGTTCCACAAGACCTTATGCATGCCTCCATATATGCTTGAGTGTTTCAATTGGAATTGAGGTTATGAGTCTATCAGTGTGAATTTAATACCCTATGTATCATTTCATAAACCAAATAACAAATAAATAAATATAGTATATAGTATATCAATCATAGTGACTTGAGAAAAGTATATAATCACAATGTACACATGTGATACAAGAAATATATTTCTTCCCAAAATGGAAATCCAAACCAATGTAATAATTGTTGTAGATAATGTATGTGAAAGTATTAAATTCTATAGATAATGTACTAATACCACTTTTATCTCTATACTCCTTAGCTCAACCATCTCTCATGAAACCCTTTCCCTTACTCAGATCTCTATGCATGAATTCATTACACGTATTGAGATTCTTGTGAATTGTGTGAAAAATAAAGCTACTAGGAAACCCCCAATATATTCCTAACAAATTTTAAAATTAATAATTGGTGTATTTTATAATAATAACAAAAATGTGAATGTTAGCACAAAAAATAACCAGCTTCTAAGAGGTTTTTTTATTTCCATTATTCCAGAATATTGAGACCATAACTACATAAACACTATACCAGAAATTTGATCAACAGTAACAAAAAAATCATGATATAAACAAAACAATCTTTAAAAAAGTTAGTATGAATTTATTTTTCCCCAAAATAATCAATATCCAAAATGTTTCGTCAAGTATTAACATGTATTTTGGTATCCACATGGTACATAGACTTCTAAAATTCTACTAAATATCCTCAAGATTAATCTAGTAATAATATATTTCTCAGTATCCAAAAGATTCATTGATCTATCAACATGCTAAAATGTATCTAGAAGGTCCATGGATTATTGGAATGTTAATTTTTATTCAAATGGGGTATTGAGTATTAGGAGAATCCACAAGGCTATCATACTCAAAAAAACATATGTATGAGTCCATTTTTGTTATTGTTTCATATCACGTGTTCTTCCCTTCTAAGGGAAAAAACTATTCTAGTGGACCTATAAAGAATAAAGAAATCATCCCACAAAGGAAAAAACTGACAATAAAATGTAGCATGATAAAAAATTTAGCATTACATTATGAGAAATATATTAGAATAATATAATTATACATGAATTATGAAAAAATTCTTAATAAGCTAATCCATCACTTCACATGGTTGAAAGGATCAAATATGGGTATTATAACAACACACATACCCATATGAAATCTCCATCAATTAATATACGCAAATAATATAACACATGAAACAATCCAAAACATCATGAATATAATATAACCATAAATGGTAAATATCATTATCCCTTAAAGACATTTTGGTAGAAAGTCAATTCTAATCAAGTAGTCATCATAATAATCTCATCCATGTATTCATAAACTCAATGCTATAACCAAGGATTCGTAGAATATATTCTAATTATTTTATTTCCAAAAGAGAGATATATATATAACCACATGTGATAGCTCTTTCTTGCTCATAGATAATTTAAAATTTATATATTTTATCCATAGAATGGTTTTAATTGTTTCATTAATAATGAATTATTATTATTTCATATGCGGTAATATTATATATCCCAAGAATAATTCAATATAATAAAAATTATTATTAATTATTAAAATTAAATAATTCAAGGAGATTATAGTTAATGATTTAATCAAAACACTTCCTAAAAAATATTAGTATTTAATCCATCAATATCTATAAAATTATTATTTCACAACATGGAAATTAAATAATGAGAATAATGAATATAAATTCCAACAGATAATTTATCTCTTCCCACTACTACACCCATGATAAGGAATGATAAGGGGTTTTCATGATTGGAAACAAAAAAAAGGTTCATATTGATTAATGAATTTTATAGGATACACATACTAAAAAAGAACATAAAAATTAAAATAAATAAAGGTTTATCTATTTTAGAATAATTCTTACCCAAATACTGGTCTAGGAAATTAAAATCACAAATTTAAATAATCATTTAATTTTCATTTTATAATTTCATAACTATGGAATTTTAAAATTTTTCCAGGACATTAGTCACAAGATTTAAACAAGTCGTTCCATTAAATACCCTACATTGTTTCTTTAATAAAGATGAAAATATGATATAGGTTCATTCCTAGGAAGAAGAAGACTCTAAATGGATTCCTAAAAAATTATTCCAAAAAGTGAGAAATGTAAGGGAAATGTGGTTTGACTCCTATATTGCTTATATATATTATTTTAGGGTAGTTTGTTTACCCTTAAATGGGTCCCCTACCCATATACAGAACATGTAAAATTCAATATACCATAAACAACTCAAACATTCCCTTATGTTGCACTTGAAGCTAGGAAGATACGCATACATGACCAGGGTAAAAGTCTTTTTATATTTAATGAACACCAAATTTAACCATATATAGCATATAAGAATTCCACATTACCATTTAATAGATCCTATGTACCCTTACATACCCTTTAAAAATAATGGGATACCACTACATAGTTTATATAAAAACCAATATATCAATACATAACCATTAAAAATTAGAGGTTTCCTTCACATAATCCATGGAAACTCAATGTTACATTTACACATCTTCAGGAAATACAACAGAATATATCTATAAAATATTAACTAATATGTAGGCCCTTTGACATTTGTAAGGATAAAATCAAAAAAAAATTAAATTTTTTAAAAATTAACTTATACATTATAAACAATAGAGGGATTAAAGAAAATTTAAAAATGAGAATGTTAAAATTCTCCCCCTAAAATGCTTTCTCTTCCATGATTAGTTTACCTGTTAATCTATAATGAATAAATCACCCACTAAATAAAAAATCATTACTCCCACAATGATGACTCCTATTGGATCCACCAATGCTAGCATAGGACCAAGACAGGTGGAACCATATTAATTTGAAAAAACCTATTTTCCTGATATTTAATCCACATCTAATATTCCCTATAAGATCTATATTCCTTTAACTTAACATCTACATAGTCTATAACATTTCCATGATCTAGAATTTATATATAAAGTATAGAAATATGGAAAACATCATTCACACCTAAATATAATAGAGAATGTTCTTGATGAAATGCTACTACCCAATCCCATTTAGTGACATCTATTGGTATAAGAAATAGTGTTGATTTTCCCCACCTAATATTATCAACTGTTGATTCACCAAACAATGTTACACTTATAAGGATAAAAAATCACTAATAGTGAACTTCAAAGATCATATCCTCTAATTTTCAAACTATTGCTTCCTACCTGAATTGGAAACATACAAATTCTTGATCAAATGGACCCTTTTTTAGGTATCCTATACCATACTAGGAACAAAAACTATTTGATCAGAATCCTCATTCAAAAATTGTTTTTGGAGGAATGACCATCTGTAGGAAGGCTCAAATAGTATCATCAAAATCGATGATCGAAAATTGTTGTTGCATGAAATATCAACCAATTTTTCATGATCTTGAATAGAACAAATTAATTAAAGGGAAAAATCCTAAATGATAACCTATATTGTTAAAATAATCTATTTAATCTTTCAATCAATCAAGGTATAGAATGTTTTTCTAAATCATAGCTTAGTACCATGGGAATCATGTCATCCCAAATAAATACATTGTAAAGATTGTGTATCTCTCATTTAATGTTTTGAATGAAACTCTATGTAAGAATGTGACCTCATGGATGTATATATATCACATATAGTTTATAGAGTGAGTCTCATAGATAAGTAGAAAATGATTAACATTGAGCAGTTAATCAATAATTTTATAGACAATATCACGTTTCTTCAGGAACTTTTAAAACCCCATCTCAAAGTCCATCATGGAATCATACCACATAAACATGGGACCTTTATTTTTATTGAACATAGCAACATGATGATGGTTCAATTTCAGTTCCTTTTTTATAGTACAACATAGGAATCAAACTTAGAGATGTCCCTCTTCTTCAATGTAATGTCCCTAACCCCAGTACGTCAGTGTTGGTGCCTTACATTATCGCATTTTTATAGCTACAAGGATTCAAATACCAACATAACAATTAGATTCAATATTTTTGAGAAATAGATAATTAAATTATTCACATTTATCATTTTAAAAGGAAATAAAACATATTACATAATAGAAGCTAATAAACAGGTTCCTTCAATACTCATTTAATGATCTCTTCTTCATTAGTTGTGTAAATGAAACCAAATAAGGGTGTGGTATAATGCCTATTAATGGTTATGTATAGATAAACCTATCCTAAATAAAACAATATCCAAAAGGGGTTGTTAGTTATGTAAAAAAAAATTCCACACATACATCTGGAAAAATTATAATCATTATGAAAAGTTAAAAAAATGAAAACATGACACATTTAAAATAATTGATAATTAAATGAATCCATTGATAATTTCATAGAAAAAATATCATGGAAATTAATAACATATTTATAAATGATATAAACTCTTAATTTTGGTATATCATGTTTCATAGTTACACAAAAACTTTTCCATCAAGGCCTTTAACATGATTCTTTTAACAATCTTGGTAAGAATCCATCGGATTTGGCCAACAGATTCAAATCCTGAGAATAACGATGAATCTAGGGGCCTATATTAACCAGTAAACAAACCATTTAAAACCAATCCAAATAATTATACATATATATATCAATTGATTTAATCCATTATAACAAATTTCCTTTTCAAATATCTGTATTCAGTAATGGATACAGATTTATCAATATTTCCCCAATTAATTAAATATAATTTAAAGTAATCACCACATGTAAAAATGGAATATGATTTGGGAAATTATAATATATAATACAAAATAATATTAAAATTGAATAGAAAAATAATATCCAATTTAAAATAATTAAAATAAATGTATTGTTTTAAAAGAAATATAACAATAAAAAAGAATGTGATATTTCATAATAACATTTACCATTTGGTAATATTAATCTAAAACCCCCATGGAAAAAATAATTTAAATTGAATCTTCAAATACCATGAGGGATAAATTATTCATGAAATAACATGTAAAATTGTTAGAATATACACAACATAAAATTTAATAGGTTCTTAATAACAAAAAAGTCATAATAGAATGTAAATTGAGGTGATATACATTACCTCACACCTTACCCTTATCGAACATTATTTAGATTCATGAATAATGGTTTTAATAATTTAATTAACATAATAAAAATAGATATTCAAATTTATGATATCATATATGATAGTTTTATAATATATTATAAGTCTTTCATTAATAATATTTAATTTTTTCATCTTCTCGGGTGTAATTGGCTAATTTTCTCATGTGTGTTTCATAAAGAGAGATATATTTTATGAGAATATTATATATGTATATAATTTATATAATAATAATAATAATAAAATAATTATCATATTTATACATAAATTATACATTAAAAACTAATTTATAATTATATTTAATAAAAATGATGTACATTACGATCATGGATATGGTAGGTCCCATGTACACATGATTAATATTTTCGTTCTTAAATGATCAATATGAAAAGGTGGTAAGTAATTTTATCCGATTAAATTATGACAATAATATCATATATAACATATTTTATACTTATATATAATCTATGCGGTGTGGAGATAAAAGAGAGTCACATCGCTTCTTAAAGGTGGTAGTCCACATGTATATGAGCAATGTTATTATCTTTTCTTGAGTGAAAGCGAAAGAATGAAAATGATTTAAATTTTAATTATATAAATATAAAAATGAAAATTTTATCATAATTATGTAATTAATATTTCATATAATGATTATAATTATTCCTAATCTCTTCCTTGTAATGTGATTGTGATAGATTAATAACATCGCTTTGCAGGGCGGTAGTCCTCCATACCCATGAGCGACATTATCGTGTCTCCTCTAGAATAGAAAGAAATAAGTTATATATTATATAACTAATAAATATGTATATTAATTTTATATTAATTATATATAAACTATATATACATCATAATACCCAGCAACGATAGGTGTTAGTGGAAAACTAAAAGTCATCAGTAGACCATCGTATGCATGAAAAATTATTTCATAACCCATTCGATGGATGTCTATGCATTTCGTGGTCATAAACATAACATAATAGAATTTATTTATATATAATTTACTGAATTTATTATATTATTATTTTTTGGAAAGAATTTATCAATGTGGATAAGGAGATAAAATGAAGACCCTTGTTGAAGAACACTACAACTTATTCGAGTGTCTTTATTTGGATTTCACTAAAACATAACATGACATATTTATAATAAAGATAAGTAATATAGAATGATTATATTATTATTTTAAATTTATTTTTTAAGGAATTGGATAAACCAATGTGGTTTCAGTGTGTTAATAGAAGAGGATAAGGGTGGCCTTTTATATGTGGGGTGAGTGGCACCCATGTAATTTTATAAAAGAGTAAATTCCAGACACATTTTTCTCATGTCCCCAGGCCTGTAATAATTATCAATTATAGATTAAATAAGGTATAATTTAGAAATATGGCCATAAAATTTTGTTTTCATATGTTTTGTTCCATTTATAAGACATATATTATATGTTTATCAACTATGTAAACATAGTTTTTCCGTTATCACTATAATACATTTTCAGGGTTTCCCCTAATAACATAGGTAAAAAAATTCGGTTGGACATATTAGACAGTTTATATTATTATTATATAAAATTTGGAATAAATTTTTTGAAATTATTTTTAAATAAGGATAAAAATATAATCTAAAATTAATTCCATAGACATGGTGAGAGATAAGGTTTTCAATGTGAAATTTTTCAACAGATATAAATTTTTATAAAAACAATCAATATTTAAATGATTATAATGAATTAAATTTGAAAAAAATATCATTAATTGAACTATTTTGACTATTGATAAATCTCAAAATAAAATTTTAAATTGTAAAATAATTACATGGAAAGTCATTTTTCAAATAAAACCGATAATTATAAACTATTCATCCAAATAATGTTTTTTTCAAAAAAAAAATCCCAGAAGATAATTTTGATGTTCTAATTTCAAAAACTAAAGTTGAGTTTTAAAATTAAATTTTTTAATATTGTTAAAATTATGTTTCCCAGTAAGTGTTCAACTACTGGATAAGTAGTTCTTTATTTAAACCCAATGCTATATGCATTGCATGTTATCATTAAAAAAAATATTCTAAAAGAAATTTATTGTAATCTATTAGGGGGGAGGAAAATTCCTAAATTCTAGAGAAAAATACACAAAATATTATAGATATTACCTTTTAAATAATTAGGGTAGTTTTTCTCAAAATTTGTAATGGTTCCCACATTGCTTCCTGGAATTTTTGATTCGTCCACAGTTCCTTTACATGATGAGTCATCTGATTCCTCATTAATTTATCATTAGCATCATTAATATGGATGGGTTGTTAACAGTATAATAGATTATGTTTCCACTCTATTTCATCATATGTTAGAACATAAATTAGGTAATTCTTGTACATTCTTAACAATGTTATATGGAACACATTGTATGTATTTTAGATTTTTTGCAACATTTACAAAAGATAGGAACAAAGACAAAATAATTCAAGGATTTGAAAGGGTCCATTGTACCTAAGGCTCATATTACCATTCTTGATAAACCATATTACACATTTTTATGTATATAGTTTCAGCGAAAAAGATTACCCCCACATTTAATTTAAAATATTTCTACTAATTATCATCATAACCATTTTTTTCCTTCTATGAGTTTCTCAATGGTGACTTGAACCAGCCGTTCTATTTGTTTTTGTATATTCATAATTTTATTGTATTGTGGGTTTTTTTCCACTGCCTTCATCCAAATATATTGGAGTATAACATATCATTCCTTATAATGCTTTATATGATTCCATTTTTATAGTGGAATTTAGAATAATATTATAGGAAAACATATCCAAAGGTAAATATTGATAATGCATACCTTGAATGTCGAGTGAGAATGTACTCAACAGATATTCGATTTTTTTTAATCTTAATTTCGAACATTCCATAAATTTAAAGATTATAGTCTGTGTTTAAATGAAGCATAATATCAAATGAATCTTAGTTAGTGTTCAATCAAAAACCTCTTCATGAATAATTATGTAAAATGGGGATCTCGATTTGAAGAAAATTTAAATAGGTTCACCATGAAGTGTTTTTGTATCATTAATATAGATCCTATAGATGTTATCAAGTGGTAAATTGACTATTAAAATTATGAAATTCACATATTTTCACAGGCAATCAACAATCACCCAAGTTTCATCATTCTTTCTAGATGACATATGTGGTTCCATGACATAGTCCTTAGTAATTTGATCCCATTTAAACATAGGAATATGAATATTTTTAATAAATCCTATAGATATATACCTCATTACTATAACTTTTTGAAAATATAATCATCTAGACATATAATAATATAATTTTTATTCTTGATATCCAACCCAAAATATTCTTCCAAATATCTATAAATTTTCTTTATTCTAGGGGTTATAATGAAATTTGATCTAAATAATCTTACAAAATTTCTATTTTATATCAATTATAAATGGAATAAATAATCTGATTGACAATTTTAGTACTCCATCTTCATGAATGATGTATATTAATTTAAAATCATTCATCACTATAATTTTCTACTGAATGTTATCATCGCAAAATTGATAGTTTTGAAACATCACTAATAACATGGTGTTTTGATCATTTGAAATTTTTTTAATTTATCAGATTCCATAGTAAATCCAATATCCATATTATATGAATCCTCTTAGTCCACATTTAGGTCATAACACCATGATCTTTCCTACTTTATGCATCATCTATATTATCTTCTTTTATAGGGTTGTATTGTATAGGTAAATCATATCCCTAGAGTATCATGATCCATATAATTTTCATTATATATAGCATTTTATATGAGAATATGTATTTAGTCTTTTATGATCTGTGTAGATCTCACATCACTCACTATAGTGAAAATGTATCTATATCTTAAAAGAAAATATTATAGCTGCCAACTGAAGATCATGGGTTTAGTATTCTCTTACTGAATATTCATTTTCCTTCAATCATATGAAATAAATATATCATTTTCAAAATGTATCCTCCAATCCCATTCATTAATTCATCATTATATATAAAAAAACCACTCACTTACAGATGGTAATGTCAAAATTGGAGTATTGAACTATCTCTCCTTTAGTTCATAAAATCATTATTCGCATTCCTAGGACAAAAAAAACATAACCCCTTCATGTGTAAGAATGGTTAATATGTTAGGAATTGGAAAAAATCTTAAATAATTACCAATAATAATAATCAAAACTAATGAAAATACATACCTTAGTTTTGTTTGCTGGTGTAGTCCATTCATTGACTACTTTTCACATTATCGGATCAATTGAGATTCCATTTTGGGATATAATATGACCATGAAAAGAATATTCATAAATCAATAAATCAAACATACAAAAATTCCCATATAAATCATTCCATATATGAACCTTAATACTGTTTTTCATGTGATTTTGATGGTCCTCATTGTTCTTAGAATACAATATAAAATGATCATTAAATTACACAAAAAAAATTCATGATATTACAAGAATAATATATTCCTTTGAAACATAAAAATAGATGGTTCCATACTAAATAAAAATGGAATTATAGTAAAATTTAGACACCCATAAATCATTTCAAAATATGTCTTCAAAATTTCTTACTTATTTACTCAAAATTGATGATACCTAGAATGAGGATAAATCTATGAATTTTTTTTGGCTTTATCATGCTGATAAAATAAATATTTAATGTGAGGAATAGGGTACCTTTTTATCACAATATAATTGATTTCCATATAATCAATACATACTATCATGGATCATTTTTTATTCTTAATGAAGTTATCATGGGCTACCCATGGAAAAACACTAATATGAGGGAATACCTTATTTCCCAAATCTACTAGATGTTCAATTAACTCACCTAATTCTATTGTGGCCATTATATGGGGGGTAATGGATATGGGTCTTGAAATTGGGATCAAATCAATATAAAACTCAACATATCAATCTAGGGGATGTCATGGAAATTCCACATGAAATACATCAATCTATTCCTACACAATAAGTACATAATCAATTTTAATATTTATTTTTTCATGTTGTGATGTTGTTTGTTCTTATTCTAAAAGAATTTAATTTAGTTGTTATATTGGGGTTTCATCTAGAAAATAATGTAATGTTGAGTTATCTTCTCCAATGACATGGATTTATATATATTCCTTTCAAATTGAAATGTTTTTCTTCTATCAATGTATTTTTTCATTATATTTAGAAAGGATGTCCATGATGATCACTATATTGAATTTAACCACAGGTATGACAAAAATATCATCATGTAATGGAAATTTATCTTTCATAATGGGGGATTTAAAACATATATTTTATGAAGTGATACTTTCATTACGAGTTTTTATTGTCAAATCCCTTATACAATAAAAATTGAAATATAATGTTTTTATTGAAAACTATGTAGATATAAAATCTTACAATGACAAAGAATCAAATAAATAATTAGATAAATTTTTAGACGGGATAATTTACCTCCATCCTCATTATTGGGTAATTCAACCTCATCTATAGTGTTTACAAATTCATTTTCTTCCCCCCTTAGCCTCTTCTATTGTAGATTCCCCATACGTTTTCTAAATTTGTTAGCATAATAAATGATCTCCTAGTAGTAGTAACAATAATTATAGGAATTTTCCTTATTTCAATTATTTTAAATCATGATTACCATTTTCCCAAAATTTATAAAAAAAACTACCATTCCATTTAGGAATTTCTTGAAGAGATTCCTTCCACTGTTCTCCTGTGTTTGGAATTTCTTCATCATCTTTTTATTTTTTGAAAAAATTAATTTTTTATAGTGTATAGATGACATTTTCTTCAATTATTTTCCCTAGAATATATAAGATATATATAATTCCTTATTGATTTTAAGGGGCCATAAAATAATTTCATTATATGATTAAATTATATCAAAGACCAACTCCCTTTAGAGATATAGAATACACCCTTAAAAGAAATGTTCAATCATTCTCTCTGTGTTGTTTATGTAATCTATACCATACCTATGAAAACTTGTATGGGTATATTCATATTAAATGAAATGTTTTTGTTCCATTGGATTTATACTAGGGAACATTGTCTTCAAAGTTATTTATTAGTCATAAGGGAAATATTTATCCAAAAAAATCTCCATAAATATTTTAATTACTTTAGTAATATTTCATATTCTTCCCCAGTTTTATGGATCGATGACCACCATTTATTAGTATATCATTTTAATAAATAAAAAATAATAGAAAACTTGTTATTTTCAATGAATCCCAATGCAATTAATTTATTTTCCAGATTCTTAATTCATTTCTTATATAAAATTGGATTATTAGTCTGACAATCTGATTGCATATTCTAACACAATAAGTGATGCAATATATATGATTTTCACTATAGAATAGGTTTCACTATTTGGTAAATTTTATTTTTCATAACCTGATTATGATTCCCTAAAATATCCATTTGCGGGAATGTTATAATACTAGATTTATGGGTTACCTCAGGATGAAAATCTATAAATTTTCAATGAGTATTGAAACCATTATTCTTTCTAAATTCCATTTGAAAATAATGTATTATACTGGATTATCTCATAAACCTATTAAATTGACATCATAATTTTAGTTATGAAAATGGTGTAACACATAACATAATTTAAAAAATATGTGTTCTTAATTAAAGAAACATAAACATTAATTTCATCGAGGATATAAGTACATTAAAGTACTATATAAGGGTTTGTAAATAATATATGAATTGTACTTTGGATATCCCCAAGGAGTGTCAATGGAGGTTTTAGTAAGGCCCATTTTCAGATAACAAACAACTCTCTAGTCATTAAAGAAATGGCCTTTTCTTAAATTTTAACCTCTACATACCTCTTTTCCCCAACCACATCCACTTGTATTATATATATAGGGATGTATTTATAGGAAAAACAACATAATTTTTACCTTATAAAAATTTAGGATGCTATTAAATATTAATACTCAAGGTTTATCTTAGAGTTATGTTTGTTTGTCGATTTTTTATTAAATCTAGTTACCATTTCTTCAACTAATATTTCATTAATACCTACTTTAAATACCCTAACCCCAATATCCTAGTTATGGTCCCTTAATTTATTTCATTATCATATATTCAAGGTGTCAAATCCCAAAGGACCCATAAGATTAGATGTTTTGGTGAAATAGTTATATAAATGTTACCCATTTTACATTGTGAATGGAAACAAATCTATTAAATAACAAAAGTTGGTAAATTGTAACCTCAAAAACACATTCATGTATCTCTTCTTCATAACTATGGAAAATGGAAAATATTAAGGGTGATCTCATATTAATGTTAAGGGTTATATATAGTGTAATATAGAATGAAATAATATTAATAATAAACATGTAAATGTAGATAACAAGTCACACATATACCACATAAACATTAATATAAGGCATAGTCAATATGACACAGATAATAAATGAAAACACATGCTGTTAAAAAAATAACTAAAAGTGAGATACATCTATGTATAATATCATAGAGAAAATATCATGGATAATAAAAATAATTTAATTCTAAAAAAATTAAATGTTTAATTTTTTGACATCATGTTTTCTAGGTACATGAAACCATTACCTGCAAGACGTTTCAAAAGAGAGTTTAAAACATACTAGGTAAAAAGCTATCTGATTTTCCCAATATATTCATCTCATTAGACTACTAAATCATTAAGTTTAATACAATAATAGGCCCAAAAAACTATTCAAACAAATATAAATCAATACACGTATATATAGTAATCAATTTAATCTATAAAAATGAACCTTCTCAATTATCATTATTTACTATAGGGTATAGATTTATCAATATTTCCCTAGTTAGGAAATTAACATTCAAGTTAAAAACCTTATTTAAAAATGGTATATGGTTTATTAAATTATCATATATATCAGAAAATAATTTTTGTATTCAAGATAAATGTAATTTCCAATAGAAAATTATTACAATGATGTTATTAATTCAATATAATGATAATAATCACAAAAGATGGTGAGATTGCAGAATTACATTTTCAAATTGGTAATTTTCATATCACTTCCACTTGGATGAAATAATTAGTATTTAAACATAAAATAACATTAAGGATAAAGTATTCATGATATTACGTGTAAAAGGTGAAGTATATTCACCACATAAAAGTGAATTGGTGCAAAATAACAACTAAGTCTCATTGGAATATAAATTGCGATTAAGTCCCTTACATCAGGAATTCCCTTGATAGAACACAGATTATAAACATATATAATTGTTTTACACATCAAATTAACTTATTAAAAATACATATAAATACTTATGAAATCAGTTATGATCGTTTTATAATATATTATCACCTTTTTGTTAATAATTATTCATTATTTTCATATTTTTTAGTGCAAATTTTCATGTTTTCTCATGAATGTTTTGTAACGAAATATAGGTTTTTTGTGTATATTATATATTTGTATAATTTATATATTAATATTTAGGACATAAATTTCATGTTTTATCATAAAATATAATTTCATAGAAAATCATGGATGATATTTATTTAAAACTAAATTTGTTATCAACATGGATATGTATTCCATATGTTCGCATGGGTTACTATTTCATTTTTAAATAATTAATATGGGAATGAGGTCAGTAACACTATACCATTAAATAAGTATCAAAATATTATATATAAAAAATTATATTATTTTATATATCATCCATTTTCTGCGGTGAAAAAATGAGAATCGCAACGCTTTGTTAAGGCGTTAGTCAACATGTACAGAAATGATATTATAATCTTTATTTGTGTGAAATGGAACGAAAAAAATGATGTGTATTATAATTAAATAATTATAAATAAATAATTAATATCCTTTTTATGTAATTTATATAACATATAATCATTGAAATTATGCCTCATCACAATCCATGTAAAGGATATGTGAATGTTGAATCACATCGCTTCGCGAGAATGTAGTCTTCCGTACACACGAACGGCATTGTCGTGTCTCCTGAAAAAATGAAAGTAAAAAGTTATATGTTATATAATTACTTCATATGTATTATGATATTATATATATTATTTATATTATTTATATCCACTATAATAACCATCCATGAGTGGTGGTAATAGAAAATATGAAAACATCCATTTAAGAGGTGTTAGTCTATCGTATGCACAGATGATGATTTTGTAACACATTTGATAGAAGTGTGTGAATTTTTATAATATACCCATAATATAAACAAATTTCATTATATGGAAGATAATGAGATTATCATGTCAGAAAATTTTTAATATAATTCAAAAAAAGTGGGGATGGAAATAAAATGAAGGCAATTATTAAAACATTTCACACCTTCTATGGGTATCTTACATTGGTTTCCACTAAACCCATCCAAGATTGGATATTTTACAATGATAAAGAATAAAAGAATTTTATATGTATATTAGGGAGTTATTTTGGTATTTATTTCCTTAAAAAATGTTCTGTGAAGTTGATAATAGATGATTAGAGTGGGTGACCTTTTGTAAGTGGTGTGAGAGACACACATGTAATTTTTTGAAAGAGATGATTTATCCCATGTTTTATTCTTATCACCAGGCCCCAATAATAGTAAATTATTGATAATGTAAGGTATAAGGTCTATATATGGACATATAAATGGTTTTGAACATGTTTTGGGTCATTCATACACCCTATATTCTAATTATATTCACTAAGAATTCTTGTTTTTACGTTAGTCACTATATTTAATTTTTTCTATTTTCACAATTTCATCAAAAAATTATTTTGTAATTAATTAAAATAATAAATTATTATTATTAAAAATATATAATCAATTTTCCCATATTAAATTAAAATAATTGAAAAAAAAAATTCTTATTAATCTTCTAGACGTCATGAGAGACTATATTTTTATAGTGAAAATGTTCAAAAGTTTAAAATATATTTATATCAAAATTCAATAAAATTTGATCGAAACAACCAAAATAGGATTAATCATTGTATAATTGAGCTATTTTGACTTTGAAACCAATTAAAAATATAATTTAACATTATAAAATGTTTATATGAAAAAGAAATTATCAATTAAAATATAGTATTTTTCCATATTCGTCAGAAAAAGAAATATTTTAGAAAGATCCAAAATATTCACCATAATATAATTTTTTATATTCGGATTTAAAAAATGGACATTATTTTTTCAAATATATTTTATAAATCATCGAAAATTTAATTTTAAATTATGTTTTTTATGTTTAACAATGTAGTGTATTATTTAAACCGGATGTTTCATGCCTTGCAAGCGATCAAAAAAAATTATTTAAAAAGGTGATTTATTGTAAGGTATTGGGGTGTTACAATACCTATCCACTATAAAAATCACTTGAATTAATAGTAATTATTTATTACACTTGGGTGTTCCACCCACTTATACGTATGGAATTATCTTATTAGATCTTTCATAGGGAAATAAGGGAAAACTACTCTCCCATGTACCATGATGACATTATAATTATCCATCGATGAACCAAGTATAAGATCCCAAAATTCTTGTCATCCATTCATGATAGTAAACTTTGAGTTATAATCATGACATTCTTTCCCCCAATCTACAAGAGGTGATGCAATATCCAAAGTGGAAAATGTTATCCATCCCTAATCCTCAAAAGCATCAATTCTTCAGTCATCCAAATGCTCCTCAGGAACCAATTCTCCTTAGAAGGACATTCACTATGATTATAATCCACCAGCTTCATAATGATAAGAGAATCTAAAACAAAATTAACAATACTAGGATTATAATCCATATAAATTTCAAATGTATTTTGGTACGTAATCTATAGAGTCTACCCAAGGTTGAGGTTCTTATGTTAGAATTTTTCACAAAAGATCTTGTGGTAATTGTAAAAAATAGAACTCTCACTGAAGATAAAAAATCATCCACACATTAGTGAGTAAAACATCAATTTCATCTTGATGTCATGATTATGATATTTATTATCATGGGTACATTGCTAAAATGACCAATAATCTATTAAATACACCCTATACAATAGTAATATTCCCTAACATACATAACATGAATCATATTACATTGTGTATCTAATCCCAGAAATCATGAATATAATAATTATAGTAGTATTAAACCTCCTATTAAGAAAAATAAATTATTCTTCACATAGTTCGAAACACTAGAACTTCTTTCCAAAAATTTGTAATGTATTAATAGGTTGTAATTGTGGAAATATTTCGCTATAATATTTTAGTCCAATCATACTAAATAAAGGAATATACTGATATATAACTTATTTTGGATATGTGTCTAGGAAATCACTACCTTAATATATTGTGGGTCCATGCATATACTTATCCCATACAACAAATGGCCCACAAAACCATTATCTTAAATCAAGAAATTTATACTTTGACATTGTGGGTTAAATCTGATGTGCTTGAATCAGTTTAAGGACTATCTAAATGCCAATAAAGTGTCTCTCGATGGTTAGTGAGTATACGAGGATTTCATAAATGAACGCCTTGATGAAAAAATCTATATATGGGAGTAATATCACTTTTATTATACCCATCAACATTATAAATTCTTATTTTATCCAAATGAAACATTAGATAGTTTTATAACCCATTCAAGATCCTAACAGACATCTTAGTTATGTACTCCTTTCTATCACTTTACTAGATTTATCCTACATGATGATTTGCCATAAAGAACAACTGGGTTTCTTGTAACATATGGAATGGATCACAAATCCAAGTTAAATTATATCTATTTTTCACTGCCACCCCCTATTTCATCTAGTTAAAAAGTATGATAAAAAGGCTATTATCCACCTTCTTGGATAAAAACACAGGTTCACCCTAGAATGATGTAATTGGCCTTATAAATCCCTTCTATTCCATGTCCTCTAGATAAAATTTATATCTTCCAATAAGGATAGTTCCAAATGATAAGGGGATATTGAAGTGGGAATTGTACCTATCATTCTCTCTATATTAGATTAACTGATTAATTCCTCATTCTCGGTTATAGTAAAGATATTTCAATAATAATTTCAACCCACACCTATATATACATTGGTACTCTAGTTCCCTAGAATGGTGATTAATTCTAGAGTTCAAATCCATCTCATATTTTACCATATTTCTTTTCTCATATTCATAGGTTATGAACTAATGTAATAACTTCAGGTTGATGTGGTCATGCTACATAAACCAACATGTTTTTGTGTGATAATTCCCACCTGTACACTCAAACATATCATGAGGTATAGTAGAAATGTAGTTATTTTTATGGATAATATCATCTCAGTATTTCATATAGTCCCAAATAAATATAGTGAGGTGGCATATTATTTAACATGAAAGAAACACATCAATAAAAACATGCCACTAGGGAAAATCCTTATTATTCTATGGGATCACAAAACTTTTCTTTTAGGATTCTATCCATATGCCAAGGTATATCCCATATAAAATGAAAAATGGTATTCATACTTTATTTTTTTTCACAATAACACACAAATATATATATATATCCAACATTATACTATAGTTCTACTTTTTAATTCTTTTACAGATATATCATAATATCATGGAAGTAAATGTGTCACACAATAATGAATACATATATATCATGAATAGATAGAAAAAATCAATATATTAAATTCAATAAAATATATAATTAATTATAATATGTATTAATATTGTATTTGATATTACAAACAATGTAAAAATGTGTAAAGATATTAAAACATATCATCTATCTTTTCCATGATTCCCATAAACATTAAATACTTGGTAAGTTACACATGAGTTTTCCAGGCACATAGTAACTCCCCTATGTGATTCCCTCACATATATCATTATTCAACCTTTTCCTAGGTTAGTGAGGAAAAAAAGAGGAATCTTAAATCCAATAATTTGTTTTTAATTCCAATTCCCAAACCACCAGTTATAAACATGACTATAAAATGCCCTCATTAGAGACTCCTTATACGCAAGAGGGTGCTGACTTGGAGTGAGGGCATATGTACACATGTGGGGTGACTACAAACTCTATATCATTATGCATCCCTAATTTAAATTAAGTCATATTATAAAAATTATTTTCATTAGAGTAAATATTAGAAACTAAATTACAAAAAGTGACAGATGTGATATAAGTAATTGAAGAGCTCCCAAATTGAAAATCCAATCAAGAGTAAAAAGTGTGGAAGATAATGTTAAAAAACTATGGTATAATCTTAATTTCATACCTATAAATATCTCATATCACTTCTCATTAGATCTACAATATTCTCTGAGCCTTATGTCCTTACTCAGATCCCTATACATGGAATCATCACATGCCTCGATAGTTACATGGATGGTGTGAGTAATAAACCTTGTAAGACATCACCTACATGTCATGAATAAATACACACATATCTACTAAATTTATTCAAAAATAATAATAAATGTTTATGGATGATCAAAAAATATACAATCACATACCAATCAATTATACACTAACTAAGCCACCATAGAAACTTAGTGATTCTAGATTCATCTTCACACTACAACGATGATCATGGTTAATTTAGATAAAATTATGAACAATCCAAATATATGTTAATAGAAACACGATATCCAAATATTTTATCAATTTTTTAACGTGACCTGTTTTGTCCACCGGGTGAATATAATATAAACATTTCACCCAGTATCCATGTGCTTCATAGTGTTTTTGACATGAAAAATAGTATCCATATAGAGAATTGATTATCAACATAGTACTCAGTATAACAAATATCCATAAATTTTGTGAAATGAAACATAGTATCCAAAAGGTGAATCATGCATCATTATATTACTCTATATGAACACTATGAATCATGTTTTGGTTCAGGCTAAAGGATATCATTCTCTAACATCACGTTCAAGTCTATTTTCATAACCACGGCAAGCTATACATGATCCTCCTCTAAGGATAAACAGAAAATAATTTTATACCATCAATGGATACCTAAAAACCCTTAAAATAAAAGATAAAATACAATAACTTAATGAATTGTTTAAAAGAATATTATAGAATCGTGATAAATATATTTGAATCATATAAAAACATGTTATTAAAAATCAAACTTGGTAATATGTTACTCATGAAATTATCATCGAATAGGGGATCATACATGGGTATTACCTAAATATACACACCAAAAATAAATCATCAACAACCAAGATAAAAAAATTATAAAACATTTAACATACCTTGTAATCAAGTGTATACAAGATACAAAAAATGTTATGACAATTCCTATATTAAATTAATTTATGAAGAACATAATGTTTCATCAACAAATCAGCATCCCAATATTATTTATTTATTAATTATCTTAATATCTTTAACAAGGATACCTAGAACGACTTCCTATAATTTTATATCTACGATAAATAAAAAATTATAAGAAATAACACTTTCTCTATCATGAGGAAATTGTATATTATCGATTTTAACCGTAACATTTTCAGAAAAAATTTTATTATATTGAGTAATTATAATTTCACATGTGATCATATTATATATCTATAGAAAAATAAAATATAATCATCATATTTAATATATATAAAGATTCTATAATTATAGGTTTCTTTCTTAAAAAATTAATTCTATTGATTTATCCATAAAGGTTACGATTTTATCCAATCGTTTAACCTAAATTAATATTTCAAAAATGACACAAGAAATAAGAAGAATGTAGAATATAAATACCTATCCTAAATTTATCTCTTCCTATAGTTGTACCTTGTTTTTGGAAAGAGATTGTATTATAACAGATGGAAGCCAGATAAAGGGTTTTGATTGATCAATGGAGGACTTGTCGATCATAAAAAATGAATTATTCTAGATACTCAAGCACAAAATGATTATTAAAATGTATGGAATAAAGGGTTCAATAGTTTGAGGCGATGGAAACCCATGTACTTGTTGGAAACATTAAAATTCTAAGTCAATTTTTTCATTTAATTTTAATTTAATATAATCCTAATTTTGGTGTGTTTATATTTTTCCATAATATATGTCACTGGATTTAAAAGAGCCTTTGATCAATTATTTCAATTTTCTCATTTAGAATCATGAAACTGTTCTAAATGATAGTGTTGAGGATGAATAATAATAAATATGTCCTTTTAAGGAACTTTTCCCCAAATGGAAATTTTTCAAGTGTAATATATTTTTAAACTAAAAAAACTCATAGTTTTCACATGAGGGTAAATGTTTTATAACAATACGAGTCCCCATTTCCATTTAAAATCCTTGGAAAAGCCTACTCACACTTGCATAGCTCAAACATACCCTTAAATAACCCTTATAACTAGGGAGATACCCTTACTCAAGAAGGAGAAATATCATGTCACCCTTATATAACTAAAATTATTAACATTACCCAATGCAGAGGAATTATAGATTACCCTTATGTAGAATATATTTACCATTACACATCCTTTGAAAATAAAGGGATACCTATACACATTCTATCAAAACACCATCTTAAATTTACATAATGCTTCAAAAAATAGGTTACCCTTATATTTTCCATTGAATATCATTATTACCATTTCATGTGTTCTTAAAATCCTCCTACATATATGATATATACTTTTTAAATTAATATAGGCTATATTCCCCACAGAAGGGTAAAATACTAAAACAAGTAAATTATATCAATAATTAATTATAAATTATAATCAAATAAGTGTTCATTCATTATTTTAAAAATAAAAATGATTCACTTGTTATTTTTGTTGATGTACTAGAGTCTCATGTATGATCAAACCTTGTATATTTTACTATTTTATCATATTTCCAAGAGATTATTATGGATATTCATCTATTAAATTCAAATTTCCAAGTGACGAGGGAGGGATTGTATAGTGGGGATTACCTACATGGTTTCTTCCTTGATGTTGTTATGCTTGTTCACATTTGAGGTCACATTTTTATCCCTTACTATGTGACTAAGGGTCTAATTTGTGACTCAAAAAAATGTGATGGGTTTTTCACTCAAGGGTTACCATGATGAATAATGAATTTCAATGATTTTATTAGTGTCCTTTGATGAAAAAGGATAGTGTGAAGTTCATCTAATGGTGCATGACCAATAAGAGGGAGATGACGGATAACCAATGACTCATTATTAAACCATTGTCAATACCCATTCTCATGTGTAAATGAGACCATGTGAAAATGTATTTCTAGGTAATATTTTTTTTCCACATGGCAGTGCAATAATATGGTATACTATTATGGGATTAACATATGTCCTGTATTTTCTACCCCTCTGGGAGACTTATTCCTTACACGATGCTACCCCTTGACTCTAGTGCCCCACATACGTATTTTTTATAACATTATTGTATAATACATATATAACATAAAACAAGATCCAATATTTTACTATTTTAGTAGAATATATCGAAAAAGTTAACTAATACAATTAAAATAAAAGATAAATAATATGAAATAAAAATAAATTCATTATTTATCCTTGAATTACCATATGTGATATGTATTAGTTTACATGATTTACTAGGAAATTGAAAATAATAACTAAAAGTGTTATCTTAAACCCATAACATGTTGTGGCATGCATGGAATGTTATCATAGAATTTGTATGGAATAAATTATATGGATAGAATAAATAAATTTAATGATTCCATAAGTATGGGAAATACATCTATGGATATATAAAAAATATTAACAAACACTTGTAAAAGAAATTATTATATAGTAGTGAAGGAATTTATAATATCAAAAATATTAATATTATCATCAATGCAGCATGCTTTAATATCTTACATTCTATAAATGAATTATACTGTGATTTTAAAAAATTGGAAAAAAAAATTTCCCAAATAAATTTGTCTCATTAAACCTATCGATGCATCTAGGGGATATATAAATATGGAACCCACCATAAAAACTTAGTATAAAGAATTCATATTATGAAGGAACTAATAAATAGTACATATATTAATGTTCTCAAAGTAACTTAATACATAATCATATATTTTTAATCAAGATTCATCCATATAGAAAAAATGATACACAATTTATTAATATTTCCACATACAATGAAATAACGATTATAACTACCTTAATGTAACCCTATTGGAATTTTAACAATGAAATGGAACATAAACTTATCAAACTAATGCGAAATATTTTTTTATTGAAGAGTAAAATCATGGTTTGGGGATATAAATTGAAAATAATCCTTTATTAAGGTTTGTATAGAGTTCATTAAAAATTTAAATCATATCCCGTGGGAGTGTAATCCTAGCCATGTGTTAGGCCCCCAAAATGTGAAACTAGGGAAGATAATATTACTAAACCACAAACATTTTGGTGTTATTAAACTAATGTGTATTTATGTTTCAAAATTCATCTACATGTTTATACAAACATTGATTTTATTCTTAAGACAAAATAGAGTAAGTATATTACCAAAAATTAGGGTTGTTTTCTATATATGGGAGTGTTTAAGAGTTATAAACTTTTATAAAGGTTTTAAAAATTTATAGAATGGTGATATATCATTGAAGGTATTTTAATTAATTTAATGCAATCAAACATACTAAAATATCTCAAAAAATTGAAAATTAATTCTAAGGATTTCAAAATATACTTGAATAAGAAGTTAGGAACTAATACATATGTATGATAATGTCGTAATAAATGGTTTTAGTGAGAGATAATAAGTAATATACACTTTTTGATATATAAAATTGTTAAAAATACCATGGAATGATAATAATGCAAATATATGATAATGAATTCTGGAAGATATTAAGACCAAATAAGTGTAATTAAAATAGAATGTGGAGGATCAGAATCCCATACATGCTAGGTAGATTCTTAACACATGATAAGGACTAATTAGAAACCCCAACGCATTCTAGAGTAAAAATTGGTTGATAAAATAATAGTTAATTCATTATCAATGTCTTTAGAGTGGAGTGTGACAATAGAATGTGTTTAAGTTATCTCTTTTTATTATTGAAATACTGGGATATTTCTTTTGAATCATTTGTCAGGTGAGGGGTAAATGTGGAATCACCAACAATTAATGTGAGTTAATTGACTAAATGTAGTTGATAAATGTAGGCATAAAATTCCCTCATAAAAGGGAATTATAGAAGGTATATATATCAAGATATCACAAAAAAACCATTCCACAATATCTTATAATATTTTACCCTTATCATTTATTAAATATTTACCTTGTTAATTAATTATTTACTAATAATATATGATATTGACTCTTAAAAAATTTAAATATTATTATTTTGAGTTTAAAAATTATTTTATATAATAAAATTTATAATGTAAAGCAAATTAACTTTAAAATTAAAACATATAATATTTAGAAAAAATTGTGGTAGAAATATTCCTTAAGTATTATTTGTTCTAAATATTATTTTATATCAATCACCCATCAAATAATGTATATATTTAATTTAATGAATTTATATATTAATCAAGTAATAATTATTTAATTATTAAGATTAAAATATTATATTTTAGACACATAAATCTCATTTAAAAAATTGTCATTTTTCATTCAATTGTTTCATCTTTGGTAGAACATGTTTATGAAATTAAATAATTACTAAATTTTTATATATTAATTAAAAATATAAATAAAATATTTGAAAGTAATTGTTTATCTTTGTGATGTTTTATTAGTACAAAAAAATATATATGTATTGGGAAATCATCCATTTGGTGCCTAAAATTTGAAAACACTACTTTTATTAAATATAATGTTATTTTAAGCATATATGTAAGAACACGATTTTTCATTCAGATATGGATCATTTAAATTTTGGTTAAATTAATTTTTTTGGAGATAATATGGATGTGGAATGAGTTAACAATTGTCTCATGGATGACAGGGGATAGTTAGGTTCTCAGAAAGCATATTTCATGGTAAACTAGTAGTGTCATACGATTTGCATGGGCTTTGAGCACGGTATGCCTAACCATTCAAATGGAAATTTTCAAAAAAAAACCATATAGAATGTTTGTATCACTTACATGAAGCCTAACCATGAATTTGGTCGTTCATCCTAGGAAACAATGCATGGTTGGTAGACTGTTTCTCAGACCATGCATACAAACTGCGCACATGCTATTTTTCTGGGTAAATTTAAAAATATTCCCTTAATGATCTAATAACCATCCATATTTCTCCAAATATGAGTTCTAATAGAATTTATGTCCCTATATCTAATTTAGGATATTTTGAATTCTAATTATAGTTATTGAGAAATATCCATCATCAGAGATTCGATCCATCTTCCGTTCATCACGTGGGATGTGTAATAGTAAGTACTCGAGTCTGATTGAACCTCTCTCCTTCTCTCTTTCCCTCGACCTAGTTATCAAGGTGTTAGTGTTTTACCTCTTTTAATAGATATACTCTGATTCGGGCCAAATCAAATTACAATACTAGTGGATGAGTTTCATACAATCCTAATGTGGGTGGGCTATAACTTATCTATCATGTTCTTTGATTTAGGAATTTGTTTTGTGGGTCCCACTGAATTTATAGACTGCCATTTATAGAATTTATATTTCATGAATATAATAATTAGAACCACTAGGATATTATATTGACATATTTGGATTAATTTTTGGTTGTTACACCCACTACTTAGTCCATCCCATATAGGATATTATGTAATTATTGGGTGTTTAGTATTTGACCGGTTTGAGATATCGTTTGGGTATGAAATTTTATGACCCTTAATAGGGAAATTGTTTCTATATTAAATGGGTTGATTTATATTGTGAATTAAATAATTGAAAGTATCATGTATTCTCACCACTTTAACTGACTAATGTAATTCTTCAATTGATGATTAAATGTGAAATGAAAATTAGCAAGTATTCTATGTATGTGGAATGACCAGATTATTTGTGAATGATTAAAAGTTTTCATGTCTACAGAACCCCTTACCACGTTAATAGAAGGTATAATAATGAACCTTATTTTTTTAATATGACTTCAATGGAATAAATAAAGGTTTCATGATACTTGTCCATGTCGCAGTAATGAAATTAAAGGCCTGAACCAAAGGGACATATTGATTAATTGTGACTTGATTAAATGGTTGCATGATACAAGACCTTATCAAACTAAGGAATGGAAAGTATTGAACCAAATGAAATATTACAAGACTTCAATATCAAATAGGACTGTCCTGACTCGGTCTCACCTTGGATTATTTTTAGGGACTTCCATGAGCACTCGAGAACCCAATTACTATTCAAGGATACTACTTTCTTAGGTTTTGACCCACTTAGATCTTGAGCCATTTCTATTAATTAGATTCCCAGTATGACACCATAGGATCCCTTCAATATCATTATAGGATTCATTGAATACACCCCTTGGATCTAGCATTGACAAGGGGTTTTGATTATTAAAACCAATAGGGACTAACCGATTCTTAGAACTATTTTACCATTTATGAACTCCTTAGACTAGGTATGAATCTCATTGTCGAATTCATTGGATTGTACTACATGGATTACCCTATTACCCCATTCCAGGTTTAAGTTATTACATAGTTGGAGAACCTTGAGGTCTACCTAACCCTGGTTATTACTAAGAAGTTTCATTATTAAATTCAATTATAGATTACCTTTCCGTTACATGGAATCTTCACTGTTGTTAACATGTGACTTATTTATAAACTAGTAATAATCAATTAATGGATTGGTTGTGTTTAGACATCATCTAAGGGTTTAAGTTGGTACATGGTTATTTAGTTATATTGGGCAGATTTAAATTATATATATAAGCTTTCACATTGTTTATTTCCATTACATGGGTTGGATGTTATAGACACTATTGGTGGTGGCCCAATGAGAATTATCTCACACCATCTCTGGGTTCTGTTTGGTACCTGAAGTAGATTACATGGTTACCGGTGTTGACAAAGTGAAGCATACAACATTAAACACTTGACTTCCCATTGTTTTGTGTAGAAATAGATTGTAGATGACTGAGCCGGATCTTGGGATGCTTGGGATAGTCCTTGATTTCAATTATATTTATTTGGAACTTGTTATGCCTGATATCATGTATCAATTTTTTTCATATCGTGTAGTGACATGACATATCTTCATAAATTGAATGTAATTCCAGTTGTTTTAGTTATTATTATTGTTGTCTCCATATTGTGATGTACCCTTTGTTTACTTTTATTACATCAACTATTTACCGCTATTTATAATCATCTATTACACTATACATTGTTTATGTGTGAATAATCTCTCCATGGATACACCCTAGGAACATTATGGTAGTCAGTAGCCTCTAGTATTTAGGGAGATGCGCTTGAGGCAATGCAGCCCACCCAGCTAGGGGCACCCATTAAGTGGAATCTGGGTTGGGACATCAAAAAGCGGTATCAGATGAGGTTCCTTTATTATTTTATTATTTGGATAAAATATATTGGATATTATAAATGCATGTTATTTTTTCATAAGTTGTTCTTGGGTGTCGCAAACCCATGTTCATGGTATAAACAAGTTTCCCAAATTATTATTGTTGTTCTACTTTTACCAATTATAGTTGATATTATTTCATCATTGGGTGATTAAAATGTTGTGTAGAGTTGTTCATTACTACTTTGATTGAGGATTTTCTTTCTTCCTTGGCCTGATGATATGAAGGAAAAGAGAATTGTTACATGAATCACTTTAGAAACCTATGGTTCATATGTCAGGGATATTGACATTCCAAATATGTGAATTTCACGTCCTTTCATTACTTGAGATGCATGTGATTATTGAGTGATGATGTGGTAGTTATCTTATTCTTGTATTACTCTTGTTTTTGATTGAGGGATTTAATGTCTCAATTCATGAGTTGTATAATCCCTCATGTGTTGGGATGAGTAATTTACCGAGTTGATCCATTATGCTATAAATAAATGCATGTCATTTATGGTGATAGTTATATGGGTGTTGATTCTATGAAAATGGATATCCATTATAGAGGGATTCATAAAATCTAAAATGAATTGGTTTTAAATCCATATCCCTTTATGTCACATTTATGAAAGGTAACAGTGTGAACCTATAAAATTAAATGAAAAATGAAATGAAACTTATCTTTGAGAACTTACCGATACCTGGTCACCTAAGCACATAGTTTGGGTAGAATACCTTGGGTAGTGAGTTTTTTTAATATTCAGCTACCTTTAGTGATGCTATATTCCTGCTTTAGATTATTTTTATGTGTTTAATTATTATTTGTTGACCAATGTCTCCAAAATGTACTCATATCAAATTCTAGGAGGGTGGAAATGACCATTCTTCAAACATGGTGGACCCAAATCTGTCAGTCTTACCTCTAAGAGTGCCACATGAGGTGATGCCTATTGTACCTGATTTGGCCATCAATGCCCACATTCATTCTATTTTCCAATGTCTAATGGAGTACATGAATGGTGCACTAAGGAATGTACCAATGATGGAAGATTTGACTCGTGAGTTGCAGCCTTAGTAACATCCTCATACCTTTTTACTGGATGGAGGTCCAAATTTTTTAGATTCATGGCTAGAAGCCACCCTATCTATCTTTGATAATCTGGAAACACCTCGAGAGAGAAGAGTAAATCTTTCAACATCAATGACTAGGGATTCTTCTAATCATTGGTGGGGTGTGAATACCCAAGAAGTTCATCATTGGGGCATGTAATGGGTTGATTTCTAAACAACCTTTTTTGATTAGTTATTTCCATAGATGCTAAGAGCGGATAGAGCTATAGAGATCATACATATTGAGAAGGGTTCTATGTGAGTAATGGAGTATTTGGTGTTTTTCATGGAGTTGAAGTGCTTTTCACCACTTATAGTTGATGATGAGCTTGTGCGTGCTAGGCTCTTTGAGAATGGAAACCAATAATCCATCCATATATATGTGAATGTCTTTGTCCTACCTACTTTTTTTGAGATAGTAAGTCACGATCTTATCACATAGTGAATCTTGATGGATGATAATAGTACCATGTATAGAGGATTAGTTCTAGGATATAACAATAGTTCTTCCAGCCTCAGGAAACGATCCCTCGAGGTTTCTTATCAGGGAAGTGAAAACCAAAGTGACCACTTTGATAGCTCTGAAGAATGCAATTAGTGTAGAAAAATAGGGAGGATACAAAATGAGTCCCTTATCACACGTCTCTCTCGCCTCGGCATCCTAGGGTTTCCCTATTCCCAAATTCTTCTTCCTCACCATCCACGACTCTCTTCAGTTTCCTCTTCAATTATTCCATTCTGGTTTTTTCACTATAGAGTCTTCTAGTCGTTCTTTCTATGTAGAAGCGATTTTGAAGGTGAACTGTTTGTATGGAGGTTACCTAATGGAATAGGATTGTGGTCCTAGAAAAGGTCAAATCTCTCTATTGGAGCCCTCCTCCACTCCAACTCTGCTCTAGCATCAAGTTACTTCGCTCCTCTCCCTATCCAGTCTGGTGCGATGGTTACTAAGAAGTTTTGGGATTTTTTGTTCGAAAGATTGATGGTGTTCCAAAAGTCTCATCCTCTTTGGATTTTCTCTTTCCCTTGGGTTCCTGCTGGTGATGTTTTCCTTGTGGTTGGGTTGTTCTCTACAGTTTCTTCTGGTGGTTCTTCGTTCATTGTGGTGTTTTTGTAGTTGTGTTCTTCATTTGGAGGTGGCCTGTTAGAAGGGGATTGTGGTCCCGGAAAATGGTAGTCTCTCTATTGAAGCCTCTATCCACTCCTACTCTGCACTGGCTTCATGTTCCCCCACTTTTATCCTTGTTCCAATTGATGTGGTGGTTATTAGGATGTTTTCGGATGTGTTGTATGAAAGACCGATGGTGGTCCAAGATGTGCATCTTTATTGGATTCTATCCTTCCCTTGGGTTCCTATGGATGAATATTTTCCTAGTGGCTAGTTTTTATAGGAAATGGTGTTTTGTTGCATTTAATTATGGTGGTTGTTTTTCAGATGTCACAGGTGGAGAGCGATGTGGGTAATTCCTCGACGTTATGGATGATTTGTTCTATAATGGGGGTTTCGTTCTATGGTGTTGGTTGTTGGTGGCGAGAAGACGTGTCAGTGATGAGTTTGATGTTGTTGATGGCTTCAGCATTCATGGTGGATGTTCGAACAACAGTGACAGTGTGGTGGCAGACGGAGATAGACACTGGCCGAACACTTCGGAGAAGTTGTCGATAGGGATGACTCATTGATGATGATGTAAATGGTGATTGATCAAGGTGACGGTGGTTTCGGTGGCATAAGGATTAGGTTGGAACATGCGACGATGCCGGTAAGGCGAGTGTGGCGATGGCATCGGTTTCCATGGTGATGTTGATTTTAGTGTTCTATTGATTATATGGCGGTGATAATAGAATTGGGGGCACAGATCAAGGAGGCTGAGCATGGTTTCATGTCCCAAAGTGGTTCGTTGTCCACTATTTTGAATTTTGAATTTTGAATTTTCATCCACATGGTTTATGGACTTCAGTGATTTGTTATCATGTGTATGGTCATGTTCCCCTCAACCAAAATGTTGTTTCCAGTAATCAAATGAAAATATAATTTTAAGGTAGTGTACAAGAATAGGGAAGATTAAGCCTCGTTGTGATAGAGATCCACTGGAGTGTATGGCTTGTAGCGGTATGAGGAATCTTCACCTTTTCTATAAGACATTTCCACCAAATTCAAATGGAAAATGTTCTGCCCCAGCTCCACCTTCAGAAGCAAGTTCTTTTACTCCCCATCAGGTGGGGATTTGGAATAGAATCCCTAGGTCCGAATGAAGAGGAGGTCATGGACATGGTTTCCAGACCCTTGATCACTAGCAGATCTAGTAGAGCAGTTATGATTGGGGTGGTCCATTTATTGTACAATGTCAGGGATCATTCCAGTTGAATTCACTATAGTGGATACCCAAGGATCTGAATGTGGGACCATCTACATTATGAGGTACTATTATTTTGGTATCTACAATAGTATCTGTATTATTTTATACATGTTCTCAAAACTCTATTATCATTGTATCTATCATGGATAGTCTCAGACTACATGTACAACATTACTATGGTGTAATGTCCCAACATATGCTGTTAGGGGTATGAATAGAGGGTATATTCTGGTGTAGGAAATTTCCCCTTGAAGAAGGTAGCTTTCCTTTATTATGGAAACTCTTTTTACTCTAAATGATGAGTTTTTATTCCATTATTAGAATGGATGGGTTGGTTCACTATCATGGTATTGTAGACTACTATCACCGCATGTTATCTTTTACATCACTAGAAGGTAGTAGTTATCTACATAAGGGTGAGTGGTATGTCTATGATGGTAGATTGAGACCAGAGAATCATGGTATAGATGGAATGGCCACCTAGATACACAATATCTTAATTAATGATTAGGTTTGATGAAAAAATTATTTCCCTACAACAGTGGATCATTTCAGGGATGCCTTTTCTAATGATTTCTATAGATTACCTCATGAGGGAGAGGTATAGTTTACAATTAAGCTTGTTCCGGTAGAAGATCCATGTTCCATTCCTCCATACATGATGGAACCTTCATTAAATTAGGAAATCAAGCAGAAGTTATAAGATTTAGAGGAAAAAGGTTTTATATGGCCCAGTACATCCTATTCAGGTTCACCCTTTCATTTCTCCAAGAATGTGGATGGAATCTTATGTATATGAAAGGATTAAAAAAAGTTAAACAATATTATAGGCAGGAACTAATATCCTCTACCTCAAATAGATTATCTATTTAACCATATCTGATGATAAAAGTTCTTCTCTAAGATTAAACTTAGACCGGGTTATCATCAGGTGCAAGTTATGTTATCAGACACACAATCTAAAATTTTTCGTAAAAGGTATGGTTTGTATTATTACCATGTTATGTTGTTCGATATTAAGAACATTTCTACCTTTTTCATGGATATGATGAATAGGGTGTTCCATCTCTATTTGGGTTCTTTTTTTGTTGCCTTTGTGGATGGATCATGGTATATTCTCACACTTGTAGCAACTATGCTAAACATCTTGAGATCATTCTGATTACACTGAGATAGGATAAAATTTATGCCAAGCTGGCTAAGTGGCACTTATGGAGCGAAAAAGTGCACTCCAAGGGACATATAATATCATAATCATAAGTATTTCTTGACCTTGAAATGTTCATTATTATGTTTTCTTGGCCGCATCCCAAGAATGTGTTTGATATACTAAGTTTCATGGGGCCTATTCGATATTACATGTGTTTTGTATTGAACATTTACACCATTTCTTCACCACCTACGAGTCTTAGGAAGAAGGGTCTCAAGTTTATATAGTAAAAAGCATGTGATAATTTATTTTAGGATCTGAAAGGGCGGCTTGTATCAAAACATATTCTAATTTTTCCTAAGCCATGTGTAGGTTATACTATCTTATATGATGCATCAAGAACCTTCCTAGAAGCATTGTAGAAGAAAGAAGACATATTTTTTAATTTGGATCTTAGTAGTTGAGGCCTGATGAGATAAATTACTTGAATAACATCCTTGATCAAGGAGTAGTTGTCCACACCATATAACTTGAGACACTATCTTTTAGGTAAGTGCTTTGCGGTGTACACGAACCACAAGAGCCTAAAATATATCTTTTCTCAGCATAATTTGAACCTCATAAAATGGGGATGGGTCAAATATCTACAATCAATTTGATTTTGAGGTTGTCTATATGCCTAGGAAGGGTAATGTTGTTGCTGATGTGTTGAGTCAGAAAACTCAAACACAGGTTGTATGAGAAGGAATTGATGAATGAATGTTAATGGCCCTCTTTCTTGAGTATCATATGGAGTTCCATGATAGTCATGAGAAGTCATTCCTATCGTCCTTAATAGTTACCTCATTCCTCCTTGAGAAGGAAAAGGGTAGACAGTTTCATGATCATGATGTTTTGGTTCTCTATGGTAGTATATTAGGAGATAAACCACCTCTAGATTGGCCTATGGACATGACGACATCCTTCATCTATGTTGAGGTATCTAGGTTTCTACAGACATTCAATTGAGTTGATGAAATAGTTCCATACTTCATAGTGTCTAGTTAATCTAGGAATATCCAAGATGTATCGAGATAAATGATGCCATTATTTGTGGCCTGGGATAAAACATCATATAGAAGGCTTTATCACTAGGTGTTCCACCTATCAGCATGTGAAGGTGAAGCAATAGGGACCCGCAGTCTTGTTACAACCACTTATAGTCCTAGAATGAAAATGCAAAGTTCTTTCTATAAACACAAAAGTATATTTACCTAGGTCTCATAGAGGTAGATATTTTTTATGGGTTTTCATTAATAGAATGATGAAATTATCCCAGTTCATTAATGTTTTGTAAACGTTCTGAGTGGATGAGCTACGAAAATAGTATGACCTAGAAATCACATGAATCCATGGGGTCCCTCATAATATCATTTTTAATAGGGATACTTGTTTCAATACATTATTCTAGTAGGGATTTCCAAAAGATATGGGAACATAGGTGTTTCTATGAACATCTTTTCACCCTCATACCTATGGATAAACGAAAAAGACGACATAGGTTCTAGATGATATTATATGAGAATGTGTCCTTTATTTCAGATGTTCATGGGAGAGGCTTATCAATATTTTAAAGTTCACCTATAATAAAATATTTTATAATACAAATCAGATATATCATTTTGAGTCCTCATATTTAAGATCATGTCATTCACCCCTTTACTGGCTAGAGGTAGGTGAGGAAGCCGTACTCGGTCCTCATCTTTTTTAGGAGACTTCAGAGTAGATTCTGTTGATCATAATACATTTGACTACTATCCAGTCTAGAAAAAAAACTTTTGCCGATATCCATCGATGAAATCTAGCGTTTGAGGTTGGGGATAATTTTTTCTATTGGGTATATCCCATGCTTGGGAATATACTATTACAAAATCAAGGGTATTTGTCTCCATGTTATGTAGGGTCATTTGATATTCTAGAGAGAGTTGGGATTTTAGCCTATTCTTCTTACTACATCAGTGGTATAATGTCATGCTTGACATCTTCTATGTTTCCTAGCTTTTCAAGTATCATTCCATCACATATCATACCTTATATCTTGATGATGTAAAATTATATGGTGATGATAACTTTAAGGAGTATCCAGAACCCATCGTTGACTAGAGCAATGAGGTTCTTTGAGGCTGGGTTGACCCTCTATAATGAGTTCTATGGATGCACAAATATGCGCAGGATGAGACTTCATATATGGAGCCAACATATGGGCTCAGTGTCAAGAATTTTTCTCAGACAATGTTTCTACACCATTAGAAGTTGAACTCGAATACAACTTCTGTTAAGGAGGGATGACTGTAAGAACATAGTTTTTAAATCTATCATGAATCCTTTATATTTAGGTTTAATTATATATTTTGGACCTAATATGGATTCTTAATCAGTTATAAAATATGTCCAGGGTGTCTGGTGTGTGTTTGGTGCCCATAATCCATTGTTCTAGGTAAATAAGCCATGTCCCACGGTTAGCACATGGTTGGCATACAGTTCACCTAACCGTGTGGAAGGAAATGTTCAGACATAACCATATATAATGGTTTTCGCATGGCCGTGCAAACTAACTATTCATGTGGTATTTTGTTTCCATGTAACCATGCATATATGGTGCATGTTTTGTAAAACTATGTGAAAAAACTATGTGCAAGCTAGTTTTATAGGTAATTTTACAATGTTTCCATTAATGATCTATTAGCTATCCTTCTTATTCTTAATAAGAGTTATAGTGGTATTTAACTCAATATCCCTTATTTTGGATATTTTTTTGGTCCAAATATAGGGATTGAAATATTTTCTTCATTCGGGATCAGATCGAGCTTCCTTTCATAATATTGGATGTGCAACAATGAGTACTCGAGTTCATTTGAACCATTATTATATCTATTTATCTTAACCTATTTATCTAGGTATGAATGATTTTCCTCTTTTATTATATCTACTCTGATATTCTCCAAGTAAAGGGACATTAATAAAGGAGTATAATTTTTCGAGCCTAAGGTGGGTGGCTGATAACTCACCCCGCATGTTCATTGATTTCTGAATAGTTCTCTAGGGCTCACTGATTTCATTGTGTGTCATTGATGGAATATATATGTCATTCTCATAGTCATTAGAACCATATGGATATTATCATTACATATATGTGATTACTTTTGGGTGGTTACACCCATAACTCCATTCACCCCATATAGGATGTAATTCCATAATTTGGGTTTTAGTATTTGATATGTTTGAGTCACCGTTAGGGTGTAACATTTCTTGACCCTTCTAAGGGAAAGTGTTTCTATATTAAATGGCTTTATTTATACTATGAATTTCATAATGGAAAGTACAATGTATTCAAACAACTTGACCCACCTAAGTTAATTTCATTAATTGATGATTAAATGTGAAATTGAAATTGACAAGGATACTAAGTATAACACTTGACCGAATTAATTGTGAATGATTAATAGGTTTCATGAAAGTAAAACCCTATACCACATTAATGGAATATAGTGGAATGAACCATAATTATTGAATATGAATTAAATGTAATTAATAAAGGTTGCATGGTACATGGACTTGTCGCACTAATTAAAGGCATGGATTTTTTCAAAGGGTATTATTTATTAATTATGACTTGATTAAAAGGTTGAATGCTATTGGAACTTATCCCAATCATTAATCATAAGGCTTGAAACAAATGAAATATTTCATGACGTCAATATCAAAAAGAAGTGTCCTGACTTGATTTCTACATGGATTTTTTTTTCCGGGAATTCCTTGAGAACTCGGAAATCTCATTCTGATTGAAGGATATGGATTTCTTAGGTTAAGACCCAACAAATTACCAATCATTGTCTATATTTTGGATTCTTGGAATGACACCACATAATCCATTCAATATCATTACATGATTCCTTGTATATAGTCCATAGATCCAACTTTGTCTTTAAAGTTCCATGGTTAAAACACATC
Organism: Viscum album; assembly: GCA_963277665.1. Taxonomy (NCBI): domain Eukaryota; kingdom Viridiplantae; phylum Streptophyta; class Magnoliopsida; order Santalales; family Viscaceae; genus Viscum; species Viscum album. The sequence continues at coordinate 1,532,621,657 of OY728152.1, read as the reverse complement.
ACTCCCAATCATTTGTTTTCCTTGTTTTTCCATGGATGAACTCCTCGGACTCAGTAGGTGTCTCATTTTGTAATTCATTTGACTATGCTCCTTGGATCAATCTTATACCCCATTCCAGGCTATTGTTATTTCAGAGTTGGAAACCCATGTGGTCTACGTTGCTTTGGTTTTTACATTGGAACTTCAATATTAAATGTCATTATAGGTTTCGTTTCCATAACATGGAATCATCACTATTGTTAACATGTGACTTATTTATAAACTTGTAATAAACAACTAATAAACACCTTATGTTATGATTCCATCCAAAGGGATGCTACATGTCACGACCTGTCCCCCGGGGCCCATGCCATGACTATCCTAAGCCAACCTTCCATAGTCTTGGGGCTGGACACTACCACCGAAGAGGTATTCCCTAAAACATGGAAGGAATTGCCTTTATAACCTATAATCACACACAACCAATCACACAACAAGATACAAACTCAAGTAAACTGAATAGTAAACCGAGTGAGTGAAGTATGTAAAAAGGGGCCAGAATACAAGCCCAACTGGAATCTATAAGAAACTAAAAGTAAAAGACGGTTGATAGGTTAAAAGATGATCCTGGATCATCCACTGTGAGTTCTACTTGAAGGGTAGGTACAGCACACGAATGACCGTCTTTATGGTTCACCTCGCATAACATCCACCTCCGAGCTACCTCCAGTCATGGTACTCTCGTCCTCTGTCAGTGATGTCTGTCATCTGCACCAAACACAATGAGGTGCAGGCATATCCCATGTAGGGCTGAGTATAAAGATACTCAGTAGGGACCCCAAGACCCTCAAGGTATCACAAAATTCCCCAAGTATAAACCACACAACATGAAATTAACTGACAACCCTACTTAGGTATATGGATATGCATATACATAATTTATCATGTATAACAATTTCAATCATGAATAAAACACATAGTCCAACTAAAATCCCAAAGCTCAACTATTTCACAAAGGAATGAATACCATGAAGGCAAGTGACACACAGGTACACCACATAGTTGAATACCACCTAGGTATTAACATGAAGGAAAATACCACAAGGTACAGACTCATCTCACACCAGGTATAAATTAGGTACAGTAGTAGAAATGATTTGTTGTAACTGCTGAATCATCTTACTCTATTAAGAGATAGACCCATGAAGGATGTCTAATCATCATCAGACCCACATAGGATCTCTAGGTGCTGACCCACACAAGATCGCTCGGTGATGACACACAAAGGATCGCTCGGTGCTGACCCACACAGGATCGCTCGGTTCTGACCCACACAAGATTGCTAGGTGCTGACCCACACATGATCACTAGGTGCTGACAAACATAGGATCGCTCGAATAGTTCCGCATGGAATCCTAGAGTGGTTCCATGTGGGTCCCTCAATCACAGACCCATGAAAAATCTCTTCTTCAAGTCACAGCCAGCTACTGGGTTCTTGCGCTATGCTTTATTTTCTTCGGGTGGGTCCGCTCTTCAATCCACTAGTCAATACTCCAAATACCACGAAGTCTCACGAAGAATATCCCAATGTACCATCACGTCATAGGGGTGTCAACGCAATAGACAGTGCATCAATCGGACGCCCGGTCTGTGAGTAATTAGAATTTTAGTCCTGAGGGCCCGGTTGTATTCGTTCTCGATCCAACCCGACTATTCCCCAACTTTATCAAAATCTTCAGTGAGGTATACCAACGTTACCATCTTTCTCAAAGATTTACAGTGCCATTGATGGTTCGTCAAATGAATGTCTAGTGCCAAAGTTATGTCCAAATGAGCGTAAATTGGTCGTAGTGGGTCTGGTTCCAGTCCAACCCAGTCGGACCAACCTGGCCCGTACTGACCTGGGCCGACCCGCCGGGTCCGGCCACACACGTGTTGCAGGACAACCCACTAGGTGGTCCAACCTGCTGGATCAGGCCTGGCCCGTGCTCGGCGGCCCGGCATGTAGGCCCGAACTGACGGCGCGAAGACCACAGGGCCGCGAGGACGGCGTTGTGGGGCCGCAGACGGCGCGATGGGGCCATAGGCGGGGTTCTGGCGATAAGGGGTGGCAGGTTGGGACCGTGGGAGGCACGGTGGGGCCGTGCGGGAGCGGGGCCGTAGGCGGCGTGGCTGGGCCACGGGCAGCCCGAGGAAGCGGGGCAGCACAACCCACTGACGGTAGAGGCCGTGGGGTAGCATGGAGCCACGGGGTGATACCCTTGTCTTCGTCGTGGCTGACAGTGCTGTCGTCCGCTATTCTCGTGTTCCTTCGGTTCGAATCACCGTCACTAGCCGTCATTACCATCGTGAAGAATGCACAAAAGAAAAATGTCCTAGTGGTTGGGTAGTTCTAGTTTGGCCCGCACCCTCCACGTTAGAGCGGTAGCAAGTGGTTCACAAATTTGAATCAAGAACATGTATAGAATATATTTAAAAAACATCACTCCCGACAACCTTCTTCAATCACTATTCCTAATCTCGCAAAACATAACATCTGTGGATCAACTAGTTTATGATATTTGATGTGTTTTCTTAGTTTATAATGGAAGAACATGGAAAATGATAATCACTCATAAATAAACCCCTACCTCGATGGTTCATTGACAGAGGCCGCAAGGAAGGATACGATGTTGTTGGGGATAGACATACGTCAGTGACGTCGGCATTTTTTCAATATTTAGTTTATTCATCATTGGAGATGTTCTTCGTTGGAGATCTTTCTCCGAAAAGTTCTTATCTCCCCAATTCAACCAAAATGAAAGGTAGCCCACCTAATAGAACAAGTTATCTATTATGTTGGTTGACATAATTTAAAAATAGATTAATTAATTAATTCATTGGTTGGCTTAATTAATTAAAGGGGAGTGTTGGCAAAATTAAGTGGCGAAGCTCAAGAGGTTTCTCCCAATTAAGTGGGAGTTCAAAGGGGTTTGAGGGGTTTTATGTCTTGGGTGGTCCCCACCACCATAACCCACATGGGAGGTTAGGCTCGGGTGGTCACCACCACCATATCCTATCTTGAGGGGATTTAGTATAGGTGGTCCCCACCATTAAAACATCCACATGGAAGGTTTCAACAAAAGAAAATAAAAATGTTACACATTTTTATTTTATTTTATTCTTTCACAAAAAACACAAAAAATATCTTTCACCTTAGACCTATTGTGGTCAATGTGAAGGTCCCCTTAAGCGAATACAGGTGCTGCGAGTTCAATGGTGCCCTCGAATTTCAATTCCATGCACCAGTTCAAAAGTTATAAAAACCCGGTCACACCTTTACTGAAGTACCCGAAAAAAAGGTCAAAAATTCATTTCGGGCACACTGGGCCTCAGAATCACACGCCGTCAATTTTTTCGGACTCTTAATATTACTATATATGAAAAGAATACATGGAAATTTTGGGACTTTACATTCTCCCCACCTCAGGGATTTGCATCCCCAAAAGCCACATCAAAAATCTAGGAAAACAAGTGGGGTACTGCTCAGGAATCTGAGCCTCCCACTCCCATGTGCTCTCCTGGAGGTTCCCATGCTGCCAAAGAATGTGCACCAGAGGTATCGACATCCCACGTAGGACCCACTCCTATCGATCCTCAATCTCTACTGGAACCTCCATAAAAGTCTCCCCATCGTCGACATCCCGCTCTTCGTGGTTGATGATGTGAGAAGGGTCATGCACATATCTCCTTAGATGGGATATGTGCAAGACGTAGTGCACCCGGTGAAACTAAGGTGGAATAGCTAAGTGGTATTCCCCCTTTCCAACTCTACTGAGATCCTAAAAAGGTCCTATGAATCTCAAAGATAACTTGCCACCTTTTCCAAATCTCCACAAACCTCGTCAAGGTGAGACCCGTAGAAAGACATGGTCACCATACTCGAACTCCAGAGGTCTCCGTCTCCTATCGGCATATGACTTCTACCTGCTCTGTTCAGTCTTCATCCACTCCTGGATGATCTTCACATTCTATGTGGTAGCCTATACCATCTCTGGTCCAACTAGTGTTGACTCTTCTAGGTCAGTCCAACACAAAGGTGATCTGCAAGGTCGCCCATACAATGCCTCAAAATGTGCCATCCCAAAGGTAGAGTGATATATATTGTTGTATGAAAGCTCTACCAAAGGCAAGTGATCCTCTCAGCAGCAACCAAAGTTGAGGACACAAGCATGTAGCATGTCCTCGAGGGCCTAAATGGTCTGCTCAGTCTGACCATCCGTATGAGGATGGAAGGCGGTTCTCAATTGAAGATGTGTCCTGAAAGCCTCTTATAACCTCTTCCATAGCTGGGAAGTAAAACGTGCATCATGATCGGAGACCATCGTCGAGGGTACTCTGTATAGCCGCACAATCTCTTGTACATAGAGGTGTCCCATGTTCTCTACTGACCCCTGCTCTCTGATCTGTAGGAAGTGGGCCAACTTGTTGAGTAAGTCGATGATCACCCAGATAGAATCATGACCTCTTGTTGTACGTGGAATTCATGTCACGATGTCTATGGATATCCTATCCCACTTCCACTCTAGGACCTTAAAGGCTGAACTAAGCCTACTGGTACCTGATGCTTCCCCTTCACTTGCTGATAAGTGAGGCACTGAGAGACAAACTCTGCAACTTCTTTCTTCCTTCCCAACCACCAGTGCTATCGTCGGAGATCCTGGTACATCTTCTCCACTTCTGGATGTATTGCTAGAGGGTATGTGTGGAACTCCCTCATCACTTCCTCTCAAAGAGACACTGGTACCATGGTACGTCCTCTAAATAGGATGAAGTGCTCCCCACCTTCAAAAAATTCATCATGTGCCTACCCAATGGATATCTGAGCACGTCAAGCCTCACAGTCAGTTTCCCCACGTTATGCCTCCATAACTTGCTGAAGAAGTGGGGGGAGTGACTGTAAGATACTAAAGGAATGCTGATCCATCTCATTCCACAAAGGATATCTGCAAAGCGGCCAGCTATTCCACTGCCTCATCTAGTAGATGTATACCAGACCTCCTGTTGAGTGCATCTACTACAATGTTCCCCTCCCAAGGAGTACATACTATCTCAAAGTCATAGACCTGGAGGAATTCACGCTAATGTCGTTGTCTCAGGTTCAGGTCCTTCTAAGATAAAATATTCCTGAGACTCTTGTGATCAGAGTAAACTATAAAATGCTCCCACATCAGATAGTTTATCCACCTCTTCAAGGTGAAGACCACTGGTACTAACTCCAAGTCATGGGTATCATAGTTCTTATCATGCTTTCTCGAGAACCATATATGATCACTGCTCATTCATGCATCAGGACACATCCGAGACCGGTCCCTGAAGCGTCGCAGTAGACTACGTAACCTACACCCTCCTCAGGAAGCCTCAACATGGGGTCACAGGTCAACCACTACCTCAGCTCCTAAAAACATCACTATCATCTCTCCAACCCAACGAAGGGTTTCCCCTTATTCATCAATACTTATAAAGGTTCTGCAACTCTGGAGAAATCTGTCACATATCTTCAGTAGTATCCAGCCAAACCCAGAAAACATTGTATCTCCACCACACTCCTCGGGGGATACCAAGAAAGTACCCCCTAAATCCTCACTGGATCTACTGTAACTCGAGTCTTCGATATTACATGTCCAAGAATGTGCACCTCTCGGATCCAGAACTGGAACTTTGAGAGATTACCATAAATCTGGTGCTCTCAGGGTGTAGGCAGTACTACCATCAAGTGATTGTCATGATCCTCTTCAGTAGTCAAGTAGATCATAATTTCATCGATGAATAATACTACAAAGCGATCAAGGTAGAGATGAATGATCATGTTCATGAGTCCCATGAACACTTCCGGAGCGTTGGTAATGCCGAATGGAAGAACCAAGAACTCGTAATGGTCTTATCAACAACTAAACGTTTTCTTCTACACATCCTCTTCTCATAATCTAAGCTGGTGATAGCCTGATCTGAGGTCTATCTTTGAGAAACATCATTCTCCCTTCAGCTGATCAAAGAGGTCATCAATCCCCGGAAGTGAGTAACAGTTCTCCACGGTCACCTGTTTCAGTGACCAATAGTCGACACAAAGTCTCATGCTCTCATCCACATTCTTGGAAAAAAATCAGGGCTTCCCAAGGAGAAACACTGGTCTGAATGAATCCCTTCCCCTTCAAGTCCTCTAGCTATACCCGCATCTCACGAAGCTCCGCTGGAGCCATCTGATATGCTGGTGTAGATATCAGTGTCGTCCTAGGATTTATGTCAATGTAAAAGTCCACCTATCTAGCAAGAGGTAGACCCAGAACATCATCAAAGAAGACATATCTGTACTATTCCATCAATATAGGATAACACAGTCTCTCCACATCTACTGCTCCAAGGGAATGGCTATCCAACTGATGACTAATTGGTTTCACCCTCCTTCGGGTAAGTCCATCCTGAGCTGTAAAGAATCCCTTCTAGCCGGTGAATGTAAACCTGGTCCCATCCATGTGGACACAATGCACATTGCACCTAATACAGTAAATCTGATCATGTACTATGTATAACCAATCCATATCCAAGATGACATCGTAATTACTTGACACTGCTACTAGGATATCCCATCTGAATATCTCACCTCTTAGAGTAAGCTTGCACTACAGGAACCAGTGTGAAATCATTGAATCTTCTCCCGTAGGAGTCTTTAGCCATAAGGATCAATCCAACGGCTCCGTCGGAATCCTTGACCTCTGAATGAGGGTAGTGGAAATAAAATAATGACTGGAACATGTGTATATAAGTACTGATACTAAGGTGTAATAGACACAGATCCTACCTTTTATCATCTTCGGAGCGTCGTGATCGTAGTCCTCAGCTGCCTGGAGCTGAACTCGCCCATGTCCACCTGCTCCCTACGATTGGGGTGGACCTTCTGGTGGTGGTGGAGGTAACACCTCAAATCGTCTCCCACCACCAAATGCACAACCCGCTCCTCTTCCACGTCCACCTACTCCCTACAAAACTCCTCGTTCAAATAACTGTATCTTACTGGGAGGTCCTTCTACCGTCTACTGATCATCAGTATGTCGGGTCAGACAGTCACGAGCCATGTGACCCTACCCACCTCATGCGTAACACTACTCACTCCTGGCATGACTGGCTCTGCCTCACGTTCCCCGCACAATAGACCCTAAATCCTACAGTTATCCACTTCTAGGTCTGGTCCTCTTGGACCTCTACATCATCTGTCTACTGCCAGCTGCAGAAGACTCCTCTATGTGACGACTGGTAGTGGGTCTCACTACTGGTGACTTCTCATCAAGGAAACTCTCCACTATGAGGGCTCCTCTAACACCCCCTCCTATTTCGGGATGATAAGAGAAATCATCGAAGCCCTGATTTCTTGCATGATCCCCTGCTCGAAGGTCCGGGTCTAGAAGAATGGGTCCCGCACCATATTTGTGGAGTAGCATGAGAGTTAAGTGAACCTTGTTGAGTACTGAACTATAATCATGATTCCCAACTGCAGATGAAGAAGCTCCTCTATGTGCACTGCGCGAAGAGTTGCTGGAAAAAACTGTACCTGAAACAGGCTCTCAAAGATTTCCCAGTGAAGCGTCACCTCTTTGTGATCCTAGACCATCAAGATCCACCATCTGCCTACTTTTTCATGTAGAAGTTTATTTCCAAGGATCACTATGAGATCAGCTGGTGTTCCTACCAGTCGTAAGACTCTCACTATAGCCACCATCCAATCCTCAACTGCTTGCGGGTTCCGTCTCTCCCCTGAACCTGGGTAGCCTCTCGCATAGGAACTCGTGAAACATGCTCAATCAGTGTGCATCCACTCATTCTAGGGCCAGTGTAATCGGTGGCCCAACAGGTAATGGTACTGCTGGTGCCTCTACTGGTGCCTCTACTGGAAGAGGGCCCTATACTGAGGCCTCGTTGCTTGGTTGGCTATCATTGCATACTATATCTGAAACCCTAGCTGGATATCTACATGGAAGAATCCTGAGAAGAAACAGGTGTGCCATGGTCAATAAGTTATACATGGTGAGCTGACTCAAGAGATCACAAAGAAAACTATTGAAAAAACACACGCAATCAGTGTTTTCGTGCACTAAGTTAGATCAGAAGTCAGGGTCCTGGTGTAGGGATACGTTAGCCGCCACACCAACACTAGACTCCCTAAACTGATAACCACACACACTACACATAAAACTTTTCCATTAAAAAGAAATATCAGTGTCCTGTGTTCTATGGTTGAATCGGCTACTCTAATACCAGTTCGTCATGACCCGTCCCCCGGGGCCTGTGTCGTGACTACCCCAAGCCCGCCTTCCATAGGCTAGTGGCTGGTGATTAGCACCGAAAGTGTATTCCCTAAAACTGGGAAGGAATTTAATTTATAACCTATAAGCACATGTAACCAAGCACACAACAAGTTACAAACTCAAGTAAACTAAATAGTAAATAGTGTGAGTGAAGTATGAAAAAAGGGACCATAATACAAACCCAACTAGAAAGTACAAGAAACTGAAAGTACAAAATGGATGATAGGTGAAAAGAAGCTCCTGGATCATCCACCGCGAATCCTACCTGAAGGGTATGTACAACTCATGAATGTCCATCTCTGTGGTTCGCCTCGTCTATCGTCCACCTCCGAGCTATATTCAGTCCCGGTACTCTCATCATCAGTCAGCGCTCTCCATTGCATGCACCAAACACAGTGAGGTGCGGGCATATCCCATGTACTGGTGAGTATTATGATACTCAGTAGGGACCCTGGGACCGTCAAGGTCTCACACAATCCACCAAGGATAAACCACACATCATGGAATTAACTAACAACCCTTCTTAGGTATATTCCCATACATATACCTAAGTTATCAAGAATACCCATCACAGTCATGAGGAAAACAAAGAGTCCAACTCAAAGCCCAAAGCTCAAATGTTCCACAATGGAAATAATACCATGAACGAAAGTACCACATAAATAGGCCACATAGTATAATACCACCAAGGTATTACCACGAAGGAAAATACCACATGGAAGAAAATCATCTCACTCCAGGTATACCTTAGGTACAGTAGTAGAGATGAATATATTTAACCACTGAATTATATTACTCTTTTAAGAGGCATACCCACAGAGGATCTCTAATCATCATCAGACCCACATAGGATATCTAGTATTTGACCCACATAGGATCACTCGATGCTGACCCACAAAGGATCACTCGGTGCCGACCCACACAGGATCGCTCGGTGCTGACCCACACAAGATCGTTATGTGCTTACCCACACAGGATCACTAGGTGCTGACCCACACAAGATCAATCAGGTAGTTTTACATGGAATCCTAGAGCAACTCCATGTGGGACCCCCAATCACAGACCCACAAAGGATCTCTTCCTCAAGTCACATCTAGCTACTAGGTTCCCGCGTTAAGCTTGCTCGTCTCCAGAAGGGTCCGCTCCTCATGCCACTTGAAGATACTCCAACTACCACTAGGTCTCACGAAAAAGTATCCCAAAGGACCAACACATCATAGGGGTCATAGTGTAAAATATGGTCTGTCAATCGAACGCCCGGTATGTGAGTTATAAGCCTTTTAGTCTTAAGGGCCCGGTTGGATTCGTGTTCGATCCAACCCCACCGTTTCCCAGCATTACCCAAATCCATAGTGGAGTATAACAAAGGGACCATCTCACTCCAAGGTTTTTGGCACCGCTGAAAGTTCATCTAATTAAAATCTGGTGCCAATGTTATGGATAAATGAGCGTAAATGGGTCGTAGTGGGTTTGGGTTCAGTCCGACCCGGTCAGACCGACCAGGCCCGACCCGTTTTGCTGGATGGTTGGCTGGGTCTGGCCCGGACCATGCTGGGAAGCCCAGCAAGGCAGCATAGAGGCCTTAGGGCTGTGAGGGCGGAAAACCCACGTGGCGGCATGGCACGACCATGGACGGCTCGACGGGGCCGTGGGGAGGCAGAGCCACGGGGCAGGGCGGTGGGACTGCGGGCGGTGCGAAGACATGGGGTGGCGCAGTCCATGGATGGTAGAGGAAATAGAGGCTATATGGTGGTGTGAAGTCATGGGGTGATGATGTTGGCTTCTTCATGGCCAGTGGTGGTGTCAGACGCCGTTCTTGTGTTCCTTCTGTGCCAAACAGTGGCACCGGTCACCATCACCATCTCGAAGAATGCACAAAAGAAGAACGACAGAGGGGTTGGGCCATGTTTTTTTCCCACACCCTCCACGTTAGAACAGTAGCAAGTGGTTCAAAAATTTGAATCTAGAATGTGTATGAAAGATATTTAAAAAAGAATCAATCCACACAACCTTTGTCAATCACTATTCCTAACCCCACAAAAGAAAACATCTGCGGATCAACTATTTTATGAGTTTTGATCCTCGTTATTAGTTTAGAAAGAAAGAACATGGAAATTTATAATCATTCATAAATAAACCCCTACCTAGTAGGTTTGTTGACAGAGGCCGTGAGGAAGGGGATGATGTTGTTAGGGATAGACAGATGTCGGTGATGTCAGCGTTTTCTTTCTTTTCGATTCGTTCATCATTGGAGATGCTCTTCATTGACCTTCTCTATTGGAGAGATTTCTCCCAATAGTTTTTCTCTCCCCAATTCCACCAAAATGAAAGGTATCCCACATAATAGAACAAGTTATCTATAATGTTTGTTCGCATAATTTCAAAATATCTTAATTTATTAATAGATGGGGAGAGTTGGTATAATTAAGTGGGGGAGTTGAAGAGGTTTCTCCCCATTAAGAGGGAGTTCAAATGGGTTCAAGGGGTTTTATGTTTTGGGTGGTCCCCACCACCATAATCCATAAGGGAGGGTAGGATCTGGTCGTCCCCCCCACCATATCGTATGTTGAGAGGTTTTAGTACATGTAATCCCAACCATTAAAACATCACATGGAAGGTTTCAACAAAAGAAAATAAAAAATGTTACACATTTTAATTTTATTTTATTCTTTCATGAAAAACACTAAAACTATCTTTCACCCTCGACCAACTGCGGTCAAGGTGAAGGTCCCCTCAAGCGAATACTAGTGCTGCGAGTTCAACAGTGCCCTTAGATTTCAATTCCGAGAACTGGTTCAAAATTTAGAAAAACCTACTCGCACGTTTACTGAACGTACCCGAAAAAAGTTCTGAAATTCATTCTAGGCACACCGGGCAATGGAATCACGTGCCGTCAATTTTCACGGACTCGTAAAATTCACATATATTAAAAAATTACATGGAAATTATGAGTATTTAAACTACATTTTTTTGGATATTATGTTTTGTTATGCTACATCACTTTATATATTCATGCTTGTACACTATTAAATTTCCATTACATGGGATGGATTTTATTGACACCTTCGGTGTTAGCCCACTAAAAATTACATCACACCCACTCCAGGCATCATTTTGTAACCAAATTAGATTACATGGTATCATGTGTTGAAAAAAGGAAACATGTGGCTTTGAACACTTGATTTTTTACCATTTAGGATGGATCTTGATTGTAGATGACCAAGCCAGAGCATGAGATTCTTGGAAAAGTCATTGATTTCCATTATATTTATGTGGAACATGTTGTGATTTCTATCTGGTATCTCTGATTTTCACATTTTTTAGTGACATGACATATTCCAAGTTATTTAATAATATTCCAGTTGTTTTAGTTACTATTATTTTTGTCTCTATTTTCTGATGTGCCTTATATTTACTTGTATTGCTTCCACTATTTACCACTATTTACAATCATCCATTTAACTACACTATGGTAATAAGGGTATAGACACACCATAGTCCCTTTATTATAGTAAGTATCCTTTGGTAATCAAGGATATGTGCAAGAGGCCATGTAGCCCACCAGGCTAGGGGCACCCATTAATTGAAAACTAGATACGGGACGTCATAATACATGTACAATTATATTTTTTTATTGAAAAGGATTTTAAAAAATTATTAATTATTAGTAAAATGATTATCAATAGTAGATACATATAGATTAGTTAAAATGAAAAATTATAAATAGAGGATTTGATGATTCATCACGTGAATGTAATATACAAAATGTGGAAGAATGATATAGAGTATTAATAACATGTAGATTTTAAATACAATTTAGACGGAATAGTTTAACAAAACACACCTTATTTAAACAATAAATAGATAAATTATTAAAAGGAATGAACTATCATACATTTACATGATCTTTTTGGTTAATAGTGTTACTAAATAAGGTAAAACGAATTCAATACAAAGTGTATGATTCCGAAAAAGTGCCCATTTTACCCGTGAAATATATTCATTAAAAGATGCACCAAATTTGTTCAATGTAACTCCCATAACAAGATCTGGGATTTCATTAACATTTCTACACAACCTTAATTGATGAAAAAATCATTTGATGATTTGGGATGTTTAAAACTACTCACTATGGGACCAAAAGAAAATAAACTCACTAGTCCAATTCTAAATAGAAAAATTCCAATAGAAAGTTTTCTTTTTCAATAATAATCATTTAACCTGAAATATACATTTTTTTCAATGAAAAAAATAATTTATGAATATATTTAATAAAAAAGAGAATATTCATTTTTAATGGAAAAATAAAAAAAATGAAAACTCAGGGATTATTTTCCTTGAAAAATAATAATTTTGACATTATTTTTCCAAAATGGTTTTAAACATTCCATAAAAAATTATTTTATTATTACCATTTGAATTAAATATATTTTAATTAAAAACCATTAAAAACATATAATTTTGGTATCATGGGATAGTACCCTTAAAATAAACCATATAGGAACCCTGAAAATTGAAGAACAGAATGGGATAAATCATAAATCTTATAGGAGTAACCTATCATTGGTAAATCTTGTCACTCTACCCAATGCATTATGTAAGAACCTGATATTTTTACTCAGGTATGGATCCTTTAATTTTCAGTATAAATCCTTTCTTTTGAAAAAATATGGATGAATAAGGGGTTAATAATGATATCAGGGTTGTATGATGAATGTTTGAAGCCCAAAACCCATCTTTTGGGGGATATAGGCTTGGCGCATGGTCTGGAAAACCGTGCGGATTGTTTTTTTTTTCAGTAATACCCACCTCACATGGTTGGCACATGGTTGTGAAGCCTAAACATGTTAGAGTTCTGTTTTCTGATATACACGTTCATGGTTTGTTCAATGTTTGTCAATCTATGCAGACAAACCATGCACATGCTATTTAAGGGTAAATTATCCCTTTTCCCCTTAATGATCTAATTATCCCCCCTCCTCCTTCCATAATCCAACATTATGTGGGTTATGATATTTATATCTCAAATTGGGTCTTTTTGAAAATTTATCCTTGGAATTAATAGATTTTAATCATCAGGAAATCGATTGATCATTTTTTTCGTCACATTTAATGTCCAACGGTAAGTACGCATGTTCATTTGAGTTGTTTTTCATTACGTTTCCATTGACCTAGTTATCATGGTTTGTTAATTTTTTAACTTTTCATAGATCTAACCCGATTCTATGAAAATAAAGGGTTGATACCAGAGAAGGAGAGTAATACAAGCTTAAGGTGGGTGGTTTATAATTTACCCCTAAATTCATCAATTTTGGAATATATGTGTGGGGACCAGTGATTTCTTTGGGTGTTATTTCAAAACATTCTATGCCATGATAATAATCATTAGAACTATATAGTTATTCTCTTTAGCGACCCGAATCTTGATGTACATTGACATTACATTACTTTTGCAGAATACATAATACATAACAAAAACAGACACACATGGACGGTAATAGTTTAGTGTCTTTTGAAACTTGGAACATAATCTTCTAATCATGGTGAAAGATCTTCAACATCTCCCATAAAGATCTTCCTATTTTTTTTTCTTACCTAAAACCTTTTTTTAAATCCTGGGGAAAAGAAAACATATAATGGGTGAGCTCAAATGCTCAGTAAGGGTAAGCATGGATAAAATAAAAGTAATCATATACATTTGAACTTAAAAAATTGAACATAATGTTTAAACATAAAAATCTTGAGCAATGACATAAAACATGGTAGTACATAAAGCATAGATCATAAAGAAACATTAATAATGATAAAATAGCATGGGAATGAAACATGTAATTGTGGAAAAACATTAAGCACATGATATGATTTCCATAGTATCCAAGTAATTGCTACCAAGACCATCTTAGTGGACAAATTCCCTTACTGAACCAGGTTTACTTGCCGTTCCAGCCCAGTATTACTGAATTGAATTTACTTTCCATTCTAGCCATGTATATCTCATGAGATATAAATCTTTACCCAATGCATTGGAGGGAGATATAGGTCTCACCTATCTCATATTGAAATCATTCTTACATGTGCCACAAAACAATCATAAATCATTAATCATAACCCAAATAACAAATTGGATTTCATAAACATCATTACATCATAACATAATCCCTATAAAACAAATGGATATAATTTCATCATAAGAAAATTGAAACCATATAAATCATAGAGACATTATACTTGAAATATACACATATGAAATAATGTCATCTTAGATGGAAAATGGTTTTGATAAGGCACTTGAAATGAATTCTTGAGAAAATTATCCTTTCATCTTGAAAATCATTTTATTTTCACAAAATGCCATGAAATATTAAAAGAAAGAGATTTTTTTGAAAATAGTCATGAAATATATTGGAGTAAGCTTCATGCAAAAAGTCTTTATAAAACCGTAAAAATCATTTCATTCCATATAAGTTAAAAAACATTATTCTCATACTTTTTCCGGAAAAGTCAAAAAAAGTACCTCCTAACATAAACAAAAGAAATATTACTTACATACCATGTAGAAAAATTCAAAAATGGGTAAAAATGACTTTAAACAAACATGAATCCATTATTAGAAAACAGGGACATGTATGATAAATATAACCCCAGTGAATACATACGATTAAACAATCTCGTATAAAAACAAGATTAGAGAAGTTATCCCTTACCTTAGTTCTGATATGCTTCATAAATATCCGAACCTCCTGTATAATGATTTAAATAATGTCATTGACTTTTTAAAGAATCATATTCATTGTTATTATATCATATATGGTTCACTTATGACTTTATATTACCCGTTCTTTTGTAAATCCCATGTTAAAACAATGTTTTGGGTAAAATTGTCTTATTTATCATACGTGTTTGGACTTGTTGTTCTTGATGTTATAATTACTTATATCATGATTTACATACTTCAAGAATGTAAATAATGATTTATATATCATATATATTCATTATATATCCAGCGTATACATGTATTTATAATAGTACATAACATATGGAGGTAATAAATGAAATGCACCATTCATGGAGACGGTAAGCCATACGTACGCATGAACGCTACTTTCATTTCAATTTATTATTTTAATGTAATAGGTATATTATAATTCCAGAATAATATCATATATACTATCATTAACTCCATCCTTTATACATACCACATAAGGAATTAACGAATCACATTACATTAAGGGGGCGGTAGTCCGCACTTCCTCAAATGAGATCATCATATTTACCCACTATGGAAACCATAAAGGCTTGATATAATTGGGAATTAAAGAATAATAAATAAAAAATTAAGATAATATATATCATATATAAATACAGTTCCATCATAATGTCCACCATGAGAGGCGGTAGGAGAAAATCGAACAATCATCGTTTCGTGAGGCGTTACTTTGCTATCACAAAAACATTATGTTCTTCATCCATTAGATGGAGGTGTGTGTAAGTGTAGATAAAATAATTCTCATAACAAAATCCTAGTATTTTGAGGATACTGTTTTTGTTACAAATGAAAGGATTAATGAGATTTTAGGTGTTGGAGAAGTAGAATAAAAGAAAACAACTTAAGAGAAACTATTACCTTTAATTTGGGTAACTTCATTTGGTTTGAACCAAAAGGACTTCTTGAAGTGCCTTCTGCCCAATGTAAGGCTTCTAGGGGGAGGATAGGGATGTTGGAATCTTAGTTGTGCAGAGTTGGGACGAACCAAAATGTTTTAGAGGTGTGAGGAATTGCATAGAAGTTGTCTCCTTTTATAAGGGAGAGGAGGGGCTCTTTAGGAATGTGTGAAAACATTATTTTATTATAAACATATATTCAGATTAAAGAGATCCAATACAGACTAATGTAGAAGATAAGATGACTAATATTCTAAATAAAATCATCCAAATTGAATTGGATAGGTTTTGTATAATATTTTAATCATTATAATCTTATTTATTTAAATCATTTATTAATGAGGTAAATACTGCATCATTATTGTGTCATAAATAATTTAGTTTATTTGATGTCTAAAAATTATAAAAAAATACCAACATGTAGGAAATATTTTTATCTTTCAAATTAATATTTATAGTCGAAAATATAATTTATATAGCCCCTTATAAAAATTAATTACTAAAGGATTTTTGTTAAATCCAATTTTGTCTTTACATTAAATTAATTAATTTAATGTGTCATTGTCTTTCATAAGTGGCTCCATGGGGTCCCAAAATCGACCCAAGGATTCCCATGGTCGTCCATTACTCATCCAATAAGGTTTGGACAGGTTTTAAGGTAATTTTTAATTATTATAACATTATTCTAACCTTGAATTACCTTATTTACTTTTAACCGTGGTAAATAAAAGTAAAAAGTTACTATTCACCAAAAATTATTTTTATCTAATTGAACCACATTTTACTCCTTGATATTAACCATGTCTCTCGGATTTTTGAAATTCGACTCACAGAAGCGGTAAAATTATGTTTTATGAACAATTGCAAAATCTCCTAGGAGGTGGGTAAAAGACGGTGAAAAGTTCAATACAATTTTTGTAAATCTAAAATTATTATAAAATGACTCCAATTAATTTAATTTAACTTATATCAGTATTATGTATCTATTTTGACCTAAAATAAATTTAAATCGAATAAGTTTTTATAAAAATAAAAGTCAGTTTTAACAAAAAAACTCAGTGTTTTCACTATTCATCAAAAATTGAAGTTTTTCAGAAAAATACCTAAAATTCAGCCTATGCTATATTTAATATTCCAAATTCAAAAATGATTTCTATTTTTCCATATTCAAAACATATAAGTGGAATTAATTAATTTTAAAAGTAATTTCCATTATCAAAACAAATTGCGTGTTTTTAAGAAACAATAACTGTCAAAAAATCATCACTTGTTTATGTCCAATTTCAAAGTGAAATTAATTCCAAGGAACAACATTGGATTAAATAGTAAAAATATATTCCAATTAAACTTTAAAACCAATTAAAAAGATGATCTAACCATTTAAATTATTACGATGAAAAAAGTTTTTTTAAATTAAAATATAGCATGTTTTTACTATTCCTCAAAATATGAAAGTTATCAGAATAATATGAAAAATTTATCCAAATTAAATTTTTTATATCCTGATTCCAAAGAATAATTTTATTTTGTCAAATTGAAATTATAGACATTTATAAAATAATATTTAATGTGCGTGCGCCATCAAAAGGCGTCAAAACTACATTTTTTTGAAAAATACTTATTTTACTCGAAAAATTGATTTTTTTCTCATACCATGTTCTAGAAAATATGTAGGACGAATAATAATGTTATAAAATTCAAAATTTAGTTAATACTATTCATAAAGGCTAGTTCATAATAATATTATAACCATTTATCATTTTTTAATGAAACTTGGTATTGCGTACAACACACACTATCGAGGAAGGTCGCAATTGTGTGTAATGCAAGCTAAGTCAGGGATGCTTGTTGTGAAAGACTCCTTTGTTGTTGCGTATAACAAAATCCAACCATATTTAAATTATAAATTGAATATATATATATATATATATATATACACACACTCAATGTTGCGTAGAATAACTACTATCAAACAAACTTGAAATTGTGTGTAACACGATCCAAGAATAGTGTTGCGCATACTGCAAGCTAATACGGTGTTGCGTATAGCGCAAGATAATCGTGGTGTAGTGTACAATAGAAGATATGAAATAAATTAAAAATAATATATCTCATAAAATCTTGGGGTGTTACATTCTACCCCCCTTAAAATGAATTTCTCCCTCGAAATTATTCGGGGTTATAAATCGTTTACCCACATCGTAAAAAGGAAT
This sequence comes from Viscum album, assembly GCA_963277665.1. NCBI lineage: Eukaryota > Viridiplantae > Streptophyta > Magnoliopsida > Santalales > Viscaceae > Viscum > Viscum album. The sequence goes on along the minus strand of OY728152.1, from coordinate 1,532,603,464 downwards.
ACTAAAACTTAATTTTAAAAACTAATGTATGAAACGTAATGATTACCCAATGTAACTCATCACTGGGTTTCCACATAGGAGAACATAGGTGAAAATATGGATATGGAATAAAAATATAACCATCATGTTCTAATGAAGAGTGGTAGAGGACATGGCTATGAAAAAACCAACAATCACAAAGCCATAAATTTGTAATGATCTAAGGTACCATCTGATTCATCGGATATAAGGATACTAGGACAACATTATTATTTTTTTCAAGATCATTTCCCTAATGTTGAAGAATTTTTGAATCAAAATAAATACATACTTTATTTTGGTACAATCTCACCGTTGTCCATGCCTTGAACAATTTCCACTTCATCTCTTAATGAAATGAAGTTGAATTTGTCATTCATGAAGTGTTAGAAGATCATGTGATAGAATTATGAGTAATTCCATCTGTTTCAAACAAAATGTTAGAAAAAGTTATCAAATATACATAAGTCCATCTATGGTGTGGTTAATCGTATATGATTCCAAAAATGGACTTATACTTCAACTATCATACTGCTTAATAAAATAAAACTAATTTCTACTAACCAGGGACTTCATGTAGGTCAGTGGTAGGCGATGAAGGTCAGCCTCACTTCGGTTGTGGGTTCGATTCCCGCAACCATGTCTGACGCGATGGGTTGTCGCCCATCTTGCTGGTTGTCCTTTTTCTAAAATTACATCATTATGAAATTTCATAAAAAGTATACAAAAAAGTTCTAGCCTTAAAAAATACTAACATGTGTCCAACATAATCCATTTCAAATCTTTAGGCTTATCCAAAATACTTTTGTCCAAACTTATAGTCTAAAGAAAACAATTACTAGAAATTTCATCTACCAAACATTTAAATACCATCATTTATCCCTGATATATCTTGTTGATCACATTCCAATCATTTGAATACATTAATCATGTATTCCCTTGAAAAATAAATACCCATTGAACCTTAGTGAAAACATGAATGCTGTCAAAAGTTAACTCTTTCCACATACCAAAATCCCAAAAATTATTTATACTCAAACCATGATATCACTTTGACCTTATATAATTTATGAGCTCATTAATACTATCAAACATTTCATTATCTCCTTATCACTTCTTTATGTGCATATTAGGTTCTTTCCAAAAATATCTCAATAACCTTTCATGGTTACCGGTACCATTCATCATACACTTTCAAAACATAATGATAGACAACAGTGTAACAATACTTAGATGTCTCTTTATTCTATAGTACCATGAGATTACTTATACAAAATTATTTTGGAATCCCATTAAATGAACACTAAATCATTCCCCCACATCGTTTTCATATTCAACATTTCTAATAGTGATCGCTTGTGACTTCCCTGTGTCCTTTGCCTTAAGTGGTTTCTCATGTTGATCATCATTAACCCTTTTATTAGGGCATTTATTAGCATAATTCCCCATTTCCTTGCACATGAAGCATTGAAGTGTTGGTGGAGTGTTCTCTGTTTTCTTTTCTCCATTCACATCTTTAGTAACCTTTTTCCCATTACTTCAATAATCAACTGCTTGAAGACCTTATTTTCCACACTTAAATCATTTTCTAGTACCTTTTAGGCAATCTCCACAATGCTTCTTTCCACACTTTGACCATAAAGAAACATTCATCTTTTTTTCACCATTGTTCTGAGATTTATCCTTGAACTCCATTTTCATTTCTTGTCAAAACCATGAGATGTATATGTAACACCAAATTCCATTTCTACCTTGATAGCACAATGCACAATTTCTTCATAGCTACCGAAGTCTCTTATAGCTAATGCATTTCAATGACTTGGTTTTAAGCCACTGAATAATAGATCCACTTTACTTTAAGGTTGTATGATGAAGCTAGATGCATACCTTGAAAGCCTTGTAAAATTCGCTTCATATATACTAACAGATTCATCATCTTTTTTCTTAAGCTCAAAGAACTCATTTTCCATCTTTGTTCTAAGAATACGAGGGAAGTACTCATTAAAAAATAATTTTTTGAACTCATCCCATTCCATGGAGTCAATTTCACCTTGGGGCCATGTATTCTTAATTAAAGTCCACCATTGATCTACTTCGCCTTCTAATCGGTAAATAGTAAGAATGAATTTTTCATGTTCTGAACAACGAAGTATTGAAAATATCTTTTCAATGGTACCGATATATTGTTCAGCTACAAGTGGATTAGAAGACCCACTGAAAGAAGGGGGACGTTGCCTCATGAAGGACTCAATAGAATATTGTTCCCTTCTCTGCTCATTCAGAAGACCAGAATTATTCATAGCATGAGTAAGTATAGCAACAAGATTTTTCACTCCATCTCCCATAACATTGGTTTGTTCAAAAGGACAATAATTTCATTGTCCATTACATTGATCAACATGGTTCCTTCGGGTTCCAGCCATCATCTAAAACCCAAAAAGAATAGTAGGAGAGGAAAAAATCATGATAGGTAAAACACCATAATAAAGGGGGAGTAAATTCAATATCTAACATCTTAGGTTTATGTTGGTTGGAGTGGACACTCAAGAGGGGGGGGGGGATGAATTGAGTTCCAATTAAAATTTCTGTTTAAAATCCATTACTAAAATCCCCCAATTTAAAATACTAATTGAATTGTAGTGAATTTGAACTAAAGAAAACTTTCAGTTAGGTTCTCAAGGGATTGATTAATTACCATTTAATCTAATCATAAGATCATATTAGCTTTTGAAACTAACCTAATGATTTACAAATAATGAAACCACTTGATAATTCAATTATCAATGTAACTTTGAAAAACTGTTTAAATTTTAAAGCACTTAGCAGCGGAATAAAATGGTTTTAGATAAAACTTAAACAAATCACAACAGATATAACCAAGAGGTTCAGTCTCAAGCTGAGACTTATTCCTCTCAACAATTTATATAAATTTGATCCACACCCTAGATCGTGGTTCACAACAGTTTACAACTGTCCAGGTCAAAGACCTCTACCACAGTTCTACGTGGGAAACAAAAAAACAGCAAATAATGATGTCCAGGTCACGCACGACCTCTACCACTATCCACAGTCAGAAATAAAAGATGTAAATAGTTTGAATGAGGATTTACAGATCCTCCAGTTAAGGTTCAGGAGACAGTGTGTGTGTAAATTAAAACTGATGAAACACACTGATCGTAATGTAAATAATAAATCACTGGGCAAGATATAGAGTTTAGAATGGCTCTAGTGATTGCAGTGTAGCTTTGGACTCCTTTGGATTGATTATAAATTGTTCTGAGTCCTCTTCTCATTTTTTTCTGGAAAACATAGTGTCGTCTGCTTGACATTCAGGTTCCAAGACAGCTTAAATGTAGTCGATGAAGTTCTTCAAAGTCCTCGTGAATGTACAGAGCTCTTCTTGTGTAAGAGTGAGTGTGTATCAGCTTCTGTGTCTTCTTGGTCATGCATGTATATATGTATGAGCTCTTCTTGTGTATGCCACTTGTAGATCACTTCTGTATTTCTCTTTTCTATAACTTGCAGCAATAGGGACTTCTTATATTTATGGCACGAGCTCCGGAAAAATAAATGATTTATTTTTTCTGGTACGACGTACAGTTCCCTGACATCCAATAACCATCATTAAATAAATGACAGAGCATTAAAATATACCTGATATGACCGTTGGTTAGATTAAACAAAGATAAAGAAATTAAGGCAGTGTTGGATTCTTTGGAACGGTAGCTTTGGATGTTGGTAGCCTTGTGTCATAGTAGGTATTTATATCGGAAACCTCTTGTATCAGTAACCTCTTTTATCAGTAGCCTTTCTATCGGTAGACGTCATGTCTTTCGGTAGACTTGATCGGTAGCGGTAGATTTAATGTACCTGTGACCTTTTCTATAATGGTAGCCTTCATGTACCTGTAGCTTCCTTTGTGTATCGGTAGACTTCCTTCGGTAACTTGTCTGTATCGGTAGGCTTGCATATCGGTGAATCATCTGTAACGGTGACCTTCATGTATCGGTAGACTTGTTGTACCGGTGGACTTGATGTATTAGTGACCTTATACATAACGGTGGACTTTACAAATTAGTAGCTTTGTTCTGTAACAGTGACCACTTGTCTGTTTAAGCATTCTATTGGCAAAGAGGTTTAAGTTAGAATATATATCCATCCAGTAACCGAATTATATATAAATATTATAATATATGAATATGTTCATGGTGTACAGAAATACTGAAATAAGTAATTAACCATTAATCAATATAGGGATTATCAAACTATAATTGAGCATAATTGGGATTATCAAAATATGTGTTTAAATAATTCTCCCTGAGGGTTCAATAGATTAATTCTAAGATCGTTACCATAATTTTAGGACTATAACATATACTTATACCTTACCATAGATACATCCCTAGACATACCTTAGAAATATATATAGGGATCTCACTAACGTTTTCGCATCCTAGTTTCCAAAGGTTAACTAAAACTTTCCTCTGATACCAACTGTAGAGACCCGAAGCTTGACGTACATGAACATTACAATACTTTTGTGGAATACTTAATACATAAAAAAAACAGACACACAAGGACGGTAATAGTTTAGTGTATTTGGAAACTGGGAACATAATCTTCTAATCATGGTGAAAGATCTTCAACATCTCCCATAAAGATCTTCCCCTTTTTTTCTTACCTAAAATCATTCTTTAAATCCTGGGGAAAATAAAACATATAAAGGGTGAGCTCAAATGCACAGTAAGGGTAAGCATGGATAAAATAAAACAAATCATATACATTTGAACTTAAAAACATGAACATAATGTTTAAACATCAAAATCTTGAGCAATGACATAAAACATCGCAGTACATAAGGCATAGATCATAAAGAAACATTAATCATAATAAAATAGCATGGGAATAAAACATGTAATTGTGGAAAAACATTAAGCACATGATATGATTTCCATAGTAGCCAAGGCATTGCTGACAATGCCATCTTAGTGGACAAAGCCCCTTACTGAACCGGGTTTACTTGCCGTTCCAGCCCTGTATTACTGAACTGGATTTACATGTCTTTCCATCCATGTCTATCTCATGAGATATAAGTCTTTATCCAATGCATTGGAGGGAGATATAGGTCCCACTCATTTCATATTGAAATCATTCTTACGTGTGCCACAAAAAAATAATAAATCATTCATCATAACCCAAAGAATAAATTGGATTTCATAAACATCATTCCATCATAATATAATCCATATAAAACAAATGGATATCATTTCATCATAAGAAAAGTGAAACCATATAAATACTAGAGACATTATACTTGAAACATACACATATGAAATAATTTCATCTTAGATGGAAAATGGTTTTGATAAAGCACTTCAAATGAATTCTTGAGGAAAATATCCTTTCTTCTTGAAAATTATTTTCTTTTCACAAAATTCCATGCAATTTTAAAAGAATGAGATTTCATTAAAAATAGTCATGAAATATTTTTGAGGAAGATTCATGAAAATAAATCTTTTTAAAACCGTAAAAATCCTTTCATGCCGTATAAGTTAAAAAAATATTAATCTCGAACTTTTGCCGGAAAGTCAAAAAAAAGTACCTCGTAACGTAAACAAAAGAAAGATTCCTTACACACCATGTAGTAAAAGTCATAAAGGGGTAAAAACGACTTTAAACATACATGAAACCATTTTTAGAAAATAGGGACATGGATGATAAATATAACCCCAGTGAATACTTACGAATAAAAAATCTTGGATAAAAACGAGATTGGAAAAGTTATCCCTTACCTTAGGTCTAATATGATTCGTACGTATCCAAAACTCCTGTATAATGATTTAAATAATGCAATTGACTTATTAAAAAATCATATTAATTGTTATGATATCATATATGGTTCTCTTATGACTTTATATTACCCGTTCTTTTGTAAATCTAATGTTAAAGTAATGTTTTGGGTAAAATCGTCTTATTTATCGTACGTGTTTGGACTTGTTGTTCTTGATGTTATAATTACTTATATCATGATTTACTTACTTACAGAATGTAAATCATGATTTATATATCATATATATTCATTATATATCCATCATATACATGTATTTATAATAGTACATAACATATGGAGGTAAGAAATGAAATGCACCGTTAATATATTTTCATGGATTCAATTTTATTTTTTTTATTTAATTATATTTAAAATATGTTTGGAAATTAAAATGATTTTTTTTGAAAATTGCGTTTTTAAAGAGAATATTAAACTTATAACAAAATCAAGTATAATTTTAATTCCTGTAATATTATTTAAATAATTATAAACAAAAAATATATATTTTTTCAGCAATATATAATACAAAATAAAAACATAAATTTAAATTATATTACATAATAAAATTGATTAATGTCTTTTAAAAACATGGTATTTTTATTATTTTCTCAAAGTCAATCTTTTAAGAAAAATAACCATTATTCACCCTATAATTAGTTAATATGTTGATTAAAAAATGAATTTAATCTAATAAAAGTAAAACTAGAAATTAATTGAATTTTAAATTTAAAAAACCATGAAATTCCTTAAAAATAGTTTCATTAAATAAATACAATCACCTTTCTGATTGTAAAATTAAATAAACCCTCATATAAAAAATGATTAATATGAATTAATAAATAGAATAAAAGAATCATATTATTTATTACATTCATGTATTAACGAAGTTATCACATTATTCACCTTCTAAAATTTAATCCTTCAAACTTTATTCATTACATCAAAAAGTGACATTAATTTTTCGTGATTCATTTTTTTGGAACCCTTGTTGATTATTTAATAATGTGAATTTTCTAGAAAACCATATATTGGATAATAAAATTATTTCACAATAAAATTTCCCAACAATTGAAAATATAAATTATTTTTTTATAAGATATTTTCTACGCTAATTGTATCTGTTCAGGGCTCAAAATATGTGATGGATCAGCTTTAGGTTGTATTAGAAATTGATCTAGAAAAAGATCATGTTCTTAAGGTAAACTCATATGTATGTGTACTAGGTATGTAATGAAACAAAAATTATTTGTAATTTTATAGGTTCTAGTGAATAATGGTCCTTACTTTCCTTTTTTTTTAAAATCTATTAAACCTTTCAAAGGAGATATTTTAAGAAAGGCCTGACCACCTTCCTCAATTAATAGTTATCTTCTTTTGTTAAACTCGTAACTCTTTTTAAGGGTAATGATAACCACATGTGGTGTTGAATGATAATTAATTTTTCAATAATCAAATATACCAATTATGTTCCCAATTTTTTCCTATAATAAACATCATCTTTATATTTAATATTTCAAGGCCACTTTCAAAATAATTTCACAAAATGTTACATCTATATAAGGGAATGAAAATTATTATTATATGAAAATTTAACTAATTAAAAATTATTATTATAACATACCTTATAATTTAATTAGTTAAATTGAAGGAAATCATATAATTTATAAATTTTTCACTATTATTATATATTAGGTTTATGAGTAAAAGTTTTACAAAAATGTAAATCTGTACTAAAAGACATCCCTAGTGAATTCCAAAAAAAATCGATAAACATGAAAATTTGATCAGATAAAATTATGTGTGGAAATATGTTTAACTTGAATTTATTATTTATATAATATTTCAAAAACTAATGAAGAGTAAAATTATCTCAAATAGGTATAAGACTCATAGATTAATCAAATGTTTAATAATAACCCAAATTTGATTATTACCAAACGATGTGTTTGGTAATACCACAGTTAAATACATGTATATGTTCTCTCATTTCTATTTTGGAATTAAAAAATGATAAAGAATCACCATCACCAGTTTTAATTAATCATTATCCTACTTACATGTCATGTATTTCATGTTTAAATCATCTATATCATTTTTCATAACTTCCCAAAAAATATTCCTGAAGGCCACTGTTCATCTTAGAGATTCAACGATGAGTGGAAAACAAAGATTTATGGGATTAACTTGGTAATTAATATCTAAAAAATTAATCCTTGAGAACTCATAGAAACTTCCCAAATATGATAAAACCATTATTATCCATGTTAATTGAAGGAAAAATACCCTTTTCCAATTCAATCACTCCATGAAAACCATGATCTTATTCCCAAACCATAATAATTCTATCTATAAAGTATGATTTCATTGATACTTAAGTCAAAATAGTTGGATTTCTTAATTTCACTATTTCTCTAAAAATATTCATTAAATTATTTTCTATGTAATTATGTTCAAAAAATTATATGGTTAATGATACATTATCTTTCCAACCGATTGACCGAAATACCATTATTTATATTCTTGGATGATATTAAATCATGCGATCATAATCCTTTATCATTTATAAATATTTTATATTCCTCGTGACCATTTATTTCTATGTAAATATTCAAAACAAAATTTTATGGCCAATATATATTTCAAAATCTACACCATATAAAATATTCCTATGAAATTTTAAATTAAAATCTTTTTCTTCGTGATCAAGATCATTATTAGGGTAATTATTCTACTTGAAATTAAATTGACATGAATAATATGAAAGTATACGATAATCATTTATTATAATACAACAAATCCCATTAAAAGAATAAAAACTGTAAATACAAAATTCCACAATTATTTTATCAAGTCTTACCCAAGAGAATAAATTAATATGCATTTCAACTACTACAAAAATTCCTTGAGGTCCTTTATCTTGATGAATTTTTCTCCATTTCTTTTGAAGATTTTTTTTCTAGATTACTTAGTTCTATTTTCGAAAAACCATATTTCTTAACTTACAAATATATGAGAAAATATATGAATAGATTTTTTTTTGTCATTTTAGACTATTCAATGACATTATTTTAAGTAGTATCAACCATTATAAGATTTTGAAAATAATAAACCTATGAACATGTTTTTTTTAAGAAAAACCCTATAGTTGATAATTTTTTTACAAAATATTTTCATTTAATGTATAAAAAACTCATAATGTTTTACTCATGTTTCTTATAATATTTAGAATAAATATGAAATTTATTAATTGAAAAAAAATATCCAAATCCCAATGGAAAACACTATTTGTATGATCATTAATTACAATAGGATCATTTGATGACCTGAATAGGAGAACCAAAAACACATAATGAAATTTCCATTTTTGGAAAATCGTCCTTAAAATATCATCATTTATCAACTATAGAAGTTCTACATGTTAAATATATAAAACATCAAAAAACATCGATCGCATTTGAGGAAATAAATCATGTTATTCAAAAGTGAATAATGGTACATGTTATTAATATTGTTGTGTCAAAGTGACCTATAATCCATAAAAAGGATCATTTAATGTTACATCCTAAATATTTATAGAATAATAAATTTTAATATATATTAACCTTTTTTAATTTAAAATTAATTTTAGTTTAAAGTTGACACTTTGTATGAGAGAATACTTGAGATGCAACAATCAGTTTCACCAAAATCTTGTGTTTTAGACAACACTGAGATATACCAAAGAAAAATAAAACAACATTATTATTATTTTAAATGGTAGTTAATTCCTTGCCATTTTATTGATTGGAATAAACATAATTAACTATATTATTATTTTAAATAGTTTTTAATAGTTTTTAAATTTATCCAATGAATTTTAGTGACTTAAAATGAGAATGAATCCAATTTCAATCATAAAATACTCTAATATTTATAAAAGGTTATTTTTCCAAATTTTGATGGTGAACACTTTTTAAATATAGTTTTTTTCACTTTTATAATTCATATCTGACTAAATTAACATCTTATTTAGATGTGGGACATCAAAATATACTTTGGTTGAAATTTTGGTATTTTTCTGATAAAATACATATTTTAGTGAATCGTGAGAAATACTATTTTTTAATTCCAAATTTCTTTTCATCTAATTTATTTATATAGTTATATTTTAATTGTAATTTTTTTTAAAGTTCAATTGAATTATGTTTTTATCATTAAATCCAATTATGTTAATTGGAAGTAATTTCACATTTAAATTGGATAAAAACACATGTCAATCTTTTGAATGTTTTTACATCTTAAAAACCTGCTTTCGAGTTTTGACAATTGGATTTTTTTTAATTAATTAATGAAACATATGTGTTATAAATTTTAAAAAATGGATTCCATATTTGTAATTATAATGTCCAAATTTTATAAATAGGCACATTTTGTTTTTTTACATTATGAATAGTATATTTAGTAATTATTTTTATTTTCCAAGGTTAATGGGTAAATAAGCTAAATATGGGTCAAGAATAATATTATAATAATATAAAACTATCATAACACATGTCCTAATTATATTTTATGAGATATATATGACCATGAAAATCATTTTTCAGTTTTGGGATCCCATAGAGCCACTTGGGTATGATAATGACATTTTTTATTTTTATTTTAAAGAAAAGGGAAATATAACATAAAAATGTATCTCATAATGAAAACAATTTTAATTTTGTTTACATTAATTATATATTTGACTATAAATATTAATTATAAATACAAAAAAATTTCCTTCATCATTTTATTTTATTTATAATTTTTAAAAATTAAATAAATAAATTTATTTGTGACACAATGATGATGCAATGATTACCTGATTAATGAAGATTGAAGTAAATGGTATTATTAAAATTAAAATAAGTGTAATTTGAACATATTTATGCCATACATGAATATTTTGGATGGAATTTACATGTGTTGGATGCGTTAATTCCTCTAGATCTAAGGACTCATGTGGTTATGACTTTAACAAAAATCATTACTAAATAGTATCAAAATTGACATAAATTAGTTTTTTAAAACAAATACTATTAAATTAAATGATATAATAGTCCTAAAATTCTACGATTTAGAAAAATGAATTATATAATATAAAAAATTTAATTATTTATCTACGTGTGGTTTGATTGGAATTTTATAGAAACTACAGTAAATATATGTTATGAAAATGCAAGAGTACATGGTAAAAGTTAATGTTTTTAAATAAGGGTTATTGATAAAAGATAAGGTTAATTTGTTGACCTAAATTGAATAAATCCAATTGGTTTATAGGATTTAGACCCATACTCATCTTCTTCGTTATTTTTATCACTTTATAAATATTATGATTTGATAATAAATTTATAGTAAAATAATATTTCATGACTTTCTTAATGTTCCCCTCCTCCCTCTTATAAAAGGCCACAACCTCTACCCAATTAGTTACACCTCTCAAGCCCCTTGGCTCATTCAAATTCTACTCAATGAATCTCTCGATATTCGTACCTTACACATAGAAACCATAACATGGGTAGAAAGAAACTCACAATTTTTTTTTTGCTCAAATCAAAAGGATTTACCCAATTTTGAGTAAATTAAAGGATGAATGAGGAAAGTCAGACTCATGGTAAGGGACTTCATCTCAATATCCTTTAATTAGGTAATATATTGATTTAATGAACCTCTATATTATTATAATGTGTATATACAACCCTTAAAATAATTATATCATGATTTAGTATATTATCATAATATTTAATGTATTCAATAATATAATTCTTCAATGATATGTATGCAAGTGTTTCTTATATGGTAAGGGAATTCTCATCTTCTATTTCCTTCAGGTTCTCGTTTATGTGTTATATAAATGAAATTTTCATACCATGTTCATTTTTCAATCTTATTCTATCTCTATACTGAATTATGTGTCATTTATGGATGGGAGATCCTTTTCACTTCTCTTTTTATGGTTTTTTAAACCTTGATCCACTTATTTTGCAGACTTTTCGTCACAAAATATCTCTCTTTTCTTCAAGAAGTTATTTAGATTTGTTTAACTGATTAGCCAAAACTATTTAAATTCTACTATTATTCATAGAGTCATAAAACCGATTTATTTTATTATATAATTGATTAACCTAAATGTATGAACCTGGGATTTTGAGCCTGTAAGACATTGAAATTTTATTAATTTTATTCCAGAGTAGGGCATTTAGACGACATGTTATTCCAAGCCTCGGTGTGGCCAGAATTAAATTTTAACTGCTTTCACACTAGACATGGAAAATAAACATAATAACTCATAAACGGTTGCTCGGATGGGAAACCTGAGGGCAACGTTGAGTCCCAAATGTGCTGTTTATCCTAGGAGAGGTGTAACTTTCGCGAGTGCGGCCCTTTTGTAGAAAACGCCATGAGGAGAATTTTATTAATTTAGCAGCCTCAAGGATGAACTTTATAACTTCTAAAAGGAGTCTTGGATTAAAATTCCAAGACCTCCGTTGCGTTCAAGGCGTAGATTTTACCCTAGAGGCGGCCTAGCCTCGGCCCCATCGAAAGATCAAGTACGGGGTCAACGGGCACGGAGTTTAAGTGTTTTTCTATTTAAACACAACCACCCCGACCCTTCCTTTTCCCATTGATCCTATCCCAGGTGGATCCATCTCAAAAAGATCCTCTCCTCTCCTCGACCTCTCCGCCAAGGCGTGGCGGCTCCAGCGGATCGTCGGTGAAGCTACGGGCTACGCCCAGTGAGGTAGGCTCGTGCGTTTTAAATTTTTAATTCTCGCAACCCCCTTTAAATGAATTTTCTTGCATCAAAATGATGTCCTATTTTTGAGTGAATCCCTTGGTTGTGTAGGTATTGATTTTATATTCCCTGTGATCCTTTCGGATCAAAATTTTGAGTCACGGGGCGTCCAGGGTGGCCACGAGAAGTTTCTCGGTCTTATTCCTCCTTTTCTGGCAGTTCCAAGGTGGTCCGGTGGGCGACGTCGGTGGCGTGGGGAGTTCCATGTGTTGGCGGCGCGGTTCCGGGATGGCGGGGTGGTGGCAGACCCAGGTGGCGTGGTGGCAGACCCCAGTGGCAGGGTGGACCCAGGCGGCGCGGGGTGTCCCTGGCGGCGGCGGCGGGTGAGATCTCAGGGGCACGACGGGGCGGGGTTGCGTTATGCGACCCATGCAGGGACTGAGAATAGCTTTTGGTGGTTCTCCACGCGAGACCACGACTGGACACGAGGGCCAGTCGGCACTGGCATGAACCGTGGGTGTGTGGCCAGGCGGACAGGACGGACCAGGTCGGTCCAGCCCAAGGGGTTCGTCACCTCAACATCAGACACCCGTAAAATTCACCAAGGGAGTCTGTTTTGCGTGCCATCTATGGCAGTGCAATCCAAGGCTGTAGACGACGCTTTTGAGATTGTCAAGGAAAATTTTAATTCTCGAGATGGGTGCTTGGTGGTGCGTCATGCTCGTTTTGTACTACGTCGGGTTTCTTCCTTCGGGTGGCGTGAACACATACGGAGTCTGTTTAAGGCGCTGTCAGCGGTTTTGTGACCCTGGAATCAAGATGAAGTGGCCTAGGGTTGTTTAAGACATTGAATTCAGAGCTAAGGCATGGGCCCCACGGGCTATCTTTTAAGCAATGAGCAGTGTTTTGCGACTTTTTCATCAGACCTCTATTTGTGGAGAATGAGTAGTCATTTTGGCGTGTTTTTCTGAGAGAATTACAATGGTACAGTTTTCCCGACCTCTTTCGGGACCGAGGTGTGGGCCTCATGAGACGTTGTTTGGTCGTAAAGCGGTGTTGAGTAACTTTTTCGTCAAGAGCCCATTTCTAGCGAGTAAGTAGTCTATCTTGTGTGTTTTTCTACGAGGATTACAATAGTGTATTGTGTTCAAGTGAGTAGAGCCTCTTTCGAGATCTGATTAAATGTGGAAATATGAAAGGACGTTGGTCGGGGATTTCTTTGACGCACTCTGACACAATGCATGGTCGTGATGTTAGAGACACCTAGTGATGTCGCGGGTAGGGCAGATTTATTCGGCCAGTTCCGAGTTTACCCTCCGGGTGGGCTGGGAAGTGGGTTACCCATGGATTTTAGGGTTTACCCTCTGGGTGGTCCGGGCAGTGGGTTACTCGTTGACCTTAGGTTTTACCCTCTACGTGGGACAGGCAGTGGTTCACCCGATGACCTTTTAGAGTATACCCTCCAGCATGGTTGGGCAATTGGTCACCAGATGACCTTTTTGTGTTTACCCTCTAGGAGGGCTGGGCAGTGGGTCACCCGATGACCTTTTAGGGTTTATCCTTTAGTGGGGATGGGTCATGGGTTACCCGATTACTACTTTCAGACTCAACCCTTCTTCTATGAGACTAGTCAGTAGATTTTTCTCCATGTCTACCAGAGCATGACTCTTGGTTGTATGGATTGGCGATGAGAAAACTTTGACGTGTGGGAATGTTGGGAATCATTGATGGATACCTTTAGAACTTTTGGTGACTTACCCTAAGCTGGGCTTGGAGATGGAGATCCCCTTATGCACTCGTTCAGGTTTCTTGTTGGGCATATATATATATATATATATATATATATATATATATATATATATATATATATATTCCGTACTTTTTTCCCATTCCATGGGTCCAGTTACTCTCCCTCTAGGAGGGGAAAAGACGCGCGGGGTATTCCATGTGCTTTCCATGTCTAGATCATCATGGTTGGGACAAGTCTACATTCTTTCTTTTGATGGGTTGATCTGCACTCTCTCTATTGTACTCTTACTTTGTTCTGTCTATTGTTTACCATTTAGTACCTCTGTTTCTCCCTCGAGCTTTCAGGGCATCCTACTGAGTATCCTTACACTCACCCCTATTTGGGCTTTGCCCGCACGTGGTGTGCCCTTGCAGACGACAGACATGTTGATCGAGACTACGGAGGATCGTGGAGGACATGGGAGCTTGGGCTGCATTTAGTGGATGTAGTAGGACTCTCATGTATGAGACTCACCATCTGTTTACTTGTGTTTACCTGGTGTTGGGTTGGGGCACCTTTTGGGTTGGGCACGTGTTTTGCCCATTTTCTATTCAGTATCTATTAGTACTTTTCAGCACTTTACATTTTCCTATTTAGAGGTTGATGAATGACTATGGTTGGGTTATACTTGTTTTTACTTCGATTTTCATTTTTACTCTGCACTTCTGCATTGAGTGGGTTGTGTGTGTGTGTACAGGTACTTAGGAAATTTCCTCCCCATGATTGTTACGCCTTCGGCACTTGTCACGATCCCCTGGCCTATGGAGGTGGTCTTGGGGTAGTTGTGGATCAAAACCAGTAGGGTCAGGTCATGAAAAAGTGGTATCAGAGGTGGTTTGTTCCATGGGGCGCTGTTCGGACATCCCTAAAAAGGAATTGGTTGGGATTTAGGGAAATAGTTTTGATGTGTCTCGAGAGAGGCTCTCAGGCTAGGATGTATAGTGATGGTACGAGTAGCCAATGTATCCATTCATCAGGACCATGATAACCTGCTTTTCGACTCGGCATGCTGAGACACTTGTTGCAGGGAACTTTGGAACATTCATCCGGTAGGATTGAGTCTTTGACCATCCTTGTTGAGTTAGATCCCCTTTGTGATTACTATTGTATATATATATATATTCTCATCTGATCGCAGTAATCCTTGATTATTTTTTGGATTCCCCCACAACAGCAGCCAGCCAGGTTACCCTCTCCAGTTCATGATGAAGAACTAGAGAGCGACGAGGCATCAGCTCGGGGACCCTCTTGTGATCCCCTTCCTCCCAGTGCTTCAGCAGTAGCCCCCTCTACCTGAGGAGTGGCAATTAGTACCAGCAGCACAGGATGAGGTTGAGCGGAGGCTGAGTTCACTCCGAGACTTTCAACATCAGCAACCGCAGAAGTTCCGCGGAGACCCGGATCCCCAGGAAGCGGAAGACTAGCTAAACCCTGTGGACTGACTTTTCAGGTTGGTACGGACACCAGTGGACTAGACGGTAGCTCTAGCTGCTATGATTTTCCATGGGACGGCCGGGCGTTGGTGGGGGTTGGTTATGCAGACCCATGACGAGTCATCTATCACGTGGGATAGTTTCCAGCAGCTCTTCCAGGAGGAGTACTTCCCCTCTTGTTTACAATCCGTTCGGATTCTGGAGCTTCTAGAGGTGAAGTAGGGGGAATGACCATGGCGTAGTACTTGGCCCAGTTTACCAATCTGACATGCTACTCACAGGATATGATCTGCGATTGTTACTTTCGGTCGTGGATGTTTGAGAAGGGTCTTTGCAGGGAGATCCATGCTAGTGTAGTGCCCCTGTGCATCCCTACTTATGACATGGTGCTATAGAGGGCACTCATATCTAAGATCTTCTTGGCTGATGGACGCTAGCTAACAGGGCCTAGCAGTTGCCGCTTCAAAGGAGAATCTTTGGTGACAAGCAGGCAGTAGAGAGCAGAGTCTCAGTTGAGGAGGCCCTTCCGTGAGAAGGCTTAATGGAATGGTCGTACACCACAGTGGCATCATAGAGCATTGGGGTAGGAAAGAGAGATCTGGTACTATGCCTATGATGGATGGGGCCAACAAGAAAGGGAATTCCCTACCAGGCGTACCGAGCAGTCGTGGTAGGAAGAGCGTGCACCACAATGGCAGAGGCAGTGCCGTGACCAGGGATCCCCTAGGCAAGGACAGGGTGGTCCTCAGGGAAGCAGCGCCGGAAGAGCAGCAAGACCTAGAGGTCAGGGATGGAATTTCGAGGTGTAATGGCCCGGACCTCTCCGACCCATTATTTTGTCAAAAAGAAGGTCACGAAATGTTATGGAGGTTAAAATAGACTTTTCCCACACTTTACACAATTTTGAAACTACACGCCGTGTAGTTTGAGTACACGCCGTGTACCCCCCTCACCGGGTATACCCTATGTTGAAGGTTGTGTCCTTGCTGTGTGAAATTATGGCTAAACGCCGTGTGTCCAGTTCTACACGGCATGTAGTCCTTCCCCGCGTACGCGTTTCCAGTCAACGGCTGTGTGCTGTGTTGGAGTCATGTCATCGTCGTGTGCAATAATTGGGTATACGCCGTGTGTCTAAACTACATTCTGTGTAGTCCCTCCCCACGTATGTGTTACCCTCAAACCGTGTGTTGACCAGTCAATGGCCGCAGATCCGTGTTGGAAGCCGCGTGGAGACCGTGTGAAATAACCAAGTACACACTGTGTACCACAAAGTACATTCCATGTAATTTTGCTTTTCTTGCCTATAAAAGGAGGGGTCCCCTCCTCATTTCAACTCACCCCTCTTCTCCCCTTTCCTCTTAGAAGAGTTCTCCCAAGAGACTCCGAGGCTCTTCCTTCCATAACTTCTACATCCGAGCTCCGATTTACGATCCGTCAGCGGCCACAGGATTGTAACGATGAGGAAGAACTTCCGATCATGGATCCTTTGTCTTTCCTTTCCGAATTCTACCCGAGGAGGTTTTTTCGGGACTCGACAGAAGTGACGGAAACCAACGGACGTCTTCTAAAGTTTATCCGGGGGAGTGTTGTGATCAGAACCTATTGAGGTAGGGATCTTACCTTCATCTCTCTAAATTTGTGCATCATGTGGGGTGGTTATCCTCTTGTTTTCATGCGAAACAATTGAACCATTAAATAAATATAATAACTGGTTAAAGAACGGGGTTGGGAATTTTTTGATTGCTGTTACTTTATATCCTGTGATATTATGTTGTGAATTGAATGAACTTCTACCTACTAAAAATCATGGTCGTTGGGGGACTTTTCTTACACAATTATATGTTTCCCTCTCCTTATGGATTTTCTTATGGATGGAAACATTGTGGAATGTGGAAATTGCTTAATCACGTAAAGTTGGATGATTAAATGAAAATATGGAACCCTTGTGTGATCACCCCGGTTAAACAAAAATGGAATAATGAACATGTGTGTGTTGTCTTGGATACGTTGCATGTGATGGGGGGTGTTTTGTGGGTTGGTGTGGTTTGGGTGAGCAACGGTGCTGCAATTGGCTTGGTTGTGGGTTGGTGTGAATGTTATGTTGGTAATGGGAAGCGAGGCTGAAATAAATGGTATTAAAGGGATAATGATGTACAGTGCAGATGTGGTTATGGTGTTTGGCAGCGGGGCTATAGGGATGGGCTTGTTTGTGAATGAATAGTGGGTTGTTAATAATAAATAAAAAGTGGAAGAGTTAATGAATGGTGGGTCATGGTAATGGAACGAGATTAATAATCAATGGGTTGGTTGGTTGATAAGAAGGACTTGGTTGTGTTGCTTGTGTTTTCCTAACTTGATTTTTGGATGGCAGGGATATGTTTTACAAACGATTAATGTGGTTGGTTGTGGATAGTTTCTCAGTAGTTGAGGAACTAAATACACTAATTCTGCTGAAACATGAAAACCTAAATGGGGTTGGGGTTGTTTGTTTTATGCATGCTTCGTATTAGCAGTTCCGAGGCACGTGCTCAGTTTCTCTGTTTTGAATCCATAGGTTGGGCTGTGTGGTTGGTATATGTATATATCTGTATCTTTTGTGTTTTATCGCACCCCACCCATGTTGATCACATAGTGTCGAACACTCCCATTTCAAGGGAGAAGGTGTTTTTCCCTCAGTTATTAGCTCTTTACTGCTCCTTCTCCCCTAGGATATGATGGATTGAGGCGACGTTACACCCAAGAATCTTCGGGTAGGTTCTACTGTTTCCCATGAATCTTTGGGATGAGGCCCAGGTGTGTGCGGGTGGGATACGTGGTTGTGAGGCCCAGGTGTGTGTGGGGGGGATACATGGTTGTGAGGCCCAGGTGTGTGCGGGCGGGATACGTGGTTGTGAGGCCCTGGTGTGTGCGGGCGGGATACAGGGTTATGAGGCCCAAGTGTGTGCAGGTGGGTTACATGGAGGTGAGGCCTAGGTGTGTGCGGGTGGGGAGAGTGTGGCAGCGTCAGGACATTTGTCGTTAGGAAGAGAAGCTAACTAAAGGGAAATGGTGCGGGGTACCCAATACTCTTGTTCTTATATACTAATACCTATTGTGATTGTGTTTTTGGTGACTGTGGATGGTGAGGTTGGGTGGATAGAATTCCTTGATAGGTTTCTTCTGTTGTTCTCACGGGACATTAGGATGTCTCCCCACTTGTGCACGAGAGCTTTAGGTTTTCCCTACTGATTATACCTATATGCTCACCCTACGTTTACTTTCAGGTTTCCAGGAGGACTACCAGGGTCGTGCGGGACCCTACTTGTTGGACAGTTGGAGTTGTTGCAGTTTTTGTACACTTTTTTCTTTCTGGTATTATACTTTGTGCTTTCTTGTACTAGTACCTTGTTAAAAAATTATTTAAACATGCATGTGGGTTTGGTTTGGGTTTATTTATATACACTTGTTCTTTCCCTTTTTGGTGGTTCACTTGTCCTATTTCCCGATCCTAAATAATAAAAAGGGTAATGCCTCCCATATTTGTGAAAACTCATACCCTTGGTGTTAGTGACCACCCTGGGGCCTACTGGAGGTGGGACTCGGGGGTCATTATCTCCCTTTCACCATTTCCAGCTCAGGAGGGGCATCTTTGGTGGGAGGGGGTCATGACAGAATGGTATCAGAGGTGATGGTTGAGAGATAGGATGGAGTCTGGAGTTAGGCACAGTGAGGATTGGATGGGATGGTAGGGTGACAATGTTAGTTAATCTTGGTGCGTGACATAGGCCAGGGAAGACCATCTAGGACACGGGATTTTAGGTCCCCCCATGATCCGATGTAAGGACTCTAAGACTACCGAACGACCATGTGAGACTACATTGATTGTAGGGTAGAGACCCTATGGAATGTATATGCATCATCATTATTGTGTTTTACTTGATTTGGGTGTTCTGGGAAAGAAATTGAAATAAAATGATAAAATAAAACCTTGAGTTTTTCCTTACTACTTGGGCTTAGGCGATCCTTGTTTACCGTACATCTATGGAACCTGGGCGTCATCCCCTGGTGCCTCAGACGGCCGAGGCTAGCAGATTCAGGCAGTCGATCAGTTGAGGATTGACAGAGAGGGGGAAGATTGTCAGTGGTAGAAGACTCTCCATTCTTTCCAACGGCAGACCCTCAAGAAGTATGAGGGTAGTACTTCAGATATGGAGACATAGGGGAGGCTTGAGGAGCTAGGGATCACTTTTACCTTGATCCGTGCTCCGAGGGAGTACTGGGTTACCCTAGCAATCAGTTAGTTGAGAGGTGCGGCGCGACAGTGGTGGACACTCTACCTTGGAGTGAGGATTGAGGCAGAGGTTCCATGGGATGACTTTGAGATAGAATTCTGAGAGGAATTCCTTTCTTCAATGATCAAGGCGGAGAAGCGATAGGAGTTACTCTCCCTTCAGAAGGGGAGTATGTCAGTATGAGAGCTAGGGATCATGTTCAAGGATCTCCTCTATTTTCTCCGGATCTCTTTCTGGATGAGGAGTCTCGGGCGAGACGTTTGGAGGAGGCGCTTCGTCCTTCACTCCAGTATGTTGTCACCCCCTTCACCCTTCCGACGTAATTGGAGGTACAGAAGAAGGCAGAGGTTGTAGAGAGGATGCAAGTGCTGGGAGGTGCACCCCGAGCAGGGATCTAGTCGGGCTCGTCAAAGGGGAAGACAGTCAGCAGCAGGTCTCCTGCGGTGGGACCTTCCAGGTCCAGACCAGTGGGGAGCAGGCCCCAGGAGTTCCAGTTCAGATCTTCGGGTCCTCGTCCCTTTTTCTCAAGCCCAGGACCAAGTTGTTTTTCTTATGGTGGTTTTGGGCACTTTCAGAGTCGGTGCCCAACCCAATCTCAGTACGGTGGAGGTGTGAAGGTTCAGCGCCCACCTTAGCAGCACCAGTTGCCAGTGATGCCCTTCCAGTAGCAACAGTACCATGCTCCTCCGAGGGCAGACTTTGTGGGAGGAGGCCGACCTTAGGGTTCCCCTCAGGGACCTCGACCAGGGCGTGGTCGGGGAGGTGGACGACATCAGAGAGGCAGAAGAGCTGGGCGTGGATAGGTGCACGCAGCAGAGTTGACAGCTCCAGCAGGACAAGAGGTGGTGCGAGGTACGATTTGTTTGTTCAGCACTCTTGTTTCTTCTTTGTTTGATTTGGGAGCCTCGCACTCCTTTGTTGAACCTGGTCTAGCCCATGCTTTGGGACTAGACGTAGAGAGAATTTTTGTACCACTGGTGCTGAGTACACTAGTTGGAGGCTAGACCAGTGTATCTTGTGTTTACCGGGGATGTGGGATGATGTTGGGACCACATCGATCTAGTGGGGACTTTCTTCTGTTATTGATGCATCCATACGATGTCATCCAAGGCATCAACTGGTTGTTTTCTGTTAGTTCTGTTATCGAATGCTTTTGGAGAAGATCTGTGTTCTCCGACGTGGATGGGAAGCACATATCTTTTGTTGGCAAGAGGAGCTATCAGGTGGGAAGCCGGCATGTGAAGCCTCTCCTTTCCTTGTTAGGCGGGTTATCAGTGGTTCCAGCTGATACATAGATGACAGATTTCCTGAAGGTTTTTGTGGAGTTCCTTGATGTTTTTCCTGAGGAGGTTGTGACTCTACCCCCCCCCCCCCCCCTGACGTGACGTTTAGTTCGGGATAGACTTACAACCGGGTGCCCATCTGATTTCGATGGCCCCTTATCGGATGGCACCTTCGGAGTTCCGGGAGTTTCGGATTCAGATTGATGATCTGATGGAGAAGGGTTTTGTTCGACCCAGCCTTACGCCATGGGGTTCTCCAGTCTTGTTCATGAAGAAGGTAGATGGCGGTCTCAGGCTATGTATAGACCAATGAAGGTTGAACCAGGTAACGGTCAAGAACCGCTACCCCCTTCCAAGGATAGATGATCTCTTCGACGAACTGAGGGGAGAAGGTTGTTTTTCTAAGATTGATCTACGATCTAGATATCATCAGTTGAGGGTAATGGATAGTGACATCTCAAAGACGGCTTTCAGGTGCAGGTATGGGCACATTGAGTTTGTATTGATGCCGTTTGGAGTTACGAATGCACATGCTGTGTTCATGGGACTTATGAACTTTGTCTTCCGAGAGTTTTTGGACCGGTTCTTCATTGTGTTTATCGATGACATCCTGATCTACTCAAGATCAGAGGAAGAGCACGTTGAGCATCTTAGGGCTGTCATGTAAGTCCTTCCACACCACCAGCTTTATGGGAAATTGTCGAAGTGTAAGTTCTTGACACAAGAAGTACACATCCTTCGGCACGTAGTGTCTCAGCAGGGAGTGTCAGTGGACCCAACGAAGTTGGAGTCAGTTGTTTCTTGGGCAGCACCCAAGAGCATGGCATAAGTTCGTAGTTTCCTGGGGTTAACAGGTTACTATTAGAGGTTCGTTTCGGACTTCTCTCGAGTTTTTTCTCCATTGACAGCTTTGACTAAGAAGAACCAGTTCTTCCTATGGAGCGATAAGTGCCATGAGGATTTTGACTACCTCAAGGAGAAGCTGTTCAGTGCTCCCATACTCATGTTGCCAGAGGAAGGGTTGTTGTATGAGGTGTTTTGTGATGCTTCTGGCCTTGGTCTGGGGTGCCTGCTAATGTAGAAGAAGGGTGTGATCTGTTATGGGTCTAGGAAGTTACTCCCTCACGAGCGTAACTACGCCACCCATGACCTAGAGCTTGCAGCGGTAGTGTTCGCACTGAAGTTGTGGAGACATTACGTCTTTGGGGAGCGCTTTGTGGTCTTCTCAGATCACAAGAGCATGCGTTATATCGTCTCCCAACGTGACCTGAACTTACGGCAGCAGAGATGTGTCAAGTTTCTCCCAGACTATGACTTTGAGATCTCTTACACTGAAGGTAAGGGAAACGTTTTGGCTGATGCCCTGAGCAGTAAGTCACATAAGGAAGTGGTTCGGGAATCCACTGATTCTTGGAAAGCGATGGGAGAGTTGGCTATCTGGCACTTGGATGCAAGGGAAGAAGGTGTTAGAGGTTGTTTGTTTCATATGACGGTGCAGTCCTCCTTGTTGCAACAGGTGGAAGAGTCTCAGTGGGGGGAATCTGAGGCGGGAGTGATGCGGGATCGTGTCAATCAGGGGAACGCTCAAGAAGCATGGTCAGAGGACAGGTGACATTGGATGATTTTCCATGGAAGGTTGTTTGTCCTAGAGACAAAGCGTGAGGGAGATCTCCGTGAGTTCCATAGCTTAGCATTGGAGGTACATCCAAAAGTTTCAAAAATGTACCATGGTCTGAGGAAACAGTTTTGGTGGCCCGGGGTGAAACGGGCAGTGGAGGAGTTTGTGGCTAAATGCCTGGTGTTTCAGCAACTGAAGGCTGAACACCGTGTTCCCATTGGTTTGTTTCATCCTTTAGAAGTCCCCGAGTGGAAGTGGGATGACATCTCAATGGACTTCGTCACAGGACTACCCAGAGCTCAGGGTGGTTATGATGCTATCCGGGTAGTGGTGGATCGACTGACGAAATCAGCTCACTTCTTAGCAATTAAGGAGTCAGGCCCGGTGAGTACCTTAGCACAGAGGTACATAGACGGGGTGGTATGTATTCATGGAGTTCCAAAGACTATCATCTCAGATCGGGATACTCAGTTTGCCTCACGAGTCTGGAGGGGGTTACAGCATGCTTTTGGCACCCAGCTACGGCTTAGCACTACTTTCCACCCCCAGACCGATGGGCAGACAGAGCGGACTATCCAGACGTTGGAGGACATGCTGCAAGCATGCGTTCTGGATTTCGGAGCATCATCGGTACGACACTTTCCTTTAGTATAGTTTGCCTACAACAACAGCTTCCACTCTACTATTGGAATGGTACCGTTTGAGGATTCCTATGGAAGGCCATGTCGTTCACCCATTTTCTGGGCAGAGGTTGCTGAGACATGTGCTCTTGGGCTAGAGGTAGTGTAGAGAACCACAAAGAAAATTTATCTTGTACATGAGAGGATGAAAGCGGCTGAGGACCGCCAGAAGTCTTATGATGACCATCGGAGGAGGCCCTTGGATTTAGAGGTGGGAAATCATGTGTTATTGAAGTTTTCCCCTCAACGGGGGAAGCGGAGGTTTGGGAAAGGGAGAAATCCCTCACCTAGGTTCATCGGACCTTTTGAGGTGTGGAGGTGAGTCGGGAAGGTGGCATATCAGCTAACCCTGCCACCTCAGTTGGAGAAGGTTAATGACATCTTCCACGTCTCCCAGCATTGTCGGTACTTACACGATGACTCTCACATTATTGACTCGGGAGAGTTAGATATGGGAGATGACGCGACCTTCGAGGAACGACCAATCAGAATCGAGGATCATAAAGAGAAGGTGCTCCAGGGACGAACCATTCTGTTGGTTCGTGTGTTGTGGAGGCATGGCGGAATCGAGGAGAGAACTTGGGAGTGGGAGACCTAGATTCATGCTCAGTACCCGGAGTTGTTTTGACTTGTGTTTTCCTTGTACTTCTGAGCTTTGTGTTGATATTGTGTTTGTACCTTTGATATATGGAATGCTTGTCTTGTCGGTTGTGAGACGTTTTGTTTCCTTGTTCTTGGTAAGTGTGTAGCATGTCCGGATGTGTGCAAAAAAACATGATCCTTAATCAAGATTCATTAATGAGGATGCGATTGAACCCGTGTAGGTGAGTCAGTGCCGCCTAAAGCAGATAATATCTCGACATAGGAGAAGGAATTTTTTTCCCCAAACCACATGTTCGGGCAGTGTGTTAGTTGTGTGTTGTTGGGGGTAGTGCAAGGTGGAAAATCCTAATATATGGAATTGGGAAGGCCTAATCATTAATCGAGACGCATTAATGCGGATGCGATTAAACCCGTGCAAGCGAGTCAGTGCCGCCTAAAGTGGATAATATGTCGACATAGGAGGGGGAATTCCTAACACCTATGATTATGGTTGTTGGTTGGGTTCCTGTTATAACGAGAATCCTAAGAGGTATCTTGTTGGGTTCCTCTGGGTTGGTTTTGAATTCTTGGGGATGAGAATGTTTTAAGAGGTATTTTATGTAATGGTCCGGACCTCTCCGGCCCATTCCTTTGTCAAAAATAAGGTCACAAAATGTTCTAGAGGGTAAAATGGACTTTTCCCACACTTTCCTGAATTTTGAAACTACACGCCGTGTAGTTTGAGTACACGCCGTGTACCCCCCTCGCCAGGTATACCTCGTGTTGAAGGCCGTGTCCTTGCTGTGTGAAATAATGGCTGCATGCCGTGTGTCCAGTTCTACACGCCGTGTAGTCCTTCCCTGCATACGTGTTGCCAGTCAACGACCATTTGCCATGTTGGATCCGTGTCCTTGCCATGTGCAATAAATGGGTACACGCCGTGTGTTTAAACTACACGTCATGTAGTCCCTCCCCGCGTCTGTGTTACCCTCAAACCGTGTATTGACCAGTCAACGGCCACAGAGCCTTGTTAGAAGCCACGTGTAGACCATGTGAAATAACTGAGTACACGCCATGTACCATAAATTACATGCCGTGTACTTTTTATTTTATCGCCTATAAAAGGAGGGGTCCCCTCCTCCTTTCAACTCACCCCTCTCCTCCACTTTCGTCTGATCAGAGTTCTCCCAAGAGACTCGGAGGCTCTTCCTTCCATAACTTCTTCATTCGAACTCTGATTTACGATCCGTCAGCGGCCACAGAATCGTAACGATGAGGCGGAACATCCGAGATTGGATCAGTTGTCTTTCCTTCAGCCTTTCCTTTCCGACTTCCACCCGAGGAGGTTTTTCCAGGACTCTCCAGAAGTGATGGACACCGACAGATGTCTTCTAAAGTTGATCCGAGGGAGCGCTGTGATCAAAACCTGTTGAGGTAGGGATATTACCTTCATCTCTTTTAATTTGTGCATCATTCGGGGTGGGTATCCTCTTATTTTCATGAGAAAAGGTTGAACCATTATATAAAGATAATAACTGGTTAAAGAACGGGGTTGGAAAGTTTGTGATTGTTGTTAGTTTATATCCTATGATATTAGGTTGTGTATTGAATGAGCTTCTACCTACTAAAAATCATGGCCATTGGGGTCCTTTTCTTACGCAATTAAATGTTCCCCTCTCCTTCTAGATTTTATTATGGATGGAAACTTTTTGGAATGTGGAAATTAGTTAATCACGTAAAGTTGGCTGATTAAATGAAAATATAGAACCATTGTGTGATCACCCCGGTTAAACAAAAATGGAATAATGAACTTGTGGATGTTGTCTTGGATACATGGAATGTGATGGGGGTGTTTTGTGGGTTGTTGTGGTTTGGGTGATCTGTGGGGATGCGGTTGGCTTGGTTGTGGGTTGGTGTGAATGTTATGTTGGTAACGGGCAGTGGGGTTTCAAAAAATGGTATTAAAGGGATAATGATGTACGATACAGATGTGGTTATGGTGTTTGATAGCGGAGCTGTAGGGATTGGCTTGTTTGTGATTGAACATTGGGTTGTGAATAATAAATAAAAAGTGGAAGAGTTAATGAATGGTGGGTCATGGTAATTGAACGAGATTAATAATCAATGGGTTGGTTGGTTGATAAGAAGGACTTGGTTTTTTTGCTTGTGTTTTCCTAACATGATTTTTGGATGGCAGGGATATGTTTTACGAATGATTGATGTGGTTGGTTGGGGATAGTTTCCTAGTAGTTGAGGAACTAAAAAAACTAATTCTACTTAAAAGTGAAACCCTACATGGGTTTGGGGTGGTTTGTTGTATGCATGCTTCATAGTAGCAGTGCCAAGGCACGTGCTAAGTTTCTCTGTTTAGAAGCCATAGGTTGGGTTGTGTGGTTGGTTTATGTATATATCTGTATCTTTTGTGTTTTATCACACCCCACCCATGCTGAGCACTTAGTCTCTAACACTCCCATTTCATGGGAGGGGGTGTTTTTCCCTTAGTTACTAGCACCTTCCTACTCCTTCTCCCTTAGGATGTGATGGCTTGAGGCGACCTTACACCCAAGACTCTTCGGGTAGGTTTTACTGTTTCCCAAGAATCTTCGGGATGAGGCCCAGGTGTGTGCGGGCGGGATACGTGGTTGGGAGGCCCAGGTGTGTGCGGGCGGGATACGTGGTTTCCAGGCCCAGGTGTGTGCGGGAGAGATATGTGGAGGTGAGGCCCAGGTGTGTGCGGGCGAGGAGAGTGTGGTAGCATCAGGATGTTCATCATTAGGAAGAGCATCTATCTAAAGGGAAATGTTGTGGGGTACCCAATACTCTTGTTCTTATATACTACTACCTATTGTGATTGTGTTTTTGGTGAGTGTGGCTGGTGAGGTTGGGTGGATTGAATTCCTTGCTGGGTTTCTTCTGTTGTTCTCATGGGACATTAAGATGTCTCCCCACTTGTACACGAGAGATTTAGGTTTTTCCTACTGAGTATACATGTATGCTCACCCTACATTTAGGTTTAGGTTTCCAGGAGGACTACTAGGGCCATGCGGGACCCTACTATTCGGACAGTTGCAGTTGTTGCAGTTGTTGTACACTTGTTTCTTTTTGGTATTATACTTTGAGCTTTCTTGTACTTGTACCTTGTTATAAAAATATTCAAACATGCATGTGAGTTTGGTTTGGTTTTATTTATATACACTTGTTCTTTTAGTTTTTGGTGGTTGACTTGTCCTATTTCTCGATCCTAAATAATAAAAAGGGTAATGCCTCCCATATTTGTGAAAACTCATACCCTTGGTGCTAGTCACCACCTCGGGGCCTACTAGAGGCGGGACTCGGGGGTCATTATCTCCCTTTCACCATTGCCAACTCAGGAGGGGCATCTTTGGTGGGAGGGGGTCGTGACACGAGGTCCTTCCATCACCACCACTGGGCGACCCACACCAAGCCCAGGGAGCTAGCGGTAGGGGCCACGAGCAGTTTTAGGCTATGGGAGTTCGTGACCCCCCCCAGCACACTTGATGGTTTGAGGTATTCTTTATGTTTACACTATAATTGCTTTGGTATTAGTAGACACATGTGCCAAACACTCCTTTATATCACTACTATTTGTACGAGAGTTGGAGTTTCTAGTAGAGGCACTAACACTTTCACTTAGCCTCAAGGTTTCTACTGAAAGTGCCTCGTTGGTGACCATTATCTACAGAAAGTGTAAAATGTCATTTGGATGAGGGGTTTTCACATGGGACCTACTCGTCATCATGATGGAACCTTACGACGTCATATTGGGCATGGATTGGCTTTCTCTGGTTCACGCCCAGATCGATTGTCATCATAGACAAGTCAGAGGCATGTTTTCTGATGGGACGAGGTTCACCATCCTTGGTGAACAAGACCTCATGGCAGAGCAGATGGGTACCCTGAGAAGGAGACCCCAACCTTTTTCGCACTAGTTGGTGAGCATGGCTCTTGGAGCAGTGGACGCTACAGGCACCTGGATCCCTACTGTTGTAGAGGACTACCCAGACGACTTTCCCAAGGATGTCCTGGGACTACCTCAGAGGCGAGAGATGGAGTTCTGCGTTGACTTGCAGCAATGGACTGCCCCGATATCATGTGTGGCTTATCGGATGGCACTCAAAGAGCTTTGGGGGCTATGACTTCAGCTGGAAGACCATCATGAGAAGGGATTCATCAAGCCCAGTGCATCCCCCTGGGCAAGTCCAGTTTTGTTTGTGAAAAGGGAAAATGGGATTCTGTGGATTTGTGTGGATTATCATAGCCTGAATCAGGCCATGATAAATAACATGTCCTCCTTGTGGTGGATTGACGACCTCTTCGACCAGTTGAGAGGTGCAAATTGGTTATCCAAATTGATCTTCGATCGGGCTACCACCAGTTGCGGGTTCATGAGGCTGATATCCCGAAGTTGGCTTTCTTTTATCGATATGGGCTTTACAATTTTCTGGTGATTCCCTTCGGCATGGAGAATTCCCCCGACGTTTTCATGGAGGTGATGAACGAGATCTTCCAGCCATACTTGGACCGTTTTGTGGTTGTCTTTATTGATGACATACTCATCTACTCCGTGATAGAATTGGAGCATGCAGATCATTTGATGATGGTCCTAGACATACTCCAAGATAACCAGCTGTATGGGAAGCTCTCGAAGTGTCAGTTATGGATTCATGAGGTTCACTTTCTGGGGAATGTCATTATGGAGCAGGTATTGGCCATAGATCCTGCAATGATTGAGGTAGTGCTTGCTTGAGTTCCACCCCACAATGCGTCAGAGGTGTAGATATTCCTTGGTTTGGCGGGGTACTATAAGAGTTTTTTATAATATTTTTCCTGGATTGCCACCCTTTTGACTGCATTGACATGGAGGGGACTACCGTTCACCTGGAATGATCACTACTAAAAGGACTTCGAGGATTTGAGATAGAGGAAAACTAATACTCCAGTGTTCAGGCTTCCAGAGGAGGGAATTGAGTTCATAGTATACTGCAACGCTTCAGGAGCTGGGCTTGGGTGTGTGTTGATGCAGCAGTGAGAAGTGATTGCATATGGGTCGAGGCAGTTGAGGCCCCATGAGCAGAATTATGTGACTCAAGATTTGGAGTAGGCAGCAGTGGTATTCGCCTTGATGTTATGGAGAAACTACCTTCTGGGTGAGCGTTTCATGGTCTACTTAGACCACCAGAGCATCAAGTATATCTTCACTCAGAGGGATTTGAATTTGAGGTAGAGGCGCTAGTTGGAGTTTCTGCAGGACTATGATTTCGAGATAGACTACACTCAAGGGAAGGGAAATGTAGCAGCAGATTCTCTTAGTAGGAAGTCTCAGGCTCGGATAGTGCATGAAGCTTTAGATCAGTTGGATTCCCTATGGCTGACCTTGGTGGAGCAGGAGGGTACGACTTTTCTACAGTCGATGGGGTTGACTCCTCTGCTCTTTGAGCGTGTGAGAGAGTCGCAGCTTGGGGATTTCAACAGCGAGGTACATCCTGATAAGATATCCACGAGCGATGCACCTGATGGGTATTATGAAAGACGGAATCACAAGATCCTATTCCAAATGAAAGTTGTTTTACCAATGGATATGCGGGATGAGGTGATGCGGTAGTTCCACATTTCTCCCTTGGCTATACATCCTGGTCTGGGGAAGATGTATAGAGACCTTCAGTGGCAGTTTTGGTGGTTTGGCATGAAATATAGCATAACTGAGTTCATTTCTCAGTGTCTTATCTATCAGCAGGTGAAGGCAGAGCATCAGGTTCCGGCAGGGTGGTTTCAGCCCCTCGATATCATGGAGTGGAAGTGGGATGACATATCAAGGGACTTCGTCACAGGGCTCTCGCTCATGGTGAAGGGACACGATTCCATTTGGGTGATAGTGGACCGACTCACAAAGTCGGCGCACATCCTTTACATCGGGGAGCAGAGCTCGGTGGAGAGTCTGGGGTAGCTGTAAGTTCACGAGATCATCTTCCTTCATGGATTTCCCTCGATGGTCGTCTCCGAGCGTGACGTGTGGTTTACGTCATGATTGTGGAGAGGCTTTTAGGAGGCATTAGGGACCCATCTACGGATTAGTAAAACTTTTCACCCCCAGATGGATGGCCAGACTGAGCGCACTATCTAGGTGTTGGAGGATATGCTTAGGGCGTGTGTGTTAGACTTTGGCCTGAGCAGGGAGGATCACCTACCCTTGGTGGAGTTTACATACAACAAAAATTACCTCTCTACTATCGGCATGGAATCTTCTCAAGCCTACTATAGGAGACCCTTCAGGTCACCGTTGTACTGGACGGAGGTTGGGGAGACCTCCCTCATGGGGCCAGAGTTGGTGCAGCCGACGGCGGAGAAGGTGCAGGTCATCCGTGAGAGGATGAGGATGGCTCAGAGCAGATAGAATTCCTATGCAGATCGTTGTTGTATGCCTTTGGAGTTCGATCAGGGGGACCATGTATTTTTGAGGGTCCCCCCGCGGCGTGGTACTCAGAGGTTCGGCCGAGGAGGCAAGCTATCCCCGAGGTTCATCGGGCCCTTTGAGATCGTGCGCAGGGTCGGTTAGGTGGCCTACCGTTTAGCCCTACCCCTATAGCTGGAGAGGGTGCATGACGTCTTCCACGTGTCGCAGCTGAGGAAATACATGCATGATCTCATGCACGTTATCGACTAGGGAGAGTTGGACATTGAGGATGGAGCCATCTTTTCAAGCACCTGGTGGCGATTGAGTACTGGCAAGAACAGACCCTGTGTGGACGGACCATTCCTTTGGTTCGTGTGCTGTGGTAGCACGAGAGGGTGCAGGAGAGCACCTGAGAATGGGAGATCTAGACGTGGGCTCAGTATCCCGAGATGTTTTTGTAGTATTGTTTTTCAGGGAAGAAAAACTTGGAGGAGGGAATGATATAAGAACATAATATTTTGAGCTGGTAAGTCATTGAAATTTTTTTAATGTTATTCCAGAGCAGGGAGTTCAAACTGTGTGTGATTCGAGGCCCTGGTGTGGCCAAAATTAAATTTTAAGTGTGTTCACACAAGACACTCCAAATAAATAGAATAAATCTTAATCGGTTTCTCGTATGGGAAAATTGATGGCCCAGTTGAGTCCAGAACACACCGTTTACCCTAGGAGGGGTGTAACTTTCGCGGGTGCGGCCCTTCTATGGAAAACCCCACCAGGGGCGTTTTCGTAATTTATCGGCCTCAGGCGTGAACTTTATAACTTCTGAATGGAGGATCTGATTAAAATTTCAAGAACGTTGTTTCATTCAGAATGTAGATTTTACTCCAGAGGTGGCATATCCCTAACCCTGCCGAAAGTTCGGGTACAGGGTCTACGGGCGGGGGGTTTAAGTGTTTTTCTATTTAAACTCAACCACCCCCATGCTTCCTCTTACCCTTTCTCCTCTCCCTAGAGGATCCCTCTCAACAAGTTCCTCTCCTCTCCTCCACCTCTCTGGAAAGGTGCAGCGGCTCCGGCAGATCGTCAAAGAAGCTAATGGCTACGCCCATGGAGGTAGGTTCGTGCGTTTTAAATTTTTAATTCCCACAACCCCCTTCAAATAAATTTTATTGCATCGAAATGTTTTTCGATCATCGAGAGAAGACCCTAGTTGAGTAGGGATTGATTTTATCATTCCAACGATCTTTTCGGCTTTAAATTTTGAGTTTTGGGGAATCCGGGGTAGCCTCGGGAAGTTCCCCGGCCGTTTTCGTCCTTTTCGGTCGGTTCCATGGAGGTCCGGCGTGCGACGGCGGTGCGGGGTGTTCCAGGAGGCTGTGGTGCAGTTCCAGGATGGCGGTGCGGCGGCAGAAATTGATGGCATGGCTGTGGACCAAGGTGGCGTGGCGGACCCAGGCGGCACGGGGTGTCCCTGGCGGCGTCGGCGGGCGAGCCCGTTGTGGCGCGACGGGGTGGGGTTGCGGCACGCGACCCCATGAGGGGACCGAGACCCACCTTCAGCGGGTCTCCACGCGAGACCATGACCAGCCACGAGGGCTGGTCGGCACGAGCATGGTCTGAGGGTCGGCGGCCGGGCCAAGCGGCCGAGCCGCGTGCCGGCGCTGCGATACGGGCAGGCCTGTGTGGGCCGGCCTAGGCTGGGGGGACCACCCGGACCCGGCCGGTCCGACCCAAGGGGTTCGTCCCCTCAAATTCGGACAACCGTAACATTCACCATGGGAGTCTCTTTTTCCTTCCATCTTCAAAATTGCAATCCTTGACTTGAGACAAAGCTTTTGAGATGGTCTCGGGAAATTTTAATTCACGAGATGGGGGCTTGGTGGCACATCCCGCTTGTTAAGTACTACGCCGGGTTTCTTTTATCAGATGGTGCAAACACATACGGAGTCCATTTATGGTGCCGACAACGGCGTTCTGACCATGGAATCAAGACTAAGTGGACCAACGTGGTTTCAGGCATTGAAGTCGGAGATGACGCATGGGCCCCACGGGCCGTCTTTTTTGCTGTGAGCAGCGTTTTGTGGCTTTTTCATTAGACTTCTGTTCGGGGCGAATGAGTAGTCATTTTGGTATGTTTTTACGAGAAAATTACGATGGCGTAGTTATCCCAACCTCTTTCGGAACCGAGTTGTGGGCCCCACAAGATTCCATATGGTCGTAAAGTGGTGTTGAGTAACTTTTTCTTCAGGCGTCCATTTTCAGCGAGTAAGTAGTCTATCTCACGTGTTTTTCCGCGAGTATTACAATGGTGCACTCTGTTCAGGTGAGTGGAGCCTATTTAGATATCTAATTAAATTTTGAAATATTAAAGGACAGTGGTTGGAGGTTTTTTTGATGCACTCTGACCCAACGCAAAATCACGATGTTAGTGACACCTAGTGTTGGCGCGGGTAGCGCAGAGTTATTGGGCTAGTTCTGGGTTTACCCTCAACGTGGGAAAGACAGTGGGTTACCCATTGATTTTAGGGTTTAACCTCTCAGTAGGTCGAGCAATGGTTTAACCATTGACCTTAGGGTTTACCCTCTTGGTGGGCCGAGCAGTGGGTCACCTGCTGACCTTTTAGAGTTTACCCTCCAGGAGGGCTGGGCAGTGGGTCACCCGACAACATTTTATGCTTTACCCTCCAACAGGGCTGGGCAGTGTGTCACCCGACGACCATTTAGGTATTTCCCTCCAGCAGGGCTGGGCAGTGGGTCACCTGATGACCTTTTTGTATTTACGCTCCAGTGGGGCTAAGCAGTGGGTTAGCCGATTAATACTTTTAGACTCAACCCTTTTTCTATGTGGCTAGTCAGTGGATTTTTCTTCGTGTTTACCGAAGTGGGACTCTTGGTTGTGTGGCTTATCGATGAGGCAGCTTTGACATGCGAGACTATTGGGCATCAGCAATGGCTACCCTTAGAACGATTGGCGAATTACCCTGGCCTGGGCTTGGATATGAAGATCCCCTAACGCACTCGTTTGGGTTTCTTGTTGAGCATATATATATATATATATATATATATATATTCCCTACTTTTGTTCCCACTCCTTGGGTCTAGTTACTCTCCCTCTTGGAGGGGTGAAGATGTGCGGAGTATGTCACGTGCTTTCCATGTCTAGTTCCTCTTGGTTGGGACGAGTCTACTTCCTTTCTTTTGATGGGTTGAGTTGCACTCTCTCTATTGTAATATTTCTTTGTTCTGTCTATCATTTACAGTTTAGTACCTCTATTGTTTCTCCCTAGAGCTTTCGGGGCATCCTACTAAGTATCCTTATACTCACCCCTTCTTGGGATTTTCCCGCACTTGGTGTTCCCCTGCAGACGACGAACAGGTCAATCAAAACTACAAAGGAGCATAGAGGACACAGGAGCTTGGGCTGTTTTCAGTGGACGTAGTAGGACTCTTAGGTGTGAGACTCACCAGCTATTTACTTGTGTTTACTTATTGCCGTGTTGTGGCACCTTTCAGGATGGGCATGTGTTTTTTCCATTTTCTATTCAGTATCTGTCAGTACATTTTAGCACTTTATCATTTTCTATTTAGAGGTTGATGAATGACTGTGGTTGGGTTATACATGTTTGTCCTTTGGTTTCATTTTTACTCTGCACATCTGCATTATGTAGGTTTTTTGTGTGTGTACAAGTACTTAGGAAAAGGCCTCCCAGAGATTTTTATGCCTTCGGCGCTTATCACCATCCCCTGGCCTATGGAGGCCGGCTTAGGGTAGTTTCGGCTCAAAACCAGTAGGGTCAGGTCATGACACTAAAACCTTATTTTCCTTTTTTGGGTTATAAATGTCATATTTATTTTGTTATTATTCACTTTTTAAAACACCTTGATTATTATTTGAAACCATTTAATTTTTATCTCAACAGTTTATTTATGAAATTTTTTATTATGATCTATGTGGATCACATGAAAATAGTGACATATTAAGGGTTCTACCAAATATCACTCTAATTCACTAGGTAAATAAATTATTCATTATATATTCCATGTTTTACAATACCTTTATGAATAACCTTGGTAAATTTTAGGATACCATGGTGAATAATCTTGGTAAATTTTAAGATACCTTGGTGAATAACTTTGGTAATTTTTACGATACCTTGGTGAATAACCTTGGTAATATTTATGAAACTTTGGGAGTGGACCTTGGTGATATGACACCTTAGGGAAGGACCATGGTGACATGATAATGAATTTCTAAATTAAATTTTGTAGACACATTTTCAACTTATGATCCATGTTATTATTGTTATGATAATACTATTTATCATGACTTTATGAAAGTCCTTGTGTTCTTATTTATATCCCTCAATATCACATGTAATCAGTTTCTATTGTTTTCCCTTACTGAGCTCTCTAGGCTCATCCCCTGTTTCTAAATGTTTTTTCACAGGTCCTAAGATTCGTAAGGACAACGAAGATTCTATGATGAAAGTATTTGAATATTTTTCAAGAAAAGAACCCATGCTTAATTTTAATAGTTCTTTTTATGAAAAATATGGATGGTGTGTAGACTTAACTACTTTTTAATATTGAAATATTAGGTAAGATGTCATTCTAAATCACTAAAACTCTAGACCAAAACGATCTTTAGGAATGAATAAAAATAATTTCTAGTCAAAAGTAACTAGAATAAGTAATGTTTAAGGAAGAGGCCTTATAGTTGGTATCCGAGCACGGTTTAGAAAAATTTGGAGGTTATGATATTTTCTAAAGTTTTAGGGATATAATCATGGTTTTATAATTTTATGGTAGATCGTGATTTATATGTGTTATAAAACAATTTTGAGGCTTTATGTTTCTAAATTTTAAGGTGATTATCATTTTTGAAGACTTATTTTTTTAGGTAATTATGGGTTATTATATATGAAAAATGAAAGGAATAAGATAAAAGTTACGGTAAAAATTTTGTATGGTTATTTTTTAGGATTTCATCTCATTTTTGGAATTTTAAAAGAGATTTATAGTTTTTAAAAGATAAAAAAATTTAGACCATGTGACTACGCATCGTGTCGGACAAGGCTACGGGAAACGAATTGACAACCAAAGTGCAACTTGCATTTGCCGCCTACCATTGGCCAATGTGAAGTCCCTGGTTAATGTGGATTATTATTTTAAGTTAATGGATTTTATTGATCAATAATAAGATGATTTTTGGAACACATATTTTATCAAATGTATATCCTTATTATAGTAAAATGATTTGGTTATTAAGTGATAAATGTTGTTTTGGAAGACATTCAAACTTTTGGGAAAACTATATGCTTACAGAAAGTAAGATACTATGGGATTTAATTTGAGGATTAATGGTTGGATTTTATTTTGGAAGAATCTCTATTTTTATTGTGGACATATGTTGATTTGGGTTATTTATTAAAATGGTTAACCTATTATGGATAATAAGTTACTAGGTTAATTACTTTTAGTATAATACTTTAAGATTTGTTGATGTTATTTGGAGGTATATGTAAAGATTTATTGTGGAAGTCTATGTGATCAAATCCTTCATAATATGGGTTTTAAATATATTTTTTGGATTATTTTGAGGTGTTTTAAGGGAATTTTTCTATAGAATGGTCTATGTAGAACTTGGGTATTACTGTTGAATTATTGAGATTAAATGTAGTCCTTCTCCTTAAAATGGATTATCGTTTTGGAAGATTATATGATCTTGTACTAACCAATTTGGTTCTGGTTAATTTTTAAGGGTATTATAAATAGATAGTTAACATTTTGTGGTTGATATGAGTTTTTATTAGTTGAATATAGTGCTTAAGGCATGAAAAATTCAACTTGAATACTCATCATTTGAAGAAAAAGATAAGTGTGTGGTGGAAATTGATTGAAGAATGATACTCTACCTTTCAAGTAAGTGTATTTCAACATGTTCTTTTTTTATGTAGTAAATTAATTACTCATATTTATGAAAAGGATACTTAAAGAAAGACATTTTCTGTTCACTTTTCCTATAGGGGAATCAATGATTGTTTAACCCATCACAGGTTTAGGAATTTCTGACTGTTAACTTTGTCCTAATCAGATTTTCTATCACTCTCCATTAGAATAGGATGGTTACTTTTTCATTCATATGCATGTTTTCCTACATAGAATCCTATTTTGTATTATCTCGAGTGACCTTTGTACTTATCCTTACTTCTTTTAACGGGATTGTTTTATTGACCCTTTCTTATGTGGGATTTTGAATGAAGTTTTCGAGCATAATTTTAAAATTCCAAAGATGCAATTTCCAAAAGGGGGAATGATGTAAGATCCAAGGTATTTATAGAATAATACATGTTCATATCTATTATTATATTTTAATTTAAAATTAATTTTAGTTTATAGGGGACACTATGTACGATAGCATACCTGACACTGAAAAATGGGATTCTCCAAAATATCACATTTCACACAACACTGAGTTATACTATGGAATAATACAATAATAATTTTATTATTTTAAATGGTAGTTAACAACTAGCAGTTATTTTGCTGGGAATGAACATAAATAACTATATTATTATTTTAAATATTTTCTAAATGGTTTGAAATTTTTCCAATGAAATTTAGAGACATAAAATGAGAATGAATCCAATTTTAAGCATTAAATACTATAATATTTTTAAAAGTCATTTTACCACCTTTTGATGGTGAACCATTTTTGAAAATAGTTTTTTCCACTTTTAGACATTATATTTGATAAAATAAATATCCAATTTAGAAGAGGAACATAAAAATTTACTTTGGTTTATTTTTTTTATTTTTCTGATAAAATGCACATTTTAATGAATAATGAAAAAGGTTGTATTTTCATTAAAAACATCCTATTCATATAATTTATTTATATAGTTTGATTGTCCTTCAAATAGGTTTTAAAGTGTTATTGGATTAATTTCTTATCATTTAATCCAATTGAGTTCATTTGAATTAATTTCACATTTAAATTGGAAATAAACACATGTCAATCCTTTGATAGTTTTTACTTCTTAGAAACTCAATTTCTAGTTTTGAAAATGGGAATTAAATTTAAATTAATTAATAAAACTTCTATGTTTTGAATTTGAAAAAATGGATTCCATATTTTAAATCATTAGGTACACATTGTGTAAATATGTACCTTTAATGTTTGGACATTATTAGTAGTAAATTTAGTAGTTATTTTTATTTTCCATGGTTAAAGGGTAAATTTTGTAAATGAGGTTAAAAATTAATTTCATTATAATCTAAAACTACCCTAAAACATGTCATAATCATATTGTATAATATATGTCTAGCCATAATCATCCTTGGTTCGATTTTAGGACAACATGGTGCCACTTGGTTATGATAGTGAACTTTTGTAATTTTTATTTTAAAGAAAATGGAAATATATCATAAACATGTATCTCCTAACTAATTCAATTTTTATTGATTTATATTAATGACCCTTTCAATTATAAATACTAAATAGAATGATATAAGTTTTTCCTACATCATGGTATTTTATTTAAAATTTTAAACATTATATAAATGAATTTATTTATGACATAATGATGATGTGGTTATTACCTTATTAATGAAAAATTCAAATAAATGATATTATAAAAAATAATATAATTTCAATTTGAACATTTTTATACCATCCTATAATTTTTTTTATGACGTAGACATTTGGTGGATGAAGTTTTTCCTTCTTTTATAAGAAATCAATATTTTATGACTTTAAAAAAATCAAATACTAAATATTATCAAAACATATATAAATGAGTTTTTTTAGAAGAAATACTATTTTATTAAAATATAATATAGCCCTACACTTATAATATTCTTAGAAATGACATATATAACGTTAAAAGTTTCATTTATTATGAAATTTTGGTTTTTTTTATTTATGGAATATATAGTAAGAATATATTATGAAAATAAAAGAAGATATGGTAAGTGTTAATGTTTTAAAATAAGGATTAAAGCTAAAAAAATATGGTTAATTTAGTGACATAAACTTGTCTAAAACCTATTGGTTTAGAGGAGCT
Source organism: Viscum album (assembly GCA_963277665.1). Classification (NCBI taxonomy): domain Eukaryota; kingdom Viridiplantae; phylum Streptophyta; class Magnoliopsida; order Santalales; family Viscaceae; genus Viscum; species Viscum album. Next base: position 1,532,564,731 of record OY728152.1, on the reverse strand, counting down.
TAAACCATACACATATTGTCCTAAAAATTTATCACTTTGGAACTATTATAATTTAAAAATAAAATTATAACAAAATAATATTTCAATACTTTTTTAAAGTTCCCCTCCCCCCTCCTATAAAAGGCCACCACCTATACCCACTTTGTCAATCCTCTCAATCCCCTTGTCTTGTAAAAATTCTACTAATATAACCTCCCAATATCCATAACATACTCCTAGAATCCATAACATGGGTAGAAGGAAACTCAATGAGTCATTTTTGATCAAATAAAATGTATTTACCCAATTTCAATGAAATTAAAGAACAAATGAGACAAGTCGGACACAAGGTATGATACTTTGTATCAATATCCTTTTTTTGGTGAATATCTTGATTCTATGCACCTTTATATTCCAATAAGGATTATATAAATTCCATTGAATCATTATTTAATGAATTATTTTATTCTCATGATATTTAATGTTTTTTATAATGTAATTCCTTAATGATATATATCCATGTGTTTCTTATGTGGTAAGGGAATTGTCAACTTCTCTTTCATTCATGTTCTCTTTTTTGTGGTATATCATTCAAATTTATATACCATGTTCCCATTACAATTTTAATATGTCTCTATAATGTATTATGAGTCATTTATGGATGGGAGACACTTTTCCCCTCTATTTTTAAGGTTTTCTAACACCATTTTTCATAGCCGCTATGCTGTAGAATTTTAATAAACAAATCTCACACTTTTTCTAAATAACTTTATTTATTTTTTTCAGTTATTAACCCAACCTATTTAAATTATAGTGTTATTAAAAAATACATAAAAATTATTTCTTGGATTTTGGAATCGACATATAGAAAACCCAATTTTCCATTTCGTGGGATATAAATGACATAATGATCATGTTTTTATGCACTTTTGAAAGCACCATGATTTTGATATGAAACCAATTCCTTTTAATCTATATGGTTTATTTATGGAATTTTTTATTATGATCTATGTGGATCACATGAAAATAAATGCATATTAAGTATGCACCCTGATAGTGCTCTACTGTATTGGGTAATGAAACTATTCTATATAGATGATATGTTTTACAATTCCTTAGTGAATAACCAGGGTAATTTCATTGATGAGTTGGTGAATAACCTTAGTATTTTTAATGATACCTTGGTGAATAACATTGGTGATTTTTATGACACCATAATGATTGAACATGGTGATATTTTTATTAATGTATAAATTAAATATTATGGCCACATTTTCACGTTTTGATCCATGATCTTATTGTTAGGTTATTTATATTTCTCATCCCATTATAAAATTCTACATGTTATTATTTATATCTATCAACATTACATGTAAACTATTTCCATTTTTTCCCTCACTGAGCTTTTTGTGCTCATCCCATGTTTTTTAAATGTTCTTCACATGTCTTAAGACTCATAAGGACCAAGAAGATTCTTTGATGAATGTATTTTAAGACATGTCTAGAAATGAAACCATGTTACATTTTAATATTATTAGTTTTTAGAAAAAAATTGGATATCATGTAGACATATCTACAAAGTAATATTGAATATTTATGTAATATTTTGTCGTAATTATATAAAAATATAGACCTAAGTGATCTTTGGGAATGAATGAATATGAATTCTAGTCAAAAGTCAATAGAATATGTTATGTTTATAGATGGGTCCTTATATTTAACCATCCTTATATATAAATAAAGAATAGTATGAACACAAGGAGAAGTGATAGGTTAGATGAACCCCTTATTATGTAACTCATATATCTTGTTTTTCAATAAAAACATATCAAATAAATCGATTATTACAGATGATTAGTAATTAAATTAGCATTACACACAATGAAAACTTTAAACACAACATAAAAATAAAGAATAAAATAAATCAAAATAAATATATCCATATACTAATTCACTACAAGATCATGAATAATTTGAATAGTATATTCTGTTTCAACAGTATTTGCAATATAACTTCCACTTTCATCCATAATCAGTTTCTCATTATGGTGAGATTTTATCATAGATTGGAAATCATTTTTACATATGAATTCAAACACTCTATTGAACCTATAAAAACTAATATCACGATAAACCAAAATCCAATACATAACTAGAATATCATTAACATCCATAATTGTAAGGAAAATATGGTTTAATGAAATACCATTCAATAAATGATAATAGGATAAATTCATTAAATTATTGTAACCATTATTCTACACTAAGGATATTTTACTACTTTTTTTGACTTAGTTTATTGAGATGGTATTTCAATTTTACATGAGAAATTATCAAAAACGTACTAATTCTTGGATCCCAAATCATAAAATACATTTACATAATATGAATAAACAAGTAATGTTCTAATCACCACATCATTTGAGGATCTTTCATCAACTATAGTTGTAGAAAATACTTAAATATAGCTTTCTACTACAGATTATAAAGTTTCCCACCATAAGTAACATGATTTGTACATGAATTAATATAATGTAACAACTCATTTCAATAAAAATACTTCATGTCCGATATTACATTTTAGGTCCGAATATTTCTATTTCACAATTTATTTTCAGTCATGATCCATGTATCCATGACTTCCACAACGGTAAAAATTCCCTTGTGTCATAAAATATTTTATATAATGTAGTATTCAACACATTTAATTATGGGTAATTTAAATTTTTTACTTTATATTTTTTTGTTTAATGATTACACATTTCTTACCACTGAAATTTAATTTACCATATTTATTTTTAAAATTATAAAAACCAGACCACACCTTTTTTAAAACACCATGAAATTCCATATTACTTCCATACTAATGACTAAGTAGACTCCATAAAAAATGTCTTCAATCAGATGTAGTATGAGTGAATTTAACTATCTCTTTAAAAAATTAAATTAAATTCATACATGGATAATCATGAAAAATTAGCTTATAGGTTGTAAAAAAATCCATATTCTATTACATAAAATCTAGGAATTTAATTTCCATAATAATTGAACAAATTAATGAAAATAAAATTCAAGAAAGTAGTTTCTAAATACCATTCATTCCAAGTAATAAATGTTTTCCCATTCATTACTTTTCTATATCAAACACCTTCATTGATCCGCTTCACTTTCAAAATGATAAATAACATGGTTTACCTTTTGATGTGAATAACAACACATAACATCAAATATCTTTTCTATAGTGTTAATCCAACCAATAAGACTCATTGGGACTAAGGATGTACTAAAATATGGAGGGTGGTGAATTATGAAATGAACTATAATAGACGTCTTTATCTATGATTAATTTAGTCACTACCTTTCACGAGTGACATAATTGATATATCTGTCAACTATGATCAAAATTCCATAAATTTCCCTATTCCAACCATTCCATGTTGTATGTTTAAAGGGTTATTATTCTCTTTTATTAATTTTACCATAGTTACCATATTTACCCTAGGGAAAATAGTTAGGAATAAACATTTATTTAATGAATAAACATCAATATATTCAAAATAAATCTCATTATATGATTACCATAAATTATAACATATTAAGAATATATTTTAACATCATCATGACCCATATATTTATCATAATCATTTCCCTAGTACCATAAATAATGACTCATACCCCATGAAACATCACAATAAATGATTTATGATAAGGATTTCAGTTTCATAATTTAATAGGATATTTTCATTTAACTATTTTATGCAATTAGGTATAACATTACATAAGAATGTTGAAATTTACACACGATGTAATTTTTTCACAAAATACATTTTTTTAATGACACACATGTTTTGTTCAAGGTAACCTCCTAAAATAAAAATTTCATATTTTAAATTTTTCAACAAATCCTTAATCCATGTGAAAAAACTCATTTAAAAATATTTGATCATAAAATTATTTCTAAATAATGGGTTGAAAATAAAATAAACACAGTAGTAAATATTTATTCATAAATATTCTATAAGAATGATTTTCTAAAAAAATACAATTGACCTCAAATACCAAAACAAATTTTCCTGAATGAAACATAATTTCATAATATATTTTGTAAAAAAAGAATTTCTACAAAAAAAAATAAAAAAAAATTCATCTTGAAAGATCATAAATAACATTAATTCAAAACGAATCATTTTAACAATATTTCTCAAAACATAAACAATCATTAAAACATATTCTTATTTTTATTAACTATTAGAATAAAATTATTTTCATTATAATCCATTGAAATCCTATCAATCAGGTACCATGTGAAATTATCCATAAATCTAATATTATAAGAAAACAACAATATGGAATAACCTAACTAGATAATTACCTTATATCATAAAGGAAACCTATCAGCAGACATTTTAGTCACATTGGCATATTAATCTGAAAGCAATATCGGGATCACTTGATATACGATCTATTATTGGAAAACCAATTATTCATATAAAATATCTTAAAAATATATAATTTAAAAAACTTTTTTCATTTACCTTTATTAGCAACCTATTCGAATTGGAATTCATGTTTATATAAAATAACCCTCTTAGTTTACTCATAAGGATTATAAAAATATTACACTTCATATTTTAGAAAAATAATACCATGAATACTGAGAGAGAGGTATTCTTGGGAAATGAATCTAGAAATTTATAAAGTAAAATTGATTAAAATTATATCAATGGTGGATAAGTTGGGGATAAATTTGTATACATTACAAACTCATTATTTTTACACATTTGTAAAAATTATAGAATAAAAAATCTAAAAAATATAAAAATTATCATTTATAATGCATTGTATGGAAATTAAAAAACCATTTAAAATGAACTTTGTTGATATTTTTATCAAAATTAAGAATAATAATTTAATATTTAACATAACCATGATGTGGAATAAAAAGTGTTCCAAAAAGGTTTTCTAATTTCTAAAAGAAAGCCCCTTAATTGAAGTCCAATCAAACTTCATAACTTCTCTTCTTTATAAATATAAAATTAAGTTATTTTTAGTTTATTTATACCCATTATCATGATATTTAATTATTATTATTAGATTTATTTCATTAATTACCATGACATATTTATTTAATAAAATTTTTAATATTATGTTTGATATTTTGGGGTTGTAACACCCCGAGATTTTATGAAAAATGTTAGTTTTAATTTCACTGATGTACTGTGTTGTATGATACATCAAAAGGAGCTTGCACTACACGTGTCCCTGACTTGACTTGCATTACACTGAATCACGACCTTCCACGATACCGTATGTTGTACGCAATTCTGAGTTTCACTAAACAATGATACGTTATATAAACTAGCCATTATGAATATTAATACCCACTTTTTGAAATTTTATTTTTCAAAATGGACTTCATTTTTGGATTTGGAAAATCAAAATTATCCTAGGGTGAAATTTTTGTATTTTTCTAAAAACGTCCAATTTTTGATGAATAGTGAAAACACTGGGTTACTATTTAAAAAACCGTCTTTTTGTATAAATAATTATTTATTTTATTTAAATTTTTTTAGGTGAAAATTGGTACATAATAACTAAATAATTTCAATGTAATAATTGGAGTCATTTTATAATAATTTTAGACATATAAAAAAATTTTCTGAACTTTTCACCGTCTTTTACCCACCTCCTAGGAGAGTTTGAAAATTTACATAAAACATAATTTTACAACATCTGTGAGTGGAATTTCAAAAATCCGAGAGACACAGTTAATATCAAGGAGTAAAATTTGGTTCAATAATATAAAAATAAATTTTTTTGAATAGTAACTTTTAACATTTATTTATCACAGTTAAAAGTAAATAGGGTAATTAAGGGTAAATATTATATTATTATTACCCTAAGACATGTCATAATTCTATTGAATAGGTGTAGTTCGACCAAAAACAACTTTAGGGATAAAATATTACCCTTTAGGCCCACTTGGATTAGATGAGGACATTTAATATTATTTTATTTAAAGAGGAATTAAAATAGTTAAAACCAAAGATTAATAACTAAAACATTTTTAATATAGGGTAATACATAAGATAAATTCGACTATAAATATTCATTATAAAGCTAAATATATTTCCTAAAAAATGGAAGTATATTTATAATTTTTAGACATTAAATAATTTAATTTATTTATGACACAATGATGATGTAGTAATTATCTTATTAATGAAATATTAACCTAATTGATGTTATAAATACCCAAATAAATGTAATTTTAGACTTTATAGGAATTAAACTAATTTTATAGGTTAATATGACATTTTAGTATTGATTTAATTAACTTTTTTAGAACTAATCATTCTGTTATGAGTTTCAAAAAAATCATGTACCAGATAGTGTCAAAATTGGCATAAAATAGTTTTTAAAAAAAATATTATATTATTAGTTGTTATTTTATTCCTAAAAGTCTAAGGTTCGGCCAAATGACGTAGATAAGGTTATATATATTAATAATGAACCACTTGGGGTTCGTTTGGCTTGTTATAGTAAGTTTATTAACCATATAGTAAAAGTTAAATTATTTAACTTAGAGTTAAATCAAAATGATAAGGTTAAAATAGTAGCATAAACTTGTCTAAAACCTATTATTTGAGATTATTTTGACCCATACCAGCTTTATCCTCGAAATAAGTCACTTTGGGGCCATTATAAAGCGAATATTACTTTGTTATAAAATAATATTTTATGTTTCTCCAAAGGAGCCCCTCTCCTCCCTTATAAAAAGGGAACCCCTTCCCTATTCTCTTCACACCCTTTTGAGCCTTAAAGCTCGGCCAACCCCTGCCAATTCATCTTATCAACCTCTCTAGTTATATCAGAGAGGTTATGGTATTTTCAAAAGACCAACTATAGTGCCCTAAGAAGAAGTTTAAAGGAGGTGTGTCGAGGAAGAGGTAATCTCTTCTACCAATTCATTCAAGTTTTCTTTCTTCTTCAACTTCATCTAATTTAGTTGTTTAATTATAAAGTAATAACATCAGTATAAATAATATACTGATATGTTATTATAAATATGAAACAAACCCATATCACCTTCTATCTATCCTACGGAAAATGAAATCACTGCACGTGCGTACGTACGGAATACCGTCTCCATGCCGTGGCGTAATCAGTTGTTCTACCACCACCTTACATGGATGGGTATAATGGTGTAAAGAATAAATATATATGGATATTATCACATCATACTGATTATGAGGTATTATATCATCCACTCTTATTCAATTCAATAATTATGTGAACGATATCATCGCTCGTGCGTACGTACGGATTACCGTCTCCATGATGTGATGAGATTCATTCTCCATGTTAACCATTCAAGAATGATTATAATATATATATATATAATGAATAATAATGAAATATATGACATAATGAAGCTACTTAATTTATGTATATATATATATATATGTCATCTACGTACTTCCATTCTAGTCAATAATGAAAGGAAAACAACGTTCATGTGAAAGTACGGCTTACCGTCTCTATGAACGGTGTATTTCATTTCATTCATCTATCTATTATATATATGTATATACTGAAAATATATGAGATATAAATCATTATTTACATTCTGGAAGTAATTAAATCATTATATAAGTAATAATGATATCAAGAACAACAAATCAAAACACGTACGATAAATGAAACGCTTTTACCCAAAACACCGCTTTAACATGGAATTTTCAAAAGAACGGGTATTATAAAGTCATAATTTAACTATATATGATATCATAACAATGAATATGATTCTTTAATAAGTCAATGAAATTATTTAAATCATTTTATAGGAGTTTCGGATACGTACGAAGCTTATCTGACCTAAGGTAAGGGATAATTATTCCAATCTCATTCTTATCTGAGATTGTTTATTAGAAAGTATTTACTGGGGTTATATTTATTATCCATGTCCATATGTTCTCAAAATCTTTTCATAAAATTTTTACTTTTCTACAATTTATTCTTAAAGTCATTTTTACCCTTTTTTTACTTTTACCACATTGTATGGAAGGAATCTTTCTTTTGTTTACCATACGATGTACTTTTTGACTTTTCTGACAAAAGTACGGGAAGAATGTTTTTTTAACTTATACGGCGTGAAAAGATTTTTATGGTTTCATAATGCCATATTTTCATGAAGCTTACTGTACAAGATTTCATAATTATTTTCAACAAAATACATTTCTTTTAAAATTTCATGGCATTTTGTGAAAATAAAATGATTTTGAAGAAGAATGGATATTTTCCTCAAGAATTCATTTCAAGTGTTTTTTTCAAAACTATTTTCCATATAAAATGACATTATTTAATATGATTATGTATCATGTATAATGTCTCCATTATTTACATGGTTTTATTTTTCTTATCATTAAATTATATCCATTTTTTATAAGGATTATTTTATGATGGAATGATGTTTAAGAATCCCATTCTATTACATGGGTTATGCTATGATGTATGATTTATGATTTTGTGGCACATGAAAGAATGATTTCATTATGAGATGGGTAGGACCTATATCTCCTTCAAATGCATTAGGTAAACATTTATATCTCATGAGATAGACATGGCTGGAATGGTAAGTTAATCCAGTTCAGTGTTACAGGACTAAAACGAGGAGTGAAGTCGATTTAGATAGGGACTTTGTCCACTAAGATGGTCTTAGAAGCAATTCCATGGATACTATGGAAATCATATCATATTCTTAACGGTTTTCCACAATTACATGTTTTCTTCCCATGCTATTTTAACATGATTGATGTTCCATTATTATATATGCCTTACGTACTTCCATGATTTATGTCTTTGCTCAATATTTTGATGTTTTGATTTTATGTTTAGGTTTTTGAATTCAAATGTTTGTGGATTTTTTTATGTTCTCTATGTTTACCCTTACTGGGAATTTGAGCTGAAAATTTATATGTTTTCTTTTCCCCAGGATATAAAGAATGTTTTTAGGTAAGAAAACAAAATGGGAAGATCTTTATGGGAGATGTTGAAGATATTTCATCATGATTAGAAGATTATGTTCTGAGTTTCCTAAGACACTAAACTATTACGGTCCTTCGGTGTTTGTTTTTGTTATGTATTAAGTATTCTGCAAAAGTAATGTAATATCCATGTATGTCAATCTTTGGGTCTCTGAAGTTGGTATTAGAGGTTCGGTTTAGTCAACCTTTGGAAACTAGGATGTGATAACATTAGGGAGATCCCTAGAGAAATTTCTAAGGTATGTATAGGGATGTCCCGAAGGTTAAGTATAAGTATAGGTTATAGTCATAGAATTATGGTAACGATATTTTAATTAAACCTAAGATGTATGATATTGAAGTTACTCCCCCTTGATTATGATTTTTGACTCTCACACTATTCTTTTTGGGTTTTAGAAAATGGCTGGAAACATGAATATTCACGATAATGGAGGATATTATGGACAATGGATTGATATTTTTCAAGAGCAACAAAATGAAATTGGATCTGGAAGTCCACATATCGTTATTATTCCTAATCAGAAATATCATAATAGGATCAATAATCCCAACTTTGGTAAGTTTCCCGACTCAGATAATAAGAGAATGATGGAGTTTCATGATGATCATAGAGGAAAGAAAGTTTAATTTCCCTCATGTAAATCATGTGGGAAGAGGCATCAGGGAGAATGTTTCAAAGGAACTGGAAGATGCTTTGTGTGTGTAAAATAAGGACACAAAGCTTGTAATTTTAAAGGATAAGGTTTAGTGAACACCATGGACAAGGATAATGGTATTTTTAAGACATCAACAACAGTTAAGTGTTTTAAATGTGGAATGTACGGGAATTATGCAAACCAATGCCCTAAGGGAAAATATCATAAAGAGAATCAGAATGGTCATATGGGTAGTATTTATGTGGATGATGATGAAGAGATTACAAATGATATATGATATGGAAGAAATGATGAAGCTCAGTCAGTGGTTTATGAAGTTAGTGTAATCTAGAATAATGTATGGTACTATGTAATAAAGAAAAATATTAGGATTGTTACACTATTTCCTTTTCTTGAGTTCTGAAAGTATATGTTCAATGGTACCGGTAACCATGAAACGTTATTCAGTTATTTTTGGAAAAACCTAATATGCGCATAAAAAAGGGATACAAAGATAATTAAATGTTTTATAGTATTAATGAGAACATGACTAATATAAGGAAAAAGTTATATCATGGTTTGAGTATATATAATTCTTGGGATTTTGGTATATGAAAAAATTTACCTTGTGACAACTTTCATGTTTTCACTATGGTTCAAGAGAATACATCATTAAGGTATTCACATGTTTGGAATGTGACAAACAAGATGTATCGTATGATATATGGGGGATAAATGATGGTATTAACATGCTTAGTAGATGACATTTCTAGTAATTGTTTTCTTTATACTATGATCTTGGACAGAAGTATTTTGGATAAGCCTAAATATTGGAATGAATTAAGTTAGACATAATATAATATTGTTTAAGTATAGAACATTTTTTTATTTTACTGTAGGAATGTTATTATAATGTAGTTTTAGAAAAAAGGACAACCTTCAGGATGGGCGACAACCCGTCGCGTCTGACAAGGCATTGGGAATCGAACTCACAACCGAAGTGCGATAGGCCTTTATTTCCTACCACTGGCCTACAGTAAGTCCCTGGTTAGTATAATCTAGTTTTATTAATTAGTATGATAGATGAAGTATAAGTCCATTTTTGGAATCATGTACGATAAACCTCACCATAGATGGACTTATGTATATTTGATAACTTTTTCTAACCTTTTGTTTGAGACATATGAAATGACCCATCATTCTATCACATGATCTGCTAACACTTCACGAATGAAAAATTCAACTTCATTTCTTCAAGAGATGAAGTGGAAATTGTTCAAGGCACGGATAATGGTGAGATTATTCCGAAATAAAGTAAGTATTTCTTCTAATTCAAATTCTTCAAAATTAGAGAAATTATCTTGAAAACCAAAAATGTTGTCCTAGTGACCTTATATTTGATTAATCAAATGGTACGTTAGATCATCACAAATTTATGGCTTTGTGATTATTGGCTTTTTCATATCCAAGTTCTCTACCACTCTCCATCAGAACTTGATGGTTAGATTTCTCTTCCATATCCATATTTTCACCTGTGTTCTCCTATGTTGAAACGCAGGGATTAGTTAATTTGGGTAACCTTTATGTTTCATAATTTAGTTTTTAAAGATATGTTTTGGTATTACTTTTTATGATGTGGGTTTCTATTAAAACATTCGAGTAGTAAACTATTTATAACCCCGACGAATTTCGAGGGAGAAATTCATTTTAAGGGGGGTAGAATGTAACACCCCGAGATTTTATGAAAAATGTTCTTTTTAAATTCATCAATGTCCCGTGTTGTACGCTACACCAAAAGGAGCTTACACTACACGCGTCCCTGACTTGTCTTGCATTACACACAATCGCGACCTTCCACGATAGTGTTTGTTGTATGTAATACTGAGTTTCGCTAAACAACGATATGTTATATAAACTAGAAATTAGGAATAGTAATACCCACTTTTTTAAAATATATTTTTCAAAATTGACTTCATTTTTTGATTCGGAATATCGAAATTTGCCTAGGGTGAAATTTTGGTATTTTTCTGAATACTTTCATTTTTTGTTGAATAGTGAAAACACTAGGTTATTATTTAAAAACCAAATTTTTATATAAAAATTATTTATTTTATTTAAATTTATTTTATGTCAAAAATTATAAATAATACCTATATAAGTTCAATGTAATTCATTGAAGTCATTTTATTATAAATTTATACATATAAAAATTTTATTGAACTTTTCACCGTCTTTTACCCACCTCCTAGGAGAGTTTGAAAATTTACATAAAACTTAATTTTACAGCTTTTGTGAGTGGAATTTCAAAAATACGAGAGGCATAGTTAATATCAAGGATTAAAATGTGGTTAAATAAGATAAAAATAAATTTTGGTGAATATTAACTTTTTACTTTTATTTACCACGGTTAAAAGTAAATAGGGTAATTTAGGGTACAAATTATATAATTATTACCCTAACACATGTCCTAATTATATTGGATAAGTGTAGTTCTACCAAAAACAACCTTAGGGATAAAATATTACCATTTAGGCCCACTTTTATTAGATTAGGACGTTTATTATTATTTTATTTAAAGAAGAATTAAAATAGTTAAAATCAATGTTTAATTACTAAAACATTTTTAATATTGGGTAATACAAAAGATAAATTCTACTATAAATATTCATTATAAATATAAAAATATTTCATACATAATGGAATTTTATTTAAAATTTTTAGACATTAAATAATTTAATTTATTTACGACACAATGATTATGCAGTAATTACCTTTTTAATGAAATATTAATATAATTGATGTTATAAATACCCAAATAATTGTAATTTCAGACTTTTTATGAATTACACTAATTTTATAGGTTAATATTACATGTTAGTATTGATTTAATTAATTTTTTTCAAACTAATAATCCTGTATGAGTTTCACAAAAATCAAGTACCAAATAGTGTCAAAATTGACATAAAATACTTTTTAAAACAAATTTTATATTATTAGTTGTTATTTTATTCTAAAAAATATAAGGTTTGTCCAAATGACATAGATATTGTTATATATATTAATAATTAACCACTTGGGGTTCGTTTGGATTGTTATTGTAAGATTATTAAATATATAGTAAAAGTTATATTATTAAACTTAGAGTTAAATCTAAATGGTAAGGTTAAAATAGGTACCTAAACATGTATAAAACCTATTGGTTGAGAGGATTTAGACCCATCCCCACTTTATCTTCAAAATAATTTACATTGGCGACATTATAAACTGAATATGACTTTACTATAAAATAATATTTTATGTTTTTCCAAAGGTGCCCCTCTCCTCCCTTAAAAAAAGGGCACCCCTTCCCTCCTCTCTTCACACCCTTTTGAGCCATGAAGCTTTGACAACCCCTACAAATTTCACTTCTCAACCTCTCTAGTTATATCATAGAGGTTCTGGTCTTCTCCATAGACCAACTCAAGTGCCCTAAGAATAAGTTTAAAGGAGGTGTGTCGAGGAAGAGGTAATCTCTTCTACCGATTCTTTCAAGTTTTATTTCTTCTTCAACTTCTTCTTCTTTAGTTGTTTCATTATAAAGTAATAACATCATTATCAATAATATACTGATATGTTATTATAAATATCAAACAACCCAATTTCACCTACTATCCATCCTACAGAAAATGAAATCAATGCGCGTGCGTACGTACGAAATACCATCTCCACGCCATGGTGTAATTAGTTTTTACACCTCCACCTTACTTGGATGGGTATTATAAGAACCCAGTTTTTTTCTATAAAGGACTTTGTAATATTATTGATATTATTTTAGAGCAGTGCCTTCAGACGGCGTGCAATTCCGAGACCCGTTGTGGCCGGAAATAAATTTTCAATGCGTTCACACTGGGAACGCAAAATAGATGGGATAAATCTTAAACGGTGCTTCAGATCAGAAATATGAGTTCACGGTTGGGTCTAAAATGGGGTGTTTACCCTAGGAACGACATAAAACATGTCGGTGTGGGACGTTTGGACCCCTCGCTCGCTTTCGGAACGTGAAACAGATAAATTAATTATTTAATTTATCCGTTTAATTTTTAAACTCAGTATCTCTTAAACGGTGGCTCGGATGGGGAAACCAAGGGCACCGTTGAGTTTGGAGCATGTCGTTTACCCTAGGAGGAGTAAAAGTTTTGCGGGCGCAGGCCGTCAGTGAAAAATGGCCCCCGGGGCGTTTTCGTAATTTGGCGGCCTCAGGCGTTGAGTTTAATAACTTTTGAACGGGGCCTTGGATTAGAATTCCATGAATGTCATTGCGCTTAGAATGTGGTGTTTACCGCAGGGGAGGCTTAATCTCGACCCCGCCTGATGTTCAGGTTCGGGCCGACGGGTGGGTGGTTAAGTGTTTTCTATTTAAACAATTAACCCACCCCTCTTATCTCCCCCTTCTTCCCTGGCGCCAACAGCTCCCAATGACGAAAGAGGAAGCTCCTCCACTCCTCCTCCCCTCCCGCAAGGCAAGTGCGCGGTGGAGGATTCTCCGTGATGCATCGGGAAATGCCCCAACAGGTAGGAGGTTGCGTTTTGTATTTTCATTCCCGTACATAACTTCGAACGCACATTTACATGTCGAATTTCTACCGAATTGTTGAGCGAGGCCCATATTTGCGTATTACATATTTTTAGCCTTCCAAATCTTGTTTCGGAACTGAAATCCGAGCTCTGTGGTGTCCACAATCATCCGACGAAAGATGTGGGTGTTTGATGTTTTCCCGGCGGTTCCTCGGTGGTCCGGCGGGCTTCCGGTGATCCGGGACGGCAGCAGGAGGCAGCGACTTCAGTTGGCATGGAGCTGCGAGTGAGCCGGGGCGCGAAGGCACTGGGCGTCGGTGCGAGCGGGCTTCGACAAGGTGCAGGCGTGAGGTGGAGCTGGCTGTGCAAGGCAGCGGCTCCAGGCGGCGATGCCGAGCCACCAGGGGCGCGGTGACCGCGGGGTAGCGGTGCGCGACCCCCGCGCGAGGACAAGACGAGCAAGATGCGGGTCTTCACGCGGCAGGGGTGACCGGCCCTCGTGGCGGGTCTGTACGTGGACCTCAATTCCACGGCCGGCCCGCATTGCTAAGCTGCGGGCCGGCGCGAGAAGGTCCAGGCCGGGCGGACCGGCTGGTCCAGGCCGGTCCAGCCCAAGGGGCTTTGCCCCCCGACTTGGACGCCTGTAAATTCTGATACGGGTGCCCGTATTTTGTGCCGTCAGCGGCGACGTGTTCCTTAAGACAAGGAAAATATTTTGAGATGGTTTCTAGGAATTTTAATTCCCAAGATGAGGGGTTCGGTGGCGTGAGACCTCTTTAAGTGGACGAGTGTTTTTCCCGAGATTCTTGTTTTGGGTGGCGCCGAAAAATTCAACGTCTGTTTTGTGCGCCGTCAGAGGAGTTGTGACCCTGACATTGAGACAGGTATTTCTAGTGTGGTTTTGGGTGTTGAAACTATAGTTGAGGAATGGGCCCCACGGCTCGTCTTTCGAGCTGAACACAGCTTTTTGTAACTTTTTCATCGGATGTCTGTTCAGGGTGTACGACCAGTCAATTTTGGGAGTTTTTTTGAGGGAATTGCATTGGCACAGTCTTCCCGCTTTAATTCTGTGCGATGGTGCGGGCCCCATGAGGGTTGTTTTGGGAGTTGGTGGTGATTTTCCAGCTGTATCACCGGGTTTCCGTTTTGGACAAGTGAATAGTCAATATTGTGTACTCTTTCGAGAGGATCCCAATGGCGCGATCTGTTCTTTGTGTTTCAGGGCCTGGATGTGGGTCCCACATTGCACCGATCATGTGTGGTGCGCTGGAATGCATCTTTTACTTCGGTAATCCGTTCCACTTAAGTGAGAAGTCCTTTTGACGTGTTTTCCCAAGGTGATCACAATGCTGCGATGCGCCCGACTGTTTTCAGGGCCGAGGCTTAGGATCGCAGGACGTTGTTCGGGTGTAAGGTGGTGTTGGTGAATTTTCCATCGGATATTCGTTTTAGGCGATTATCTAATCTATCTCACATGTTTTTCCGCGAGAATTACAATGGTGTAATCTGTTCAGAAGAGTGGAGCCTCTTATGTGATCTTATTAAATGTAGAAATGTGAAGGTTCCCCATGGCGGTTCTTCTACCGTGTTTGTAGCGGACCCTTGGTGTGTGATCACGTTCACTCTTGAGAGAGTGATGTAATTCTTGAATAGATGTCGTTGGCCGTGCCTGGGCCGATGATGTGGCAAGTTGGAGATGTTATGTTTACGCCTTCGCGTTGACGTTGTGCGCCGTGTGCATGTTAGCCTTTTTGACTGGAGAAGTGTTATACTCTGGGAGTATACGAGAACGCTGGTAGGTACAAGTTGATGTTAGCATCTGAGAATGTTATTGTGCTTGGTTGGGGTTGACATGGGGCCACACGTCGTGTGGGCCCCATGAGTGTGTCGTGTTCTACTTTGCGTACTTTTTACCTCTCGTGACGTAGAGGGTTCCACTTTTCTCATTTGATTGACCAATGGGGTTAAGTTTTTCCCCTGGTCTTGTTCTCGTTTGTTGACCAACAGGGTTGAGTTTTCCCCTGGTCCTCTTCTCATTTGTTGACCAGCAGGGTTGAGTTTCCCCTTGTTATGTTATCATTTGTAGACTAGTAGGGTTGAGTTTTCCCCTAGTTCTGTTCTCGTTTGGCCGACCGAGATGGTTTGGTTCCTCTGTTTCTTCAACTGTGAGGGGTTTTAGTATAGTGCCCTTTTCACTGGACTGCAGCACCGTTTACGACTACGTGTGCTCATACAGCATGGGTGTTTTCCCACTTTCTGGGATGAGTTATCACAGTCCTCTTCGACAGTGACTCATCGGATTGGAGCGTGATCGCCCTGAGAGGCTTGGGGAGTTTCTCTCATTCATTCGTGTTCCCTGGTAGAGTTCTTGTGGAATCGGTGTGACCAACACTTTACACGGGCACCGATCCTCTACCCAAGAGGTTGTTTCCAGCAGGGCTGGCTAGGAGGTTGTACCATCCAGCAGGGTTGGCTAGAGCAGTGCCAGGTTTACCTACAGTTGGGATGGGAAGTGGTCCCTGATGCCGGGTTTACCTCCAGCTGGGCTGGAAAGTGGTCCCCGATGACGGTTCCAAGCCTCCCTTCAGTGGAGTACCCATTTACGGGACTGGGAATTGGGACTCGTCGACGACTTTAGACAGGTCTCCCTCCAGTGGATTACCCTTTTTCGGGACTGGGCAATGTGGAACCCGTCGACTCTTGACGGGTCTCCCTCCAGTGGGAACCCATCGACTTCCAGGGATTACCCTCCAGCGGGGCTAGGCAGGGGGACGCCTGTCAACATTGGGGAGACCTCTCGAATACAGGGCAGTGACGAGGTGTTTCTTGACATTCCCCCAGATCTCTCAAGTACGAGGGGCGCTTTCCCCACCGAGACACATCCTTGTGACGCAACCTAAAACCGTGTGGGAAAGTCAGTGCCACCCAAAGAAGATAGTTTCGAAGTGCGGTGATTTGAGCCCCTTGACATGTAGTTCGGGGCAGATGTGAGGGATGTTGTGTTGGGTCGGAGAAAAAGCGAGGAAAAGATGGCAAGAGGGGGGTGAATTGCCTTTTAAAAAATGATTAACAATTTAAAATCAAAGTAAAGAATGCAGCGGAAATAAAGAGGCAAGACACACAAAATTGATAACGGAGTTCGGCCAAAACCCGGCCTACGTCTCCGCTCCCAACTCAACCGTTGAGAGATTCCTATCGCTTGCTTTTCAATGGTTTTAGCAGAAACCCACTAGGCTTTGAGGTAGCACTAGGACCTATTACAGCTTGCTTTTTGTGGTTTAGCAAGAACCCACTTGCTTTTGATGGTTTAGCAAGAACCCACTAGCCTTTTTAATGGGTGAAGGCTAGCTCACCGGAACACAAGCCTTTTAAAAGGAAAGGCTTGAAGAAACCTCTTCACACCTTAATGGTGGTGTGAGAACCCAAAAGAAATGGGGATGAGAAAGAGTTTGGGGTTTGTAGTCACAAACCCAAATTTAAAGCTCAATAAAAAATAAAACAATAAAACCCGTAATTGGAGAAGCCTTGGGCGCCTTTGAATGATTGGAGATGTTGAAGGCCGATTCCAAGCTTCTTTGAAGGTGCTCTTGGTTGTGGAATTGGATTGGAGCACGTTGGTTTCCTTGAGGAAATCCACCGGAGGTTCGCCAAAATGATCAACAATGTGTCCGGTGGCTTGGGTCTAGTTCCGGTTGGTGTCCGGGGCTTCCTTGGCCTTTATTTATAGGCATGGAACCCTTGGGGAGGCTTCGGAGCCGTTGGAGAGGCTAAAAGAGCCGTTGGGAGCCAAGTGGGCAGGCTGGTCAACAGCCCAATGGCTAGTTTGACTGTGTCCACCGGCTGGCCGGTGCAGGCCCACCGGTTGGCCGGTGTTTGCAAAAAGGCATAGGATTCTGGTTCAGGCTCCACCGGCTGGCCGGTGCCAGAGCCACCGGCTGGCCGGTGGTGAGGCAGTAGCTGGCACTATTTGGAGAGGGTACCACCGGCTGGCCGGTGCTCAAGCCACCGGCTGACCGGTGGAGCCTGGCAGTGGGCAATGCCTCTGCCAGGTCCATCGGCTGGCTGGTGCTATCACACCGGTTGGCCGGTGGACTGAATTTCAGTCCAATTGCCAGCTTTCTTGGGCCAATCTTTTGGTAATCTTTTGCCTATCAACAAAAACACTTAAAAACAATGTTAGACAAATATGAAAATGATTGTGATCATGAAAATCAAAGAGTGTGGGGTACAACAATCTCCCCCTATTTTGATGATCACAATCACTTGTCTAAGCAATGTAAAAACTTAAATGAAAGGAATGCTTTAAATGATAAATTGAAAATACATACTAAGCATGAGAGAAAAGATTCTCCCCCAATCAATCAAGAAATTTCTCCCCCTTTGTGATTATCAAAATAGAATGGGGCATAAAACTTGATTGAGGGAAATTTTGAAAAACAAGAGATGGGATTTGAAAATCAATTGAAATTTTTGAAATGAAATGAGAATTTGAATAACAGTTTGAATTGAAAGTTTTGAATCAAAAACCAATTGAATTTTGAAATTTGAAACCAAATGAAATTTTTGAAATTGAGAGTTTTGAATGAAAATTATGAATTGAGAATTTTTAATTGAAAATTTGATAGCAAGAGTTGAAATTGAAAGTGTGAATCGAAAAATTTGAAATTGAAATCAAGAGATCTTAAACGAACCTAACTCCCCCTAAATAAAAACAATAAATCACCGGGGAAAGGAAATAAATTTTGGCCCGGAGAGACTTGCAAGAAGGGATTTTTCAATCCATACTTGTCTCATAGCGGGTCTTCTCCTATAAAATTCATCGGAAAAGAAAATAGACTTTGGTTGGCCGTACCGGGCATTTTTGAAATTACACTCATAAATGAGGTGCCCGGTTTTCTTACAATAATTACAAAATTTGTAAGCGGAGCTCCCCCTTACAAAAACAGTGGGTGCATGGGAGGAGGAGGCTTGGTTGGTATAGCCAAGTCCTTGAGTGGTTCTAGAAATTCGTTGGGAACCTAGGAGATTGTTCAAATTTTGTTCCCCTTGGGTGAACTTAGCTAGGGTCTCCCTTAGGTCTTTGATGGTTGCTTCCAAAGAATCAACATTTGGAAAATTTTGGATTTTAAGGGACATCTCCTCCTTCTCTTTGAGAAGTTGTTCTTTTTCGGAGGAGAGTTTTTTGAAAGACTTTTTTAAAGCAACGAATTTTGAAGAAAGTTCATGAAAACCATTTTCAAGTTGATCTCTAGCGTGTGAGAGTTCTTCATAAGAAAGATGATTTAAAGAATTTGAATTTGAAGAGCAGGAGGATGAGGAATCGGAAGAAGTTACCTCATGAAATGCCATTAGGCATTTTGTACCTTGGTCGCTCGAGGAGGAGGAGGAGGAGGATGATGAGGTGTCACTCCATGTCGCCTTGAGGACCTTCTTCTTTCCTTTTTCCTTGGCCCGTTTCTTGTTGAGTGGGCA
Organism: Viscum album; assembly: GCA_963277665.1. Taxonomy (NCBI): domain Eukaryota; kingdom Viridiplantae; phylum Streptophyta; class Magnoliopsida; order Santalales; family Viscaceae; genus Viscum; species Viscum album. The sequence continues at coordinate 1,532,545,044 of OY728152.1, read as the reverse complement.
ATTGGGCTTGTAATGGCCCTTTTCACCGCACCCGTAGCATTTTACCTTGGGCTCGGATCTTGCGGTGGGTTCTTGCTTTCGCGCCTTGCGAGATTTCTTCTTCTTCTTGTGCTTCTTCATAAATTTGTGCATTTGGCGGGCGAGATTCTCCATTTCTGAGTCGCCGCTTGAAGATGAAGAAGATGAGGAAGGAGATGAGGAAGAGGATGAGGAGGAGCTTACTTCCTTTTGTACCTTGAGGGCGATGTTCTTTGGAGTTTTGATAGGGGTGCCCTCCTTTTGTGCTTGCCTCCTCATGGTGATCTCGTACGTCATTAGAGATCCAATGAGCTCCTCTACCGGCATATTTTTGACGTCCTTAGCTTCTTGGATCGCCGTCACTTTAGGTGCCCATGAGCTCGGAAGGACCCATAAGATCTTCTTGACCATCGTCTCAGCTGAAACATCATCACCAAGGGACTTTATCCCATTGCACACGTCAGTAAATCTAGTAAACATTTCAGAAATAGATTCATTTGGATGCATAGAAAAAGACTCAAAATCCTGACGGTACATGTCCAATCGGGTGTCTTTGACTTTGTTAGTGCCCTCATGAGTTACTTCTAAAAGTTTCCAAATTTCATGTGAGGAGGTGCAAGTAGATACTCGATTGAATTCATTTCGGTCTAGGCCGCAATGGAGAGCGTTCATGGCTTTTCCATCAAGCTCAAAATTCTTTATATCGGCGGGGGTCCATTTGGATTCGTCGGGGGTAGACAAAGTGTAACCTTGCATGACAATTTTGTAAATGGGATATCCTATGCTTCTATGAAAGGTAGTCATGCGGGTTTTCCAATAATTATAGTCGGTCGCATCAAAAAATGGAGCCCGACCCAAAGAGTAGCCCTCGGGGGCGAAAGAGGTTGATGCCATCTTAATGGATCTTTGAATTTGAAACCTTTTAAGGTATTACTCAAATTACCCCTCTGATACCAATTGTTGGGTCGGAGAAAAAGCGAGGAAAAGATGGCAAGAGGGGGGGTGAATTGCCTTTTAAAAAATGATTAACAATTTAAAATCAAAGTAAAGAATGCAGCGGAAATAAAGAGGCAAGACACACAAAATTGATAACGGAGTTCGGCCAAAACCCGGCCTACGTCTCCGCTCCCAACTCAACCGTTGAGAGATTCCTACCGCTTGCTTTTCAATGGTTTTAGCAAGAAACCCACTAGGCTTTGAGGTATCACTAGGACCTATTACAGCTTGCTTTTTGTGGTTTAGCAAGAACCCACTTGCTTTTGATGGTTTAGCAAGAACCCACTAGCCTTTTTAACGGGTGAAGGCTAGCTCACCGGAACACAAGCCTTTTAAAAGGAAAGGCTTGAAGAAACCTCTTCACACCTTAATGGTGGTGTGAGAACCCAAAAGAAATGGGGATGAGAAAGAGTTTGGGGTTTGTAGGCACAAACCCAAATTTAAAGCTCAATAAAAAATAAAACAATAAAACCCGTAATTGGAGAAGCCTTGGGCGCCTTTGAATGATTGGAGATGTTGAAGGCCGCTTCCAAGATTCTTTGAAGGTGCTCTTGGTTGTGGAATTGGATTGGATCACGTTGGGTTCCTTGAGGAAATCCGCCGGAGGTTCGCCAAAATGATCAACAATGTGTCCGGTGGCTTGGGTCTAGTTCCGGTTGGTGTCCGGGGCTTCCTTGGCCTTTATTTATAGGCATGGAACCCTTGGGGAGGCTTCGGAGCCGTTGGAGAGGCTAAAAGAGCCGTTGGGAGCCAAGTGGGCAGGCTGGTCAACAGCCCAACGGCTAGTTTGACTGTGTCCACCGGCTGGCCGGTGCAGGCCCACCGGTTGGCCGGTGTTTGCAAAAAGGCATAGGATTCTGGTTCAGGCTCCACCGGCTGGCCGGTGGTGAGGCAGTAGCTGGCACTATTTGGAGAGGGTACCACCGGCTGGCCGGTGCTCAAGCCACCGGCTGACCGGTGGAGCCTGGCAGTGGGCAATGCCTCTGCCAGGTCCACCGGCTGGCCGGTGCTATCACACCGGTTGGCTGGTGGACTGAATTTCAGTCCAATTGCCAGCTTTCTTGGGCCAATCTTTTGGTAATATTTTGCCTATCAACAAAAACACTTAAAAACAATGTTATACAAATATGAAAGTGATTGTGATCATGAAAATCAAAGAGTGTGGGGTACAACATGTTGTGCATCGATGGTGTTAACTTATGGGACTATTGGCTACTCACTTTCTTTGGCTGAGCTACGGGATGGATATCCCCTTACGATCTTGTTCGTGTTTCTTGACATAGCATATATATTTGTATACCTTGTTGTAGTACCCACTCCTTGGGTTTTGGTTACTCTCCTTCCAGGAGAGGCGAAGACGCACGAGGTATTCCACGTTCTTTCCGTGTCTAGCTTCTCATGGTTGGGCGAGTCTACTCTCCTACTATAGGTAGCGAAGATTCGATGGGAAGTTCATCTTCACACCGTTTGTAGCTCCTTGTGACTGGATGAGTCTATCTCCTTTCTCTTGTTGGGTTGAGCTGGACTCTCTACTGGTACTCTTTACTGAAATCTCTATTGTACTCCATTACATTCCCCTGTTCGATCTACTTCTCACCCTTCGGTACCGCATTTTTTCCTCCCTCGAGCCTTCGGGGTATCCTACTGAGTATTTTTATACTCACCGCAGCTTGGGCTTTTCCCGCACTTGGTGTGCCCTTGAAGAAGACGGACAGGTTGGTCGTGACTTCAGTGGAGCTTTGGAGCTCGGGAGCTTGGACCGCGTGCGGTGGTCGTAGTCGAGTTCCATGTGGGGGACCCTTCTAGTTGTTTGCTTTTGTTTACCTATTTCTAGGTTGTGGCACTTTTCTGGTTGGGCGCGTGTTTTGCCCCTTTTCTTTTCATTTTACCTTCAGCACTTGCTTTGTACTTTTATAGGTCGATGCACATTGTGGTTTATTTATAGCAGTTGTTACTTTGCTTTTATTTTTACTCTGCTCTTTTGCATTGAGTGTGCTGTCTGTGTGTGTGTACAGGTACTCAGGCAAGGTCCTCCCTAAGTTGTTTAGCATTTGGCGCTTGTCGCCAGCCCCTGGACCATGGAGGGGGGCTTGGGGTAGATGCGGCTCGAGCCCGGGTAGGGTCGGGTCAGGACAAAGTGGTATCAGAGGTGGTTCATTCCTTGTGATTTTGTTCGAACGCCCCTAAAAAGGAATTGGTTCGGATTTAGGGAAACAGTGTTAACGTGTCTCAAGAGCGGCTCTCAGGCCAGGGAGTCCAGTGATGGTGCAGCGGCAGACGTATCCATCCACCAGGACCTTGACAACCCACTTGTCGACTTGGTAGGTTGAGACACATGTTGCATGTAAAATTGGTTTTTGCATCACATAAGATTGTGTATTGACTATCCTTCTTGATTCAGCTCCCCATCGTTGTTATTTTTGTGATATACATATATGCTAATCTGACCGCGACACTCCTTGATAACGTTCAGGATGTCTCCGCGAAGATAGCCAGCCAGGATACTAGGTTTGGTTCAAGACGATGACCATGTGAGCTACGAGGCCTCAGTCTGGGACCCATCATGCGAGCCCCTTTCTCCAGGTGGGCGGATAGCAGCACCCCCAACTGTTGAGTAGTAGACATCTTCAGAAGAGCTAGCTGAGCCTGAGTGCAGGTTGAGCGCACTCCACGAGTTCCAGTAGCAGAGACTGCTGAGGTTCAGTGGTGAACCAGACCCTTAGGCAGCAGAGGTTTGGCACGAGGTAGTGGTTTACCTTTTTAGGCTTGTTCAGACACCAACAAATCTTATGGTGGCTTTGGCCGCCAACCTTTTCCGCGGAGTATCTTGGCTTTGGTGGAGTCTGGTGACTCAGTTTCCTGACGAGTCGTCGCTTTCATGGGGAGACTTTCAGTTTTTTATCTATGAAGAGTATTGCCCCTCCTGCTTGCGCTCTGTTCAGATTTGGGAGCTCCTGTAGTTTCAGGAGGGACAGATGACGGTGGCCGAATACGTGGCTAGTTTCGTAGACCGTGCAAGCTTTTACCCAGACTTGGTCCCTAACGACAACATCCATGTGCGGAAGTTTTAGTAGTGTCTTCGCTGAGATATTCGTGCTTTCATAGTACCCTTCGTCATTTCCACATATGCTGGGGTGCTAGAGCAGGAGTTGGTGACAGAGATCTTCCTGTCACGTTCTAGAGTTGGTGGTGGAAGCAGGCACGTTGGAGACGAGACGTCTACCACAGCTAGCTGGTGACGGCAAGCAGAACCTCAACGTAGGTGTCTTTCTGACAACTGGACTTAGGGGCATGGTCGTACACCACAATGGTGCCGGAGGGCACCCGTGTTGCCCAAAGATATTTGGTGCTATGCTTGCGATGGGCAAGGTCACATGGCACTGGACTGCCCGACCAGGCATGCGGAGAGCATCAGGCAGGTAGCAGTTGCACCACCACGACGGAGGCAGCGCCATGATAAGAGTAGCGCCCAGAGAGGTGGTGCTACCAGAGGAGCAGGAGGAGATGGTAGTGGGGTACGACCTTACGAGTTCTTCCCAATCACCACTAGGAAGTCCATGTCAGGCACTGGGAGCTCACAGTTGGGACCACGGACAGCCCCAAGCTTTGGATGTCTACGATCCTGTAGGGCATGAGGTGGTAAGAGGTACACTCTACAACTCTTCTACTTTTTTCAGTAGAATTGTTAGACTCTGTGTGTGGAATGGTTTTCTCCCTGCTCTATGTTTGAGGTGTTACCAGGGTGACACAGGGCGTTGGGTGTAACCCTGTGTTAGTTGAGTAGAAGGAGTGTAACCATCCTCTTTAGTCGATGGCGTCGAATCCATTTCTCTCTCAGCGTGTAAGAGTGTCTTGGTTGAGAGACATCGACTGTGAAACCTTGCACGACTAGATATCCTTGGGTGTTCCACTATATGGATATTCTGAATGAGGGAATCACCGGGCCTTGTTCCAGGTGTGGGCGGTGATTATAATCGTGACATGTGACGTAGAGGTCCGATCGGGGAGGCAAGCTACCCCTGAGGTCCTGCGGACCATTTGGGAATGTGTGAAGGGATTTCGAGGTTCCCTACCGCCTTTCCCTAACCCCAAAGGATGGGTTGGGTGCATGAAATCTCCCACGTGACTCACCTGAGAAGATGTGTGCATGCCCCTATGCATGTCATCTGTGAGGGAAGATCTCGCATGAACGGATTAAATCCTTTGGTCTGTGTGCGGTGGTTCAGAACTATGCATGAGTTCTTCTGGGTACGGGAGAGACAAGTGTGGGCTCAGTACCCTAATTTGTTCCCTGGTTTTTCTTTTTGGGGTCAAAAATCTTGAAGGAGGTAATGATGTAGGAAACCTATTTTTTTCTATAAAGGACTTTGGAATATTCTTGATATTATTCCAGAGAAACGCCTTCTGACGGCGTGCGATTCTGAGACCTGGTGTGGAAGGAATTAATTTTTTAGTGAGTTCACACTCAGAATTCCAAATAAATGGGATAACTCCTAAACGGTGCTTCAGTTCAGAAATTTGAGTGCATGGTTGGGTCTGAAATGGGGTGTTTACCCTAGGAACGACAAAAAACATGTCGGCGCGGGACATTTTGACCCCTCGCTCACTTTCAGAATGTGAAACAGATAAATTAATTATTTAATTTATCCGTTTAATTGTTAAAATCAGTATCTCTTAAATGGTGGCTCGGATGGGGAAGTCGAGGGCACCCTTGAGTTCGGAGCATGTCGTTTACCTTAGGAGGAGTGTAAGTTTTGCGGGTGCAGGCCGTCAGTGAAAAATGGCCCCAGGGGCGTTTTCGTAATTTGGTGGCCTCCCGCGTTGTGTTTAATATCTTTTGAATGGGGCCTAAGATTAAAATTCCAAGACCTCCATTGTGCTCAGAATGTGGCGTTTAACCCAGGGGAGTCATTATCTCAACCCTGCCGGAAGTTCGGGTTCGGGTCGACGGGGGGGGGGGGGGGTGGTTAAGTGTTTTCTATTTAAACACATAACCCACCCCTCTCTTATCCCCCTTCTTCCCTAGCACCAAAAGCTCAAAAAAGATGAAGGAGGAAGCTCCATATCTCCTCCAACCTTCTTGCAAGGTAGCGGCGCGGCGGAGGACCCTCCGTGAAGCGTCGGGCAACACCCCAACAGGTAGGAGGTTGCGTTTTGTTTTTTCATTCCTGTACTTAACATTGAATGCAAATTTTCATGTAGAATTACTTCCAAATTATCGATCGAGGCCCATATTTTCCTATTATGTATTCTGAGATTTTTGAAACTTGTTTCGAACCCAAAATCCGAGCTATGTTGTGTCCGCAATCGTCCGGAGAAAGATGCGGGTGTTTGATGTTTTTCTGGCGGTTCCGCGGTGGTCCGGCGGGCTACCGGTGATCCGGGACGATGGCAGGAGGCGGCAGCTTCAGTTGGCATGGCGCTGCGGGTGAGACGTGGTGCGGGGGAGATGGGAGTTGGGGCGAGTGGGATTCAACGGGGCGCTGGCACGAGGCAGAGCTGGCTGCGTGGGGCGGCGGCTCCAGGAGGGGAGGCCCCGCCGCCGGGGCGCGGCGACCGCGGGGTCGCAGTGCGCGAACCACGCGCGGGGACAAGAACCATGAGACACGGGTCTTCACACGGAAGGCGCGACCTACCCCTGTGGTCGGTCTGCATGTGGACCATGAGTCGAAGGCCGGCCTACGCGGCTAAGCCGCGGGCCGGCGCGGGTCGGCCCATGCAGGGCGGACTGGCCGGTCCAGCCCAAGGGGCTTTGCCCCCCCCCCCCCCACCCCTGACTTGGACGCTCGTAAATTCTGATACGGGTGCCTGTTTTCCATGCCGTGGGCGGAGATGTGTTCCTTAAGACAAGGTGAATGTTTTGAGATGGTTTCGGGGATTTTTAATTCCCGAGATGAGGGTCTCGCTGGCACGACACACCTTTAAGTGGACGAGCGTTTTTCCCGAGATTCTTGTTTTGGGCGTCGTGGACACATACGACGTCTGTTTTTTGAACCATCAACGGCGTTGCGACCCTAACGTTGAGACAAGGATTTCCAGTATGGTTTCGGGTATTGAAACCAGAGTTGAGGAATTGGCCCTATGGCCCGTCTTTCGAGCTGTATGCAGCTTTTTGTAACTTTTTCATCTGATGTCGGTTCGAGGCGTGCGACCAGTCAATTTCGGGTTTTTTTCCAAGGGCATTGCATTGGTGCAGTCTGCCCGCTTTAATTCCGCATGATGGTTTGGGCCCCACGAGGGCCGTTTTGGGAGTTGACGGTGATTTTCCAGCTTTATCACCAGGTGTCCGTTTTGGACAATTGAATAGTCAATCTTGAGTACTTTTTCGAGAGGATTGCAACGGCGCGATCCGTTCATTGTGTTTTGGGACCGGGATGCGGGTCCCACATTGCACCTCTTATGTGCAGTGCGCCAGAATGCATCTTTTCCTCCGTATATCCTTTCCACATAAGTGAGCAGTCCATTTGACGTGTTTTCCCGAGGGGATCGCAATGGTGCGATGCACCCGACTGTTTTCTGGGCCGAAGCTCGGGATCACGGGACGTCGTTCGGGTGTAAGGTAGTGTTGGTGACTTTTCCATTAGATATTCATTTGAGGCGAGTAGGTAGTCTATCTCACATATTTTTCTGCAAGGATTACAACGGTGTAATCTGTTCAGGCGAGCGGAGCCTCTTACGCGATCTTATTAAATGTGGAAATGTGAAGGTGCCCCGTGGCGGTTTTTCTACCATGTTTGTAGCGGAACCTTGGTGTGTGATCTCGTTCACTCTTGGGAGAGTGAATTAATGCTTGAATATATGTAGTTGGCCATGTCTGGGATGATGAGGTGGAAAGTTGGAGTTGTTATGTTTACGCCTTCGCGTTGACTTTGGGTGCCGTGTGAACGTTAGCCTTTTTGGATAGAGACGTGGTATAATCTGGGAGTATACAGGAACACTGGGAGGTACATGTTGATATTGGTACCTAAGAATGTTTGTGTTCTTGGTTGGGGTTGACTTGGGGCCACATTTTATGTCGGCCCCATTTGCATGTCGTGTTCTGCTTTGCGTACTTTTGACCACTCACGACGTAGAGGGTTACTCTGTTCCCATTTGTTTGACCAGTGGTGTTGAGTTTTTTTCCCTGGTCTGGTTCTCGTTTGTTGACCAGCAGGGTTGAGTTTTCCCCTGGTCCTGTTCTCGTTTGTTGACTAGCATGGTTTAGTTTTACCCTGGTTTTATTCTTGTTTGGCCAGCAGAGATGGTTTGGTTCCTATATTTCTTTAGATGTGAGTGGTTTTAGTACCGTTCTCTTTTCACCGGAATGCGGAACCATTTACGACTACGTGTTCTCGTACAACGTGGGTGTTTTTCCCACTTTCTGGGATGATTTTTCTCAGTCCGCTTCGACAGTGACTCAGCGTATTGGAGCGTGATGGCCCTGAGAGGCCCAGGGAGTTTCTCTCGTTCCTTTATGTTCCCTAGTAGAGTTCTTGTGAAATCAGTGTGACCAACACTTTACGTGGGCACCGATCCTCTACCCAGGAGGTTGTTTCTAGTAGGGCTGGCTAGGAGGTTATACCATCCAGTAGGGATGGCCAGTGGGTTATCATCCTACCGAGATAGCCAGTACAGCGGTGTTCACCGAGTAGTACCATCCAGTAGGGATGGCCAGAGCAGTGCTAGGTTTACCTTCAGCTGGGCTGGGAAGTGGTCCCTGATACCGGGTTTACCTCCAGCTGGGCTGGGTAGTGGTCCCCGATGACGGTTCCGAGCCTCCCTCCAGTGGAGTACCCTTTTATGGGACTGGGCAGTGGGACTCGTCGATGAATTTATCCAGGTCGCCCTCTAGTGGATTACCCTTTTTCGGGACAGGGCAGTGTGGCACCCGTCGACTCTTTCCGGGTCTCCCTCTAGTGGTAACCCATTGACCTCCAGGGATTACCATCCAGCGGGGCTGGGTAGGGGGTTTCCTGTCGACTTTGAGGAGACCTCTCGACTACGGGGCAGTTACGAGGTGTGGCTGGACGTTCCTCCAAAACTCTCAAGTATGATGGGCGCTTTCCCCACTGAGACGTGTCCTTGTGACATGACCTAAAACCATGCGGGCGAGTTAGTGATGCCCAAAGCGGATAGATTCGAGGTGCGGTGATTTGAGCCCCTTGACTTGTAGTTTGAGGCAGACATGCAGGATGTTGGGCATCGATGGTGTTTACTTCTAGGACTGTTGGATAGTCTCTTTCTTTGGCTGAGCTACGGGACAAAGATCCCCTTATGATCTTGTTCGGGTTTCTCGATAGAGCATATATATTTATATACCTTATTCCAGTAACCACTCTTTGGGTTTGTTTACTCTCCATCCAGGAGAGCCGAAGACACACGGGGTATGCCAAGTGCTCTCCATGTATATCTTATCGTGGTTGGAAGAGTATAATCTCCTACTATAGGTAGGGAAGACTCGACGGGAAGTTCATCTTCTCACCGTTTCCAGCTCCTTGTGGCTGGACAAGTCTATATCCTTTCTCTTGTTGGGTTGAGCTTTAATCTCTACTGGTACTCTTTACTGCACTCACTATTTTACTCCATTACTTTCCCTTGTTTTATCTACTACTCAACCTTCGGTACCACCTTTTTTTCTCCCTCAAGCCTTCGGGTATCCTATTGAGTATTTTTATACTCACTCCTACTTGGGCTTTACCTGCACTTGGTGTGCCCTTGCAGACGACAGACAGGTTGGTCGTGACTTCAGTGGAGCTTTGGAGCTCGGGAGCTTGGACCGCGTGTGGTGGTAATAGTCGGGTTCCATGTGGGGGACCCTTCCTGTTTTTTTATTTTGTTTACCTGTTGCTAGGTTGTGGCACTTTTCTAGTTGGGCACATGTTTTTTCCCTTTTCTTTTCAGTTTACCATCAGCACTTGTTTCATACTTTTAGAGGTCGATGCATATTGTGGTTTATTTATAGCAGTTGGTAATTTTATTTTCCATTTACTCTACACTTTTTCATTGAGTGTGCTGCATGTGTGTGTGTGTACAGGTACTCAGGAAAAGGCCTCCCCATGTTGTTTAACCTTCGGCGCTTGTCGCCAGCCCCTGGCCTATGGAGGAGGGCTTGGGGTAGTTGCGGCTCGAGCCTGGGTAGGGTCGGGTCATGATAGGTATAATGGTGTAATGAATAACTATATTTGGTTATTATAACATCATACTAATTCTGATGTATTATATCATCCACTCCAATTCCATTCAATAATTATGTGAATGATATAATCGCTCATGCATACGTACAGATTACCTTCTCCATGATGCAATGAGATTCATTCTCCATGTTTACCATTCAAGAATGATTATAAAGTATATATAATGAATAATAATGAAATATATGACACAATGAAGCTACTTAATTTATGTATATATATATATTTCATCTACTTACTTCCATTCAAATCAATAAGGAATGGAAAACAGTGTTCATGCGTACGTACGACCTACCGTCTCCATGAATGGTGTATTTCATTTCATTCATCTATATATTATATATATATACATATATATAATGAAAATATATGATATATAAATCATGATTTACATTCTGGAAGTAAGTAAATCATGATATAAGTAATAATAATATCATGAACAACAAATCTAAACACGTACGATAAATGAAACGATTTTACCCAAAACACTGCTTTAACCTGAAATTTTCTAAAGAACGGGTATTATAAAGTCATAATTGAACCATATATGATATCATAACAATGAATATGATTATGTAATAAGTCAATAACATTATTTAAATCATTATATAGGAGGTTCGGATACTTACGAAGCATATCAGACTTATGGTAAGGGATAATTATTCCAATCACATTCTTTTCTGATATTGTTTATTCATATGTATTTACTGGGGTTATGTTTATTATCCATTTCCATATGCTCTCAAAATATTTTGTTAAAATGTTTAATTTTTTCCCATTTATGCTTAAAGTCATTTTTACCCTTTTTACTTTTACCACATCGTATGGAAGGAATCTTTCCTTTGTTTACCATACAAGGTACTTTTTGACTTTTCTGACAAAAGTACGAGAAGAATGTTTTTTAACTTATATGGTGTGAACAGATTTTTACGATTTTATAATGCCTTATTTTCATGAATCTTACTCTACAATATTTCATGATTATTTTCAACAAAATACATTTCTATTAAAATTTCATGGCATTTTGTCAAAAGAAAATGATTTTGAAGAAGAAAGGATATTTTCATCAAGAATACATTTCAAGTGTTTTTTTGCAAACTGTTTTCCATCTAAAATGACAGTATTTAATAAGTTTATGTTTCATGTATAATGTCTCTATTTTTACATGGTTTCATTTTTATTATGATTAAATGATATCCATTTTTTATATGGATTATGTTATGATGACATGATGTTTAAGAATCCCATTCTATTACATGGGTTATGCTATGATGTATGATTTATGATTTTGTGGCACATGAAAGAATGATTTCATTATGAGATGGGTGAGACCTATATCTCCCTCCAATGCATTGGGTAAAGATTTATATCTAATGAGATAGACATGGCTGGAATGGTAAGTTAATCTGGTTCAGTGTTACAGGACTGAAACGAGGAGTGAACTCGATTTAGAAAGGGACTTTGTCCACTAAGATGGTCTTGGTAGCAATGCCTTGGATAATATGGAAATCATATCATGTGCTTAATGGTTTTCCACAATTACATGTTTTATTCCCATGCTATTTTATCATGATTGATGTTCCATTAAGATATATTCCTTACATACTTCCAAGATTTTTGTCTTTGCTCAATATTTTGATGTTTAGATTTTATGTTCAGGTTTTGGAATTCAAATGTTTATGGATTGTTTTATGTTCTCTATGTTTACCCTTACTGGGCATTTGAGCTCAGCCTTTATATGTCTTCTTTTCCCCAGGATATAAAGAAAGGTTTTAGGTAAGAAAACAAAATGGGAAGATCTTTATGGGAGATGTTGAAGATCTTTCACCTTGATTAGAATATTATGTTCCGAGTTTCCAAGGACACTAAACTATTACGGTCCTTCGGTGTTTGTTTTTTTATGTATTAAGTATTACACAAAAGTAATGTAAAGTACATGTACGTCAAGATTTGGGTCTCTACAGGGGTTGTTCATTTAATATCCTAAAAGCAACATCTTTCTGTTGAGAGTGGTCAAATTGGTTATGGTTCCGTTATATTCAAATTTTAAAAAACTAATTATTATAATAGTCATACATTATAGAAACTTCCAAACCCAAAAATTAGATTATTTTTTGAAAAAATAGCTCATTGTCTCATTGAGATATTGGTCCGTATGTGTGAAGGAACCGCATTTTCATTTTTATAATCGGTTGAAAAAAATTAAGTAGATAATATTTTAATATCCCATATTAAAAAATATTTTATAAATTTAATATTATTTCATTATTTTCTTTCATATGACAGGCCTTATAAAGTTTAGATAAACATTGAGTCACATCACTCCATAGAGGAGGTATTCTATAGGTATGTATAAGTAGTGTTATCAATTTCTAATGGATAGAATGAGTAAGAATATAAGTAATATATTATCATAAAAAATATTAATATTTTTATAAACATATTATTTATACTCTAATTTCATCTTTATAACAATCCATGTGGGGTGGTGGTGGAAAAAGAAACACATCTATTTGTGGAGGTAATAGTCAACACACACGGAGAATGGATAAATTAATTTACCAAATTTTGAAAAGTAGATATAACATTTTTTATCTATTACTATTTAAAAAAATTATTTTAAAATAGATACAAATTTTTTTAGGTTATTGTTTTAATAATAGGTTTTACTAAGGTTGAATAAGTCATAAAAATTAAAGAGGTCTTTTTTTATTATTTATAAATACTCTTAAGATTTATTCCTTTAGCTTTAAGGGGAGGATGGTAGGTCCCCTTTTATATGTGAGGGGAGTGATGCACTTCTAATATTTCGATTATTTTAAATATTATAATTTGCATAATCAGGGTATTGAGGCTCATGAATAATCAAATTTTTGAGATAAGTTTACAATGGTATATATACGATAATCCACTATGAATTAAGATATTTTTTTCTATGCATATCACATAGCTTATACCATAATTTACCTAGATTTACAATTTACCCGTGTGATGTAGTTTTACCATGGTTATTATTCATAATGGATAAAAGTAAAATTAATCTCATCAGAAAATATTATCCCCATAATGAAAAAAACATCTAATTAATTTTTCACTATCTATAATGAATAATTTTCATAAAATAGTATTAATATTATTGTGGAAAACATATTGAAAATTTTTTTTAATAATTTTTTAATGTATAACAATGAACTACCAAAAAACTAAATAATGATGATTCCTATAAAATTAATTACAATAATTTTAATAAAATAAATATTTTTTCCCATAAAAAATTCCATCATTGAATTATATTTTTAAACTATTTGATTTTAAAAAAATTGTTTTTTAAAAGTCATCATATTTCACTATTCACTAAAAAATAAATCTGTTCACGAAAATATCAAAAGTCCTACTAAGATATAATAGATTTTTTTATTTCAAAAATGGATCCTTTTTTATCAAATTAATATTTTAAATTCATTAATTTTCTTTTTAAAAAAATGTATTCATCTAAAAAATTTAGTAAAATAAAATTATTCCATTTGCCATTTTTTTTAAATTTCATTTATAGTTCTATGAGAAATTTGAAAATGTTAAATTAATAATTTTTATTATAATAATTTTATAATTTATATGGTTTCATTTTTTTTATCAAGAAGTGTACTATCATGTGAGTATAAATGTGAACCTCAAATTTGTGAAAAAGTAGGGCATTTCAAGAAAATGTAAATTTAAGCAAGGGTAAAACTTTTAATCACATTTAATTCATGTATGTTAGATCTGAAAAGGTTTATGGGACATAATTTAATAAATTATATATATATAACATGTGCTATATATTATTATTGTGTCATTTTATTTTATTAAAATTCGATCCACTTTATGTTACCTCATTTTACATCGAATAAACATGAATAAGTTTTGTACATGGAACTTATTTTTTTATATATATATTTGATGAACGTTTATAAAAAATCAAAATTTATTTTATGTTGGACACCATTTAATCTAATTCCCATAAAATTATATAAATAATAACCATAAAATTATAAAATATTAATTATAGAAAATCATTTTCTTAGAAAAATGTTTTCTAATATATTAATTGTTTTTTTTCATCATTTAATTTTAATAATATTATAGTGTTAACATATTATTAATATTAAAAATATATTCTACAATTACTTTACCATAATATACATAATTTTTTATTAAAATTTATTTTGGGGGAAAATATTAATTTTTATATAAATTAATTTTAAATTTTTTAATAATCTAATTTGTCATTTTTCTACACTAATTTAATTTTATAAATTCATTAGTATTGAAAATTTAATTTCTTATTCATGTAAATAATAAAAGATAAATATCTAAAAATAAATGTGATATATAAATACCTTATTACATTGATAATTACATATTTATATCATCCTAACTTCTACTAACATATCCCCTCAAGATTCCCATGTAAGACTTATAGATAATATAAATAATGGGGGTTATCGAAGATGGAGATTTTGATAGAATGGATCTCTTTGTAATTTTATTGAACATAAAAATTTCTAAAAAAATATTTCTCTCAAGATGAACTTTGTGGCGTTTAGATATCGCTTGGTTTGGGAAAAATCCTAAAAAAATCATTCAACCTTACAATATCAGACAATTGAGCATCAAATTCAATGGTTTTATAACATGATTCTATGTATCCAAGTTTATGTATAGATTATTTAACATATTTAATTATATTTAAAACTTATAATTAAATATATGTGTTAAAATTAGAATAATAATCATATTGGGTATTATTTATCATTTAGTCATTCATGAAAAACATACCCTCATAATTTTAATGTAGTATGATTTCTATGGAGTTACAAATTCAATTCTAGGACATGGATTTAATCCATTAAGGAATAATTCAACCTTTATATCGTTATTTCATAAACTATCCACAAAATATCTGTTAATCCTTATGACTCGCTAGAAATTATATTTTTATTGAAAATAAGAAGGGTAAAACACCCTAAGATGAGATAAAAATCAGAGGGGAATAAAATGATGGAGACCTATAGATTCCCATTAACAAAGAGTTTACAACCATATAGAATAGAGATAGTGCATATGTAGAGACTAATACACTCACTTAGATCCCCAACAATTTCTAAAGCATCAGTAGTAATATTACCTTCACTCCACGTGTCTCTGACCTATATTACCAGATTCATGATCATCCTATACATCATGATGAGGTAGCAAATATCCCATGGAGGAATAAATTCCCCATACTCTAGACCCACCAACACATTAGAGTCGTATTCCACCTATATAAGGTTTATGTTTGAAGAGAATACACATCATGAAACCGTTAGCCACATATATTTCTTCTACAACCACAAAGATTCTTGTGTCGTAGAATGCTCTAAAAGAGAAAAAGAAATTAGCCTCCAACATCATGTACATAACCTCCTCCTATAATAAGACTTTTTGATCATGAAGCATAATTTTTTTTCTTAATCCTTGATGAGGGTTGCTTCCAACCAACCCACCCCCTACACATCTGGTTCATTACCCCTCTGTGTTAAGGACCACCTGAGGAATAAATATCTGATGATGGGTAGAGGAACTCACATCCAGTATAAAGACTCCTGGACCGACCACAAAATAATTAAATTAAACATGCATAAAATGGAGATATTTGAAAAATCCTTCCCTTTCTTTATTTAAATACTCCAACAAGATCCACTTGGATAACACAAAATCAAGCTACAAGCCATAACTTCATTACCATTCTTCTCAGTACCTTAGAATAATGAGTTCATAGAACTTGTAATCAATTCCCTACAACCATAAATTTATGAACATAATGAGATATAACTCCATATACCAGTTTCATAGTCTCCCATGTGGAAAATGTTCAACAATGTTTTGAACCCTAAAGACACTCAACTCTAGAAGTGGGAATCCAGCTGGATTCCATTTTATTCACGCTTTAATCTATAGGTTGGTATTATTTTCTCAGACACCACACCCAAAATTTCTTATTTGATGTAATATTATGAAAGAAAATATTACCCTTACACACTTGATAACAAGTAGTGACATGTGATGCCTCATGTAAATCCTGACTACCAATGTACCTAGTAGTATTCCTCATAAACCCACATCTGTATGGTTAATCAAACACGATGATATTATTAAAGCAACCAATTTTTAGTTAATCCAGGGAATTTTTTATTGTTACATGGAATGAAATATCATTCATAAAAGATACTACTAACATTGGGAACCCTTGGATGGGGAGGTAAATACAAGCCTAATTCTTCTCCCAATAATTCATCTCATGCTTATCAAATTCCCAACGATTCATTCCATCCAAACCGTTAGATGATCATCCATATTTCTTCCATGACCTGGTAATCTCCCAGTAATGTCTCTCAAATCTCTCCATTATTCTATATATCCATGACTAATGAATTTAGTCTACATAGTGTTAACATAAATAATCACCCATTCTAACTTAGTCCATATTCCATGAATTTCATTTGAGGCATTACACAAGTTAATACCCCATTCTACTATATGATTATGAAATATTTTTCAACATTCCCAATGGAAACATACATTATGGTATCCAAGACAAATGAAACTTTTCATGGTTCAACTAATAAGTTAAAAAATACCAAAAAATTATTTAATAATTGATATGATATGCATGATTACAATGGTTAAAAAATTAATAGGTAAAGTAATTCATCCACCAAAACAAAAATATGGTATTTATCGATGGAAATTATCCCCATAATATAGATAATAATACCTTCAAACATAACCTTTTAAATTCTACCACTAGAGATATAATTCCCAATTAATCCATGGTAAGTTAGTGCCTCTACATTCTTATAATTTTTAAATTATTTTTATGAATCAACTCAATCATTTTTATAAAATATACACATTACTCTTCCAGTAGTTAATCATTTGACCCTTTGTTTACCATACATGTTCTAATAATGTTGGATTACCCCATCCCCAAAACCATGTTTGATGTTCCTAGTTTGTGAACATTTATATACAATAAAAAGGATTGGGGAAATAGGATCACAATTCCTAAGGCCACGAACCATCTTTAAGAATCCAAAACCCTTCCAAATGAAAGAGATAGAAAGTCAATGAGATTAGTAACATCTAATGAAAACATCACAAACCCACTCCTTGAGCCCAAATTTCCTCATTAATCTCATAAGAAAATCCAATTTTTGATTGTAAAATCAATTATCCATGTCAACATTAATGATAATTTGGGAACCAAGTTTCTTCTTATTAATTTATTTTACCAACTCCTTTTCAATCCCCACAACGCATTTAGTTCTTCTCCCTTAGACGAAACCATAATTTTTAAATGAAAAAATCCTCCTAATAATAAATAATTGCATTTTTTCAAGTGGAATGAGATAATATTATTGGCATACTTTCAATGGCATATAATATGGTAATGTCCAATGGATTTAGACTATTGAACAACTAGTACCGATACCACTCTATAAGAACATACCACCCACAAAATTGTTCCACATAAAATTAAATTACCTACCATATCCATGAAATAATCCTTATTAATGTTCTAGGTTTCCATGTAGAAGGATCAAAGAAAACATTCTAGACCATCCACTCTATCAACCTTCATGTTAATCAACACCTCCTTAACATCTCATTCACCTATGATATATTATAATTCCTTTTTTACATTACTCTCACCAACTATGGGATACATTTCATGAAACATTTTTCTTGTTACTTCTTGAAAATTTTATCACTTCCACACTCAAGGCCAACCAATGGCTCCTAAAAGTGATCGAAATCCAATTTTCCTACCACTTCAATGTCTCTCAGATTGGTTCTATTTTTAACAGAAAGTTGATCCTTTCTACATCCTTATTAGCCTATAGAAATTCCTATTATTTTTTCACATTGAAATCGCCTTCCTTAAGTCATATATTTATTGACCTCTCCCTATAAACCCTTTAAATATGAATCATTCTTTCTTCCAACTCACCTTGTTCCACATTTATATTGATGAATGTTTCATCATCCAAATAAAGTACCAGCCTCTCATAAAATATTTCAATTTACCTTTAAGTGTCTTCCAAACTAGTGTTATTCCCCAGATAGATTTAGATCCACTCGTATAGATACCTCTTATGGTGCTTGAGGCACAATGTGAGGTCATCCCATAGGTTACCTATCATAGATTATTTAAAGAGTTGTCGACCAGTTGTAGGAAGTCTTCCATCCCTGTCGAGGTGATAGAAATAATGAAATTCTACTTCTTAGAAGCTTAATATTTTATGTTAACAATCATCATATCATAGTTCAAAAGGTACTGAGTGATATGAGACACATATGTTTGGGGAAAGGAATGCAAATCATTTTGGTTGGATAACCATATATCTAGTCTACTTCAAATACAACAACTCCCCTTTCCATATCATATTAATTCTATTTTATAATAAAAATATTTATTCCCATGAAATATGTTTTATCATAAATAATTTATTCCCATATAAATATACTTTTAATGTCTATACGCTCAATGATTTATATCACTTCCTCATTTTTTTCAATGAAATACGTCCATTTTTCAGCATCTCCACTAAGATGATATGGATGGATTACAACATTCAAACATTCATTTTATCCCAAATTATGGAATATAATATTTAATGACTTAGTCCATTAGATTTAAATTATTGGGTTAGTGTTCACACTTAATGATTTCTGATTGTATTTCATGATGAGATCCAATATCGATACAAAAAGATGAGCAGAAGTAGGCTATTCATAAAAGTTATATTATTTTTCATAGCCTAATTTAGCTTTCCATTTTTTTAAAATTCTTGGTTCAAATTCAAGATTTGTTGATTTTATTAGTAAATATATATATTCACTTATTATGATTGTTGACATCGTTTTTATGGTTTCCATTAAGCACCATTTATATATGATGACATATTCAAAAAAAATTCATGAATATAGTCATCAATTTTATATCATATTATATAATTCCTATAATTGTACATTATATTCATATAAGTTAATCAATAGATATTTCTAGTATATACTATGTGATTTTATAGGGTTATGAATTGAAACCATGTTCTTACAATTTGTTTTTCAATGATTTTTACCAAATCTGGCTCTGATACCAACTATAAAAAAGCTACCCAACACCCCAGAGTGTAACATCCAATGTTCTGGAAAGGATGAAAATTCATTGTGAATTTAAACATTCATTTTGTTTATTAGACAATACAGATATTAAAGTGATCCTTATAATTTTCAATTTGATTATAGGATCACATAAAAGTGATATTTTTTTATGAGGATTAATCCCATTTAAGTGCCTCATCTGTTCAGTGGAGTTTTGGATACACCGAGATCCAAAATCACTAGTTTTTGGTGAATTAGAATGAGGCACATAGTTGGAACATGGTTAGTTTAACTATGGATTTTAACCATGAGGTCTCATTTATTAATTGGGGATTTATTTTATGATTTTTATTATCATAGGGGTAACCATGCACCCTATTTTAGGTTTAAAGCGGTGAATTGAATGGGCTACCCAGGACATTCCCAAATAGTGTGCCTCACCTGCACAATTATTACCACTTAACCAGTAGCTATGCATGATTAGGTGGAAGTTCATTCAAAAAGTGTATCTTAAAAATGAATCCCAAGCATAATGGGTTGTGATTTGGGAATTATGTCTCACATGGTTAGTGCATGGTTAACCAAAGCACCGGGCGAAACCCTGAGGATTTTTAATTGGTTGTAAATGACCATTTTCTCATTCCTATATTTCTTTTCCCTCCCCATTAATTCCTCCAAACTAAACCATGTCACAAAGTCCACTTTATCTCTACAACTACAAAAATGTGTTTATCCAGTTCTATGGTTTTAACAGTGCTCACTATAAGCACTGTTAAAACCCCTTCCTCAGTGTTAGAAAAAGCGTAGTAAAAATTAGCCTTTAACAGTGATAAAAAAGAACTATTAAAGGGTGGAATTTAGCAGCACTTGTAAAAAAGGCATGGATAATGGACCCACCATTTCTATCTCTAGTAGAAAAGAACTGATTGAATGGGAATTTATCAGTGCTTCTATAAAATCCCTAACAAAGGTGTAGTATTTATCAGCGCTTCTAAAAAAGTAATAATAAAATGGTGGACTGCATCAATATTATTTTGGAAGAACTACTAATGACCCCACATTTATCATTTATTTTTTACTATAACTGATAAATGGTATATTTCAAAAAAATATATTTCATTAACGGACACCCGTATTAGAAGTTATGGTTGTTTGGAGTCCTCTTAGTTCATTTTGGCCTCAATAGAGTTTATTGAGGTTTCTTGTGGGTCATCAAGATATATATCTGATTACATGTTTCGAATTGATATGCGGTAGAGGAAAAAAAGACACCCATTTCTGATGTTATAGTCTTTTGAACATCCTTCAAATGTGAAATCCCCATAAAACCCCTAAATTACCTTAAAAACCAAAAAACACTATTAGGATCACAACCTTCATTTAGAAAGACAATTTCAGCACCACAGCCAGTCAAATCATGAAAATTTAAATTATCTAAGACAATTTCATATTCAAAAAAAATGAAAACTAATGGAATAAAATTTAGTATAGTTTCCAAAAAGAGTAAAATTGAAATTGAAATTCAAAATACAATAACTTTCGATTCGGGAGTTTGTTTAGGATTTACCACATATTATTTCAAAATATGAGAAAAGATCTATGTCGTCAAGTTCTGAGACCATCTCACTGTTCTTTTTCACTCTTTATTCCCTATAAAGGACCATAAGGACTCCGAAATTGAGTTTTTAGTCGATGACCATTATATCGTAAAATTAAAATGTCTATAACATCTGATCCAAGTGTCCATTTTTTCTGTACCAATATCTTATCAAATCTTGTTATATGAGATTTGGTTTGACTAGTTGTGGAGCAGAAAAAGATATCAGTAGGGGAAGTTATGGATGTTTTAGTGTATTAGGGGTATTAGGGTTTTCAATGTTTCTAAGTGTATTTTGTGTTTTTATGATTTTTAGAGTTAATATCCATTTTAATATATCTATATATATATATAATTTGTTTAAATGTATATATATATATATGTGTGTGTGTGTGTGTGTGTTTACACACACATATAAATAAATAGACGGATAAAAATTATAATGAAATATATATAAATATATAGATATATCATAAATGTAAAACCAAACAGTATTAGGGCAAGGAAAAGGAACTAGTGTATAAGTTGGAGGTCCTACGTTCCAAACATGTTGGAGGTAGGGGCACATGCTAAATCACTGATAATGTGGTGGGGGAAGAACTGATAAAGTTGGTGGGGCACTGATAAAGAGGGGGCACTGATGGAGGGCATGAAAAAATGAGCTGATAGAGGTGTCCTTTAAAAGCAGGGCCTTTATCGGTATTTTTTATAGCACTATTAAAGGGGGACTTTAACAGAACTAAAAAAGCACTGATAATGGAGGCCTTTAAGAGATCTAAAGAAGAATTGATAAATGTTTCCTTTGAAAGATCTAAAAAAGATTGGATAATGGGGCCCTTATTAGGGATTTTAATGTGTTCTATTAATTCTAACCCTTTAACATCGCTTACATTATCAATGCTTCTATGGAACCAATAATTCCCTTTTACTAGAACTGTTAAAGGACCAATTTGCAGTAGTTTTCTCATCCTCCCATCATATGATTTTGGAGATCAACCTCACATAACCCACAAACCAATCATCACTGGATTCATTGGAATCATATTAGTAAGATCTCGAATCCTCAAGCTTCACATAATCATTTATGTTTCTATAGGGAACACTAAATTCATATGATCTCTTTTCCCCTATTTCTAGGGAATTTTAAAATTCATCAATATTCATTCATTTCAAATCAAACCAAAGCTTGATATAAGATGAGTGAACCATTCTAATAATATGGTAGGTGGGCTATAATCATTTCCATTTATATATCATAATTTATATAATAGTGTCACTATGCCATTGTGTTGACCTTCTAGAAATTTCTTCTAAATTATGAAATGATTTAAATTAAATTCCATTGTCACCTTGTATTCGGTTTTATCCACCAATTTTGATATTTTTTTAAGTTATGAACTCAATGTAGGACCCCAGGACACCCTGAGAGATGAGGGGTGAATCAGGGTGTCAAATTTTCTTTTTAAAGTTGTGGATCTTGTTCCCACATTGGTAGGAACTAGTTAAACCTATATGATGGATATGATCAGAAATGAAACAATCACATGCAAAGAGATGACACAATAAATTTTTACTTGGTTCACCACTAAGGGCTACATCCAAGGAGCATAGGCCGACAAGTTTCTGGTCGTACCAAATTCCACTATACTTCTCTAGATTTGGGTTACAAAGGTTCGGGCATAGTCACATTGTCCCAAGCTCACTGCCTTTACAAAGGTTCCAGGATAGATCATTGCTTCCCTCAGGTCACCCCCATTGACTCCCCTAGCTCACAGCCTTTGGTGAAGTCCCACTCAGTTTATAGACATGAAGGTATCTTCAATATATTTTCACTGAAGTCTTTGTCTCCTGTTCAGCATGAAACAATGCTTGCATCAGAGTACTGAGTTGATGCTCTTTTTTATTCAATATTATTCACTAGCGAAATAACTGAATGCACTAAATCTTCTTCTTATCTTCCTTTGATTACCAATACTAACACCTGAGTGTATTGATATATTCTCCTATTTTAGTGAAGATTTGAGTTTAGTTCCACGAACCGTTCTTCTTCTCTTCGCAAAGCACAACGAGGGTGTTAAACTCTAGTCATGTGTGTGTGGTACCACTTATCTTCATAAAACCAAAATTTTCATTGTTCTTCAATCTTCGCAAATGAATAAATCATCTATTTCACTGAAGATATAGAGCAATCTTTTGGATTTCGTGCAGGTCCAAAAAGACGGGCGTACTCCAATAGCACCTGGATCTCTTTACCAAGCCCAGTGCGCAAGTCCCAATACGGCACATAAGTCTTCCGTGCGCAAGTCCAAACTGGCGTGCAGGTCTCACCAAAACACCTGCACGACACCGCCTACTTCAACTTCAAACTTGCGCGACACACTTCCTTTCTCGCCCAAACCTCCTTGGGCGCGCTGCCAACAACCAGCGCAAAACTTCTACTTGCGCGACCATGCACCACTTGCGTGACCACCACACCTATGTGTTGGGAGCTATGATTTTCTCTAAGTGTTGAGCTTGTGCCGATTGAGGAGGGGTCTACCTGTATTTATAGGCATTTTGACACACTACGCAATTGCACGCAAGTCTCCCCTCAGCGCGCAAGTTCTGGAGCACTGGTCCAACCGCCCAAGACACTATCGCGTTACTCACTTTCATAACCCAACCAATACTTGTGAAACCCTCTTTACTTTTCTATATTTTTAAGTTCTGATCATAAATAAAAATAGGCACCCATGTTTCCAAACATCCTAGGCACCGGTGCACAAGTTCATTCTCGGCGCACAGGTCACTTGCGCAGCGAACCCAAAACATCCACGACCCTTATCCCTTTGAAATTTTTCTATGTTCTGATCTTGAAAAACACTAGACACACATGTTTGATCTCTTTCAAGTCAACGACACAAAAGTCCTTTATCCAAAAACAATTTTCTCCATTTTTCAATTTTAAGGCCCAAAAATTTGGCAAACACTGGAAAATGGCACCACCTTGTATCTGTGCTTTTGTGCCGCCTCTAAATGGTCTCTTCCTTTTTCATTTCTCCATTCACTTCTTCCCATAACCATTCTTCAGCTTTGATCACGAACTCTGCTATCATGATATATATCCTTTGATAGATCAGCATTAGCATCATTATACTTTTATACATTGTGAAGTGCATGGTCATCTCCAAATTCCAATCCCTTGCACTTTGACTTCTTCTTAAACCGTCATTCTCTACCTCATGAAAATCATACGATTCAATACTTCAAGAAGTCTCTTGCATGGTTCTCATGCGATCATGAAGAGTTTCATGGTCTTCATCAACCGTCATGTCTTCTTCTTCATCCTCATATGGATTACACCTCACCATTTTTCACTATTCTCATGCAATCATGAAGAGTTGCATAGTCTTCATCAACTGTCATGTCTTCTTCTTCATCCTCAGATGGATTAAACCTCACCATTCTTCGCTGTTGTAAATAATGTGTCACCTTGGATACATGTTCTCTGAATTTATGATCAGTACAACAATCATCTGAATTTCCATTCCTCCATTTCATTGGAGTACTGCTTGATCTCTTTCATTTTGATCTTCATTGACAACTATTGACAACAAATACAACCTTATACACAATGTGGTTCTAACAATCTCCCCCTTTGTATTTTGTTGTCAATACCTTATACAATTGTCAATGTCAAAATGAGAATCTTATCTTCAATAAAATTTTCTTTTCAAACTTTCATTTCACTTTCTCTCCCCCATATTGAGAATAAATACAAAGATCATGGTAGGGAGGGTATCAATACATACATAGGGAATGTTTCATTAATCATTCCACTTTAATTCTACTTGAGCAACGCTCGATGTAGAAAACAAGAGGATTTGAATTAGACAACAATTCTGTCCATTTTTCACAGATCCTTATACCATATGAGATGAGAACTAATGTATTTTTTCTTCAAGGGTTTACCACATTCATTTCAAGAAAAAGTGATCAAATGTAATAGGGAATAATCCACCTGAAACTCCTGCACTCATATCAGCAAACAGATCAAAAAAATTCAAGTGCAATTGGCAGGATAAGTGGACTTGGGGCACTTCCATTCTTCTTATGTCACTGATCATTTCAGTTACCACCCCTTTGTAGAATGATCTTTGTTCTTAGTAACCAGGGGATAAAGATTGAGAAATGACATACCTTCTCCAATGACATGTTCTTCAAGAAATTTATGGAGTAGCTGCATTTGATACCAGCTGGAGTTGATATTGATTGAAACAGTTATTTTGGAAGCTTCTTCATTTTTCTCCTCCTCAAGGGAAACACTCCTCATAATCTTCATCAATATTGATCCTTCATCATCTTAATCATTGAATATCAATTGATGAATAATCCAAGGATGGAAACTCCTTCAGTTTAGCTATCAAGAGTTGATATAATTTACTACTTCTCTAGTTCCCCCGAGAGAGAATGTTTCACCATTAATTCCCTACATTATTAGCACAAATACAATTCACAAATGATTAAGGGAATAAGGTGGTTCATCCTTGCTTCAGCAATATGAGCTGCATGGTTGGGGTGCTTTTCTCAACCATGTTCCTCTGTTCACTCCAGTCTTCATGCCTGCACATTTGAACATATGTTCGGATATGTGTTGAAGTGGCATGGCTCCCATCACATTCTCCTCTTCTTTGTGTGGATAATTTTTCTACTTAATAACCCTCTTGAATGATACATTCTTACTCATTTTTAGGACTGCTTCTTTCAATGGTATTATAATTAGATAGCATTTTGCAATGTGACCAGATTTCATGCATCTCTCAAAGAGAACTTCTTTGACACATGTGTTTCTCTTGGTTTGAAATCTCTCATGCACTCTGTCTTTATCACTTGGATGTTTTTCTTTACCTTTACTAGTATCCATGGATTGTTCATTTTCATGTTTCCTAATTCTTTCCAAGTCTTCTGTCCAGATGACCAACATGTCATTTGGAACTATTGCAGTAGGCTTGGATCTTCCCCATCGGTTCATCAGAGTTTCACCTCTCTTAGTTTCTATTGTGGATGAATGACCCTTCAATTTTATGGATCTAAAATCATTGTTCTTCTCATCTTCCCAACTTGACATCTTCTTGGGGAAATGTGTGTTTGCACTATTCTTCTGATTTCCTTCCAAGGTACTTGTTTCATACATAGACGGCATCAGATGTCTTCTTTTCTTATCAACAGTGAAAGCATGTTGAGATGGGCATGTACCTACCTTGTGACCACTTCCATTGCATACATCACAGATGTTATCAAACATTCCAAATCTGTTTTCTGAAAACAAATGCTTCTGGACCTGCATATATCTCTTCTTCTTCTCTGTATTTCTTCCCTTTGATACAGGCTTTCTTTGTTCTTTTCCATTAAAGGTATGATACCAACAATACAATAAAAAGTGCCCAAATCTATTGCAGCACCAACATTGACCCACAAATATTTTCTTCTTTCTATCTTTTGTATGAGGTTGTTGGGACTTATTCTTAATTTTATGTGCTCTCATTGAGGAACCAAATTCCTCCTTTTTCTTCCCATCCACCCAATCCATTGTGTTATGTCTCTTAACCTCACCTTTCCTCATCCATACTTGTTTAGAATTTTTCTTCCAGCCTGCACTGATTGTGGGAACGTATTTAGAAACATGATTAAAAGATGGTTTGGATGGTACCTTCACTTTCTCAGTTGCTTGTGATAGATCAATGAGTGAAGTCATGAGCTTCTTATCCCACGTTCGAGGTCATTTGGCTTTATCATTCTCCAGTGTGCATTGAATATCAACAAATATCATTTCTTGAGATGGATAATCAAGAGTTTTCATAACGTTCTTATCACATGTTTGAGGTATTCCAGATTTAGTATCCTCCAATGAACATTGAGTACTAGCATCTCCTATTTCATTCTTTTGTGAAGTCTCAATATGTGTCTCCTCATGATCTGTCAATTGGGATTCCAATTTTTGACATTCAATATTGAAGATGATCTTCTGTTCTTCAATCATGATCATCTTCTCTTCACAAGTCTTCTTCAATCTTTCAACCTCATCTTCATGCGTGTTAACTTTGTTTTGTAACAAAGAGTCAAGTTCCTCGAATCTCTTGGAAGTTTCTTCCAAACAAAAACTCTTGACTTCGTTGCTCTTCTTCATCTCAACTTCAGGTGCATGGATCTTTTATTTTAGAGTCTTATTGACATCTTATTCTTCCTCATGGACTTTAATCTATTTGGTGAGCTTTAAAAATTCAAGAATTTTTCCATCCGATCCCTTTTCAAAATTATCATCTTCTCTTTCCAATCGATTGATCTTAGCCTGCATGCATTGAAATATTCTAAAAATAGGATCAACTATTTCTTCATGAATATCACGCAGATAGCTTATTAATTTCTGCTAATCACTTGAGATAGAAGTGTCTTCCATTTCTGTTGTAGAATCATGAGCCACCATCTCAATACATTCCATGCCCTGATATTTATTCATTCTTAGAAGGGCATGGAGAGCCAGATATTGTATCTTCTTTGGATATCAGGGACTACTTCAACTGCTTCTTCTCTTTCTTTTTCTTATTTGTCATGGTCTTGCTGGATGTAGGCTTCTGCTCAGAAATGACTGAGTCATTATCAAGACTGTACTTCATTGTTGAATATAGGAAAGAAAATCAAATCCTCTTCTGAATATGATTATTGTATAGTATCCAACATACATGAACCTTTCCCTTTGATACAACTAATAGGACCCCGTGACACCCCGAGAGGGGAGGGGTGAATCAGGATGTCCAATTTTCTTTTTAAAGTTGTTGATCTTGTTCCCACGTTGGTAGGAACTAGTTAAACTTGTATGATGGATATGATCAGCAATGAAACATTCACATTCAAAGAGATGAAACAACAGTTTTTACTTGGTTCACCACTAAGGGATACATCCAAGGAGCATACGCTGACAAGTTGCTGGTCGGACCAAATTCCACTATACATCAATAGCTGTGGATTTCAAAGGTTCGGGCACAGTCACTCTGTCCCAGGATGACTGCCTTTACAAAGGTTCAGGGATAGCTCACTGCTTCCCTTGGGTCACTCCCATTGACTCCCCCTGGCTCACAGCCTTTGGTGAGGTCCCACTCTATTTATAGACAAGAAGGTATCTTCAATAGATTTGCATTGAAGTCTTTGTCTCCTATTCAGCATGAGACAATGCTTGCATCAGAGTACAGAGTTAATGCTCTTTTGTATTCAATATTTTTCATTGGTGCAATAACTGAATACACTAAATCTTCTTCTTATCTTCCTTGACTCCCAATACTAACACCTGAGTGTATTGATATATTATCCTCTTTCAGGGAAGATCTATGTTTAGTTGCACGAACCATTCTTCTTCTCTCCTCAAATCACAACGAGGGTGTTAAACTCTAGTTATGTGTGTGCAGTACCACTTCTCTTCAAAAATCAAAATTTTTATTTGTTCTTCCATCTTCGCAAATGAATACATCATCTGTTGTACTGAAGGTATTGAGAAATATTTTAGCTTTCGTGCAGCTCCAAAAAGATGGGCGTACTCCAACAGCACATGGAGGTCTTCTCCAAGCCCGACGTGCACGTCCCAATTCGGCGCACAAGTCTTTAGTGCGCAAGTCCAAACAGGCATGTAGGTCTCACCAAACCACCTGCATGACACCACCTACTTCAACTTCAAACTTTCACGACACACTTTCGTTCTCACCCAAACCTCCTTGGGCACGCAGCCCACAACTGGAACGCAAATTCTACTTGTGCGACCACACACAACTTGCGCGACCACCACACCTGCGCGACGGGAGCTCTGATTTTCTATAAGGGTTGAGATCTTGCCGAATGAGGAGGGGTTGACATGTATTTATACGAATTTGGACACCCTGCACGACTACGTGCAGGTCTTCCCTCGGCGTGCAAGTTCTGGCGTGCAGGTCCAACCGCCCAAGCCTATTTCACGCTACTCACTTGCGCGACCAGACCAATACTTGCGCAACACTCTTTCCTTTTCCATATTTTAAAGTTCTGATCATGAATAACAATAGGCACACAAGTTTCCAATCATCCTAGGCACCGGTGGGCAAGTCCTTTCTCGGCATGCAGGTCACTTGCGCGACCATCCCAAAACTTCCACGACCCTTATCCCTTTGCAATTTTTCTATGTTCTGATCTTGAAAAACACTAGAGCGCATGTTTCCTCTCCTTCAAGTCAGTAGAGCGCAAGTCCCTTTTCCAAAAACACTTTTCTCCATTTTTCAATTTTGAGTCCCAAAAATTTGGCAAACACTAGAAAATGGTGCCACCTTGTATCGGTTCTTTTGTGTCGCCTCTAGATAGTCTCTTCCTTTGTCATTTCTATATTCACTGCTTCCGATAACCATTCTCCAGCTTTGATCATGAACTCTACTATCGTGATATAAATCCTTTAATAGATTAGCATTAGCATCATTATACTTTTATACCATATTAAGTGCATGGTTATCTCATAATTCCAATCCCTTGCACTTTGTATTCTTCTTCAAACATCATTCTCTACTTCATGAAAATCATACAATTCAATACTTCATGAATTCTCTTGCATGGTTCTCATGCAATCATGAAGATTTTCATGGTCTTCATCAACCGTCATGTCTTCTTCTTCATCCTCAGATGGATTATACCTCACCATTCTTCACTGTTCTCCTGCAATTGTGAAGATTTTCATGGTCTTCATCAACCGTCATTTCTTCTTCTTCATCCTCAGATGGATTATACCTCACCATTATTCACCATTGTAAAGAATGTGTCACCTTGGACACATGTTCTCTGAATTTTTGATCAGTAAAACAATCATCTGAATTTCCATTCCTCCATTTCATTGGAACACTTCTTGATCTCCTTCATTTTGATCTTAATTGACAACTATTGAAAACAAATACTACCTTATAAACAAAGTGGATCCAAAAATCCCCCCCTTTGTATTTTTTTGTCAATACCTTATACATTTGTCAATGTCAAAATGAGAATCTTATCTTCATTCAACTTTTCTTTTCCAACATTCATTTCACATTCTCTCCCCCTTATTGAAAAGAAATACAAAGCTCATGGTAGGGAGGGTATCAATACATACTTAAGAAATGTTTCATTAATCATTTCACTATAATTATACTTGAGCATTGCTCGATGTAGAAAGAAAGAGGATTTGATTTAGACAACAAGTCTGTCCATTTTTCACAAATCATGATACCATATGAGATGAGAACAAATGTATTTTGTCTTCAAGGTTTTACCACATTCATTTCAGGAAGAAGAGATCAAATGTGACTTGGAATAATCAACCTGAAACTCCCGCACTCATATCAGAAAAAATATAAAAAACATTCAAGTTAAATTGGAAGGATAAGTGTCCTTGGGGCACATCCATTATTCTTATGTCACTAATCAATTAAGTTACTCCCCCTTTGTAGAATGATCTCTGTTCTGAGTAACCAAGGGATAACGATTGAGAAATTACATACCTTCTCCAATGACATGTTCTTCATTAAATTTACAGAGTAGCTGCATTTGATACCAGCTGGAGTTGCTATTGATTGGAACAGTGATTTTGGAAGCTTATTCGTTTTTCTCCCCCTCAAGGGAAACAATCATCATCATCTTTATCAAGAGTGATCCTTCATCATCTTAATCTTTGAATATCAATTGAATAATCATCCAAGGATGGAAACTCCTTCAGTTTAGCTATCAAGAGTTGACAACTTTCACTAATTCTTAGGTTCTCCCCCGGAGAGCATGTTTCACCTTCAATTCCCTGCATTATTAGCACAAATACAATACACAAATGATTAAGGGAATAAGGTGGTTCATCCTTGCTTCATCAATATGAGTTTCATGGTTGAGGTGATTTTCTCAACCATGTTACTCTTTTCACACCAGTCTTCATGCCTGCACATTTGAACATATGTTCATATATTTGTTGAAGTGGAATGGCTCTCTTCAAATTCTCTTCTTCATTGTGTCGAGAATTGTTCTGCCTAATAACCCTCTTGAATGATACATTCTTACTTCGTTTGAGGACAGCTTCTTTCTCTGGTATTTAGGTTAGACAGCCTTTTGCAATGTGACCATATTTCATGCATCTCTACCATAGAACTTCTTTGAAATGTGTGTTTCTCTTGTTTTTCAATCTCTCATGTACTCTTTCTTTATCACGTGAAAGTTTTTATTTTCCTTTACTAGTAGCTCTGGCTTGTTCATTCTCAAGTTTCCTCATTCTTTCCATGTCTTCAGGCCAGATGACCAACATGTCATTTGGAACTGTTGCAGTAGGCTTGGATCTTCCACATCGGTTCATCGAAGTTTCATATCTCTTAGTTTCTCTTGTGGATGAATGACCCTTTAATTTTATGGATTTAAAATCCTGGTTCTTCTTAGCTTCCCTACTTGACATCTTCTTGGGGAAATGTGTGTCTGCACTATTCTTATGATTTCTTCCCAAGGTAATTGTTTCATACTTAGATGGCATCATAGGTCTTCTTTTTTATCAACAGTGAAAGCATGTTGAGATGGGCATGTAACTACCTTGTGACCACTTCCATTGCATACATCACAGATGTTATCAAGCATTCCAAATCTGTTTGCTGAAAATAGATGCTTCTGGACCTGCAGATTTTGCTTCTTCTTCTCTGGATTTCTTCCCTTTGACACATGAATTCTTTATGCTTTTTCAATTAAAGGTATTATACCCACAATCGAGTTCACAATGCCCAAATATTTTGCAGCACCAACAATGAACCACAAATCTTTTATTCTTTTTATCTTTTGTATGAGTTTGTTGGGCCTTATTTTTAATTTTATGTTCTCTATTTGAGGAACCAACTTCATACTTTTTTTCCCATCCACCCTAGCCATGGTTTTAGGTCTCTTATCCTCACCTTTCCTCATCAATACTTGTTTATAATTTTTCTTCCAGCCTACACTGATTGTGGGAATGTATTTAAAAACATGAGTACAAGATGGTTTGGATGGTACCTTCACTTTCTCAGTTTCTTATGATAGATCAATGAGTGAAGTCATGATCTTCTTATCACCTGTTGGAGGTCTTTTGGCTTTAGAATTCTCTAGTGTGAATTGAATAGAAACATATATCATTTCCTGAGATGGGTAATCAAGAGTTGTCATAACCTTCTTGTCACATGTTGAAGTTATTACAGCTTTAGTATCCTCCAATGAACATTGAGTACTAGCATCTCCTATTTCATTCTTTTGTGAAGTCTCAATATGAGTCTCCTCAAGATCTGTCAACTGGGATTCCAATTTTTGACATTCAATATTGAGGATGATTTTCTATTCTTCAATCATGATCATCTTCTCTTCACAGGTCTTCTTTAATCTTTCAACCTCATCTTCATGCGTGTTAACTTTGTTTTGTAACAAAGAGTCAAGTTCCTTGAATTTCTTGGAAGTTTATTCCAAACAAAAACTATTGAATTCATTTCTCTTCTTCAGCACAGCATCAGGTGCATGGATCTTTTCTTTTAGAGTCTTATTGACTTACAATTTTTCTTCAAGGACTTTAATCTGTTTTATGAGCTTTAAACATTCAAGAATTTTTCCTTCCAAGACCTTTTCCAAATTATCAGCTTCTCTTTCCAATGATTGACCTCATCCTGCATGCATTGAAATATTCTGAAAACAGGATCAACTCTTTCTTCAGGAATTTCACACAGATAGCTTATTAATTTCTCTTGATCACTTGAGATAGAAGTGTCTTCCATTCCTGTGGTAGAATCACAAGCCACCAGGTCGATACTTTCCAAGCCTGATATTTCTTCATTATTGGAAGGGCATGGAGAGCTAGATACTACATCTTCTTTGTATATCAGGGACTTCTTCAACTTCTTCTTCTCTTTCTTTTTCCTATTTTTCCTGGTCTTTCTGGATGTAGGCTTCTGCTCAGAAATTACTGTGTCATTATCAAGACTGCTCTTCATTGTTTACTTTAGGAAAGAAACTCAAATCCTCTTCTGAATATGATTACTGTATAATATCTAGAATACGTGAACCTTTCCCTTCGATACCACCTATAGGACCCTGTGACACCCCTAGAGTGGAGGGGTGAATCAGGGTGTCAAATTGTCTTTTTAATGTTGTAGATATTGTTCCCACGTTGGTAGGAACTAGTTAAACCTGTATGATGGATATGATCAGCAATGAAACATTCACATGAAAAGAGATGACACAATAATTTTTACTTGGTTCACCACTAAGGGCTACATCCAAGGAGTATACGCTGATAAGTTGTCGGTCGTAACAAATTCCACTATGCTCCACTAGCTGTGGATTACAAAGGTTTGGGCACAGTCACTCTGTCCCAGGCTCACTTCCTTTACAAAGGTTCAGGGATATCTCACTGCTTCCCTCGGGTCACTCACATTGACTCCCACTGGCTCACATCCTTTTGTGATGTCCCACTCAGTTTATAGATGTGAAGGTCTCTTCAACAGATTTGCATTGAAGTCTTTGTATCCAATTCAGCATGAGACAATTCTTGCATTAGAGTACTGAGTTGATGCTCTTTGGTGTTCAATCATCTTCTTTAGTGCAATAACATAATGCACTAAATCTTCTTCTTTTCTTCCTTTGATTCCCAATACTAACTCCTAATTGTATTGATATATTCTCCTCTTTTAGTGCAGATCTGAGTTTAGTTGCACAAATCATTATTCTTCTCTTCGCAAAGCACAACAAGGGTGTTAAAATCTAGTCATGTGTGTGCGGTACCACTTCTCTTCATAAAACCAAATTGTTCATTGTTCTTCCATCTTCGCAAATTAATTCATCATCTGTTGCACTGAAGGTATCGAGCAATCTTTTAGCATTCGTGAAGCTCCAAAAAGACGTTTGTACTCTAACAGCACTTGGCTCTCTTCTCTAAGCCCAGCACGCAAGTCCCAATACGACATTCAAGTCTTCAGTTTGCAAGTCCAAACCGGTGCACAGGTCTCTCCAAACCACTTGCACGACACCTCCTACTTCAACTTCATACTTGCGTGACACACTTCCTTTCTCACCCAAACCCCCTTGGGCGTGGAGCCAACAACCAGCGCGCAACTTCTACTTGGGCGACCACAAACCACTTGCGCAACCACCACACCTATGCGATGAGATCTCTGATTTTCTCTAATTGTTGAGCTCATTATGATTGAGGAGGGGTTGACCTGTATTTATAGGCATTTTGACAACCTGTGCGACGGTGCTCAAGTCTCCCCTTATCGCGCAAGTTTTAGCGCACAGGTCCAATCACCCAAGCCACTATCGCGTGACTCACTTGCGCGACCCGACCAATACTTTTGTGACCCTCTTTTATTTTCCATATTTTGAAGTTCTGATCATTAATAACAACAGGCACACAAGCTTCCAAACATCCTAGGCACCGGTGCTCAAGTCCTTTCTCGGCGGGCAGGTCACTTGCGCGACCAACCCAAAACTTCCGCAGCCCTTATCCCTTTACAATTTTTCTATGTTCTGATCTTGAAAAACACTAGGCAAAAATGTTTTCTCTCCTTCAAGTCAACGGCTCACAAGTCCCTTTTCCATAAACAATTTTCTCCATTTTTCAATTTTGAGTCCCAAAAATTTGGCAGACACTGGAAAATGATGCCACCTTGTATATGTTCTTTTGTGCCGCCTCTAGATGGTCTCTTCCTCTTTCACTTATCTCTTCACTACTTCCCATAACCATTCTTCAACTTTGATCATGAAATCTCCTATCATGATATATATCCTTTGATAGATCAACATTAGCATCATTATACTTTTATAAAATGTGAAGAACATGGTCATCTCAGAATTCCAATCCCTTGCACTTTGTCTTCTTCTTCAACCGTCATTCTCTACTTCATGCAAATCATATGATTCAATACTTTAAGAAATCTCTTGCATGGTTCTCATGAAATCATGAAGATTTTCATGGTCTTCATAAACCATCATGTCTTCTTCTTTTTCCTCAGATGGATTATACCTCACCATTATTCACTGTTCTCATGAAATCCTGAATAGTTTCATGGTCTTCATTAACCATCATGTCTTCTTCTTCATCCTCAGATGGATTATACCTCACCATTCATCACTGTTGTTAATAATGTATCACCTTTGACACATGTTCTCTGAATTTATGATCAGTACAACAATCATCTGAATTTCAATTCCTCCATTTCATTAGAGTACTTCTTGATCACCTTTATTTTGATCTTCATTGACAACTATTGACAACAAATACAACCTTATACACAAAGAGGTTCCAACACTCAACCCAAACCACCCCATTGTAGTGGGTTCCCATGGTCCCCATAGTTTTCTATATTAATGGTCCACTTATGATTTATAAATTAAATAGAATTATGACATAAATTTAATTGATTCTATCATGGATGGTTTTATGGCCATTAATGAATATGTTAAACTTGATTATACTAAAGGGATCGACTACACATTAGGTGATTCCTGTTGCCTCTTTCCAAAACATCTATATAAGGGATCATAGGGAAAGTAGGATTACCATACATTTTACGATGATTATAGGGAATCTAGTTATGTTCGTTGATCATGACATCTCAAACCCCTTGGTCAAGGATTATAGGAATGGTACCTCACATCTATTGGGTTGATCAAAATCATTTCCCAAACACCATAATTTTTGTTATTGAGCATGAAAGTCACATCCATGATTAGGATAATAGACATGACATCTGTATCCCATTTTCATTTATCTTGATTATGAACTGTTTATTATTGGATCCTTTGTTATATTATTAATAAGACCATATAAAAGGTTGGATGGGATCTCCTTGTTCGTTCATTGAGTTCTTACAAGATTGAATTACCTTACAGTGCATGGAACTCTAAGGATTATAAAAGGAATCTTGATTTATGCCTTCAGTCCTAACAAGTACAATATATATATATATATGGATATATTTTTTCAAATGTATAGAGTATATTTATTTAAATATAAACTTATATACATACATGATGACAAGTTATGATATATCCTAGCTTTGATCGAAGAATTTATAGTCTCCCAAGTGTCCTTGAGTAATATGGTCTTGACTTTTATACATTTATTATTGTATAATTGTTTTAATTTTGATATACCTTCACAGTGTATTATTTTTTATTCCTAGACAGGATGTATTTATATGATATTAGTGGTGGCCAAATGAGTATATCACAAAACATGTTTCCTCATCCATTTCACTTGGTTACCAAAATAAATATCATCATTATAGGATATGGTTCCTTGATTTTACTTTATTATTTTGTCCCTATCGACATGGATGGAGTAAAATATTATTTGATCAATATCCTTCTCATGATGCAACTAGATATAGGTGAAATGTATTTATTTATTTATTTCATTTATTAGAATTTCTATGCATGGTCTGTAACTATATGTATTTCCCTTAGATAGTGTTCATGCATGATCATTAATTCATTTATAATTTATTTTTAGTTACTATTATATTCTTACGCCTTTATGTTTACTTCCACTCTTGGATTTATTACTTATCCGGAGGGTATATTCAATGCACATTACCACTATTGGACCCCCACTTCTTATTGGACACCTCTATTTTATGATGAGGTGTTCTTAACACATAGTGGCCGATCGATACAAGGAACTATTTTAGTGGCTCTTGGGTTGGGATGATACAAATGGAAGCATAGGTTTATTTTTCTTCCATGGTCATAAAATTATGAAAAAAGTAGTGACGTAAATAGGAATGTGTAGAACATGGTAAATAGCTTATTTCCATGTCTAAACAACCCACACATGAGAGAAAGACCAAGTTTCTGGGGAATTGGACTATTTTTAATAATGTTGTTGTTATATTTGATTATTTTTTCACTTTGGGTTAATGTTTTATTTTTTTATTTATATATATATATATATTATAGGGTATACCCTTATCTTTGAATGGTAGGGAGGTAATTTTACATGATTCATTCATGGAATATAGAGATTCACATTCCAGGTATATGCCATTCCATGTTGACTTCATTATTAGTTACTAGATAAATGATGATTTGTATGATCTACTCTGTGATTATTTTTCATTATTATTTGTATTCCATGGTAGGTATATTATTAAAATCCCTAGTTGTTTATTCCATGAGTTATTGTTTCCTTCTTCTTTAGTTACCTTTTATTTCTATTTACATGCTTACCTATGTTATTTCTTGGGAAAAAAATTACCTTTTATTCATGATATATGGTTGACTAAATAAAATATCTGCATCAAAATAAATAGTGTTTTCTCATATATCCTAATTATGGAATATTATTCAGTAATTTTTTTTATGTTTGATTCATAAGGAATTGGTATACCGGGATGAAACAACAATGGAACTGATTAATTGGATTAAATGTTTTCAATCTATAAGGAGTATAGACACTTAAAAATTAATAAGGGTAACCCATATAATCGAACCATCATATATGGTTTCTTATTTTTTTAATAAAAATTCTAATCAGGATGTAGTTACGTTAATGAAAATTGTAAATTATTAATTCATGTACCTCAATAATTTGGGAATGTTCATTCATCTAATTGGAAAACTATGTGGAACAATTAATCATGAATAATTGATCAAAATGAAGGGTTAACGAATTAACCCAGATGAGACATTGAATTGTATGAAAGATTATTTTTTCAAAAATTTTAAACTCACTTATATTAATGATAGTTAGTATGAAATAAATTGAAAAGTATGAATTCTTACACCTCTATAGTTTTGTCATGAATATCTCTGTGATTAAATTGATGAAAACCAGAACTGGAGCCATGTAGATCATTTGGGGAACATTACTTATGAGATAACTAAACTCAAAAAATTTAGGTTAGCCTCAATGTTGTATTATAATGTGAAAAAACCATTAAGGGTGTTCAAAAATATTATATGGATGTTTATGACCCTCATAAGTCTCCTTATCCCATATTATGTTGTAGTACATTACCCCATGTTGATGTTTAATTATAATGGTATAGATTTATTAAGTTTATGAATCTGTTTATATGATTATATATATAAATATATGGTGGAATGTTTCTAGACTGATTCCATTAATTATTAAAATTCATATGATCTTATTTTAAGATTTTTTATTATGAGGATTTAGTTGGATAAAATTACCATTACATAATAAATGGTATTATTCCACTAGATTGAATATTGAAGTTTAATTTAACCCTGCCATTTCAGCAATCTCATGAATAAAATAAATATTTGAAAATAAATTACATGGTAAATTTATTAATTTATAGTGACGTAAACTAAATTAAGGGAATGGAACAGTTACTATAACAACTATTACTATCTATCCTTGATGTACAAACTGTATAATTCTTTTTTAAAGGACCATCATTTAAATTCCTTAAATTTGAAAACAAGTATATGTGTTTATAGTGGGAACATTCATTTAAGAGTCAGTTTATGATGTCTCCATAGAGTGGGAATAAAAATGTTTCCCATATATTTTTTTTGCACATCTTCCTAGGCCACATTGATCATATATGTTACGTGGTAACACATAATGATCTTTGTAGGTCTGATAATATATTTGAAATGATGAAGTAGGCTTTCATAAGTGTATATACCTATAAGCGTAGTGTCATCAGGACCATTTTTTCATTTCTAAAATCTTGTGATATGTGTTTTATGATTGGTGTTGTTTGGATTTCATTGGTTTTGATTTTGACTACCTGTAATGCCACAACACCCTTGATTAAATGGGTTAACGATCAGCAGGTTAAGATTGGTTAAAGATGTGATCAAGAGGTTATTCTCCTTTTTAGAAGGATGGGCTAGCCTCGAGAATGGTTGACCATTTTTTAGGTCAAATTTCCTTAATTATTTTCTATGTTATATCATATTCAAATAATACATAATTCCAGTTGTTCTATTTTGTTATCATTATGGTGTGCATTGTTCCGCACAATGGTTGTCGAATAAATGTGATTTGTTGAATTGTTTGTTGTTCGAGTAACAAGAACATTTTCTAACTTAACTTTATTGATTCCATGATTATTAGGTAAATGGTATTGGGTTCATGAAGGTTAAATTTATAAGAAATATTCATGGTTTAGAGGTATGGGTGTTGGTATATTGTTAGGAACTTTGTACCGTTGAGATATTACCAAGAGTCCAGTTGATCCTATGATTTTTTTTGATGTTAAAAAAAGGATTGTGTGATGTTTCCTGGCTGATCTGGTTTATTTTGTGGATTCTAACCCTAACCCTATGGATGCATGTTTACATAACTTAGTTGCAATGTCACATTTATATCTAATGGTGAATCTTTCTTAGTGCGCTTTTGATTGGCTAGTTTTCCTATCTTGTTGTGAACTATTTGCTAAATATATTTTGGACACTTCTTGGAACCATGTTTGGTATAGATATGATTAATACCATTAGATATTTTCCATTATAAGTAATGAAATGACTTTTAAAAACTTTTGGTTGGTAGTGTTATGTCATTCATAGGAAATGTTCCCTTCAATATGGAATAAAAAATATCATAAGAGAAAAATAAAAAAAATATTGAAAATGGTATTATCTATGTAGTGTAACATGTGTAATGTTGTTTTTCAAGGCGATTTTCAAGGAAACTAAGGTCATATAAAAATATTTTTGTTTCGAGTGACATGTTCAGTTTCCCCTTGTTGGAGAATGAGCCAGGGTATCAATAGTCTGATTTTAATTGTGTGGTATGGGATGTACAAACACTACATATGCAAAGATAATCTGGCACTCGTTTCATGTATAAACTTATAGGTTTGAAAATTAGTGAGTTTCCTTTTGAGGGTCAAAGAAAAATGGTTTTGAATGTAATTCTTGTAGATGGGGTGAACCATATTTTTCATTAATTTAATGTAAGTGTGAGGAAGGAGGGATAATCAAGAATGGAGCTTGACACACATGATCGAGAGACATGATGTAATGAATTAAAAATGTATTTGTGGAAATAATTATGTGACTATGGAATGTAAAGAGCTATACATTTCTGTCAGTAATTCTCAGTTTCCCCTTATTTTAGAGGCGATCATGTCCCCTATATGGACTTCATCCATTATTCATTGAGAATGTGTTGGTTATACATTGAGAATAAGAAAATAAATCCTTTATCGTATTTTATGAATGGAATCCTCTAAATTAGTTTTATGGAGTGGTTTTAAGGTACCCTTCTATTTTGGATTCCCATATAGGAAGTTTGTAAATGACCTACTTGAGGGAAGGTTCATGACAATGTAGGTATTCAAACTGGATTGTCATTTTTTAAATTGTATGTCTTGAGAAAAAATACATGGAATCTTTTTAAGGACACATTAGTGGAATTTCGTCACGGGATTCAGTGAAATTGCACATTGTTATCTCATGATGCCTCAACATAAGCGAATTGTGATCTAGTGACTAAAAGTCACCAACTGTCTCAGCTGATTGGTTGTGATAATAGTAGTCCTTCAATGTTTTGACTACATATCTTTAGAAGGGAGTTTCATGGTTTTTTCCAACCATTTCATTCATGGTTTACGTTAATCTAGTATTGGGGAATGGTCATCCAATAATTTTAATAGAATCCTAAGAGACCAATTTTTAGATGGTCAATAAGAATGATATTTTAAAAATGGAGTGAGATTCATGTGTAGTCTATTAATATGTAATTAGGTGTATCATTTTCTAGAAATGTATTAGGTTCATCAATAAAACATTATTAGTGTGATTTATTGTAAAGACCTAGAATTTCCATTTTTTTATAAATATATGGGAATTTTACGAGTCCCTAAAAATTGACAGCACATGATTTTGAGGCCCGGTGTTTTTAGAATGAATTTATGAACTTTTTTTTTCAGGTATCGTCAGTAAACATGTGAGCGGGTTTTTCTAACATTTAAACTGGTGCTCAGAATTGAAATCTGAGGGAACTGTTCAACTTGCAACACTAGTATTCGCTTAAGAAGACCTTCACCTTGATCGTAGTGGGTCAAGAGTGAAAGATAATTTTTTTCTTTTCGTGAAAGAATAAAATAAAAAAAAATGTCTAACACTTTTATTTATGAAACCCCTCAACATTGGTTATGGTGGTGGGGACCACCCAAGCCTAAACCTCCCATTTGGATGTTAAGAGGTGGGGACCACCTAAACTAACCCCCTTTAAATTAAGAGGCGGGGACCACCCGAACCCCTTTAATGAGAGAAAACCTCCCAACTTCTCCAACATTAATTATGCCAATTAAATGAGCTAATTAATGGTTCCAACATAGTACATTAATTATTTGAACATTATTGTGCCAACCAAATTTATTTTGATAAACATAATTTAATAAGTTGGATATTTTACATTTTAGGGTTTTAATTGGGAGGAAAAGGGTTGGAATGAAGAGAGATCATGGAGGATTATTCTCTCTAATGAAGAACATGTTTTCCAACGAAGAACGCTCTCCCCAATGAAGGATGCTCTTGCTAATGGGGAACATCTTCAATGAATGAACCGACGATCAAGGAAACGCCGACATCACCGACGTCCATATATCCCCAACGACAATGTCTCCTTCCTTGCGACCTCCGTCAAAAAATATCTGAGGTAGGGGTTTGGTTGTGTATGATTATATATTCCAATTTTCTTCCCTTCTAAAACAAAGAACGTGGATCAACTCTCTAATTTGCTGATCCACGAATGATTTCTTTTGTGGGTTTAGGAAGAATTATTGTGGTAGGTTGTATGGTTTGATGTTATCCATTCAAGATTTTGTTGATCCACTTTCTACCGCTCTAACGCGGAGGGTTTGGGCCAAACGAACATGGACTGACCCCTTTGTTGTTCTTCTTTAATGGTGTGTGTTATTCGCGATGGAAGAAGGCAGCTTTTTTCCACGGTGACAAATTAATATGGCGGCTGGCACACTATCGTCCGCGATGAAGGCAACAACCCTGCAGCTTCTGGCCGCCCGCAGCCGCGCCGCCCTACGGCCTTCCACGCCACCTCATTGCCCTCTATGCCAACCCATGGCCTCGAAGCCTCGTGGCCCTCCAAAACTCCCCGCAGCCCTCTGGGCAGCCATGCACCCTTACTGCCCCGCGTCCCTTTGCGTCGCCCCGCGGCCTCGCCACCACACCACACTCTGTGCCGCCCTATGGCCTCGTCGACCCGCGACCCTCATGGCCCCCTTCAGCCTTGCCTCCCCGCGACCCTTTCACCCCCCGCCTCATGACATCCCTCCGCCCTCATGGCCTCTGCGGCCCCCACAGCCATTGTGGCCTCCGCGCCGCCCCGCACGGCTGGGCCGGACCCAGTGGGCCGAACCGGACCCAGTGGGCCAGGTCGACCGGAACCGGGTCAGGTCAGGCCAGGCCAGGTCGGGCTGAGTTGGTCAAACCAGTTCAGACTAGACCCGGGCCAACTTCGAACTTTTCGCTCTATCGGCCATAAATTTATCACCGACCGTCCGTTTGAAGAACCATCCACAGCACTAGAAAACATGGAGAGATTCGGTACCTTTGAGTATACCCCAATAGAGTTTTGGATAAATTTAGGATATGGTTGGGTTGGATTGAGCACGAATCCAATCGGGCCCTCGGAACTAAAAGGCTTATAACTTACAGACTGGGCATCCGATTGACGCGCCATTTTTTGCATTGAGACCCCTAAGATGTGGCAGTCCTTTGGGTTACTTATTCATGGTACTTCGTGGCAGTTAGAGTGTCAAATAGTGGATTGAAGATAGAACCCTCTGAGAGATGATAAATCTTAGTGCGGGAACCTAGTAGATGGCAGTGACATGAAGAATGAATAGTGATCATGTGTGGGTCAACACCGAGTGATCCTATGTGGGTCTACACCGATTGATCCTGTGTGGGTTAGTAAAGAGTGATCCTGTGTGGGTCAGCATCGAGCGATCCTGTGTGGGTCAGCATCGAGCGATCCTGTGTGGGTCCGCACCTAGAGATCCTATGTAGGTCTAACGATTTACGAGTGATGTAATAGGATCCTATGTGGGTATGACGACGTACTGACGAGGTACTTGGATCCTGTAAGTGTCTGACGATGGATTACAATCCTTCATTGTTCTTCCTCTTAACAGAGTAAGATGATTCAATAGTTACATCTAATCATCTCTAATACTGTACCTAAGAAATACCTGGTTTGAGGTGAGTCTGTACCTATATGGTACTTTCCATTGTGGTAATTCCTTGGTGGTATTCTTTTGTGTGACGTTCCATTGCAGTACATACCATCGTGGAATTCCTTTATTTGTGGAACAATTGATCTTTGGGATTCTGAGTTGGACTCTATATTTTCCTTGTGATTGAGTTGGGTTTACTTGATAACTTAGTTATATGTATGATAATATACCTATGTAGGGTTTTCAGTTGATCCATGCTGTTTAGATTATCCATGGTGGATTTTGGGAGACCCTGAGGATCTCAAAGTCCCTACTGAGTATCATTATACTCACCCTTACACGAGTAATGTCGTCACCCTATTGTGTTTGGTGCAGATGAAGGATAGCGCAGACTGAGGACAAGAGTACCCGGATTGGAGGTGGTTCAGAGGTGGACTTCAAATGAGGTGAACCACAGAGACGATAGTTCCTAAACTATACCTACCCTTCAGGTAGGATTCATGGTGGATGATCCTTGAGCTTCTTTTCACCAACCAGCTATCTTGTACTTTTCAGTTTTCCTTGTACTTTTCACTATGGATTTTATTTTGGCCCCTTTTTCTTACTATACTCACTCTTTTAACCATTGAGTTTACTTTAGTTTATATCTTGATGTGTGCTTAGTTGTGTGTGTTACATATTATAAAGGTAATGCCTTCTCAGTTTTCGGGAATATGCCTTTCGGTGCTAGTCTCCAGCCCCTGGCCTATAGAAGGCGAGCTTTGGGTAGTCACGACCTGGGCCCTGGGGGACGGGTCCTGACAAATTGGTATCAGAGGAGTTGTTTCTACCATAGAACATAGGACTCTAATATTTTTAATGACAATAGTGATAAGTGTATTGAGTGTGGTTATCAGTTTAGGAAATCCAGTGTTGGTACGACGTCCAACGTATCCATACACCAGGACCCTGTGTCATGATTTCTGACTCAATACACAAAAGCACGGATTGCATGTTTTTTTGAAGA
Organism: Viscum album; assembly: GCA_963277665.1. Classification (NCBI taxonomy): domain Eukaryota; kingdom Viridiplantae; phylum Streptophyta; class Magnoliopsida; order Santalales; family Viscaceae; genus Viscum; species Viscum album. The sequence continues at coordinate 1,532,500,887 of OY728152.1, read as the reverse complement.
GTTTATTTTGATTTCATTGATTCAGCTCACCGTGTATAACTTAATGACCATGGTGTACCTATTCCTTATCAGGATGTCTCTACATAGACAAGATGCTAGGATTCCAGATAGAGAGTACATGATGACAGCCCACAAAGTGATGAGGTTTCGGTGCAAGGCCCTCTTACTATGTTGGCACCTTCGGGTGATGTACCAGCAACAGCACCCCTCGATGGGCTATAGTTACCACCATCCTCACTAGAAGATGGTGCATTCCGGATAAGCATGTATCCTGAGTTTCAGCTGTAGAGGCCTACGAAGGTTTGAGGAGAGATAGATTTCCACACAGCTGAGGGCTAGCTGGAAGCAGTTCCTAGAGTTTTCCGCCTAGTTGAAGCACCAGTAGAGGAGATGGTTATCTTAGCTACTAGTCTTTTCCAGTGAGTGAAAATGAGGATGGTATGCATAGTGATGAGGCTTTGGTACTCGGACAGTTTCTTGAGATTGTACCATCTTGTAGTGTGTCTATTATATCATTGCCCGTTGGTCAGCAATTATAACCAGCAATACTAGTAGAGGACACATATAGGCTTAGTGACTTATGTGCGACTTAGCATCAGATGCCCCTAAAGTTCTGAGGCGAGCCCGACTCACAGGCGGATGAGGACGGGCTTGAAGAGGTGGCTGAGAGTTCTCTAGAGCTTCTACAGCTTTCAGAGGATGACATTCCAGTATTTGAGTATTCATCGAGGCATATCGACCATTCCTGGTACTTGATGAATATGATATGTTCAGTGTTCAGGGCTCAGACGTCCGAGTGAGGTGTGTTTAAGGATATCTGATCCAACAATTTCCCTCTATGCATTCCTACTTATGATAGGGAGCTAGACAGAACCTTTGTGGTTGAATGTTCTTTGGCTGAGTGGACCATTCCGGCCCTCGAGGATATACTATGTGTTTGAGTCCTCTACTTCGGCCGTAGCTAGGAGGATCACTTGAGTTTGGTATATTTTCCTTACAACAATTGCTATCACTCCACCATTGGGATGACACCTTGTGAGGTGTTGTATAGGAGGCCTTGCAGATCACCTTTGTGCTAGACTGACCCAGGGGAGTCAACACTAGTGGGGCTAGAGATGGTACGGGATACCAAAGAGAAGGTGCAGATCATTCAATAGTGGATGATGACTGCACAGAGCAAGAATAAGTCTTATGCTGACAAGAGATGGAGACCTATGGAGTTAGAGGATAGCGACCATGTCTTTCTACGGGTCTCAACCGAATGAGGTTTTAGGAGATTCGGCTATGGAAGAATGTTATCTCCGAGGTTCATTAGACCCTTCTAGGTCCTCAGCTGAGTTTGCGAGGTGGATTACCTCTTAGCTCTTCCCCCTAAGTTGCACCAGGTTCACGACGTCTTCCACGTATCCCAGATGAGGAGATACGTGCATGACCCTTCCCATGTTATCGACTTAGTCGAGCTGGACATCGATGATGGGGAGATGTTTTAAGATATTCTAGTTGACATTGAGGACCGACAGGAGTGTGTCCTTCATGGGTGGTCGATACCTATGGTGCGCGTTCGCTGGCAACAGATGAACCTCCAAGAGAGCACATTGGAGTGGGATGCTCAAATTTGTGCTCAGTACCCCCACTTTTTT